>OZ022511.1:61750277-62963276 GCA_963989385.1 Ctena decussata
CTCGCGTGCAGCACCTGCCCTACCCGTGTACCTGTGTTGAAGTATGCTGGGGGCATCTTCAAGTCTTTGTTCAATATGTGTTTGAAAGATGCAACAGAGGTGGCTTGTTTAATGTGTTCAGGTAAATCATTCCACGCTCGAATAGTGGAAGGAAAGAATGAGTTAAAGTACAAGTTGGTGTTTGCATGAAGTGTCTGAGTATCATTAGAATTTCTGAGATTGTAGTGAGTAGTATCCTGTATTAAAGGGGGGACAAGATCACTGAGATAGTCAGGTGTGAGTCCATTCATTATTTTATAAAAAATTACCAATTTGTGTTTGTTTCGTCGACTCTGGAGGGATTCCCACCCAAGATCTGCAAATAATTTGTCGATTCCACATAGTTTGGTTGCACCAGTAATAGTTCTTGCTGCTTCAATATGAATAGCATCTAGCCGCTTTTTCGACTCAACAGAAGCGTTATCCCATACTGAATCGCAATATTCAAGAAGGGGGCGTATGAAGGATATATAAATCCGTTCAAGTGCTTTTCTGCTTATTTTAAATTTAAGCCCTCTCATTAGGTTGAGTCTAACCCATGCTTTTTCTGTAATATTGTCAATGTGACTTGACCACCTACAAGAATTAGACAACGTGACACCGAGATGTTTGTGGTTTTCACTTTCGTTAAGCAGTGTATTATTCATAAAAAGTGGAGGGTGCTGCCTCTGATGTAATTTTCTAGATATTGTCATAGAGATTGTTTTACTAGCATTGAAATCAACAAGCCAAGAATCTGCCCAATTGCTAACAGTGTTTAGGTCGTTGTTTAAGATATTAGCAGCTGCCTGCGGTGAGTCAACGACTATATACAGGCTTGTATCATCAGCAAATAATCGAATGGAACACCCAATGTCATTTACGATATCGTTAATGTACAACAGGAATAATAAAGGTCCTAAAATTGAACCCTGGGGAACACCAGCTTGGACCAAAGCCCAGTCTGACGCTTGGCCATCTATAACAACACGTTGTTTTCGGTCAGAAAGATAACTAGCAAACCACTGAAGAAGTCGATCAGAAATCCCAATGTCTGATAATTTATAAAGCAGTCCCCTGTGCCAGACTCTGTCGAAGGCTTTACTGATATCACAGAATACTACCCTTACTTCTTTACCACTGTCAACTGCTTCACAGAAGGTGTGATATGTATGTATTAGCTGATATGTAGTAGAATCTCCCCGTATAAATCCTGATTGAAAAGGAGTCAGAATGTGATTTTCGATGGCATAATTATAAAGCTGTTTATGGACGCATCGTTCCATAGTTTTTCCAATTTGACTTAACAGAGATATTGGCCTGTAGTTTGAGGGTTGAGTTCTATCATCTTTCTTAAATATAGGAGAGACATTAGCATGTTTCCAAGCTGACGGAAAGTAACAGTATTCTAAGGAGCGATTGAACACTGTTTTAAGGGGGTTAGCAAGGATTTCAGCTCCTTCTTTTAGAAGGATAGGACTTATTAGGTCAGGGCCACTAGCTTTAGTAACGTTGAGGTTGTTTAAAACGTCTAGGACATCTTGTCTTGGGATTTCAATTGATTGTAGGGTATAATGCGTTGTTCTTGCGAGTTGTGGTAGGGGCTTGCTATCATCATTAACTACTGCTTGTGAAATAAAGTATGAGTTCAACATATTAGCTTTTTGAAGACTGTTTTCTGCATATTCATTATTTAAAGTAAGAGTTGGTATGTCGTTCGAAGATTTTCCTAAATTTAACACTTGTTTTGATGTTTTCCAAAAAAACTTAGTGTTTAATGTATCGGTAGATAGTAAAGTATCAAGCTTATTAAAGTAATCCTGTTTTGATTTCCGAATTTCAGATACAGTTTGATTGCGTAATGTTTTATAATTTTCCCAAAATCGAATATTAGAGGTTCTTTTAAATTTTCTAAAAGTTCGCTTACGTTTTCTAATAAGATTTCTTATATGGCAAGTAATCCATGGATGCTGAGCTGGCCTAATTGTGACTATTTTATTTGGGATGGACTGTTCTGCTGCCAAGATCAAAGCATCTGAAATCTGTTGGGCATTTACATTAATGTCAGCATCAGCATGTATATTTTCATCAAGATTTTGCTCAGATAGAATTTCCCGATACCGATCAAAATTAGCTAATTTATAGTTCCATATGCGTCGTTTGAACGTTTTGTTTGTTGGTCGAGTAAATTTAAGCAATAAAATTACTGGGCAGTGGTATCGAATTTGGTTCGGTATGAAAGTATCCGCTACTTCACTAATTAATACATTAGCATTATTACGTACCAAAATTAAGTCTATTAATGAAGAGGAGTTCTCCGTGAAGTGTGTAGATTCATTAACTAACTGTTTTAGGTTGAATTCTTGGATTACATCTTTCATTTTGTTATTATTGTCGATATACATATTACTATTAAAGTCTCCTAAGACAAAAATATCAATTAAGCTGGTGTTATATGCCCTATCAATGCTTTCCTTTATGAGATCAAAATAGGCTATGTTGCTGTTAGGGGGTCTGTAGAAGCCGCCAACTAAAATCTTTCTGGATTTAATTTGAATTTCGACCCATACAGCTTCAAGACCACGCAGTTCCAAATCTGGACGACGTTTGCAAGAAAAAGTCTCTCGAACATAAATAACAACTCCTCCACCAGGACGATCGCACCTGTCGGTTCTGAAAGGTGGCCAAAAATTATCTAAAGCTATGCTGTCATTTTTCACTTGCGGATTAAGCCAACTTTCAGAAAAGACTAGTACGTCGTATGCGTCAGCTTCACATTTAATTAAGTCCAGTTTGGGCAATATACTTTGGACATTAAGATGCATAATACTAAGATGGTTAGAAAGCATATGCAGTGAACTAATTGAACTACTTATACTGGAATCAGTGCTGCCTCCGACAGAATCTGGACCAGGGTTGAGCTCTACATCTCCACTTAAGAGAATAATACAACTTGTCCAACAAACTATAACGACAGAAAGAAATGAATACGAACAGTAACGAGTAAATATCCAATTTTTCTCCGAGGTATTAGCAACACGCCTGTATGGGAACTTTATATTTTTGTACGTCTCATCACTTCGCTGCAGTGCTAGTATCAAACTAAGACATGAACTATTGTATGTACTCTGAAGCAGGGTAAACAGAAAAGCAATCAGTAACAAATGGAATTTGTTCCTTGTTATTCTTTTCCTAACACCTAGTCTTAAAGAGCATGATACGCCAAAAAAGCCACCAAGACCATCTGACTTACAATTACAAGGTTTCATATACTACACAATAAAAAGGACAAGAAAATCAGTAATAGTCCTGCTGGCTTGTCTGGGGTGCCGTAGCTAAGTGTTTTTGGAGACATCACATTGAGGGATTTAAATGTGGGTTTGGCAAGTTTGGCATGGGAACATGGAGACAGGGACTCGGTCAAAGAGATGTAGAAAGGAAGATAGAAAGTCAAAACAAGCATATAAACGTACAGACAAACCGAAAAGTAATTTGGTGACGCTAAGTTACAATTTAAGTAGATTTGGAATTTGTGAGACAATAAAATGATTACCGTAAATATATTAAATATTTTGAGATATGGGATTCCATATATACGACTTCCCGCAACCACGCGCGCGCTCAAGCCGACTGTATATCGCGCATTCAACCCATTCCGTACCGGCCACCGTTGCGACGTCCTGTCAGACACCATGCACAACCGACCGCAATAGAGATCCCGCTACAAGTGTGATCACAGCCAATCGATGGTACGTATACATCTGCCCTGCAGGCGCGCAGCACCGAGTCAATGCCGATCCAAAACAAAATTGGAATGTCATGACGCTAAATCAACGTTGACTCATGCAACATCGAGTCAGCGTTGGCGCAACGCCATGGCGACGTCTAGTCCTCGCCCATTCAACCCGTAACATTGAATCGGCATCGACCGAATGTCCAATAAGCGTCGCGCACCCAGTGTGCGGTTATGTACATCAGCCCGGTCCACAAACAGCAAACGCACGAAGCGCGGTACACCTCATACTGCACACAGCTACAAGAACACGGACACACGCGTGCACCAAAATCAGCAGAATAGAACACATCATCAGAAAGCACGAGAAGTCGTACGCACGTGGGATTCCATAATGGGAAGTTTTGTAGAAGATATACGAGTATCAAGTACCCGTATAAACGGCGATAGTTTTATGGTATGATAAGCTATGTTCATCTTCGCAAGCCAAGGGTACCAAGTCCACCCTGTTCCTCAACTTTGTAAGGAACAGAGTGGACACAGCACCATTAGCCCACGAAGATGCCTTACAATCTGTTAGATACTAGTTACATGTATTATTTTTACCTATCTAAAGGCAACTGGAGACAAAAGTCAGAAGCCCAGGCAAGGGCAAGATTTCACTTCAACATTTCCATTAGTACCATACTAAAGTTTGCAGCAAAAATGTGAGGACTAATATCATCCGTTAGACTTTTCTTTTATGAGGAAAAACGTCAAAAGCAAACACAAAACAAAAACACACAATTAAACACAACATTACATGATGCAAGTTATAGTCAAAACAGGATTGCATTTTGTGGTGCACCGGAAAAACGAGACAAAGAATCTTATTTTTAACTGTGGTATCACAGTAAACGATCTGTCTGGTTGCGCAGTCATTCAGTCTGAGCAACCAGAAGAGAGACACAAACAAAAGAAATGAGAAAACTTCAGCTTACATCTTTAAAATGCTGTGTATATCTAAGTACTGCCTGCCAATATCTGTGTAAGATGAATTCTGTTCACCAGTTGCACTCCAACTAATCTTAACGATATGGCTATGTACAAAAAAGCGGAAAAAATGGATGGATGGCGTTTTGTGACTTTTCAGCAATAATACAGTCACATCTAGACAAATGGAGGGTGATTTACAGGGCTTTATGCGATGAGTCGGCCTTTTGGTTTAGATAAAATCTCGCCTCCAGCGGGACTTGAACCGGCGATCTCATGACTCAGTTTCGAGAGTTCTACCATTCTATCACGCCTGCTCTTCGGCAAAATGCTAAAAGCAGTCATATCCCAGCAAGTACATGTCGCCTTACAGACATCGATGGTACGTTTAAACGCAACAGCGATGCCAGTACGACGCCACCAAGACCACACCGCTGGAACATGACTCTCTAAAGACTTGAGTAAAGAAAACGTAACACTTAAGTAAGCAAAACGTATTAGCACAAAGTAGTATACCTTCTCTGACCAATATAATGGAATCCGATCAGTACAAATTATGATGCGGCTTACACCAGCTCACCCAGAGAAAAAAAAAAACGTTCTAGGCGGTGATCATACTGCCAAGGATCACATCATCGACTACTCTACGCACTAAACTCTGGTATGAACCATATCATAAAATATGTCAGTGTTTGGATACAGTTCTGATAGATAGCTAACATACATGTTATTAGCAAACATGTTACACTGATGAAGCATCTTGTTGCTTTCCCTACACTATTCGTTTATCTCAACAAATAGTATTCATGTGCACTTCAGAATTCAAGACAGCCTATATCTAACCCTCGCTATCTCCAACACTGATATCTCAAAGTACCCTCTTATATTGATTCGTATAATTTGGAAATTTTGATGTTTTATTTTTGTTTTATTTTAACATTTCAACTCTCTCAACCTAGAATCACAAAGTCAATTTTCCAATACCGGATGACCAATCCTGAGGTATCAGTAGTTTGATATGAGCTTTGAGGTTAGATATCGACATATGACTGTACATACAAGTCATATCTCCAAGAGCAGTAGTGCACGAGCTTAGATATCGTGTCACACTACTACAAGAACTTTAATAACGCGCAAACTAGTTTTCATAGCTGCACTTACACATGCAAGAACACGTTTGCATAAAATACGTGTACACACACGCTTATACTATGAGAGCTGGCTCAAACATGTCAGAGGCGTACAGGCAGAAATACACCAACGTACATGCAGGACACGTACGTAGACGCAACCTTGCAATGTTACCATGTAGACACACACGCACATACATACGCAAACACATCCACACATGTGTGTGTGTGTGCGCGCGCATATGTATGTGCACGAATGAGCAAGTGGAAAGATCACCCACACCGATTGCACATAGGTGGTATATGAGCATGTTGTTTGTTTACCAGAACTAAATAATCACTTAGATTGACTTCATGACAAAGGCTTCAAACAAATGCGTGCATCCATGATTATCCTGGGTTTATCAAGGGAGACATACCATATGTCACTTCATTAGAGCTACCTCATGGAGGCGGCTCTAAGGAGGAGTCACTTGGGCGCATAACATCCAAAGAGAGGTAATACCTTAGGTATTGGATATTTGTATAGCCGCAGTTATCTCTCTTGCATAAGAGGACGTACAGGTACAGTATAATATGATACAGTTAATTTTACATCCAGTAAAGCACATATGTTAGAAACACGTAAGGTACGGATTAAGTCTATTCTGTCCTTAATCAGACAACTCTTGAGTGAGAGACCTGAAACAATATGCAGCCGCAAAAGTACACTTTAAACGATTACTAACTAATTCACCATTTTACTACTATCCATACAGAAGATTTTTTATTGGTACTAGGTCAACAAGATCATCCAACTACTCCACAAAAAAAAGGAGCAGCCTGATCCGATCTACTTGACAACGTGCATGTAATGAATAGGCATAATCATGCCCATAAGAGTATATATTACACTCGCATGCACATGTCTATGCCAGCAACTGTGTATGCATTTTCATGCGCGAGCATATGGATAGATATGGATAGATCATGTAAAACATAAAAAATAGAAATGCATGTGAATAATGGTTGCTAACAGAGCTTAGTTTAAGTTTATTGGTACAAAAACTGACACATTGTGTGTGACCAAGATACCAGACAAGTGCAAGCATCCACGATGAAGACATGATCGACTGCGACACTGCAAATCCGAAGAGAAGCAAGTACATATCTGTAGATGCTTCTCTTCAGATCTGCTGCCCAATGACAGCCCCGGCCAGTCAGACGAATGCACTTGCTGGCGACAGTTGCCTCCCTTACACTGGTAACATAACACCAATTTTTGTGTATCGCAACAACAATGGTAATCCTTCAGTCCGGCACAACAATAGAACAACACATATCAATGCAGCAATTATATACAAATGCACCCCAAGGCATGTAGTTAAATTTATAAGACGCTTGTTAAAGTTTACGTCAGTAATAGCCCCTCCCACAGCTAAACTGTTCCAAATAAATAACGACCTTTCTAGCACAGTTCGCATATACCGCAACAATCCCAAATACTAGGACTCAATAAATATCAGTAATAATGAGCAGCCATCTCAGTACCCGGCAATCCGTCCTCTCGGCGGTGAGAGAACCAATTGCAGGCGGAACGGCGAAACACTGCAGACCACGACCAGACTGCTTCATGTGGCGCAGCCTCATCACAGTCTACACGTTTTATGGTTTACATCAGTCCCAGTGTCTAGGGCGGTTAACGTTAACATTACACATCCATTGGCTGGATAACACCAGCACTGGTAGAAGGGGTGTGTGCGGTTAAGTTTCTGTTCATTGGCAGCTGTTCCCTTGCCTCCTGTGGCTCACCAAACAGAGATAAATCACTGAAAGTCTTAATTAGATGACGGCGCTCGCCGTTATCTCTGACAAATATTTTACCATCGGAGGCATACGCTGCTTTTATTTTCCCTGTGCGAACCAAGCACCTAGCTTCAAACAACAGTTTAGATCTTAGTCTCGTTAAGTCTTCATTTATATACAAATGCCTTGTATCATCATTGTCCCGTAGGTCTTTACGTTTGCTGTAAAGTCTTTGTCTAGCATTATATGTGGCAAATTTCACTATAATATCGCGATGACGACGATTCCCACCAGTCGCTCTGTCACTGCCTCCGCGGACATCGATCTTGCCCACACGATGAGACCTGTCAATATCCGAACGATTAATTTGCACTTCGAGAGTCTGGGCTATATTAATGATAACATCATCAGTATCTTCAGTCGCTACCTCTGGAACGCCGGAGACTCTTATGGAATTACGTCGGCTATACTGTTCTAATGAGTCATTGTCTTGCTCAACCTGTGTAAGTCTCTTAGACAGATCATCATTTGACTTTATCAGGCGTTGGTTCTCCTCCTTGAGACCGCGCACCTCCTCGTTGACAGCATGAAAGGCTTCCTGGACTGCTTCAATTACCATGACCTTTAATTCCGGAAACATAATGGATCTCAGCTCACTCGCAATCTTAACAATGTCAACTGGATTCATTGGCTGAGTTAGAAGGTGTACATCGTCGGCATTCGGGGATTCTGACACATTACTACTGACTGACCCATGACGGTTTTTCTTGTTAAGTAGGTCCTGTACATCCAGAGGTGATGTCGCTTCCCGTTTCTTATCACCTTTACTACTTGGAGTCCCAACAGGTTCATCTCTGGCAGCATCTCTAACAACATCACTAGCAGCAACTTGCTTCGCATTCTTCTGACTCATTATGTTGCCTTTCTTTTCTCGCTCAGTATACTTTTAACACCCGTCGAGCGTAGATCTTAGGCCTTCAGTCGTCAATGTACCGTTATAACTGAGCAAATGTTATTCATATGCTATTGATATGCTAAATAGATATGTGCGCAATGGCGCCCTGCACGATAGCTAGTGTATCAATACAAAACTTTACTTCCCTATCTCTCAGAAGTGTTATTATCTTCAGGCAATCTCGAAAGTCTTCAGAAATTATCCCAAACACATAATTCCGTCACCGAAATCACTTTTCACAACTTATCCGAAAAATCACATATTTTGGACAAAAAGTTCACCCTCTAAAACTACGTCTGATCACCATTCAACCGGAAGTACCGAAATGGCAGTATTTGTAATAGTTCCACAATATAGCAACAATAGAAAAATGAAAGACACTTATTCTCCGCTGTACAGAATACACCCAATGTTCCCCCACTTTTTTATGATCATGTTACGTCGTTACCTATGGGAGACAGGATATTTTCTTCGAGGCATTTCAAGTTCATTGAAACTGTTGCCTGATAGGATTATGGCATCGAATATACAAGAACATACACATATACATTTTGACAATTGCAGTCAATATGGAAGAAATTTTAACACTACATGGTGTTGACTTGTACATTTTGGCAATACAGAGTATGTTTAGACCATTGTTTGGACTTGATTTTCTGGTCCCACTGAACTTACAAATAAAAATAACAGCACGCAGGAGTCTTAATCAAATTTGATGAGTGAGTAAAAGAAAGTTGAATAAGTATCTAAGTTGTTTCGCAATTTATAACTTGCGAGGTCTGGCATTAAAATGGCTGTACATCTGCTGGCAAGATTAATTGTTAGATACTATCGTCACGGGGAAGCCCCAATTCCACTGGATACCAATTCTTATTAAGTAAATGAATTAAACGATTTTTTCTTCTGATTGTAAACAATTATTTAGTATTTTAGCTGTTTCTACTAAATGAAATTTTAAACAATTTTCTTTTGTATTTGTATTATCTCCAACATGAGTTCTAATCTTATTTAGTTTTATCGAGAGACTATACCAACTCAATCTTACTGCATCAGATATTCAATATTCTGCCTTTGTTTCTTCTGAACATATCAGTTATTCCTCTAGAATAAGAAGTGTAAGCGGTAACTAGGACATTATCTCCCCATTATACATAAAGGTAACAAGCAATAAACTGGGTGTCATATATGTTATACATGCTAAGACAAAAAAATCCCGCTTGCTTTCGAAAGTAATATATATTCTATACAGTAACAGTAACGCCAGATTTAATTCTATTATTTAACTCAATGTCACTTATATAAGCTGTGTTTAAATCTGTATTTTTGATAGTCTATGAGAACACGTCTGTCTGGATGCAGACCTTGGAAATATATTAAAAAGCAAGGATACGAGATTAACTTGTACAAACAAGCAAAACAATGCAGGCAATACCAGCTTTAGTTTTTACACCAGAGGACGCACAAAAAATGGCTGCTTAAGACAGGTTCACAAGCACTATCTTGTGGATAAAGAGATCGTGAAAAAATACAGAGCAATCCCTCGCGACAGATCTGAATATTTATATAATTCCTAAAAGGCACACAACTTTTATAAGGACAACCATAACTTAGAATGGCGAAGTAAAAGGGAAGCACTCGCACATGATCGACTGAATGTTGTTTCGTATTTAAAAACGCTTTGAGCAGTATTTCCGCCAAGAGTTAAATACAACAAAGAAACTTACAATACTGTTACTATAATAATGATGATAACTAGAAGATTGTCCAGGGACAACTGGTCGAGCCCGCTGTTTGCTATAGTAACCTATAAGTATGTCAGGACTACGTAACTGCTTCACTCTAGAAAGAGGCGAGCATGTTTAGCCAGCATTTTCTTCTCTTTTTTTTTCTCAAATTTTAACAAAGGTAAATAAGTAGAAGTGATGACCCAGACAAGCTCAATTTATGACAATTACGATATCTGATCTTAAAGTGTGACCTTGACCTTGGATCTACCCAAACATATATGTCACTTGATACTTCCACTCATCAAGAAGAACAATCGTGCCAAATTACTTTGAAATCCATCCGTAAATGTAGAAGTAATGGCTCGGACAAGCTCAATTTATGACCATTTTATCATTTGACCTTCAAGTGTGACCTTGACTTTGGACCTACTTGAACAAAAATTCCAAATAGCACTTCTACTTATCAGGGAGAACAATTGTGTCAAATAATTTTGAATTCCATTCGTAAATGTTGACGTTATGGCTCAGACAAGCTCAAATTATAGCCATTTTATCATTTGACCTTCAAGTGTGATCTTGACCTTGGACCTACTCGAATGAATGTTCCAAATGGCACTTTTACTCATCAAGGAGAACAATTGTGCCAAATTATTTTGAAATCCATCCATAAATGTAGAAATTATGGCTCGGACAAGCTCGATTTATGGCCATTTTCTCATTTGACCTTCAAGTGTGACCTGGACCTTGGACTTACCTTAACAAATGTTTCAAATGGCACTTCTACTCATCAGGGAGAACAATTGTGCCAAATTACTTTGAAATCCATCCGTAAATGTAGAAGTTATGGCTCGGACAAGCTCAATTTATGGCCATTTTTTTATTTGACCTTCAAGTGTGACCTCGACCTTGGACCTACCTGAACAAATGTTTCAAATGGCACTTTTACTCATCGAGGTGAAGAACTGTGCCAAATTATTTTGAAGTCCATCCGTAAATGTAGAAGTTATGGCTCGGACAAATCCGGACGGACGCACGCACTAACGCACGGACATATACCGAACTGACATTGTAACAACTACCGTATAATGGAAAATTTTCGCGTCGCCAAATTTTCGCGGATTTGCCCCTTAAAGCATAAGGATTAATTTCCGCGGTTTTTAGTTTTCGCGGATGTGAATATTAGCAACTACATTTAACATAATTGCGCCGAAAATAATAGCTCTATAGCTATTTACTTTTAAGCTTTTGTGGGATGCTTAGCAAACCATATATTGGACGATTTAAATTTCCTAATACTTTTTTGTAGAAACTAGAAATAATATTTCGCGGAATTTAATATTCGCGGATCGCTACCGACCGCGAAATTCCGCGAAAATTAGGCGACGCGAAAATTTCCCATTATACGGTATGTCTCGCTCACCGCAAGCCGGCTCGACAATAAAACTGTCCTCATCCGCACAAACACAGCAAGTCTTTGTTTAACCAAAATTCAATGTCAGTAGGTTGCCCAAAGCCAAAGTGACAGTTTTACATTCAGCATACCACTACACACAATCGCACATACGAGGGTCATCTAATAAGTCTTGCAAACGATGTCATTACTGCTTTATTAATTGAGGTAGGGTAATCAAATTACACCATTAACAGCATACGTTATATTATACTTATGTGCTAAAAATCATACACGTGACATTCCTTTCTCAGATACGGGAGGGCTTTGAATGCAAAGGTATAAGCAATACCGGTGGTGAAATTGCACAAACACGGTGTCTTTTACTGTGTGGGATACGCAGAAGCAAAGGTTTCGCATGTGGGACACAATTAACAAAGAATTAAATGAATTTAGGATATTTGTTTGTTTAATAAAATCTGAAGTTCCTGTTTAAAGAATTTTAGTATGTTATATCAGTGAAAAATTGGCGGAGCATGGCGACACTGTTTGCCATGCTCCTATACCAGTGACGTCAGAGATATTATGTAATTACCAACTGTTATGCCTAGTACCTTGTCAAAATGGCGTCTACATGACGTCACTTTGACATCAATAAGAATTATTAGTTGCTTTAGTAACAGATTTATGATACCGTGGGTATCGGAGCATGATTCCAAAACAGTTACCAAGATGATTCATTGTTTATGTGTATTAAACCAAAAGTAGAAATCAAAAGTAGATTTACACTGAAAAAAAAATAAAGTTTTGAATATAAAAAAAAAAAAAACGGTGTCTTTTACAAGAGGTGAGGGGAAGAAAATCCCTGCATATATGTTCATAATTCTTTCAAATTACAATAATTCATGTTAAAAAGTAATCGCCTTATATGTAAGAACTCAAATAAGAGACAGTTATCATTTCACATTGCCAAACAAATGTGGTTGCCGGGCAACCATGGCAACAAGAGAATATTACAGAATTTTAGCAAAATTCTAGTTTTTGATGTATACCTCTGGTTTCTTAAGGCTGCAAACGATATTAAACAATGCTCGAAGCTTATATTTTCTCTAATATCTACATTTCAGCATCTCAGGACTATTCTTTGATAACAAATTAATGGCAGTTTAGGAAACACTTCATCTGTTGTGAAGGCCTTTTCTTCATATACTAATTTTATATGATATTTAAGCTGCCCGAAAAACATGGTGATCTTCTTTTGAACAATAATATCTTGACTGTTGGCAATTTCTTAACCTTGGTATCGTGTACATACTTCGGTATTATTTTCCGTATTTCCCAGCAATCTTCAGATATTTACAAGCGTTCTGAACTAAGCTAGGGGAATCTTAAACAGACAACTAGAAGCCACCGCCGCAACCATAATGGCAGTATTCTTCAGTTGCCTAGCAACGCCATTTGCAACATCATGACGTTTCTGAAAATTGTTGACTGGAATGAAGGGAAGATGCAATGTAGTAATGTGGATTGCTTGATTCGTTTTTAATTATCATTTGATTGAAACTTGGCCGTTTGCAGGACTTATTGGATGACCCTCGTACTAATGAACAAAGTTTGAACTTTTGGAGGTCTGTGCAACAAAATCATACGTAACCCAACAAAGACAATACAAAAACTATTATGAGTATAAGACAAGTTATTGCATATATGTAAAAACATATTCTGTCTTGTAGTGCTGCCAACTGTTGCCATGTGAACTCTTCCGGTTCGGCTGGTTCTTTGTTACATTCATCCTCAGATTTTAGTCGTTCTTTACGATAAGGCATAGTATGGTTTTCCTCGCCTTTCTCGCTGATATCAAAATTTGCTGGTACCACTTTGTCCTTTGCTTTGAAACATTTGAAGAAGCAGACATGTTCAAGTTTTCTACCAATACTCTGAAATAAAAAGCAGTAGCTCGGCTATACCTTGTAGATGAGAAGACAATGACAATGAAGCGACACAAGCGATTTCAACATTCCGGTCTTAGTACCAAATGGAAAGAAAAACATTTTATTACATGACGTCGCTGTTATTCAATGGATAACGTCGTGTCATAAAAATCGTATGACCACACGTGTAATAACACTTTGGCGCGTACACGTAACGTCACTGACAACGTCCATGTCAACAATGCGTTAAAATCCTATTTGAATGAGTCATATGATAAACAGAATCTTACACTCGTGGTCATTTCATATGAAATTTATGAAACTCGCCGAAGCTCGTTTCATAAATTTCATATGAAATGACCACTCGTGTAAGAACATTTATAAAGACAACATACAAAGCAATACAAGAAGGCAGTGACCGGGAACCGACACAGGCGGTTTTAACAATCTGATCTTAGCACCAAATGGAAAGAAAACCAATAAAAACAACATACAAAGCAATACAAGACAAACAAACTAACAAGAGGTCAGCTCTTTCCCAGCAGATGGCTGCCTGGCTGAATAAAATGTAGAAAAGGTCAGAACTAAAAGAAAGAAGACATTGACAAAAAAGTAAACAACCACAGAAGTATCATCTTGGGATGATCAGTAAATTACTGCGGGGGTAAATAGGCGGGGAGGGGTAGGGAGGGGATGGTGGTTGTTAAACTGATTTTACACGCGCGTTACGTGGTTTCATAATTCTACATCTGTGTGAGGAATCATTTAGAATGACCCAGGAAAGCGTCTTTTGTCATATACGTAAAACAATACAATATGTCACATACGGAATGAGACAAAGAAATTAAAACATTACTAACTATTGGGACAGAACGGTCTGGTCTGAGCAAATAGTGCAGTCCAATATTAGACTGCTCCTTCAGATCAATGTCTACACTGTTGATTTTCCGTTTGAAGCCTCTAGACACAATACTGCATTGAAGAACCACACTGTTCAATTCTTAAGACACCTGTGGTAAGTTCTGACAATTTTTACCAGTAGTTTAGAACTTGTACAGTTTTAAAACCTAAAGGCAATTGCAAGTAAAATGCGTTTATAGCTAATGTCTATGATCATCTAGAATATACATAAAACTTGTATTTACCTGCAGAAATTTTGTAGGTTTTGACTTTAAATAGAACATCTTGACACTGACGACAACGTTGAGAACCGACATTGAGCAGAGAATAAGCAGAATCAATAAATACATGTCTGAAAAAATAATACATGTAATTAGATAAACGTTTGAATACTATCAAAGTTTCTCCGAGAGGGGTCGGGATATCACCAGAAGGAAAATGGAAATTTTATAAAACTAAAATATTTTGTTGACCAAAATATTTTTCCAAAGGTCTGTTAAAGTGGACTGTTATAGAATTAAATCTATCAGTTCTTGTGAAAACATGTTAAACAGTTTATTCTAAATTGCGAATTGTTTTCTCTTGGGATGAGCAACAATACTTATTTTTCTATGATGTCATTCAAATTGACTTTTATCCTTTTCGTTGACGCAAAACATACAACTCTCATCTTCATGATCTGCTTTGCTCTCAGTGAAGGTACTGGAAGATACTTCATGATTCGGGTTAAGTCGTCAGGCTCATTAAGTCGTCACTTTCCTTTCTCACAACGCTCTCTGTGCCTACGCCATCAAAGAAGTGGAGGAGCGGTAAAAATTGAAAATAAAATTATTCAGCTTTTGTATTCTTTTGCCATAAATATTATTCTTTTTAATATTTGCACGATATAAGCTGTTACATAGGGGTACTGTTTTTCGACCCTGATCAAAAAGTGGGCGACGGAATAGTCCAGATTTAACGGGTTACGGCGAATGAGTTTAAAAACTTTCCGATGCGGCCACGTGCCATAGTAAAGTGCTCGGCCTTGAGAAGAATGGTAAAAGAAGCGAAAGAGTGATTTCTCTTGTACCAAATCACGCAACTAAATAAATTATTTACCATGAAAAAGCACTGACGACGTAATAAGACATCTGACGACTCAATGAGACATTTTTATGTATTCTTGCCTCCACTCTTTTACACTAGATACATAACAGCTCTATAAATTGCTAGAATGTTTCACTTCATCAAAGCGACTCTACTGATGTTACTATAGGAATGAATTTTATGTCCGTGGAATTTATCGGTGTGTAAACGTCGGCGGATCGCTCCCAAACTGAATAAAGCCCGAAAGCTATATGCTATGTTTGTGGGTGATTCGCCGGCGTGTAGACATCGATAAAGTCCACAATATTTTATGACTTAATATTCCAACTGTATCATGAAAACATGGAGAATAGTTGTAAATCGTTGATTTTAGAAGTTTGCGGAAATAATAGCTCTATGAGATTATGATGCTGGAATTTACGAAGTCTAAAGTTTTCTTCTTCTAGCCAATTAAATCGCACGAAACGAGCTAGTTAAGAATTATTGAGAAGATTGGGTTGGTGGTAGAACCTTGCAAGCATCCTCGAACAGCACTGGAAACTTTTCATAACAGCAAGCACGTCTAAAATGTCTCTCTGTCTCTCTCTCTCATTCAAATTATTCAATTTTTTATTCCCGGTATCTAATTTTCAACAATGCCTTCGAGGCCTGGTTCAAAAGGACCCAAAGCTTATGCAGGCAGTCAGTGAGTTCTCAGACTTTGCAGGTGCGCAAGCTCATCTGAGACATAGTTTGAATATACTGCCCAGAACCGCATTCCATGTTTCCTGGAACAACCCCCCCCCCCCCCCCCCCCGCCACACACACACACTCCTTCCACACACATGTGGTTATGATTTCAGTGCTCTTTTATTGAATTATCTTCGTCATGACAGAGTTCCGTTTTAAATATTACGTGTTATTATTTGCAAGAGGTCGAATTCATTGATTAAATGAGTTTCCTTTCCTTTTTTTTCAAAAGAATCCGCTAAGATTATATAGTCCGAGAGCCCGTGGTAGGTTTATTCATGTGGTCGAGGCCAAAAGGTTTGAAGGTGTTTTCTTATGTAAAAAAGTGTGCTGAATTCAAAAATCAAAGTTTTAAAAGAATCCATTGATGCACAAAGTCGGTATACTCAAACGATTACACATGGGGTGCCCCAAATCTCGATAAAGCGTCAAAATGGGGGTACCCTTATATTTAGTAATATTTTCAGCCTTTTGCATTCACTGGAATATTAATTTTGATATGAAGCAATACTTAATAGATGTTAAAACAGATCAAATAACAATTTTTACATTTTCTTTGCCATATTATGGGAAGCTTTACTTTCAAAATGAAACACATTGAAAAAAGCCACGAAAACTGGTGATTTCAATATTCAACTCATAGGTAGATAAAAATAATGATAAAAACACCGAAAATAGCAGTAATTATACCCCCGGCAAAATAAGTATGTCGAGGGGTAAATTGTTTTTGCCTTTCCATCCGTTCATCTGTCTGTCCATCCGTCTGTCTGTCCATTTGTCCGTCAGTCCTTTCGTCCGTTAGTTAACATTTGCGTTAAAGTTTTGCGTTAAGTGTATTTTCTTTGCTCTGTTTTCCTGCAAGACTTTACGGGAACTTGTTCATATGTACTAAGTGTTACCACAGGATGGATATAGATCAGCTTGCATCACCTGGAAGCTGCTTCTGGCCTAAGGTCAAGGTCACAGACTTGGGAAAGATGTACAACAGTTACGTTAAAATTTGCGTTAAGTTTTTTGCTAGTTTTCTTGAAAGATTTTACTGGATCTGGTTCATATGTCTATTGCTACTACAAGATAGATACTGATCAGTTTGTTTCATCTGCATACTGCTGCTGGCCAAAGGTTAAGGTCACAGATTTAGAAATTTGTACAAACGTTGCATTAAATTTTGCGTTTAGACTGATGATTTTGCTTTTGCAATGTTTTCCTGCTAGTCTTTACTTGAACTGAATGAATGAATATGTGTTAAGTGTTACTATAGGATAGGTACTGATCAATTTATGTCACCTAAAGGCTGCAGCTGACCTAATGTCAAGTCACAGACTTTGAAGTTTATATACATATAAAATATATCTTTAAAAGTTAGACTTTCAAGAGTGTATTCTTTTGCTTATTGCCAAATCTTGGGATGGAACCTTTTGATATGTGACTGGGTCTATTGCTGTGTACGATTGAATGTCTGCCTGTCTGTTTCCTAACATTTTACATTAATGTATTATGTTTCTTATTGCACTAAGGGGATTGCAAATTATTCGAGTTATTTTTCTTTGGACTTGGCTTCAGTCATTTGGGGAAGAATGAGCTCCAAACAAGATAAAGTCTGACAAACTGGCGATATGGCAACCTCTATTCTTTTATATTGTTGGTCCATGCCGTATATTCTTTAAAAGTCATTTTAAATACGTTTCAAATACATTATTACTGTTTAGTTCTTTTTTTCAGGTAAATGGTGAAGACAGTCGTACAGAAAGGAGGATAATCAGTTGAAAATGAGCTAAATTGGGCCTTGCCAACCGAACTCAAAAGAACAGCGAAGGGTTTCAAAGTGAGCCTGTGCATATGGTCAGTCTCAGATGGACGTTTGGTCTGTTGACATACACTATTGGCCTTCACAAAACTTCGGCCAAAAACACAGATCCCTGATTTCTGCACATTTAAATATCTACCTGATTCTGTAAAGATACTAGTTTTCTTGGCGAAGTCCGTATACATGGTAATATCGTTCCTCTAAGATGGAAACAACTGACGAGACTAGAGAACCATCAGTAAAGCGTGAGTGCATTATGTATGGCGATTCCAAATAGAAAACAATTGCTCTAGATCTGATGGCCTCACCCAACAGCCAGGACTTGGATTGAACATTGCTTGCGATAATTACGATGAAAGCATTGAAACATTGTCTGGGATCGGTACTCTTCGTATATACTCTGTCGGTATATGTTATCAGAATGTTTGTTATCAGGATGTTTGCAACTCCAAGTGTCAGAGCCCTCAAAAAAAGAAAGACATCATTTGATTCATCACTTAAAACAGAGCCTCCGCCATATTGAAAGAAACCTAAGATCAGGTCCTTTGATTTCGAATCAATACTTCAGCTCAGCCTGAACATATTCTTCAGCTGGAAAGGCGACACCAAACATGACCTGTATTGTGATCTTTGTTTGATGGTACCCAAAAAGGGACTGTAAAAGGGACTATCTTCTGCGTCCAATTTCGTATAGAATCGCCAATATAATACTCTCATGTTTCACTGTTGTGTAGTTCATTTGTCTGATCAGTTGTTTCCATCTTCTAGCTGAAATGAAAAAGGAATGAAATTGTAGACGTCCTTGGATATCACCATATATGCGGACTTCGCCGAGAGAACAAGGTTTTTTAACCATTAGGTGGCTAGTTAAATGCACATGCACGGCCTTTTACAGCAATCAGGGATCTGTGTCTTTGGCCGAAGTTTTGTGAAGGCCCATAGTGTGTGTAAACAGACATCAAAACTACAGATGAGTCTGAGCAGAGGCACACGCTCACTTCAAAACCCCTCCCTATTGTTTTATGTTCACTTGGCAAATCCCCATCAAACTCACATTCAACTGATGTTTCTCCTTCTGTACAACTGCCTCCCTTTTACTTGAAAAAAGAATGAAAACAGAAAGAAAAAAATATATTTAGAATGTTTTTAAAATGACGAAATAAAGAATATATGGGTGAACAATATAAAAGTACAGAGGTTGCTACATCGCCAATGTGTCAAACGTTATCTTGCTTCGAACATGTTCTTCCCCAAAAATAATCAAAACAAAGTCATAAATTAACACAAACAATTTGTGACCAGAAAGTGTTTTTCCAGCCCAACTAGAGCAAGTGAGCAAGGGCTAATGTATACCCCCGGTCAGAGCCACCGCCCATAGAAAATAAACTTTGCCTAATACATTAATGCAAAAAATGTTAACAAACAGACAAGCAGACAATCAGTCAAGCCCAGCAATAGACCCAGTCACATTTCAAAAGGTTCTATTCCAAGATACACTCTTCTAAGTAAAACTTTTACAGAAGTATTATATAAAGTTCAAAGTCTTTGACATTAACCTTAGGTCAGCAGCAGCATCAAGGTGACACAAACAGAGCAGTATATTTCCTGCAGTAACACTAAACACATATGAAACAGTTCCAGTTTAGACTTTCAGGAAAACAGTGCAAAAGCAAAGATTTAACACAAGCGTTAACGTAACTATTATATGAATTTCTAAGTCTGTGACTTTGACTCAGGCCGAAAGCAGCATCCAAGTGATGCAAACTGATAAGTATCTATCCTTTAGTAACACTGAGCACATATGGACCAGTTCCAGTCAACCACTTTCAAGAAAACTGAGCAAAAGCAAAAACATAACGCAAATTTTAGCGTAACTGTTTTACAAGTTTCTAAGTCTGTGTCCTTGACCTTAGGCCTGTAGAACCTTACAGGTGATGCAAACTGATCAGTATCCATCCTGAAGTAATACTAAGTTCACATGAACAAGTTCCCATGAATACTCTCAGGAAAAACAGAGCAAAGATAAAACTTAACGCAAAACCTTAACGCAAATGTTAACTAACGGACGGAAGGACTGACGGACAAATGGACAGACAGACAGATGGATAGACAGAAGAACGGATGGTAAGGCAAAAACAATTTACCCCTCGACATACTTATTGTGCTGGGGGTATAATAACTGCTACTTTGGGTGTTTTTATCAATATTTTCATCTACCTATGAGTTGAATATTGAAATCACCAGTTTTCGTAGCTTTTTTCAAGGTGTTTCATTTTGAAAGTAGAGCTTCCCATAATATGGCAAAGAAAATGTGGAAATTGTTATTTGATCTTTTGTAACATCTATTTAGTATTGTGTGATATCAAAATTAATATTCCAGTGCATGCAGAAGGCTGAAAATATTACTAAATATAAGGGTACCCCCATTTTAACGTTCTTTCGAGATTTGAGCACCCCATGTGTAATCTTTTGAGTATACCGACTTTGTGCATCAATGGATTTTTTTTAAGACTTTGATTTTTGAATTCAGCACACTTTTTTACATAAGAAAACACCTTCAAACCTTTTGGCCTCGACCACATGAATAAACCTACCACGGGCTCTCGGACTAATAACTTAAGAGCCTGCTGACGACATCCCAGTACATAAGATGACGACTTAATATGTAATGTCATATAAGGTCGCCAGGTCCACCCTTCTGTCATTCAGTGATTTTTCATGAAAAAAGTTCGTATTTCACGAATAACTGAAATAAATAATCGTTTAGATTAATTATTCTGGTACCCGTTGCAAAAAAAACGTTCTCAAATACCTTTGTTTGTTTGTGCATAGTAATACAAAATATGCCGCAACCTGACGACTTAATGTGCACTGACGTACAAGTCATCAAAAGAGGTCTCTAAAGATAGATAATTACCTTTTCTCCATCTTCAGATATTTCAAGTTTATCTACACTGTACGATTTTTCAGTTGATATTTGCTTTTTTTATCAGAGTAAGATAAAGAAAAAAAAAAGGGAAAAGCATCTCCGAAATTTATGGTTCAATTTTGATGTGGTTTAATAAAATGTTTATAAGTAAATTTTGAAATCGTATTAAAGTTTCGCCTCGTAAATATTTGATCAGATACATTTGTTTAACTGAACCCCCTACTCAGTTAATGTCGTTACTTTCAAAGTCAAAGATGAGGGCACTAAGAAAGTTTTTCGGGCACCTAAGGTTTAATTTGAAACATGGATCTGTTCTAGAGAATCAGCCTATATGGAAAACGTTATGATTTAATAAAAAAAAATATTCCGTCTACGAGAAAAATAGTTTACACATGTCAGGACGGCTCTAATGAGGGCCACAACTTATGATTTTATGGAGAAATACGGATAATTATCGCTAGTCCTGTTACCCCTACCTATCTGGAGCACGATAATAAACCATGATAGAAGCACCGTCTTGGAACGGTCAGTAATAGATTACTGAGATTTACACGCGCATAACTCTCTCCCTTGGTTCTATTGTGGTTCATAAAATACAACTTATTAGAAACACATGACACACACATAGGTCTATACGGGTCAAGTCAGGTAAATTCGGACAGCAGGTAAATTCGGACATACCACTGAAAACAGTGAAAATCCAGATGAGATGGCTCATCATAGGCCGTCTCATCATGATGTTTACTGTTTGCCCAGTTATGTTTGTTTTGATTCCAAACAACTGACATATTAAGGAAACAATGCCACTGTCCGAATTTACCTGCAGTCCGAATTTAGCTGACTTGATCCTAATTTTAAAAATATTGAAAAAAGCAATAGTTCAGATGCAAACTTACAGCCCATTAACAGTGTACTTCTTATTTTTTTTCAAATAAACCTTTGTTACATCTCAATAGTCCCAAAATGACATCGTATGAAAATAAATATGCTGCTCAGGTTTTGACAAACACTTTTGACAACTCGGTAGCAGTCTCAGCAGAATCAAAACGAAAGTTAGAAGACAATTCAAGGTTCCAACATGTCACTCAATGCTAATTCGCACGTACTTAACAGCCATTCACTGGCCAGTCAGAATTGCCACTGACTAAGCATGCTGCGAGAGAGAAGATCAAATTCGGCCGCTTTGGGGACTAGTCCCACATACTCACTGAAAATGATTTAAAAAATATAGTAAAATCTTACCTAATATTTACTTATAATAAAAGATACCTTTCTGAAATTTACAGAACGACTTTTTATATGCTATTAAAAACATCTACTTAATTAGACAAAAATTGGATTAAAATTTTAAAATAATCTTATGCAAATTAGGGTAGGCAGAGCTTAAGGGAAACCACGGAACTATGAATACTTTTAAAATCTTACTTATATGAGGCGTTTGTTTCGACGTTGTCGGCATCATGCTTGAAGTAATTGTCATCAGCACGGTATAAGACAGCAAAATCGTCAATGAATAACCAAGTCTTTCCCCGCATTCAGTAGGTAGAAGGAAGGTCAAAACCATACAGGCAGAAAACAGCATGGCGGGAACTATCAGGTTGATCACATAGAAGGGTCTTAAACGAGTGAAGCTTAAGTTTATATATACGGGAAGAGCAGTTGTCTCAGGGCAGCACATGGGAAAAACTTCTGTTGTTAGGTTGCCACTGTTATATTGCCATTCTGCGTTCTCCAGGTAAGCAAAACTGTTTACCTAAAAAGGACAAGTTATACTGTTATATAGCGTGTTCAAAACTGTAGTTATGAACAACAGGTCATCTTAAAAAAAACTAGAAAAACTTACTAAAATTTAAGTCAGTAATATGAAAAACAAGAAAATATAAAAAATGTTAATTACTAGAAAAGACATTACGATGACATAACAGAGTCAATGGCAATAATAAAGTCGTCAATTTACAGAATCAATACCATTAAGTATATTAGGAAACATAAAATATGTAAAAAATGTAAATAATTTATCCCAAAACTTGCAGCACAAACTCTACTTTGAAATAATCAGAAAAAGACGTAAATACTAAGCAACATGAAATAAACTCTAAAATGTAAACTTTAAGCCAAAAATACTAAAAAGCGCCTACTTATATTCTGGAAGGCTCGGTTTAAGCCATGAATACTAGAAATTTAAAATGTAAATACACTTCAGGAACTGACTGAATCAGATCCCAAACCCTATCCCCAACATCAAAGGGAAAGATTGACAAAGACATCCCAACAAACAATAAATTACAAGTGATACGCCGATTCAGCAGCTCTTTCCCAAATAGGTTGCAACTCAGCTATCTTTACTGAACTAAATTATTTCGACCAACAGAAGGGTTAAAATGAAAACACAATAAGTTAAACAGCACCGAACATAAACAAATGCAACCGCAACGAAAGTACCGCCTTGGGACGGTCAGTAAAGCTGGTCCCGAGGTTATAAAACTTGTATACATGCTCACTCAAAATAAAGCACACTGATTGGCTGCTTCCGAGCACATGCTCAAAATAAAGCACACTGATTGGCTGCTTCCGAGCACATGCTCGGAAGCTGCCAATCAGTGTGCTTTATTTTGAGTTTGAGATTATTCTCATGTTTTATAACCTCGAATCCTGTTTACACTGTCTTACCTCAGTTGTGATATTTGGTGCCAAGTCTATCGTATTAAATCCCCAAAATACAATGTCAATATGACAAGACTGTGAATCAAAGGGAAATTTGGCTATATCAACGTCGCACGTAGTAGTTAGGGGTATTGGCATAATCCACCGTACCATGCCCGTGCTGAATACGCGAAAACGTACTTTGTCGTTATCATAGCCACCGAAGAATACACCTTCGACTCTAGAAAGGAAAGTAAAAAATTATATGCATATAAAACGTTTACAATTTTTCCCTCATATATAAATATATATCCATACTCGAATCTAACGGCCCTTTTTAGACCAGATGCACTTGTTACATCGTATGGAGCAATACTGTAAAACACCTTTAATATCAACAGAATCAAAATTTCACGATTTAATGAAACTGACATAAAGGCGCAGATTAATTTTGGCGTTCAAGATAAAAAAAAATAAAGTAAATCTGATGTAAATGTGTGACATTTTATTTCTTACTTTTCTATAACAGTCATCGAGGCGATTCTAGTGAGACGCCACAATGCATAGTTTAACGGAATGGTAGAGAAAATATCTTAAATGCTCATAAAGTACTATTTATCTGAACCTATATTTTGCGCCATGGCCGAGTGGTTAGAGTTACTCGGTTATGGTGCAGAAAGTCGCCGGAAGGTCGTGAGTTCGCGGCTAACCGTCGCCATCCGACGACTGGAAAACTCTCTCTGTCAACCCAGCAGTAAATGGGTACCTTTTTCGAATCAGGGAAGGATAAGGCAGCAAAAGGAGAGGGATAGGCTCCGCCTTTCATCTGCTGTGCCCAAAATACAGTGGGTCTCCAACCCCCACTGCCCCTACGGCTATTAGGCTATGGGAATCCTTTATCTTTTACCTAGTTTGCTCTGTGTATGTAAACGTATTAAAATTCAAATATTTGAGGACATATTTTAGCATTATTTACCAATATTTAGTAACCTTAAATTTAAGTGTTTAAAGCATTATTTCTTGGATCAAAGGTGAAACCGAGGCTTTCCCTAGTCATATCTATTTTTCTGTATGCCTGTGAAATGTGAACCTTTACAGAAGAGTGAGGGAAAAGAACGCAGACCTTTGAAATCATAGATGCTAACGAAAGTTGTTGACTGTCTCGCACACAAGGACTTTATAACTATCAGAATGTTCAAATCCAAATATAGGACATTGATGAGCCGCGACACAAGAAAACCAACAAAGTGGTTGTCCGCACAGCGCAGACTCAGATCAGCCTCGACATCCTCCCAGGCCGATGAAAGTCTTCGCATTGCGCTTAAAGGATAGCCAAGGGTCTAAGCTACCTCCATGTGGATAGCGAAGACTCTGATCAGACTGGGCGGATACCCAGGCTGATCTGAGTCTGCGCTCGGCGCACAACCACATTGTCGGTTTTGTCGTGTCGCGGCTCAATTATATAGAAATGTGCGCAGTCAAGTCGTAAGCCGGTTTATTCATAGACTGCTTTACCGACGTACTTACATATTAGCTACCATAAATTCTGGTCTCCAAACCCAGTCTGCGTCCATTTCACTTATATTGGAATAGTCTGTGGCTGTCCAAACTAGGCGAGGATCATGCCAAAACTGAATTAGACAACAACAAAAAAATGAAAACAGAATAATGAGGACAGACGTCTGATATTGTTTGTTCAGATATATGCTGATTGCTTGCGCGTCTTGGGTTCCTGTACTCACTGTGCGATGCTCTTGCCTGTTTATACATGTGTTCAAATCTACACATTCTAACAAGTCCATTGCTTACCCGTTTTAAAACCAACAGTCTAAATACCGCAGTGGAGTGGGTCCACTTTTGAACTACTCGAACGTGCGATTGACTTCTAATTTAATATTTTACCGCCGAATTATATAATAATAATAATACATGTCTCAGGCTTAACTCGAATTAAGATCTCTCTTGCATCTATCTCTCCCAACCGGATTGCTAGCCCATTAGACCAGACCAGTCCAGCAAAGGCTGGTTAGACCAAACTGGAATTTAAAGAGTAACTACACTTCAGGAACTGACTGAATTAGATCCCAAACCCTATCCCCAACATCAAAGAGAAAGACTGACAAAGACATCCCAACAAACAATATATTACAAGTGATAAGCCGAGTCAGCAGCTCTTTCCCAAATAGGTGGCAACTCTGCTATCTTTATTTAACTAAATAATTTAGACCAACAGAAGGGTTACAACAGACTAAGCAAATTATACGAAAAACATTTAACAACTATTTTACCTATTTTCTATTTTTATTATAGAAGGGTTAAAATGAGAACACAATAAATTAAACAGCACCGAACATAAAACAAATGCAACCGCAACGAAAGTACCGCCTTGGGACGGTCAGTAATAACTACTAGGGGGGGGGGGGGGGTTAAACCGGTTTAACTGGGCCCAAACCTTCACCCTCACCCTCCGCCGCGATGCACACAATTAGTTGGTAGTTCGGTTCGTATGGAGGTCCCCTTACTCATCAGAGAGTCATCACGGTCAACAATTAAAATCAAGAAAAGACCGTGATGAAGCAGGAATGAGGACTCGACAGCCAAAACGTGTTGAGACACCTGGAGATCCCTGGGGCGTCAGCGACACCACTGGAGCACTGGAGCAAAAGAAGACCACCAGTTGAACCCCGGTGGGCCAAGAAGCCGATCTTCATATCAGCACAGACCAGAATAAACTAACAATGTGTACTAGGCTAAATCGGTCAAAGAAACATCGTCTATTAAATATTATTATGTGACGTTACATACAATTTTATTGGCTGATTCGATGCCACGTGCCGGTCAATATTTTGCAATATTCACTGGTCAGGCAGGAACGTCGCTAAATAACACCAAGTAGTAGCGCCATACCTATCAAAGGCAAACTGCATTTAGAACTAGCATTTAATAAAACATTTGTTTACCTTTATTTCGATGACTATGCAGATTTATTGACCTGCAAACAACATACTGACCGCCGCTTTGCGTCGGTCAATATGTAGCTTGCAGGTCAATAAATCTGCATGTTCATCTCAACAAAATTCAATAATTGTATATTATTGTATTGGCCTTAGGATGTCGACTACTGGATCAGCTGCAGGTATATAGGCACACCTCCACGTTTCTCCGATCATTTACAAAAGAGGAACAACTTTTGATACTTCCTCTTTGCTTCCCTGGACAATTAAGGCTTTCGAAATTGGCATCTGCTCTTTAAGAGTTGACCCCTACTTTAAAAGTTTGGAGGCTAAAACATGAAAATAGTAGATTTTCTTTGCTTGAGTGTCTTCTTTTACACCTTAAATCAAATTTAATTTGGGCTGTATGAAAAAACCCGCGTTACTGCACGTGCGAACAAGACACACTCATCTGAGCAACCAGATCTCGAATATACATGAAAACTGGTCAGTCTACTCGCGATACGCCCCCCCCCCCCTCCCAACAGGAACACAGCGTTAGATCAACACTGAAAAAAACGTTGATTCAACGTCTCGACGTTGAATAAACGAATATCCAATATTGAAACAACGTTGTTTCCTGGCAGTAATGTCTAATTCGTACCAGTGAGAGCCAGCCAGTCGTTGACATACTCTGTTCGGTGATGTCCTGAAAATAAAATAAACAAATGCCAAAGTTATCAAAAATTTATATTTTACTGATCTTATTACTTATATCATTGTTAATATTAATTATAATCAAACCTGTCTAAAGCATGCATCTAAGGAACAGGCAAAGACAGGTGCTCTCTCAAAGGCCCTGTTGCTCTTTGAAATATCGCTTCAAGATTCTAGCGATAGCTTCATCCTCGAACAAATTGGACATCCATGAGTTTCACATAAAAAGGTTTAAAAATGACTTGGGTCACATAAGTTGGATTTCATAAGCTTGAATAAAGGGGTAAAACTAGAATGTACAAGTACAAGACGTGAGGTCCCATTCCCTGTCTCGCCTTTGTTTGCATGTATATTCATATTTTTTTCGGTCAGCCGGGAACCAGAAAAGGAAAACGTATGTTTTGTGGGGCGATTTGTCGTGTTTCATTATATTATATCAACGTGTTCCATATACTTTTTTGTCGGTTATATGCATCAGTAATTGCACAGCCACGTTTTATTAGACGTAGTCTAATAAAATTATCGTTGGCGCCAAAACTTGACTTGATCTCTGTATGGAAGAGAGCATATGTCATGGAATTGTTATTCACCTGTCAGAAGATTTAGTTACATTAAAAATGTTATTATTTGCACTTTGCATTTAGTTTTAAATATGTTTTTCACTTTAACGCTGTAATGATTGATAGAGTTAAGCAGAACGCGAGAAACGCAAATGCCGATGGCTTGAGAAAAAAATGATTCTATGGTGCGAAAAGTCTTTCGTAGTAAAAAAGTAGTTCTTGTACTCGGTGCGTAAATTTACCGGAACGGACCTAATTACCGGGTCGGACCGGAACGGACCCTTATTATTCATATTTTCAGCCGATTTTTGAGATATTTTGATACAATCTACACGCGCAGATTAATTCAAGGCCCTACCTATGACTAACATGTATTATCTTAACTTGCAACCCCTGATTTCATCCACCGACTTGATACATATAGCTCTACATATTTTCTATGGCTGAAATGTTGGTCATGATACTATGGAACAAAATTTCGGGAATTTTTGTGTTTTTCACTAGCTCCAAGTCTTGGAAGAAAGATAACCAGATTTTTGTATAAGATTATATGATTTTAAGATGAAACGCATATGCGTGGGGTATTAAGAGGCCTACCCATGGCGCAAAATACTCAAAGGGTATTTTGACTAATATCTCTAATTGATTTGCGCTAGATGGCATACAGAATATGTATTAATATTAAATAAAAGTTATTTACAAATATCTACTGAAGATAGGGGAAAACTGGTCCGTTCCGGTGTCCGTTTCGGTAATTCAGTCCATTCCGGTCCGTTCCGGTAAATTTACGCACCCGGCTGTACTGAACCGGGTAAAATACAGTACCGTCTCATCGGAAGCATATCGGAATGTACCGAAGAATGTCAATAATTTACGGACCAGTTTGGTTTCTCGCCATAGTGGATAACCCCAACATAAGGATACTGCTATTCAATAATAATATCAGACATGTGATACAGCTGAGAAGACAAATAGGGAGATTTTCCTCTACTTTTTTTTCCAAATAGGGAGAATGATTAAACAAAGAAGGGAATTCTTGTATTTTGGTAGGGAGATCTGAAAATTACAAATAGGGAGATGTACAAGACATATATGTGGAAATTCTGAAATTCCAAATAGGAAATGGGCAATTTCAACAGAAATAAAAACAAAATATATATTATTTGTTTCAAATATGTCTTCTTTCACTTCGTCTTATATCTTTTTTTTAAAGATATTTCTTGTCATCAAATGTGGAGATCGAAGTTTGTGTTTAGAGGTTTTACTACTGATAGGACTATGGAGACTGCGTAGGCCCAATCATGGGTGTAACTAGGGATGACTACATGTTACAATTTTGCTCATACCCCTTTGGGGCAAAAATACGAATTTGGCTCCAAAGATACTTGATGCAGTCGCGTCTATTTGCAGTTACTATTGAAATCTTGTCAAATTTACAAAATTTCAGCAACATCAAATATTCAGTATAGGCAGTTACGCTCTTGCAGTTGCACTATTTTAATCGTGAGGTATCGCTGCAAGTGTCTAACTACAGTTTCGCCATTGTAAATGACAGTGATCAGCCAATTTTATATAAATATATAAATTAAACATTCCTGAGTTTCACACAGAAAGGGTTTAAAATTTGCTTTGGTCAATTTAGTTTAGAACTAAAATGACCTACTTAGGATGCCATTACAGTGGTAGAAATACAATGTACTCGCGTGGGGCTCCATTCATTTTCCCGCTGTTGTTGACATTCCATCTCTCCATGGGGGACTAGAAAAGGAAAACTGTATTAAGTGGGGCAATATATCATTTTTTCAAGAACATGTTTCACTCCCTTTTGTCAGTCATACGACTCAATATGTGTACATCGACACACATTTCATCACCAAATGTGAAGGCTGAAGTGCTTGTCTTAATGATTTTTTTACGTTTTTACCACAGGTAGGACAATGCACAGATGCTTGGGATTTGGACTTTAGCCAGTAGGCCCTAGAGCCACAATGAAGTCTCAATTTATACAAGATATTAATCTTTGGCGAGCGAAACTGTGCATGAGCCCAGGAAACTATCGCGGTTTCTCTCCATAATTAGTACAAACCTGTTAGTATTTGGTATCCTCAGATTAACCAGTCATTTATCTTCACAATGAGATGCACGTCATTGCATGAACTTGTCTAGTCTTTACAAATTTGTTCAAAACAATTCACTACCATGTGAAAAAAATGCCCTAACACATAATCTACCTAATAATTACATAAATGGCTCCCAGCTTTTAAACCTGTAGAATAAGCATCCAGGTACCAAGGTAGATTGTGTACACAGGTGAGCTATTCTTATTTTAGAGCTGACTGGAATCCCTATTATGGTTCCTAGTATGTACGAGGTCTCCATGCACAGAGATTGAAACGGGGAACCATTTATGTAAATTGACTGGGAAATTATGTGTAGGGACATTTTTTCACATGACAGTTTTGAATAAATTTGTAAAGACTAGACAAGTTCATGCAATGACATGCATCTCATTGTAAAGGTAAATGACTGGTGAATCTAAGGACACCAAATACTAACAGGTTTGTACCTGATTATGGAGAGAAAACGGGATAGTTTCCCAGGCTCGTGCACAGATTTGCTTACTGAAGATTAATATCTTGCATAAACTGAGACTTCATCGTGGCTCTGTTGGCCAAAGTCCAAATCCCAAGCGTCTGTGGGACAATGGAGAATTTAACTTGCAAGCCACTAGCTTAACAGAAAGGTCCATTAGACACGGCGCATATTGATTACGCTGATAATATCCGCTATTTTAATTATCAGAAAGTGATTAAATAAATTTACTAGTCATGTTAGTTAATTGACACCTCCGAGATGAAAGGACTTTATTTAAATAAACTACCGTAGGAACTGATGAATGGGCACACTAACAAGGAAAGCAAATATGAGCCGCGACACGAGAAAACCAACAATGTGGTCGTCCGCCCAGCGCAGACTCAGATCAGCCTGGACATTTGCCTAGTTTGGTCAGACTCAGTGTTAAGTACTCAAAGGGTAGCTAAGGGTCTAACCTACCACCATGCGGACAGCGAAGACTCTGATCAGACTGGGCGGATGCCCAGGCTGATCTGAGTCTGCGCTGGGCGCACAACCACATTGTTGTTTTTCTCGTGTCGCGGCTCAAATGTGTCCTTTTCATTTTTGCTTCCCTTTTCTTTAGGAGTCACGAAAGGCATTCTCTTTTGCAAATAAAAAAAGGCAGAAAATCATGAGGGCGTGTTCATGGGTATGTCCATACGATCCAGTTCTGGACTTCTCCTGAAGGAGCTGTCTGATGCGTTCTGCACTGTCCGCCTTTCGCCTACTAACTTTGAAAGGTCTGCTGTTTGGTACAGTCAATTTCTTTTCTTTTTTGTGTGTACACTCACACTTTTTACATTTACAAAAATCGGTTGACGTGCTCATATATTTAGAGCAATTACTCTAACCATTTCCCTCTTGTCTCATTATTTTTGCAAAATAAGTATGTTTTTGTTATCGATTTTTGCTGATTAACAGAGAAATCTCATCAAAGGTTTTAATTACTCCAACAGATAAAAATCTAAATTTTCGCTAGGTACCTTTTGAGACAGAATAGCCGCCTAGATGGATAGAAAAGTGAAAAAAAAATATATATCTCTCAAAAGGTCCACTGGTACCTACTACAAGGACAGTAGGCCCTTGCCCGCCTTTAACGGAATTTAGGACACCCGAAAACGTATGGCACAATAGCAATAACCAAAGCGTTAAAGAAATATGATAGGTAACTACATGTATAGGGGAGAGTCGGGTAACTTCGGACAGGCGGGTAAATTCGGACATACCATTGCAAACAGTGAAAATCCAGATGAGACGGCTCATAATGAGCCGTCTCATCCGGATTTTCACTGTTTGCCCGGTTAATTTGTTTTAATTCCAAAGAACTGACATATAAAGGAAACAATGTCAGTGTCCGAATTTTCCACCATGTCCGAAGTTATCCGACTCTCCCCTACTGAAACATAAGCTTCATAGTAAAATCTAGAAAGCAAAACAATAAAATGACAATGTCCCAAATTTTGTTCCTCTTGTGAAATGAGCAGCGACACGAGAAAACCAACAATGTGGCTGTGCGCCCAGCGCAGACTCAGATCAGCCTGGGCATTCACCCAGTCTGATCAGACTCTTCGCTAAGCGCTTTAAGAGTAGCTAAGGGTCTAAGCTACCTTCATGCGGACAGCGAAGACTCTGATCAGACTGGGCGGATGCCCAGGCTGATCTGAGTCTGCGCTGGGCGCACTACCACTTTGTTGGTTTTCTCGTGTCGCGGCTCAAATGACAATGTCCCAAATTTTGTTCCTCTTGTGAAATGATTGTGTTGAGGGCTACAACGTCTTTCTGAATGACCCTTTTCTTCTTTTAATTTTGAATTAGGTCAGAATTAAACTAATGCCCCACCCACACATGTTCGTTTGTATGACTCACTGGCGTTGTCTTTTTTCTAAAATCCTTTATGACATATCAGATATTTTCAGTAAGTTTCTGTTTCAGCCATAGTAGGATCGGGCAAAAATGCCGCTAAGCTTTCGGCACTGTAATATTGTCACCTTCCTCGATATGTCTATTCTAAAAGGAAAGATTTTAGACCTGTGGGTGCAGATTCTTTGCTTGTAGAGCATAATTAATATGGAAAGAATACATCATCATGGAAAGTAAACAAGAAGTCTCAAAATTATTTCCCGTCGTTAAATATGATAAAAATACATAGGGGTTTGCCTTAAGGTGCTGATAGGTTGCTTTTTCAATATCCCTCATGAACAGACCCAATAAAAACCGAGTATGCTATTTTCGAACATTGCGTAGTCTTTCTTATCTAAATACATTTATAGGAGTAATGGTACTGTGTACAGTGGTTGTTGGCCAATAATTTGGTCTACAGCGACCTAGCTGATGGTTTCGACGCACTTTCAATCGACAGTTCGGTGCACTGTAAATTCTCAGTATTTCCTTGATTACTCTGTACTTGTACTCGGAACGGGCAAGTGCGTCGGAATATGTCAAACAACTGTACTGCTTTCGAGTGTTTTACATGTGTCGTAAGTAAATGGCTCAATCGAAAACTACGACAGGGAAACTGGAATTCCCCCCCCCCCCCCCCCCTCTACCACCACCATCACCACCACCACCATCACACTGATAACATGAAGAAAGTAAGATTTACCAATGACTGAAGAGTTCGTAAAGCATAAAACATGTAGACACTGGTTGGTGTACTTGGCCTGACGGACTTTTTGTAGCCGCTCTGTAACGTATTCAGCAACAATGTTTCGTTTTCGTATGTCACTTCCCCACAGACAGATGGTAACACTGAAACAAAAATGCAAAACTAATACAGTACCGTAAAATTCTTGAAATTGGGACGTGTATAATAAATACCGTAATTGCCCTAAAAATGGTACAGTTTGGTTTTGTTATGCAGTAATCAGGGGCGTAGCTACCTATACGGCAAATACGCAGGTGTGTATTGAAATTTTGTCAAAATTGACAAAATTTCAAAACGCACCTGCATATTTGCATGCTGAAAATTTATCAATTAGACTAGATTTCAATACCAATTGTCAAACTGGCTGAAACACTAGCTTTCCCTTCAAGAAGGAGAGAATAAAACATGGCTATGCGTATAATGATATTGCCCCTAGTTACGCCCCTAGTAACGCGTCCAAAAGATGCAGAGGGAATGACAAACAATGGAGCCTCTGATAAGAAAGGAGTAGTCTGATAAAGATCTTCATTGTTTGCCATTCTATACGAAAAAAAAACATTAAAAAAATTGTTCTCATTTTAGGATACTTACGGTAAATATTCTAGGTATCTCAATTCTTAGAGTTTTTACGTTATATTTGTAGAAACTTCAATTGCCTCTTCAAGGAAGATATATACTGTTCACAAAAAGTTGGCAATATTAAGCTGTTAAAATTGTATAAATTAGAAAAAATATCAAATACATCTGAAAATGCAAGTATACATCAGACAAATATTCAGTAGACATTTTGCATTACAATTTGGATGGCATATCCAGTCACACGATCTGCATGCAATTCGTTTTAGACAGAGGGTCAATACCCAAATTTCTCCCAAATGACAACAGATCCTTTTTAGATTACAAAATTTACACAGAAACACTCGCCATGATTCATTTAACAAGTTGAAAAATGGTTTTATCATATGACGTCGCATCTGAGAGTGTAATAAAGCCATGCATTAAATGCGATAATCCACTAGTGGATTAAATATGCAAATAACGTCGTAACGTTACACGTTGACGTCAATAAAAGCGGCATGTTTTCTAATGGCGAAATCGTGACGTTTTTGTTCGAATTTCGCTAATAAAATGCGATTTTAGTGTCATATGATAAATAGAATCTTGCATTCGTGCTCCTGTATTACTGAATTTATTAAACTCGTTGGGGAAAACCGATAAGATGCTCGGCAAAGCCTCGCATCTTATCTTTTTCCCCAACTCGTTTAATAAATTAAATAATACATGAGCACTCATGTAAGATCCTCTATTTATACTCTGTTTCGTCAAAATAAAGAGTGCATGCCATAAATGTATAAATTTTCCGGTAACTCGATGCACCAGTACAATTTTTATTCTATGGTTTTCTTCTCAAAATGGAAGCTTTGAAGAAGAAAAAGAATCTTTTAGCATACAAAACTTAAAAATGTATGTAAAGATTAGCTTAGCTGAAGAATTCGAAATAAAATTTGTTCGAATTTGTCAAATTTTAGTCCTGACACCCTGTTTGAAACAAATTGTATGCAGGTCACATGATAGGATATATCGTCCAAACTTTTATGAAAAAGTGTCTCAACGAATATTTATTCTATCGACATTTACCATTTCATATGGATATCACATTTGTTGTAGATGCTAACATTTTTCATAATTTAATATCCCCTGCTCTTTGTGAACAGTATAGTTTTAATAAAAGCTAACCAGCAAATAAGTTTCGGAAATTATATGGTTTACCGATAAAAAATATGTTTTTGTTTTTTTTGTTTTTTGTTTTTTTCTTTTGTTTGTTTGTTTGTCTGTCTATTTTCCTATTTGCAATAGTATTTATGATTCATGTCATCAAAAATGTTTTTGCTCAATCTTTGCATAATCACGTTCATTCATGTAAAGATAATAAAATGGTATTTGGTATACAACAAAATGACTCAATCATTTATAATGTTTACACAAATTCCATACGTTTCACGTCCTTAAGGCGAATCTAACAACAGCAAACACAACAGGAATTTGAGATCATTTTGAGAAGATTTTCCTTTTAAAAAGCTTGTATTTTTAATACAAAATTGAAGAAAGAGCTTTGTTTGCCCAAAACATGTAAAAGCAAAAAAGGTCGAAAGTTGCACACCTTCTTCTTAAGAAAGGTTGCTTAAGGTACCAGTATGATATTTCACACTCCTGGCTAACTATATACATACAATGGCTGTTACGAAACGAAAAAGAGCTGTTACGAAAAGAAAAAGAATCATAGTTACCAAACGACCTGGTGAAAAGATCATTTGGTAACAAGGACTCTTTTTCGTTTCGTAACATCTTTTAAGGGAGAATGTCTGTGTAAGAAGGATAAAGAGCAGGTCAATTTCAAATTGGCTAAAATAGTTCAATGCGGTCATTGAGGAGGCCTAATCAGTGAATTTCAAACCACACGTACATGAAAAGGTGGGTATACACGGCGATGCATGTTGCATGATGTATGTGTTAGCAACCATTTTTATCATATGACGTCACTATTATTCAGTGTCATAAAATCGTATGACCACACATGCAGTGTAGCCTCATTGACAACGACCTTGTCAGCAATGCGTTTTCTTTATTGAAATTTGTTCATTTTGAAGGCGATAAAATCCCATTTTAAACGGTCATATGATAAACAGAATCTTACACTCGTTGTCTTTTCATATGAAATTTATCAAACTCCCCGAAGGCTCGTTTCATAAATTTCATATGAAATGACCACGAGTGTAAGATCCTCTATAAGTTTTGTTTAGACAGAAATGTTGCATGCAACAAATTTGCGCCATAAAACGTATGTTTTGGAGTGTTTACACGATGACACATGTTGCAACATGTGTCATCATGTAAGCACACACGTGTCATGCAATTTGTTTAAAAAATCAGCATGTTTTTCAATAACCCGGAGATACAACAATTTCATGACCCAGTTTACAGCAATGCAGCGTTTTTAGGTCTAATTTGAACATACATACATTATCCAAAACGACTCTACATGGATTGTTGCTACTGCTTTCTTTTATGGTGTAAATTGCAGTATTTTCCTTTTCTACCATTTGTCTCCTCAGTCTCTGATAATCTCTAAACAACGGTACTGAACCAATGGCATAAAATAATTTGATCATGTGACATCAGAAGTAACGTGATCATATATTTTTAATACTTTCATTCATTGGTTCAAATTGGACATAGAACAGTACAGCACAAACAAAAAGTCATTGAAGCTAACCTGAATAGCTTATAAATGCACACAGAGACATGATATGCAACATCTAAGCGGCTATGGAGATTGAACATTTGATTCTGATAACAACGATATATAATACTCTTTTTTTTTCTAAAAAAAATGGACATAGAATACTATATCATTCAGCCAACGACATGTAAGCAATTTCTGAACTTGATGAAGTACCGTACTTATTCTGTCATAAGGCGGTTTTTTCCTCTTCCAAAGCAATCTCAACTATCTAGATCCGTCTTGTACGACGGATCTAGATTTTTGGGAGTGTTTTGGATGAGAAAAACCCTATTTAAATAACTGCATTACACAACTGATTTACATATTTGCGGTAATTTTGGAAGGGTAAATACCCATCTAATAACCGAATAAACACGGAAAATGGATATATCGTTTTAAATAATACAGACACATTTAACTATGTCGTTAAAGCAATAATTTATATAGCTTTCTCTTTATGAAAATTTATTCGGCTAAAAAAGACGAAACACAATAGCACAACTCTAACTCAGTTACCATAATGGCTCTAAATAAAAGTTGAGCCGCGACAAAACAAACAAGGATTTGTCATGTTGGGATTCATTTGGAGAGAAGTGCCCCAGATCCCGGAGCAGTCCGGTCGTGCCATTGCGTCACTTATATTTGATATACCAGCCGGTTTAAAAAAAGTTTACGTGTTCAAACATTTACGGTGGCTAAGGTATTGACCAAAAACTATAAATGACTTTCGTACCGAAAAATTCTCAAAATTGATGCATCAAAGCTAGTCACTGTCATTGTCTTAAAATTGAACAATTTTGCTTAACTATGCACTTATGCACCAAGAGGATGCAGATGGAATCGCAAACAGTGTAGACCCGCCTAAGACTGCAGTCTGATCTAGGACTGCACTCTTGCATCAACTCTGTCTCAAAATTTACAACTTTCATGGTATTATTAAAGAACGCCACAAAGCAGAAAAAGTGGTATAATAAGTATAACAAGTCAACGATCACTTTGAAAAAAAAATGTAATATTCAATTGAGCTTTTGGTGTTTTGTTCTTTTCTAAAATCGATCTATTATTTTATAAATAAAAGTATTATATGTCCAGTAAAGTGATTTGAAAAAGGCCATTTTTTCTTTCGTTGTTGACTGTCGTTATTTTTTTAAAATTGTATACGGCTATCATAGCTATCACCAGACTAAACAAATAATGTACCTTAAACTGTAAAATTTGGGACACCTAAAATGATTACTGCCATTGACATTATAATCATTTTTGGTGTTCTGAAGTTTAGTGTCATTGTCCTAAAATGATTGATTGAATGTTATGGGTTTAACGGCCCTTTGAGACAGTATTTCAGTCTATATCGGGCCGTCTCCCGGAGAGAGGGAGAAAGAAATGAAATGATAGACGAGACAAAAAATGTCCAAACAACCCCATCCGCACCTACTGCAAGCACAGTAGCCCCTTGCCCTACCATCATCCAAATCAGTAGGACGCCCCGACACTGGAAGTTACACGCAGCACCATCGCACCACCCAACCACCCCCTGTCCTAAAATGGAACAGCGGTATTTGCATTGTGTCCAAAGGAAGCAGATGGACTGGCAGTTAAGCCCTGATCAGGCTGCTCTTTTAATATCTGATCTGGTTCCTCGCTGTTGCAGAGACATATCTGTCCAATAACTGACAATTGCCGTGACAGAAATCGCACATCAGTGTCATTCGAACAATGATTTAAAAATCACCCTCTCACAAGACAAGCATCGGAGGTGGAAAAAAAACCTTCACTCTGAGGGACTCGACTTCGAATTGAACAGGACAGCGACAGACCTGATGTCAGAAGGTACACGTTCAGGATCCTTCCCTTTAACTCCTTGGGGAAGAGGACGAGAAAAGTAACAACAGAAGACTAATAACTCCTGCCTTTGGTTGCCTCTTTCTATGTCTGCAAGTTTGTCAACAGAGACAATTGATTGTTGTTTATAATTATCTGTATTTTATTTTACACCTAAACCATTGTTGCATTCGTGATGTTGTAGCAACTGTGCTGATGCAACGTTTCAACTCTGTATTGAAGTTGTTTCAGCGACGTATGTCTGTCTATAGGTTACGACATAAAATATGTCACATGGTGTATTTATATGTGAGCCGCGACACGAGAAAACCAAACAAAGTGGTTGTGCGCCCAGCGCAGACTCAGATCAGCCTGGGCATCAGAGTATTCGCTGTCCGCATGGAGGTAGCTTAGACCCTAAGCTACCCTTTAAGCGCTTAGCGAAGAGTCTGATCACACTTGGCGAATGCCCAAGCTGACCTGAGTGTGCGCTGGGCGCAAAACCACTTTGTTGGATTTCTCGTGTCGCGGCTCATGTATATAACTCGTACTGCTGTCTTTTGTAGCGATGCGACAGTGTTCGCCTTCAGATCAAGCTGACCTCTCGGTTCGATCCTCGTCCGGGGCGTTTTTTAGTCCTTAACAAATGGGACCAGCTTAAAATCCAGGCTGATCAAAGTACGGCCATTTCCCGAGCCTATTTATATGAGCAGCTCTTCGGCCTGGAATTTCAGTAACGAAGTTCAATTTGGCGGCGGAGAATGGCACAGGATGTAGCCTGCACTACTTTGCAATAAAAAACGGATTTTACAGCAAAGGGTAAATGATTTGCTTTTCTCGCAAACGGCCCGGGTTCGATTCGCGCGGCGGAAAGGTTTGGGAAACAAAAAAAAATATGTCAGTAACAATTTGCGCCCAGCGTAGGGTAGCAACTGTCGCAAAATCTTAAAATCCTAGACGCCTGGCCGATGATCGAAACGCATCAAGAGAAGGCTTAGAAGAATAAGTCAAATACGTATAACTAGTGCTTGTATTTGAAGCCTTTACATTTTATTTGACTTCACCATAGATGGTATTTAGTGCCGTATGTTGACTGTAAACTGTAAAATGCCTTTCTTACAGTCCTGATTTTATTGTTATTTTCCTTGAGATCAATGAGGCCACGCTTAATATTTGAAAAATCGAATACCTCTTATGCCGGCGCTCGAAGGGAAGGTGGGCTTGCGCAGCCTCTCAAAGGAAAGTATTACCGAAACTCCGACTTACGTTATTGTATGCAAAGGCAACCTTTATTTAGAGGATCTTACACGAGTAGTCATTTCATATGAAATTCATAAAAAAACGAGCCTTCGCCGAGTTTCATAAATTCAATATGAAATGACCACGAGTGTGAGATTCTCTTTAACATATGACCCATTTAAATAGGATTTTATCGCCTTCAAACTGAACATTATGTCAATAAGAAAATGCATTGTTGACATGGACGTTGTCAATGACGTTACGTGTACGCGCCAAAGTATTATTACACGTGTGGTCATACGATTTTTATGACACGACGTTATCCTCTGAATAACAGGGACGTCATATGATAAATATTTTATCAATTCCCACTAGCACACCGAAATTACTTAATGACCGACCAAAAGCCAAACCAGTTCTACACTTACCTGAAGAAAATAAACAAGCAATAACAGCTATTCCTCCAACATAGAGGTAATCCATTTTTCTTTCCGAGTTACTGATTGTTATTTTCCTTGAGATCAATGGGTCCACGCTTAATATTTGAAAAAACGAGTACCTCTTATGCCGGCGCTCGAAGGGAAGGGGGGCTTGCGCAGCCTCTCAAAGGAAAGTATTACCGAAAATCCGACTTACGTTATTGTATGCAAAGGCAACCTTTATATAGAGGATCTTACACGAGTAGTCATTTCATATGAAATTCATAAAACGAGCCTTCGCCGAGTTTCATAAATTCAATATGAAATGACCACGAGTGTAAGATTCTGTTTATCATATGACCCATTTAAATGGGATTTTATCGCCTTCAAACTGAGCATTATTTCAATAAGAAAATGCATTGTTGACATGGACGTTGTCAATGACGTTACGTGTACGCGCCAAAGTACATGTATTATTACACGCGTGGTCATACAATTTTTATGACACGACGTTATCCACTGAATAACAGGGACGTCATATCATAAATATTTTTATCAATTCCCACTAGCACACCGAAATTACTTAATGACCGACCAAAAGCCAAACCAGTTCTACACTTACCTGAAGAAAATAAACAAGCAATAACAGCTATTCCTCCAACATGGAGGTAATCCATTTTTCTTTCCGAGTTACTGGAAAGAACGACAGTGAAATGTTAACTAGTACAAAGTGAAATGTTAATTATTAGAACACACAAATATGGAACCTAGAATTAAGTTACAAATTAATGCTAAAATTCCAAATGGCCTGCGAACCAAAAAATCAAAACACCAATAAATTTCAACATGTGTCAATGAACTGAATGCTCATTGCTTAAATATTAATTGTGGGAAGAAACAGACGCGACGAGTCGTAAAACATTATTCATACTCTATAGTTATTGACCATTGTACAAACTGATCAGAATCGTAATCACTAGAAGACCCGAGAGAATGGGAGACGTCATGTAAAAATGAACCTATTCCGCACTTTTGAACAGCAAATTGATAAATTATATATTAATAAGGTAATGCAAGTGTGTAAACTGATCAGTTTTCACGCTCAAATTTTACAGCTTCTTTAGTTTAGGAGTACTGTAAAATACTTAATATCTGCGGTATCAAAATTTCGCGGTTTAGTGAAAATGACATATTGGCGCATTTTAATTTTGGCATTCATGATATACCATGGCTTCAGGTTGAAGTAAAACTGATTCTTTTTTTTTCCTTATCTTTCTATTAAACTATACATTGTGGCATCTCTTAGAATCGCCCAATCGAGGCGATTCTAATGGGATGCCACAATGTAAAGTTTCACAGAACGATAAATAAATATCTCAAATACTCATCAGGTTCTCCTTTATATCTGAGTCCCTGTTGGGCTGTGCCTATGTAAGTGCATTGAAAATCAAATATTGGCGGCAGGGGCTGACAAATAAAAAAAAATTCCACTTGCCCACAGGACAAGTAAAAACAAAATTCACTTGTCCGGCAAAAAAGATTGCTTGCCCAGATTTTTCACACACACACACACAAAAAAGTTACCCTTCTGTACCACAAGAGCTTGACGTTGGTTATATTTTTTAAAAGGGTCGCCTCCAGCTTATAGAATATAGAAATAATTATTAATATTATCATCGTAGGGACAAGCCCTATAAGAAAAAAATATTCAACGTCAAGCTCCTGTGTTCTGTACAATCATACATTCCCTAAAATTTGGAAATCTTGTCTGAGCAAAGAGTTTAGAGTATAGACCATTAGTAGACAAAGATGTTGGCAGTGTAGACCCTGCTCAAATTGCATAGGAGCAGTCTGATCAGTGTCAACTCTGACTGCCAAGTATAATTACACTTTGATCCAAATATGGTAGGAGCAGTCTGATCAGGGTCTACTTTTACTGCCAAGCATTACTACATTTTGATCCAACTACGTTAGGAGCAGTCTGATCAAGGACTACTCTCAAATACGTAAGGTAACTGTGGAAGCCTTTCCTTTCATCTTTATAGCATACACTGTCCAGGTGACATTTGGCAGGAAAAAAGCATGCTTTGTACTGGTTGACTCAGGTCGTTTGCACTTTACATCAAAGAATACCGGTATACCAAATAGATTACCATAAAAGTTCTGAATATTGAGACATATGTCTGAACAAACAGTGTAGACCCAGATCAAACTAGACCCAGATCAGACTGCTCCTGAATATGAGCAGTCTGATCAAAGTCTACACTGTTTTGCCATTCTGCTTTCATCTGTAAGACGCAATAAAAAAAAAATTATTGATTTTTTAACTGTTCGGTTGTCCCAATTTCTAGAATAAAGATCGCTTTGTAGATCAAACGGTACCGACCTGTCTAGACTCTGTATTTTGACTCAAGCTCATCATGCATCCGAGAAGAAAACTCATTGGTCAATGGTCCACATCTAGATGTGAAATTTCGCTAAATGATTGACAGGTGTCGCAAACACCGTCAGTAGCCATTACACTGGATTAACGGATGGGTGACAATAAACAAACTTTCAGTAACTAAAGGTGAGAAAATCATGATAATTATAGCTGTAAACAGCAGTGCGGCTGTCTTTTTGAACACGCTTACAGTTATACTTTCCAAATTTTTATGTGTTGGGGATTTTCTTTTACTTGCCCGGCCGGGCGTCGAGCTGGAAATAGCACTTGTCCAGCCAGATTTGGAGCTTGTCCCGGGCGTCCGGGCAATGGATTTGTCAGCCCCTGTTGGCGGACTTATATTTTAGCGCTTTTTGCCTTAACCGCCAATATCGCCAAAATTCAGTAACCGCCAAATATAAGTGTTTTACAGTATACAGCCAGGGATCCCTTCATCCTACCGAGGATGCACTACAGTAGAATCAATGTTTTGTTTAATGTTTGCATTAAAATTTATGGTCGATGGATATACTTCAAGGGAAGCAAATAAAAGTTATAAATGAGCTCCTTTACGAGCAATGAAATTATTCATAAGAAAGATGGGTCAGACTATGAAGTTTTGGCTAATAAAGCTTCATCAGTAATCCTGTGATGATTTGGCATCACACGTCAGGGGAAATCATACTGTAAATACAAAAGGGGGCGGGAAGGATGGGGAGGCAAATAGATTAAAAAAGTATGTCTAGAATAAGAATCTAAGCCAAATATTTAGTCCGATTTCTCAAAATAATCCCACAGATCTAAAAGTAAACAATAAATTGCACTATAGTTGATGCTCGTCTAAATGGGGATCGACTTTAAAAGAACTAGAAATACCATCATAGGATAAAATTCTTTTGTCAAGAGTAGACACCATTTTGAACGGGTATCGCCACCATCTCTGGCTAAATCTGACCAAGGACCATGTTTTGAAGAATTTCTTTTTTTTTTTTTTATTTGTTGGCTCCTCCTCCCCTACACCGACACCATATTTTTTCACATATCGTGTCAATTTTACAGTTCATAACAATATAGGCTAATAGTATTTACATTATTTACATGTATGTATGTATGTATGTATGTATGTATGTATGTATGTATGTATGTAACTAAAATAACGTAATACAGTTTATGTGTGGAAGACGCGCATTGATAACAAGGATACAAGCAGTTATATATTTAATATCATTACAGTGTATGTATGTATGTATGTATGTATGTATGTATGTATGTATGTCCCGGTGAAAAGCACAACATCTATAGATCTATGTGTGGAAGCCCCCCAAAAAATAAATAATGCAGTATATTTGAAGTTACGAATTAGTAAAAGAAGGGGTGTGTGGTATACGCTAAAATATACTGCCAATAAGTATGTAAAATCACTATGAGTAATAGCCGACGTACGCATGGGCCTGTCATACGTACATATATGCGTGGATTCCTAGAGGTTGGTTAAGAATATGGGATAGAGTTTACAAAATCTTATAGTATTCTACGAATATGTATGGAAGTTGTAATAGCATGTAATATAAATGATGTGGTACGAAGAGTTTTTGAAACAATACTGTGACATGCCACAAATATATGCGAAAACTTCGATCTGTGAATAGGAGAAATGCGCTAAAAATATTTCATCCAAATTTATCGCGCGAAGCTTCTATACTTATAATATATTTTCAAAACACGATATGTTTGGGCCGAGATTGTTCTGGAGATGTGAATATGACCGTCTGCCCTCCGTGGATAACCGACTCGGCGGCCCTGGAGACCAAGCCGTCTATCCCGGGGGAGACAGCGCAGTCACATCCCTCTATCCCCTGTTGAACAATCTCGGCTCCCTCACCTTATTCTTTTTTTTTTTTTTTTTTTTTGCTTTATTTACAATTATTTTCATTTTATAAGACATAAAATTATCCCGGCCGACGCACCGAAACAACCCAGCACTGGCACCGACTCAGCGTCATCATAACGTCGTGTCGACTCCAGTCCACGGTGTCCAGCAAGAAATTTCTTGTTACATCAGAAGATGGTGCTACAGAAGAGATTCTAGCCACAGCTAATTGTGCCTTTTGAGAATTTTTATCGTTAAATCAGGCCCGAGGAAATAGAAAAAACTCTTATTTGTCCAGGGACAAGTAAAAAGCTAAACTCCACTTGTCTAGCAAAAAATTACTTGTCCAAAAACTGCAAATATGAGGATTATTCAGACAGAAACATTTATGTCTTTTGACAACTCTCATCCCTCATGCTAAGTAGCCTCAGAGCCTTAACATTGAATAAAGGCGTCTTTTCTATCCTCAATGTCAAGAAATGGCCAGTCTGGCATAAGGGCCTCATTGCTAAACTGCGCCATTATGGTATTAGTGGCAAATTACTTAAATGGTTTGAGAGCTATTTATCGCAAAGACTTCAGAGAGTAGTCATCCCAGGGGGTTCCTCCGACTGGGTAGAAATTAAAGCTGGAGTCCCTCAGGGCTCTATTTTGGGCCCCTTACTTTTTATATTGTATATTAACGACATAGTAAATGAACTACACTGCGGAATTCGACTATTTGCCGATGATACAAGCTTGTTTATTATTGTGGACACCCCTGAAAATGCAGCTCTCCAAATGAATACTGATCTGGATAAGATAACCAGCTGGTCAAATAAATGGCTGGTTACTTTCAATCCCGCCAAAACTGAGTCACTTTTGCTTACAAGGAAGGTCAATAACATTGACCACCCCAGCTTGTACCTTAGTGACGTACCCATAGAAGAAGTAACTACACATAAACATCTAGGAATATACCTATCCCAGAAACTAGATTGTCAGAAACACATTGAATACATTACAGAAAAAGCTTCAGTACGTCTAAACCTCCTTAGATCTTTAAAATTTACACTTGATAGGAATTCACTTCAGAAAATATATTTTATCTTCATACGATCTATACTAGAATATGCAGACATAGTATGGGACAACTGTACCCAGCAGCAAAGTAATGAATTAGAAAAAATTCAACTTGAAGCAGCCAGAATTGTCACCGGAACAACAAAGTTAATCTCAATAAATAAATTATATAAAGAAGTAGGGTGGCTGAAATTGTCAGAAAGACGTAATCTCCACAAACTTTATCAATTCTATAAAATGCAAAATGGACTGACTCCACTTTATTTGACAAACATTCTCCCGCCACGTATAGGTGATGTATCTTCTTATGCCCTACGTAATGTTGATGACTACCAACAAATTATTGCGCGCACACAAATGTACGCTAATTCTTTCCTCCCGTCAACTATATCTGCATGGAATTCTCTTTCAACTCCAGCTAAAACCGCGGACTCTTTAAACTCCTTTAAACGTTTGATCCAACTTGAAACCCCGAAAATACCCGCCTATTATAGTACTGGAAGCAGACGATTCCAGATGCTTCACACGCGACTACGAACTGAATGTAGTTCCCTGAATGAACATTTATTTCAGAGAAATCTGGTACCTAACCCTAACTGTACATGTGGTTTGGTTGAGAACAATAGTCACTTTCTTTTATCGTGTCCCAAGTATGACTTAATGCGTGCAGAAATGTTAATGACTGTCCAACAGATTTTACCCGATAACACACATATTACATCAGACATCCTTCTTTTTGGTATAGATGGAATATGTAATGATAGAAACACAAATATCTTTAAAGCTGTCCAAAAATACATAGAAAGAACAAAAAGATTCACATCATAAATGTTAAACAGATTATTGAGTAACACTGACAACTGTAAAATAAAATGATCAAAAGGGAATGTTGGGAAAATGTCTCCGTTATGAGTGATCTGTATCAGAAAACTACCTTGATTTTACCAAAGGACATTCGGACAATGCCCATGGGGAAACTCCTTTACTGCATTGCTCTCTCTCTCTCTCCCCCTCTCTCTCTCTCTCTCTCTCTCTCTCTCTCTTTTTTCATTCAGTTAGATTCACATTTAGATCACACATGCATGTTAGGTAATCTTATTTCTTGTATTGCCATTCACTATTGCTACTTGTTTTGCAGGAGATGATTGTATAAGTTTAGATGCTTGTTATCAAATCCTGTTCACCATTTTGTACTCTGTAAATGTTATGCATGTAATTTACGTGAAATAAATATTGTTTAAACCAATGTCAAGAAAAAAAATCAAATATATTGCTCCTTTCTCTACACATATTACATTTTTCCAGGTAACTGTACAAACTGGACTGGCAAATAGTGTGGACCCTGATCAGACTGCTCCTGCAGGAGCAGTCTGATCTAATTGCACACAGTTTGCCTAATTATTTTTCTAAAACAAAAACCTAGTTGTAATTGAAAATGAAACCATATACTTTGTTTCATAGTTGTCCCAGGGCAAGTACATTAAAATTTAACACTGTCCTGAGTGAAATTGGACAAGTAGGACAAGTCGGGCATGGTATTTCCACAGCCCTGGTTAAAATGTAGACTTCTCTGGCTTACCCTGCGACTATCAGATGAATTCCTTGTGTTAGCTGCCACCAGATACATGTGAGCCGCGATATGAGAAAACCAATAAAGTGGTTGTGCGCCCAGCGCAGACTCAGATCAGCGTTGGCATCCGCCCAGTCTGGCCAGACTCTTCGCTTAGCGCTTATAATAGGGTAGCTAAGGGTCTAAGCTACCTCCATGCGGACAGCGAAGACTCTGATCAGACTGGGCGAATACCCGGGCTGATATGAGTTTGCGCTTCGCAACCACTTTGTTGGTTTTGTCGTGTCGCGGCTCAGTATTATTTCATAAGCTCTGTAGTTCAGGCTGAGCCATATTTGCTCTGTGGTGTTAAGTCAATATGAACGTATTATATGGTTTGATGTTTCACCATCTAGACGATCATAGTCCCCAACCTCGAGACTCATTGATCGCGTGGCAAGTTCAAAATAAACAGTGACCCTTGTGAAATATAAACATGAGTGTGCCATGTGTGTTTATTTAGGTCCAGGGAAATCCCTTGACGCTAAGGTAAAAGCGAGCATAGAATTTGCGGTTCCGTGGAATGCGAAAGGAACGATGAGATTTCTAGGACGGACAGGATCTCCAGAAACTTTTGTAATAACTTTTTGAAACGGAAGAATCATTGACAATGAACCGAAAAAGCAATGTCAGGGGTCTTTTGAGAAACCAAATGTTACTTTAGAAATATCGTCTTTCAGCTCCGCATTGTCAGGCCAAGTTCAAAATTGCAAATGACGTAGGTGACACTGGAGTTGATGTTGTGTTTGTGTAAGAAGACTAAATAGTAGAGAGTAACCTACAAGGAGTTTAATACACATCAGAAAATTACTCGACCATAAAAAGAATGTCTAACAATAATACTAGAAATATAAGATTTTGAATTTTAACTTACCACGATTTGTTTCTCGATTGTGGAATGTACTAAACGTAATCTACTTACCTGTACTGACAAAATAATGAACAAAACCAGAGTTTCTTGAGGTGCAGCAGTGATACTTAAAATTTCAACTTGAAAAATAAATGTATCTTCACCAAATTCGGTGTGACGGATGCACATTTCTGTATTTTCTCGTGTAACCTCAAAAGTTTCAAACAAAAAGGTAATAGGCAGGTATCGGATAGCAACGGGTATCCATCTCCGAGATAACATCTACTGATGTAATACGACCACAGAGAGACTGCAGATATCAGATAAAAGTCGCCAACGCATTAACTCGCAAGCGCTGGTGCCTCGAGCTCCCACCAAGCCACCTCAACCCTATGGCCTGAGAAAATCTAAAACATCTATGGGAAAGATAATGCTAACGCAGATATCCTTTCTAGGATAATATCATGTTAAAGATTAATTTTAATTAAAAGTGCTTAGGAGTCTGGTTTACAAGACAGCCCAGTGCCGGACTCGGCATAAGCTATAGAATTTTAGTTGGTTGGGACCGGAGCTTTTCTTTTCCGCTATTTGGTCATTCGGGGTTCAGCTGGTGATTTTTCTATTGCTCCAGTGTTTCAGTTTTTCAGCATCCCAGGGATCCACTGGTATCACAGTACGTTGTTTTTGTCGATACTTCATCCTTGAGTCATTATAGTTTTTATCTATACTTTTCTCCTGCGATGATTCATTGATGGTTAGGAAACCTTCAAGTGGACCAGACAGCAAACTTAATGTTTCTAGCCATTACAGAAGCCGAGGGGGTTGATGTATTGGTTTCAGTAAATCTATTTTACGCTCCCATTAATCTATTCCTGACCGTCTCAAGGGAGTATTAATGTTGTAGTGCCTCAATGTTACCCGTTCTTATGTCCGCTGGTCTGTGGTCCTCTAGCAATATGGTCATCTGTATGTCTGCCCGCTTTGCTGTTTTGTTGTTTTAATATAAAATAGAAAATACATGTAAATAAAAACTGATGTTAGTGTTACTTGTTTTGGTTTTCCATGCTAGGGCTTTTGTTCAGCTGTTGTGTGAGTATTGTTTTCAATTGGGGTAGCTGAATGACCACCGTCTGGGAAATAGCTGTTCATTTTACGTGCAAGTCTTTCGTAAAACTGTTGTTTAATTGCCCTTTGCGTTTCGCCGGCAGGATATGGGATCTGATTCTATTAGTTCCCGATCAAAGCCTGCCCTTTTCCTTACTTTGCGGGTCTTTTGTTTTGTTTTGCTTCGGATACAATATGTTCGGCCTAAACTATTGATGGAACATTTACGGAAATTGTGGCTACGTTATGCATGGGTTGTTTGTGAATACCTCTCGTGGACAGCGTATTGCATGATTTTAAGGTGAATACCTGCACGAGTCTTTTGAATGTGGACAGCGTATTGCATGATTTTAAGGTGAATACCTGCACGAGTCTCTCGATTTAAATGTGAGACGCATACTATTTATACGCCTATCTTTTATTGAAAAGTTAGACGTGGCTGTTTAATTCTTATACTGAGGACGTTATATTGTCGTGTGCCTAGTTTCTGTGTTAAGACCTGAAGGGCACATTAAGTCCGGCAGTCAGCTGTTAGGGCTTAGAGCCACGTCTCACCTGGAGATCCTATACCCATCTCCAGGTTAATACCAACCCGGGTAGAGGCAGTTACAACGCCGCTTGTGCATGTTTCCTAAGCAGAGGCGGGAAGCACAAAATGTAGGCGAAGTCCATGTTATTACTGCGGAGGTGAAAGTGGGACAGTGTTCGTCCACTAAAGTGTCTTATTATATATAGACTGGTCCCTGGTACGGTCCAGGGAGCGACGAGTATATAAGCGTGCGCGTATTAATATAAGTTGGTGTTCCTCATGATATATGGATCGGCCCATTACATGATCCAGGGAACGACAAATTGAAGTCAACCAACATAAGGCCTTGTTTTTTTTTTGTATGAGCTCAAACTAACGTTTTTTTTTTTTGTTCTTTGTATTTTCCTTTAGTTCATGGCGCTGAGCCGAGTACGGTGTTGACGTCAGACGGTAATCTATTTGCGTATTGTACGCAAATCGATCGCAGATTTGAAACAAACACCTTACTTGGGCCAGCGACATGAAGTGATATGTGTTATATATTATTGTAATTGTGACATATGTAAATTGTATTAATGTATATAGAATTTACATTATATATAAACTTAAAAAAATTCTAACGTTGTTAGAGTTTCCTTGTTAATGTAATACACTGGTCGATAACCCTTTAACCGGAAGTCACCCTCCGCCGTCCTGGCGACGCATAAGGCTCTACACCCGTGTCGACCGTGTGTAAAACCTTCTGCATAACATGGTGTCATAAGTAACGGGATTTGGTTTCCGGTTAATATCTGCCAGTGTAAGGCATTGACAATATATATAGAATCTATGCACAATTTTGTCAGACATTTTTTTTAATTATTATTGACTTTCTGATTGTTCTTTTCTAAGGTGACGTAAGGCTGTGAATTTTAGGGGAGCAATTTTGCCATTACATCCTTGGTAAATGTAAGCTACACTCAATTAAGGTCAACTATCCTTATTCCCTGCGTGATGAAGTGCGATAGCGCATGCATTAATTTGTGATAAAATGTAACAGGTTGCATATCTGAGTGGGGAAACTGAGGTATATAGACCTGAATTGTCTTGGCACGGATGATACATATTTAGTTTTAAGGTCCATTTGAGTACCTTGGCACTGCTTTTGCATGACAGTCTGTTGGTTCATTTATTCAAACGTTTTATACGTTGTGTCGTAACCGTTACTGAGGTCCATTTTATGTCCTGATTTAGTAACGTAGGACACTGTAACGTTATATAATATCGTTACAATGAATTAAACCTAATAACAGAATCTTAAGTTTGATTTACCGTTGGTATCTTATAAGGTTTTGTAACGTAGGACGTACAGTTGTCGTGTCAGTGTTAATACGTTGCGTTACATACGTTACGTTTGTATATCCGATACGCTAGATCAAGTTGGGCGTAATTGCAATGTGGGTTATTTACGTCATCTAATTACGTCATTTCATAGTGAAAAGTAGTTCTTGGCAAAGTCAACGTCAATTTATGACATCATTTCCGGTCTGTTATGAACGTAACTTTAATAGTTACGTCTAGATCGCGAGTATACTAATTAATCATCGTTTTAGTTGGATTAGTTCGTTATTATTATTGTTAACGTTTTAGTTAACGTGTGTGACTATAAGTGAACGTCGGTTTCAGTTAAGTTTACGTGAGCATTACGTTAAGCATCATGGATCAGTTAGTTAAGACAGGAAAGGAGTTAGGTTATGAGGGGCAGGCTTTGCAGGAATTTGTAAAGCAACAGCAAGAGACTGAGAGGGCAGAAAGGCACGCAGTAAGGGAACTTGATAATGAAAAGATAGCGCAGGCTGATAAAGACAGGGAAATTGAGTTAGCTAGGATCGCAGCGGAGAAAGAGAGGATCGCGCAGGCCGAAAAAGATAGGGAAATTGAATTGGCTAGGATCGCGACGGAAGAAGCTAAGATTGCGGCGGATAGGGAAATCGAGATGGCGCGGATTGAAAGTATAGAGCGGCAAGCCGAGAAAGATAGGGAAGCTAGGTTGTCTCAAGTCGAAAGCGATAAGGAAGCAAAGTTGTCGAGCGAAATTGAGTTAGAAAAGTTGAAATACAGTTTTGAATTGCAGCAACGCGAGTTAAAGAATCAGATAGAGTTGCAGAAGGTAACGTTTAGGGTTGAATTAGAAAAACAGAAGGCTGAAAAGTTAGCGCATGCGCGAGATCCCAAATTACCGTATTTTGACGAAAGTAAGGACAAAATGGATAGTTACTTATCAAGGTTTGAGAAATACGCGACGGCGAATAAATGGGATAAAACCGTTTGGGCTGCATATTTAAACGCATTACTTAAAGGTCGCGCGCTTGATGTTTATGATAGATTGTCTGTAGATGATGCAGCGGATTATGACAAGTTGAAAGATGCGTTGTTAAAGAATTTTGATATGACTGAACGCGGATTTAGGAAGAAATTTCGCTATGATAGGCCTGAAAAGTCCGAAACGTTTATTCAGTTTAGTAGTAGACTTAGGTCGTATCTTAATAAATGGTTGAAAATGGCGAAAGTAGACCAGTCTTACGAAGCTGTTTGCGTTTTTTTCGGTAGAGATCAGTTTTTAGAATCCTTTAGTAAAGAACTATATGTTCATTTGAAACCAAAAACATTCACGAATCTAGGTGAGATGGCTAGGGAAGCAGATTTATTTGCAGAAGCACGTGGCGGCGTCTACGCTTGTGTAAATAAGGGGCAGCGTGATAGTAAGGGCGTAACTCAGAGTAGATCTGATAATAAGCCGAGTACGAAACCAGAGATAAAATGTAGTATTTGTGGTAAGGGACATTTAACATATAAATGTTTTAAGAATCCCGATAGGAAGCAAGCATATAGTGCGGAGGTAGGTGCAAGTGCAAGCGCTTATAGCGGAAATAAGGGGAGTAGTTATGCACCGAAAGATGAGACACAAAGATCACAGAGTAAGAGCGATACTGTGCAGACGAAGGGTAGTAATTCAGATCGTGGCCGTGGTCGGAGTTATTCCCGCGGACGTGGTCGGGGTGGCGGACATCAAATGAGTTTTTGTAAAACTACAATGAATAGGTCTCATGAAATTGAAGGTCTCTATAAGAGTAAGGAAGAAAGTCCATTAATCGATAATAACGTGGATAGGGAAGGTGTCTGTTACTTTTTAAGGTCGCGATTACCAACAGCGCAGGGTACGGTTAATGGTAAGACTGTTGTAGTTTTAAGGGACACAGGTTTTACTGAGTGTGTCGTTCGTAGAAACTTGGTTTCTAATGATCAGTTACTTGGTAGAGAATCTGATGTAACTTTGATTGATGAATCTACCCAAAGGTATCCCTTAGCAATGGTTGACATAGATTGTCCATTTTTCACAGGAAAAACTGAGGCATTGTGCATGGAAGATACATTGTATGACCTGGTTATTGGAAATATTGACGGGTCAAAACTTCCCGATATGTCCCATTTTGCAATGGCGGCAGTGACTAGGTCACAAGCTAAGCAAGGTGAAGAGGTCTATAAGAAACTTAAAGTTCCTCATCATATTATTGCTAGTGATAAGGAGGCGTTGAGGCAGGCCCAAGTTGTTGACCCGAAATTGAATGGCATAAGGCAAAGAGTGAATCTGGGAATGTGACTAGTAGTCGTGGATTGAACCGGGGTGAAACTAAGTTTATCCGAAATAAAGATTTATTGTATAGGCAGTTTACTAAGGGAAACAAGGTCACTTTGCAACTTATTATCCCTGAAGGTTTTCGTGAAAAGGTGTTAAGATTGGCGCACGAAACCTTGATGTCAGGTCATTTGGGCATAAAGAAAACTATGGATAGAGTGTTAACTGAGTTCTTTTGGCCTGGCGTTTGTGGTGATGTGGCAAGGTTTTGTAAATCTTGTGACATATGTCAAAGGACTATTCAAAAAGGTCGTGTCACTAAGGTTCCTTTAGGAAAGTTGCCACAGATTGACACACCATTTCAACGAGTCGCGGTTGATATAGTCGGACCGATAGAACCTCGTTCTGACAGGAAATCCCGCTATATTTTAACAATGATAGACTATGCGACGAGATATCCCGAGGCGGTAGCGTTACCCGGCATTGAAACGGGACGCGTAGCCGAAGCGTTAGTTGAAATGTTCAGTAGATTAGGAATACCGAGTGAAATGCTAATCGAGCATGATAGTAAGATCACGATTGACGTCATGAGAGAGGTTAGTAGGTTGTTGTCGCTTCAAGATCTGACAACTATTCCTTATCAATCTACTGGTAAGGGACCCGTGGAGAAATTCCATGATACATTGAAACAGATATTACGTGAAATGTGCGTAGAACGTCCGAATGACTGGGACAGGTATCTCCCAGCATTATTATTCGCAGTAAGGGAAGTTCCGCAAGAGTCATTAGGTTTTTCCCCGTTTGAACTGTTGTATGGGCGTAATGTTAGGGGTCCTATGCAAATATTAAAGGAATTATGGTCTGTAGAGGAAACTGACCAACGTGCGTTATTGACGTATCAGTACGTTATTGATTTAAAAGAACATTTAGAGAGAACGTGTAAGTTAGCACAGGATATTGTCCGGAAAATGGACGTAAAGCAGAATGCTTATTATGATAAACGCGCGAGGTCGCGTAAGTTTGACGTCGGAGACAAAGTACTTTTGCTACTCCCGAATGAGTGCAATAAATTGTTACTTCAATGGAACGGGCCATATGAAGTTGTCGAAGTAGTCAATGCAATGAACTACAAGATTAACGTCAAGGGCGTCGTGAATACTTATCCTGCTAACATGATTAAGCAGTACGTTCAACGTCAAAAGAACGTGTCGTCTGCAGTTGTTAATGCACGTGACAATGTTGGATCAGAGGATCATAGTGATCCGAATGTCCAAAGAGTTAACATTTGTACGTCAGAGGACGTATCCCAATATGACTTCATGCGTGAAAACGCAAAGCCCGACGACGTAACGTCGACTCAGAAAACGAATATGGAAGAACATGGTGGCGATAGTAGGCTAGAGGCAGAGGCAACGGATCCTGTGGGATCTGTCGTGCGAGGTAGGTGTAATGTCAAAGACAACGTTAATTTTACGTCTGATACACTTAAAGGTGGCGATTTCCACCTAGTGTTCGATCAGACTTACCCATACTTCCCCATTCCATTTGAGGCACGACAGGTACGACACAGAGAATTGATTGACTTTGGGATTAGGTAAATCTGTTGCCAAGATAATTTGGGGCCGGACTACCTTAGTAGACAGTTTGGCCACGTTATGCATCGCACCGTTGTTGTGTATATAGCTAGTTTTCCAGTTTTGACATAGCCTACGATTCGATCGCATTTTGTAGTATTTCAGAAAAGAAACATTGTTATGTTTTTTCCTCCTTAAGGGGAAACCTATGTTACGAAATGGATCCGATCGTCGACGATGTCGTCGAAATTATTTCAATCCTTTCAACCAGTAGGGCTACAGTTTTTAGGGCAACTGTGGTAATAAAACATTTACGGAAATTGTGGCTACGTTATGCATAGGTTGTTTGTGAATACCTCTCGTGGACAGCGTATTGCATGATTTTAAGGTGAATACCTGCACGAGTCTTTTGATTGTGGACAGCGTATTGCATGATTTTAAGGTGAATACCTGCACGAGTCTTTTGATTTATATGTGAGACGCATACTATTTATACGCCTATCTTTTATTGAAAAGTTAGACGTGGCTGTTTAATTCTTATACTGAGGACGTTATATTGTCGTGTGCCTAGTTTCTGTGTTAAGACCTGAAGGGCACATCAAGTCCGGCAGTCAGCTGTTAGGGCTTAGAGCCACGTCTCACCTGGAGATCCTATACCCATCTCCAGGTTAATACCAACCCGGGTAGAGGCAGTTACAACGCCGCTTGTGCATGTTTCCTAAGCAGAGGCGGGAAGCACAAAATGTAGGCGAAGTCCATGTTATTACTGCGGAGGTGAAAGTGGGACAATGTTCGTCCACTAAAGTGTCTTATTATATATAGACTGGTCCCTGGTACGATCCAGGGAGCGACGAGTATATAAGCGTGCGCGTATTAATATAAGTTGGTGTTCCTCATGATATATGGACCGGCCCATGACATGATCCAGGGAACGACAAATTGAAGTCAACCAACATAAGGCCTTGTTTTTCTTGTATGAGCTCAAACTAACGTTTTTTTGTTCTTTGTATTTTCCTTTAGTTCATGGCGCTGAGCCGAGTACGGTGTTGACGTCAGACGGTAATCTATTTGCGTATTGTACGCAAATCGATTGCAGATTTGAAACAAACACCTTACTTGGGCCAGCGACATGAACTGATATGTGTTGTATATTATTGTAATTGTGACAGTTGTAAATTGTATTGTTGTATATAGAATTTACATTATATATACACTTCAAAAAATTCTAACGTTGTTAGAGTTTCCTTGTTAATGTAATACACTGGTCGATAACCCTTTAACCGGAAGTCACCCTCCACCGTCCTGGCGACGCATAAGGCTCTACACCCGTGTCGACCGTGTGTAAAACCTTCTGCGTAACACATATAAAAATTTTATCTAGCTATTTCAGCATTCGCATATCTGAGTAGCACGCAACTTTGTATAAAAAAGGAAATAAATCATATTGACATATCTCAGCATTTTCTTAAATTTGCGCACTGGTTCATGGCATGCATATGAAGTGACCAAAGGCTTAAAGGCCTCAGATCACACTACATAACTCAGATTTACACTGCTAGTGTCAACATCTCTAAATATGTCCAAAGTCTCAGATTGCGACATACGAGGGGCGTTCGAAAAGTAATGCAAATGGCCCCATAACTTTTTCAGGGTAATACTGGGTACAAATGCTATGCATATGCTGAAAACACTACATTTTGCCTTTACAATGATACCAAACGCTGTACAAATTTAAAGAGTAACTACACTTCAGGAACTGACTGAATCAGATCCCAAACCCTATCCCCAACATCAAAGGGAAAGATTGACAAAGACATCCCAACAAACAATAAATTACAAGTGATAAGCCGAGTCAGCAGCTCTTTCCCAAATAGATGGCAACTCAGCTATCTTTATTGAACTAAATAATTTAGACCAACTAAGCAAATTATATGAAAAACTTTTAACAATTATTTTTACCTATTTTCTATTTTTATGATAGAAGGATTAAACTGAGAACACAATAAATTAAACAGCACCGAACATAAAACAAATGCAACCGCAACAAAAGTACCGCCTTGAGACGGTCAGTAATAACTACTGGGGGGTTTAAACCGGTTTTACTGGGCCCAAACCTTCACCCTCACCCTCCGCTGCGGTGCACACAATTAGTTGGTAGTTCGGTTCGTATGGAGGTCCCCTAACTCATCAGAGTCATCACGGTCAACAATTAAGATCAAGAAAAGACCGTGATGAAGCAAGGATGAGGACTCGACAGCCAAAACGTGTTGAGACACCCGGAGATCCCTGGGGCGTCAGCAACACCACTGGAGTACTGGAGCAAAAGAAGACCACAAGTAAGATACCTTTCCATATTGACTTACAACGCATTTTATTAGGCCCCTGTCATACCACTGGTCTAATTTCATGTGTTAACTCTTTTGAGTGTTGGACATTCAAGTCAAATATCATTGCAAATACATAATAATCTTTGTCAGTTCTTGTCCATTTTTTGCCTACAATATTCATACAAAAGTTAGAAGGGTGGTAACTGTTATCGATTTATTCCTGGCAAAGCAATGCGCAATTCTTATGACGTTATTGAAATATACGTTAACGTCATTTTTAAAGCTTGTAGAGGCTTCGTTTTTGGCATTAATTTGAATTTATTGACATGTTTTCGTTGACCCATGTAAATACTCTTGCTGACAAGATTTTGAATGCTAATACACTTGTTTTCATTATGAAATCATTTAATTTTTGGTAGAAATGGGGAATTTGCTACCGGGCCAGTATGGAACCCAGATTAAAAATAATTTCCGCGATATTTACAGGACAACATTGCCTGGGCATTGTCTTTTAGTAGCAAAACTAAAACAAATCAAAGACTGACGATATATAAATTACGGCCTACTAAACTCAAACTCTGCAGTGTCTTTAGGGTATACCTCTTTCAAAGAAGATAGAAATGCGCCCTTTATAAAAAAAAATACACCGTGTTTGCAGACTTTCCTACGCATGTCATAGCTTTATGTGTTTTTGCAATCAGAAGTTCTGGTTTTATATTGGTTACCGAGAAATTACGTCATTTGCATTACTTTTCGAACGCCCCTCGTATTTACAATTAGTGGACTTGCATGCACCAAATGAGCCGCGACACGAGAAAACCAACAAAATGGTTGTGCGCCCAGCGCAGACTCAGATCAGCCTGGGCATCCGCCCAGTCTGATCTGAGTCATCTCAGTCCGCATGGAGGTAGCTCAGACCCTAAGCTACCATTTAAGCGCTAAGCGATGAGTCTGATTCGAATGGGCCAATGCCCGGGCTGATCTGAGTCTACCCTAGGCAACTACTTTGTTGGTTTTCTCGTGTCGCGGCTCAAATACTGTGATTTCATGTCTGCTCCATAACTTGCATATCCCCTGGAGTATTTTATGATACTATATGAGCCGCGACACGAGAAAACCAACAAAGTGGCCTGTCGGCCCAGCGAGGACTCAGATCAGCCTGGGCATCCGCCTATTCTAATCAGACTCTTCCTTTAGCGCTTAAAGGGTAGCTAAGAGTCTAAGCTACCTCCATGCGGCCAGCGAAGACTCTGACCTAAGATGTGTCTATATATAGAATGGCAGCTCTAAACTTCATACTATGTTAGTTATATTTCCTTGATTTTTAACGTAATATTCAACATAAATATAATTGAGCCGCGACACGAGAAAACCAACAAAGAGGCTGTGCGCCAAGCGCACTCAGCTCAGCCTGGGCATCCGCCCAGTCTGATCAGCGTCTTCGCTGTCCGCATGGAGGTAGCTTAGACCCTTAGCTACCATTTAAGCGCCAAGCGATGAGTCTGATCGGACTGGGCCAATGCCCGGGCTGATCTGAATCTACCCATTTTGTTGGCATTCTCGTGTCGCGGCTAAAATACTGTGATTTCATGTCTGCTCCATAACTTGCATATCCCCTGGAATTTTCTTATGATACTACATATTTGAGCCGCGACACCAGAAAACCAACAAAATGGTTGTGCGCCCAGTGCAGACTCAGATCAGCCTAGGCATCCATCCAGTCTCATCAGACTCTTTGCTAAGAGCTTAAATGGTAGCTATGGGTCTAAGCTATGTCGATGCGGCCAGCGAAGACTTTGATCAGACTGGGCGGATGCCCAGGCTAAGCTGAGTCTGCGCTTGGCGCACAGCCACTTTGTTGGTTTTCTCGTGCCGTGGCTCAATTATATTTATGTTGAACAGACAGTGCCAATGGTTTCGAAGAAGAATACGAATGTCCGTTATGCACAGCCACAATTAAAAATGAGGTAGATTAAGTTATGACCATGTGTCCATAAATAGAATGAAAGCTCTAGCCTTCATACTTTGTTAGTATTTTTAACGTAATATTCCCATTGTCCGCGCTTTGGGGTTTTGTGTCCCCTTTTTTAATTTGTGTACTTTTTGGAATGTTATCACGAAACATCATAGCCATATAGAACAGGTCATTGAAAATTATGAATCATTCACTTTCATACCGTTTGAGTTATTTTTCCTTTAGGTTTTCTACAGTGTTTAATGGCCGCTGTTTGCAGAGTCGTTCCTGTCTGTTTCATTTAAGAATTGAAATTTGATTTTTCAGCGTTCATCATGTGATGAAGCCAGTGGGCGGAGCTAAAATTCCATGAAGCGCACAGCGCTTCTTGTAGAATTTTAGCGACGACCACTGGCTTCTTCACACGATAAACGCTGAAGAATCAAATTTTTATTCTTGTATTTACACCTTAATTTTAGACCCTTCCTGTGCTGTTTTCATGGTAATTTTACCATTACGTTAAACAGCCGTCGCCATAACGTGGCGTCAATCGAACGTAACGTGGACCAACCAAGACGGTTGTTTACCTTAGACGTCGCTTGACGACAACGTCACATGATCAGCTGTCCTTCATCGGTGTATGAAGCCAGTTGCTCTCAAGGTTTACCTATAGGAAGTCAGTGGCAAGTGTAAATATAACAATATATCCAGTTCCTTGAAAACATGAGTGTTAATGACCGGGAAGCATCTCAATCCTATCAGCATCTCCAACTGCAACCCTCCTCCCACTCTCACATACATCAAAAATTATTTCGATAATTTGGTTTCAAAATTTTCGTAAGAGCTTGTACGGCCTGTAATTCTGGAGCTATCCAGTCCTTATTACCTTATGTGCAAACGTTGATTGTTACAAATACTATGCATTATACGGATCACAAAAATCAGGGATTTATCTCTTTCGACAGCTTCGTCATCCGCACTCACCCCAGCCCCTCAAACACACCAACCCTCCCCCATTCCACAACACACACACACACACTCGATATCACTCCCATCATGCACACCATTTTTTATTCTTTGTCGATATCTACTTACTAGAGCCTTCTTTATCGCCAACTGCTGTTAAATGTTACAATGCAATGCTTTTATGATTCTCTTGGTCAGCCGAGGCTCCAGTTTCAGCCAGTTTTCCTTCTTGTGTGAGCCCTTTGTTTCACACTAATCTTTCTAGATTTTTATTGTTCAAACAAAATGACTTGGTATGATACGGTCCATTTTTAGCATCCAGTAAATTCGTTTAGGCAAAACTCCTATTTTTGATAATTGAATGAATTCGGTAAAGTTTTTTCCATTGAATATTTTCATAATGAGTAATACTGTTGACATCTTGCTAGCAACAGCTTGAACAAAACTTTGTTTAACTCTTAGAATGACCTTTGTGATTCAAAGGTAGTCGAAATTGTAATAAACTGTGCGAACATGATAGTTTGGCCTGTGGCCCATTGATGCCAAACTGGGTCATGTCTATCATGTTAATGCAGAGGGACCTAGGCTCAATACAAGTAATTTGGATTTCGATAGAACAATGAGAACTCCTGTTAGTTTCCAACTGTGGCAGCTATGTTTAACTGGGCGGATGCACAGGCTGATCTGAGTCTGCGCTGGGTGCACAACCACATTGTTGGTTTTGTCGTGTCGCGGCTCATTTGACTGACTTGCTTCTGTATAGACAGATTTCTGTCTTTTCAGAGCAAATACCTCTATCATTACTCAAAACAGACATAAAGTGGGACCATTTTGCTTCTGAATTAGGTCTCAAGAAGAAAAGTGACATTAAAGTAAACAGGATGTTACTGACTTTTTTGCTACAAAGCATGCATGATTCTAGAGTGTCAGGTTTTTCCACCCATCCCGGTAAAATGCACGTTTTATAGCAAAATAAAAAAGTCAGTCAAATCATCATCATTTTAATTTTAATATCAGTGTAATTTTACTAATTAAGAAAATGAATGGTCCTGTTTTATCTTGATTTTCATTGGAGGAATCAGCTACATGTTTTTTTTTTTTTTTTTTTTTTTTTTTTTGGGGGGGGGGGGGAGGGATGATTTCAGTTCAGTTCAGTTCAATTCTCTTATCGACGTTACCCAAGTGGCTCAACGGTACGTAACTATAGTTGCACACACTTGGCGCCGTGTGTCCGTCCAATTTGTATACCGTGAAATTTGACCAAAAATCATGATGTAAAATTATATATTTTGGCATAGATGTTTTACAGGTATTTTTGTTTCGAATTGAACATCGGGACCCACTAAGTGTTAATATATTCAGGAGTTGCAGTCTACATTTTTCTGGTGGAACTGTCTGCAAACCAGAGGCAGAATAACTTTCAGAATAATTTATTGTAAATAAAACAATATAAATACAATATGTAAGATTTTTTGTGAAAAAAATATTACGCTTAAACTATCACGAGTTCAGTGTAGATGAAATCTGACAAAAACAATATGATGTAAAATTATATATTTTGGCATAGATGTTTTACAGGTACTTTGGTTTCGAATTGAACCTCGGGACCCACTACGTTTACATAAAAAAATCTTCATGCAAAGTTTCAAACAAGTGGAGTTGGCAAAGGGAAGTCGAATAATAAGGGAGAGTAATAAATGCAACTTTAATATATGATAGTTTAATTGTTTGTTTTCTTTAAACACTTTTAAAGCAGTATTTATTCTTTATGCAGCCGTCTCTGACTGAGAGGGAGAAAAGGGAAATACATCATAGGTACAAAAAATAAAACAGACTCATTCCACACTGCTGGAAGAACAGCAGTCCATTGCTAAACGTTTTCAGGCACCGTTGCATCTTCGCACAACCCCAGCACCCACACATTCGCACATACTAATGAACAACATCTAAATTCCATGCAATAAAATTGAACAACATCTAAATTCCATGCAATAAAATTACGCCATACCCAACAAAGACAATACAAAAACAATTATAAGTATTAAACAAGTCATTGCATATACATAAAAACACATTCTGTCATGCAGTACCGCTAGCTGTTGCCACGTGACCTCTTCCGGTTCATCCGGGTCCTTGTAACTTCCATCGTCAGATTTTAGTCGTTCTTTATGATAAGACTTTTTGTGCTTCTCTTCATTCTTTTCGCTAACATTAAAATTCGCTGGTACCACTTTGTCCTTCACTTTGTCCTTCGCTTGGCAACACTTGAAGAAACAGATTTGACAAAGTTTTCTACCAATAATCTGCAACAAAACGAAATAAACCGGCTGAACTGAGATGCATTTAGAAAGAATCATAAAGCATTGACAAAAAGCATCATTCAGAATATTTACAATACGTTATCTGATACGACCATCATACAGACAGACAAACATAACTGGCATAACCAATACATGACTCGTATGTATACAAGTACGTGCGAGCAGGTACGTGTGAACTGTGTCCATGGTACTATTTTCAAGCGCAAACCACGAAGAATTTCCGCTCCACCCACTACCTGTATCACGTCATAACTGTTGAAAAAAAGTTTTAATTTCTATATTAACGTAGCATGTATTTTGAAACATATTTAATCTTATTTACAACTTAGAAAATGCAGTTGTGCAAAGTAAAAGGGAGAGTAAATTAGTTAAATACTTTGTTTTCTATTTACATAAAACAGTCGTTGTCATTTGAAAGTTTGGCGACCAATCAATTCTCTTATATACACATGTTCTCCAACGACACAACGTAAGATTGACCTACTGGCTAACGTAAGCAAAGTAAAAAGATAGGCAATGATCAGGGATTAATGCAATCAAATCTAACATTCCGCTCTCAAAACCAATAGAAAAAGAAGCAAATACACACAAATTGACATAAGTTTACGAAAGACACGCACAGTAAACCGAATGAGCAGCTCTTTCCTAAACAGATGGTCATTCAGCTACCCCAATAACAGAATCAACATCTATTTTTACTTATTTTTTTATTTTAATTACAAAACAGAAGGCAGATTGGGCAGCAATACAGTCGACCAAACCGCCAGAGACCACAGACAAGCGGACACAGCACAACATAACATCAAGGAACCGCAACAGAAGTACCGCCTCGGAACGGTCAGCAAAAGATTACTCGGGGTCTTAAACATGTTTTATTGGGCCCAAACCTCGCCCTCTGCTTCTGCAGTGGTTTGAAACATTCAGTTAGCTGTTTGGTCAGCATAAAGGTTGCCTAACTCATCCACTAATCATCACCGGAAACAAACAAATCACGGATAAGGCCTATGATGAATCAGAGATGAGGACGGAAAGAACGTACTGCGACACAAGGAGACCCCTGGGAAGTCAGACAACACCACTGAAATACCGGAGCAAAAGAAAACTATCAGCTGAATCCCGAATAACCAAGCGGCAACAGACAAGGCAAACTCCGGCCCCAACCAACTATATTAAGTAGCTTTATGTCGGGCCCATCATTGAGTCTGATGCCTTACCAACCGGCGTGCAATTACAGAGGGAAGCAAAGTTTTTAACCATGATTGGGTTAACCACTAAACATGCAGATCGTAGCATTACATTTTCATTTTTAAATTGCCAATATAAAGGTTATGATTAATGATTTACCTGCAGAATTTTTGGGGGTTTTGATTTTGAATAGAACATCTTGACACTGATGACAACGTTGAGAACGGACATTGAGCAAAGAATCAGAAGGATCAATAAATACAGGTCTGAAAAATACAAAAAAATAAATAATGATAATATGATGCACTTAACATCTGAAAGCTATTCGAGCTGGCAGCTGGCAAACTGCGGTATTACCCACGAGACTTTGACAAGTTTTAAAATTCTATCAAAGGTACAACATAATGATCTAAAATCTTCTGGGCGGGCCTGCATTCTCCAGCAACGATTAAAACTGCTGAGAACCTCTGCCTGGTATACAAGGATAGTATCTATTAGAAATTGTGGAAATAATTTAAGGTTAAGGTAATGAATATTTTGCAAACAAATGCATTTTATCACCTTCCTTTGCAAAACATAAACTAATCAATACTTAGTAAATTGTGTCTGTTGCACTCTGACTCCGGGCATTACGTACACTGCTTCTTAACTGCAAAATAATATGTAAAAGGTGGATCCTTAACAGTAAAGACTGCATCTTAACATTAAAATTAGCATATTCAGTTTGACTGAGTCTGTTCACAGAAGACTTCGAAACGTGCACTATTCCCAACACTACCTTGCATCACATTAAGCATAACTATATTAGTATGTAAGTTATCTAATGCACTTGAACTCGGGATTCCTAAAGGAACCGAAAACACTATATCAAAGTATGGGACGATGTTCTACTGCCGCCTCAAGGTAATCAAACAACAACCGTTGCGATCTCAAAACAATCTAAGAAGCGGAAAAGAGAAGTCATGAAAACATACTTATATGGGGTGTTTGTTTCGACGTTGTGGGCATCATGCTTGAAGTGATTGTCATCAGTACGGTATAAGACAGCAAAATCGTCAGTGAATAACCAAGTCTTTCTCCGCACTCAGTAGGCAGAAGGAAGGTCAAAACCATACAGGTAGAAGACAGCATTGCTGGAACAATCAAGTTGATGACATAGAATGGTCTTAAACGAGTGAAGCTTAAGTTTACGTAGATGGGAATATTAGTTGACTCAGGACAGCACAGCAGAAACAACTCTGTGGATACGTAACCTTTTTCGTACTGCCATTCTGCACTCTCTATGTATGCAAAATCATTTATCTGAAAAGAGAAAAAAAACATACAGTTACATAACTTAAAGGCCAAGGTCTCATTGATCTGCTAGCGGTATGGATTTATGTGAATTTTAGGAATTATTATTGAGATGTGGAAGTTAGGTAAGTAAGCCTAAAAGCGGGTGACTCATTTTGCTTTCGCCAATCTTCCATGAGGCCTTCCAAAAGTTCATGCATACAAACTTTACTATTCAGCATGATGATGAAAAATTACAATAATATGAGAATTTAAAAACACACACACACACACACACACACACAGAGCACGCACATGGTGTACATACTAAACGAATTGATGAAGTATGAATTCTTGACGATATGCATGTAAATCTACTTTAATTGCAGATTTATAAAAAGGCAAACATAGATAAAGAACAGATCACAATTTTAAAACACAAATTCTAACACAGTGCGCCTATAGAAGCAATGGAAAGTTGCCGTGTTTTATTCTGCAACAATTCACTGTTACGGAGCGCGTGAGTCTAATTGCTGACGTCACTGCAATTACTTACGTAATTTTGTGACGTTTTGAGACGTTAGACGGTGTAACATTTCTTTTTTTTTTTCTTTCTAAAATCACCATAAAAACGTTCATTTATCTTAGATACAGTTAAGAATATTGGCGGGAGCATGAACGCGCTGGCAGGAAGGTTGGGAGAGTTTGAATGAAAAGAATAGTTTTTCAGCGTTTTTGAGTGTTAGAATCGAAATAGTTCAGCTCTAGCATTGAATTGTTGAGTAATAATTCACTGTTTGTCGGTCAGTTGTAAGTAGATATTTCACTCGCGCTCCGCGCTCGTGATATGATCTACTTTACAACTGACCTCCAAACAGTGAATTATTATTCAACAATTCATTGCTAGAGCTGATCGATTTCTTAAATATAAGCACTGAAATACTCATAGCAAATAGAAGAAGAAAAACACTCAGATGAAATGGCGGTCGGGGTGGAAAGGGCTTACTTGCTTGATATTTTATTATTTCGTGCATGTAATACATTCATTATAAAAGAATTAATGGATTCAGCATTTTTATCCCCCGACCGAAAGTTTTGGGGGATATTGTGATGAGCCTGACGTCCGTCTGTCCGTCCGTTCGTAAGCATTTTTTGTCCGCTCTATATCTTAAATACCCTTTGGAATATTTTCATGATACTTCACAGTTATGTAGAACATGTCATTACAATGTGTTGCGTACAAGAATGGTAAATCTTGCTATTGTACTTTTGAGTTATCTCCCCTTTGGTGATTTTTTGTCAGATTCGTGTCCGCTCTGTAACTTGAATATCCTTTGGAATATTTTCATGATACCTCACAGATATGTAGAACAGGTCATGACGATGTGTCGCAAACAAGAAAGACAACTCTTGCTTTCTTTTATTTTGAATTATTTCCCCTTGATGGTTTTAGGTGTGATTTCGTGTCCGCTGTATAACTTGAATACCTTTAAAGATATTTTCATGATACTTCATAGATATGTGGAACAGGTCATGACCATGTGTCGCGAACTCTTGCTTTCTTACTTTTTGAGTTATTTTCCCCTTGATGAATTTAGGTGTTATTTCGTGTCCGTTCTATAACTTAAATACCCTTTAAAATATTTTCATGATACTTCATAGATATGTAGAACAGGTCTTGACGATGTGTCGTGAATAAGAATGACAACTCTTGATTCCTTCTTTTTGAGTAATTTCCCCTTGATGGTTTTAGGTGTGATTTCGTGCCCGCTCTATAACTTGAATACCCTTTAAAATATTTTCATGATACTTCACAGATATATAGAACAGGTCATGACAATATGTCGCGAACAAAAATGACAACTCTTGCTTTCTTACTTTTTCAGTTATTTTCCCTTGACAGTTTTAGGTGTGATTTTTTGTCCGCTCTATAACCTGGATACCTTTTGAAATAGTTTCATGATACTTCACAGATATGTAGAACAAGCCATGACAATGTGTCGCGAACAAGAATGACAACTCTTGCTTTCTTACTTTTTGAGTTATTTTCCATTGATGGTTTAGGTGTGATTTCGTGTCTGCTCTATAACTTGAATACCCCTTAAAATATTTTCATGATACTTCACAGATATGCAGAAAAGGTCATGACGGTTTGTCTCATACATGAATGACAACTCTTGCACTTATACTTTTCGAGTTATTTTCCTTTGGACGTTTGAGCTGCAGTTTGTGTCTCTGCTCCATATCTGTATAATCATGGCCTGCTCCACAATTTTAATACCCTTATACATTTTAGAATATTGATGATCATGCCTTGATATCCTATCAGTGTTCCTTTCTCCCTGTGACCCCTCCACATCCCTGCGCCCCTTACCAATCCCCTTCTAAAATTTTCTCTTTTTTCTGATTTGGATTCTTTGTCCAAATTCACTTACTAGTGAGCTCAAAATTAGGTATGTAGGGCTTGTAATTTAGAAGTTATTCACACATTTTGAAATGTTGAGAGTATCATATACTATACATCTGTGTACGTGGTGGCGGTTTCATATTTTACCTCTTTTTAGCAGTCAAGCATACTGTTTTAGTCTGAGTGTCAGATAATCATGCTTCTGTCAAACAGATAATGTCAATCAGAAGCATAAAAAATGACAATATATTACTTATATATGTTTTGAAGTGCACCCTTTTTACTAAGACCCATCGGGTCTCCGGTCGGGGAAATGGCAATCTTCTCTGATGGCTATTTTTAATTTTCTAATTGTATAATGTTCCAGATTACTGTACCAGAGTATGACAGGCGACTTTAATATAAATTGTTGTTTGGCTTGGGAATAGTTAAGTTTCTTTTGGACACAGACCGCAAATTAGAAGCCGTTTCATTAGCATCGCTGTTTCTCATTTGAAATTAAGTATTTAGGGGCATTTTGGGGCTATTTTATACACCATCTTTACTTTTCACAAAAATACACTTCCTTCAAATGACAACAGCTAACGACGGTTCCGGGATTCTTCAAGTAAGAATTATTTAAAATTATTAAACTTAAAGAAAAGCGAGTGCTAGAAAAATATGTCAATTTTGATTACTAAAAATTATTGACACACTAATAATTTTAGTTTGCCTAACTGACTTACTGCTGATTAATAATAATCATTGTATTCCTACCTGAAAAAAAAAGAAAATAATATTATTAATTTAATGGTTTTTCCACTCTTTTACCTTAGTTGTAATATTTGGTGCCAAGTCTATCGTATTCAATCCCCAAAACATAATTTCAATCCGGCATGACTGTGAATCAAAGGGAAATTTGGCTATATCAACATCGCACGTGGTTGTTAGGGGAAGTGGCATGATCCACCGAACCATACCCGTACTGAATACACGAAAACGTACTATGTTGTTATCATAACCACCAAAGAATATTCCCTCGACGCTGTAATGAAATTGAAAAAAAATATATACTAAGCGCCATAAGAAACGCCCACAAAGTATACATAACAAATTACCACTTTCTGTTTTTTTAGTTTGGCGTGTCCATGTGTTTTGGAAAAAAAGAACTCCTGGAACACTCAATTATTTTTACACTTTAACTGGGCGAACCAACACTTTTGGTATGGGGTTAAATCTAAATTTACAAAAGACAAGCAATGTTTTAGAGGTCACATTCTCAAATGCAGAATGTATGGGAATCAGGATTTACCTGCAGTTGTGTATCCCTAGATCTGAAGACAAATACCATAATTAAGTTTGGTCTTGGGCTGTCGTTTGTTCTTTGAGAAACAACACAACTAAAGGACTTCTTCGATTAAGGCGAGGATTTTCCCCATTAGACCGGCGCGACAGGTCCGAATTTTCAAAAGTATAAAGTGTGCAAATTTTTCTTAGCGGAGCTTCCACAAATATGTAAGGCGTATGAAATCAGATCATTTGTGATTCAGACCCAAAGACATGGGGAGATAATCCAGTCTGACCCTACCTACCCTTAATTCAAGGTTTTCGCATACCTCAATTTTTGAGGTAATAAAAATATTGAAATCAGTCATTCATTTCATACATTTTTGTCATAAATGCGTGCTAAATACATGCATATCACAATACAAAGCAATGATTTTCTTCTTGTTACGCCTGACTGGCATTTAAACATGCAAAACCACAGTTATACTTCCGGTCAAAGCGGCCAAAAGAGAACGCTTCACTATAACTAAAATACAAGTACTTTCCCCCCCGTGACCCAGCATTTCCTTCATGCAGCAGACTTATACGATGCAAGTACGCAATATATATGAGTGGGAAGCTGGGTCACGGGGGGGAACGATACTCAATAAGCCAAAGAAGAAGAATGGTCAACAGTAGCACTGTGATCTTCAAGGATTTTATTGTGTACCATGACCTTGAAATGAGGTCAAGGTCACATACATACAGTCAAAAGTATCCAGTGTTATCTGTTATGTAAGTAATGTAAGTCAAAAAAGGCTGAAATATATACAATAAATCATTATTTCAACGAACAGTTTGAGGAAAATTTACAATTTATCTCAACAATAACGTCAACGTCAACGTATGTTTAACGTACTTTACATAGACACAAACACTTGAAAATTCATTTTCCATGCAAGTTACAAGTCATAGTCATAAATGCAAAGCAAAAGTCAGTGATCCGTATAACTTTTAAATCATGGGGAAAATTCACGCCTTAATCGAAGAAGTCCTTAGGTATTCAGACAGTGTAAACATGCATTTCACTTTACAATAGGGTTTTCTGTTGAACGTTCTAACTCTGCTTTGTTCAAACAGAAAAGAAAAATCTTTCTATCATCTGTCATATTGTAAGGAAATACATCAGGGTATATCATTCACAAAATAATCTGCAGTGTAAAGCTATAAACAGTGGCGATATGGGTCTTTAAAATTTACCCTTTGTTTAATGCAAAGGGAGGTAAGATAAAAATTGACCGATTTCAAAACATTGTCGTTTAATAAATAGCCAAACTATTCAAACGAATTTAGCGGTTTTCTAACAGTCGCATATCAGAGAACATTTCTTAACACAATATGCTTTATTAGAAAAGGAAAGATAACTCTTGCAATGGAATTCAATGTTTTTCAAGAAAGTGAAATAACTGTTTCATTCGAAATTAATATCATGAAAGCTTCATCGTATAGTGTGGTTGGATGAAAATCATAGTCTGCGCAATGATCGATTTGGAATTGCCTAGAGTCAGTGCCGTAAAAAAAGAACATTAACTTGTGGGCGTTTCATTTAGCGTTCAGTATATATGAAATATCAACAATATATTTGCTCACTTTAGCTTTGTTCAAGGACTTTAAATTCAGTTTAAAATTACACAGCAAGCTATACTATGCAATGAGAGTGACACTTTTTACCGATTCAGGTAAATGCAAAACACAATGCTTTAATGCAGTGCTTCTGACGACACCTAAAGGTTCCATTGCTCTATTGCTATAAGTGGCATAAATCATAAGATAGTTTATCCTGATGTATCGCTGCAACGATATTTTATTAGTTTAAAGTTGGTTAATCATGTAATCAAAGTCGTTTACGATGACGAAGCTGTGAGCGTAAACGACTTTGATTACATGATTAGCCAACTTTTAACAAATAAAAATACCTTTGAGTTTCAAATAAAAGTGTTTTGAAAAATGATTTGGGTCATTTAAGTTGGCAACTGAAATGACATTCTTTCGATAAAATGACCAGAACACAATTTACATGTGTGTTTCCCCAATGATATTGTTCCACTTTTGTTTATATTGCATTACTCGACAGGGAACCAAACAAAACGGTGTTTCGTGAAGCAATTCGGACATTTTCAAAAACATTCCCTTTATTTTTTGCCAATAGTACTCAATTGATCAACATCAACCGTCATTGAAGGTTGAATGTTTTTCATAGTGATTTTTGTCCACTGTTTTGAAGGCTTTAACAATCACTCTATAGCGTGTCATTCCAAAATCAAATAAATAGAAGAAAAGTAGAATGTATATTTGTTTTGTCTTCATATGGTCACCATAGCACTAAAGAGGAAACCTCATTTTCAATCAGCTGGGAATGCATTGAATGCCCTGGCATAAGTAAAGGTGATTTCATCGATCCATTACCTAAGATGAAGGTATCCATACGCAGCATTCTCTTCCGACTAAGTTTTTTTCGCCTTTTCCAGTAAGGAATCGGCAATTTTGCATTTACTAATTGTAATTTAGTTTGTGAGTGATTCGCCGCCATCTACACATCGATAGAATCAGAAAAAAAAGGAAATTCATTCCTATACTAATGTTATCTTGTATTGCAATGTATTGCATTTAAAATGTATGCTAATTGACATACTTACGTATTAGAAACCATGAATTCTGGTCTCCAAACCCAGTCAGCGTCCATTTGTGTTATATTGGAATAGTCCGTGGCTGTCCAAACTAGGCGAGGATCATGACAAAACTGTTAAAAAGACGAGCCATTGACATTTCAAAATACATTTAATAGTAATTGCAATTTGACTTTGCAATACCTAAGCATTATCATTTTTGTTCTAACCGATTCAAACGGATGCAAAATTAAGTTTGTCCGATTATAATTGCATGAGTTGGTAGAATATACAAATGAACCGCGACACGACAAAGTGGTTTTGCGCACAGCGCAGACTCAGATCAGCCTGAGCATCCCCCAGTCTGATAAGCGCTTAAAGGGTAGCTAAGGGTCTAAGCAACCTCCATGCTGACAGCGAAGACTCTGATCAGACTGAGCGGATGCCCATGCTGAGCTGAGTCTTTGCTGGGCGCACATGCCACTTTGGTTTTCTCGTGTTGCGGTTCAAATATTTTAGCTGGTTTTAGACGGCACCCCTGATCGAGTCTCCTGAGTCCAGTACAGAAGGTCGCGGGTTAGAATCGCACCAGTCCCACGACGGAAAAAATTACCGTATCTATTAAAGAACGAGATTTTCCCGTTTTCAGAATGACCCGAAATATCCAAATCAATCTTGCGAAACTGTGCATTAACACGGAGTGTTTTCCTGTTTAAAACAATCCCGAAAATCTAGATCCGTCTTACAAGACAGGTTTAGAATTTTTGGGTGTTTCGGACGGGTAAAATCTCTGTCTTATTACTGAAAAAATACGGTATCATTGTCAACCCAGCAGGAGATGGGTAACTGATTCAAATCAGCGAAGATTGTGTCCAAGGCACAGTGGACTTTCAACATCTTTTTTGGTTGGTGTTTTGCCACACAGAAAAGACGTGTATGCCACAAGGAAGCAACATAAACATAACTCTGAATGGGACTCAGGGATGAAAGTCTACTTTCTCGTATAACATCAATAATAACTTCTGAGCTTGAATATATTTATGCAGATAATCAAAGTTATGTTTGCAAAATGCCGTGGGTTCAGAATTATAATGAAAATCTGGTCCCGAGGTTAGAAAACTGTTTTTCATACTCAGCTGAGATTGTACTCAAAGTTTAATATTGCATGTAATTCAAGAAAATAAATAAAACTTGTTTTGAGCATTCAGATATGAGAAAATAGTGTCGCGACATGACAAAACCAACAAAGTGGCATGTGCACCTAGCGAATATTCAGATCAGCCTGGGCATCCGCCCTGCCTAATGAGAGTATTCCCTATCCGCATGAAGCTAGCTTAGACACTCAGCTACACTTTAAGCGCACAGCGAAGACTCTGGTTAGACTGTGGGGATGCCAAGGCAGATCTGAGTCTTCGCTGGGAGCATATACCACTTTGTTGGTTTTGTCGTGTCGCGCCTCAAATTATGTGACAAGCAAACACTGGAAAGAAGAAAAGTCTCTGCAAAATGCATTGATTCCATTTAGAATGGATTTAAAATTTCATGTTCAGCTGAGTATGAGGTTATAACCTCGGGGCCTGTGTTACAAAGCAGGGCTTTGAATGATTTTATAATGATTGATCTAATGAGTTCATAATTTAAATTTGTTGAATTATGCTTCTTATATTAAAAACATTAGGATTTAAGGTTTTGTAGAAAACTGTTAAAATGTACTATTAAAATATACTGTTAAATATACTAAATAATAATGCAATAATGAAGGGTCACTGCACTGGTCAGGTGATTGGTAAATTTAGTATTTCCAATGACATATGCATAAATAAGTCCTTCATTGTTGACTTATTATAGACAGTTTTAGGAAATATTTATAGAGATAACATATTTTCAACTGATTTTATATACTATCAGTCAATTTTTGATGATTGTACTTAAATATATTGTAGGGGTGACACTGCACCTGGTGTGTCACATGACTGAAAGTACAGCTTTTGCAATGGAATTGAGATATATTGGTTGGTCAGGTGATTAACCAATATAATTTCATCGAATGGATGCAGGGTTCAGGGTTGAAGGCGCTTTTGGTGACCTGGTTGGGATGATGACTAAAGGATTATTGCGTTGTTCATGCCATTGCATCATTCCAACTGGGTATAAAAGAATAGAAATTCAGAAGGACTGGTAATAAGCGTTTTGCTTGCTATCGCGCGGATATACTGTCCGTTAAAAACGACATATTCAACCTTCTGACTTTCATCTTTAACTTTGGGAAATATTTCGGACAGAACAAACAGCTAAATTCGGAAATTAATATTTTAAGACAAAAACTTCAAAATTAACTTTAATTAAATAGAATCTATACGATCACAGTTAAAAGACTTTATTGTTTCTTTTAATTACTTCGGTACACCTGGTAACTTATCAGTTGTATCAAATATAACGGAAACTGACGATGCATTATATCATACCAGAGACAGCCAGCCAGTCGTTGACATACTCTGTTCGGTGATATCCTGAAAAGAAGAAAGAAACAATTTCTAATGAAATATCATCAGATGTGTCAAGACGCAGAATGAGATACTGTTTCCTATGCTATCATTCAATATTTGCATAAAGCCTAATAGGAGCGTTGGTTTCCTTAGACGCAACTTGGCTGCATGTCCAGAGGACGTTAAAGAGTCAGTATACAAGGGACTGGTGCGTCCAGTCCTGGAGTACGGTAGTTCAGTTTGGGACCCCAAAATTATACTTCTTCAAGATGAACTTGAGAAGATGCAGAAAAGGGCAGCTAGATTTGTAACAGGAAATTGACATACGAAACTGGGAGTATGACTGGCATTCTGGAGAAACTTAAGTGGGAATCTCTGAAAAAAGAGAAGGAAAGATGGTACATGTAGGCTTATAATGCTTTACAAAGGTCTGAAGGGTGCAGCCAGTATACCCATAAATGACCTTGTTCCCCCAAGCAGATGTACCAGGAATCATCATTCCCTGGCATTTCAAATCCCATTAGCTGGGACAGATATACGAGTCCAGTTTCTTTCCCCAGACTGTTAGAGATTGGAATTCCCTGGAAGATTCCCTAGATTCTGCTGCTGAGAGTTCAGAGGATTCAGTTACTAAGTTTACTTCTTTTGCAAAGACTGGTGACTAGCTTCCCTAATTACAGATCCTGGTGAATGATTGTCCTTGGACGTATCACCAGTAAACAATTCTAATTCTGATTCAGATCTGATGATTGATTTCGGTAAATGGGGTTGGGGTTGGGATTGGGGTTTGGGGGGGGGGGGGGAGTAGAAGCAGAAAGACTAGAGTAAGTAGTAATTTTAAGGGCTCACGTATATCGCGGAATGTGCCACCATCTACATAGAAGGAAAGAAAATAGTTCACACTAAAAAAAATCAACGTAATAGTTGACAAACGGATGGGCGAACGCAGGATCGGACTACTGTACGGACAAACTGACAGAATGATGACAAAAACTGTATGGTGTATAGTATATAATAGGGGAATGCAAATTACTCGAAATCTTTAATATTTTAGTGCTTGCCCCAGATAATAATCCAATCAGATCATAGGAAATTTCAAATTTTCAGTAGATTTATATGTGTAGACTGGTAACTTATTCATGAAGACCACCTCGCCATTAAATCTACTAAAGTATAAGGCCAGGATCAGCTTATTATCTGGGGCAAACACTAAGCTGGTCAAGTTGCTCGCTACGCTCGGTTTAGACTGAGCGGATGCCCATGCTGATCTGAGTCTGCGCTGGGCGCATCACCACATTGTTGGTTTTCTCGTGTCGCGGCGACCTTTGCAGTGTTACATGACTCTTTGCAAGCGATCAAACTGGAATCACCTAAAACATAATAGGTGAGAAGTGTAAAGACCTTAAAAAGATAACAAAAATAATTACCAGTGACTGAAGAGATCGATTAGAGTAAATTATGAAGACATCGGTCGGTGTACTTGGCCTGACGGTCTTTTTGTAGCCACTCTGTAACGTATTAAGCAACCGCGTTTCGTTTTCGTATGTCACTAGCCCATAGACAGATGGTAACACTGCAACAGCAATACAGAACGGAATAGGTTACTAGTGATTTCCCAGCAGGTACACAACCTTGAATCAACCTTGATTCAACATGTGATGTTGAATCAAGGTTGATTCAAGGTTGGTTCAACCTTGTGTGCCAAGTGGGAATAAACTGGGGTCTGTTAAATGTTTCTCAGTACTAACCATCATTGTATGTTGTTTCATGAGAAGCGCCCACTCAGAAATACGTTCTGAAAAATTTTCTTTTGGAAATAAAAGAGAATAGCAGACTCGGTCTGAGTCTGTTCATGATCGGTCATGAAACGCGCAACAGCGGCCACTCCCCCCTAACACTAGCTTAAACAGAACTCTATTTGCTAAATGAATCCAAATGAGCTCAGTAATCTCAAAGGTGAAAGGACCAGGGGCCGTATTCATAAAACCACTTAAGTCGTTGCTATGCTGTTGCTAAGGCTAAATTTCTTTGAAGGAGATACTCTACAACTATGAAATTTGGTCTGGAGGAACAGTCTTACAAAGACTGTTCCTCCAGACTAAATTTCATAGTTGTAGGGAATCTCCTTTATAGATATTTAGCCTTAGCAACAGCATAGCAACGACTTAAGTGGCTTTATGAATACGGCCCCAGAAACCTTTTGATGAAGTGTGGCGAGACGTTCATGGCCGCCACATGGCACTTAACACCAGGTGCAGTAACGTTCAATTAGTTGTAAAGATCTAACTCCTTGGTATGAAAGGCATATACTAAAGAAATGAAAATAACAGACTCGGTTATAGTGAGTCTGTCCATGACCAGTAATGAAAAATGCAATACCGACCGCACCCCCTTGCACCAACTTATTGTCTTCTATTCTTTCGACGTTTGCAAAAGTATCATGTGCTATTTTATTTTCCTTTAGACATTTCGCGCTTAAGCATTTTGTATAGGTGTCCTAATATAAGCAATTACGATAATTAGGACATTGACCAAGATTTATAAATCTAATACTAATGGGCTCCACAAAGCAAGGAACAATAATTTGAAAATCTTGTAAGATTCAATAGTTTTTTTTTTATGTTTTGTTCTTTTCTAGAAATTGATACTCGGCTATTATTTCATAAATAAAAGTATTGTATGTTTCAGTTATGTGTTTCGTAAAAAGCATTGTATTTTCATTTTTATCGTCGATATTTTTTATGTGCAGGGTTGTCAGTTATCAGGGTTAAAAATGTTCAGTTTTTTTTTGTTATAAGACTTGAGTTTTCCCTTCCAAAACAACACCAAAAATCTAGGTCCGTCTTAAAACCGGTCAATTTTGCTAAAGTCCCAATTGTCGTCTACTTCTAAAGGCTTTGAACTACCAATAAATTCGTCTCACACCTATAAAAATGATTTATAACTGAAGTCTATTTGTGAAACAGTTATAATCGGGCAGTTTTTGCCTTCCGACTACTGTGTTTTTGGCAGCAATTTACATTACCGCATTATTATTTTGAATTATGTTTATTATTGATAGATTATCATCTAACTTGACATTGAAACTGAGATTAAGCTTACCATTGTAGAAACAGTACGTTATTATTCTCTACAAAAAAAATATCCTCAGAGTTAATGTCACCTACATTACCAGGTCTTATATAGGACAAAAATGAACAAAACATTTTATTTTGTTGAACGAAAGCTATTTACTGATACCAATGAAAGAAACTACTATAGTTTTATATAAACAAATAAAACAAATACAACTGTATCAAAATATACAAAATGTTGAGATGTTATATACGTTACTGAGTATATGTTACGTAGATAATTTCTGAAACATGAATATTTGCAGTACAGAATGTATAACAGGAACAAACACTATTCTGGTAAGTAAGCAAAGTCATTTTGGTATTATAATAATTTTAAACAAAGATATTCAGTGGCTTTAAATGTACCTTAGTCTGCAAAGTGATTTTGTAATAAACCTAGGTGATTCTTAACACAGAGGTCTTCCAGCAACATAAGCTGGCATCACAGTACTGAAATAAGTCATTCAGTAGCCACAAATCTTCAATATATCTTCATAGAGGTTTTCACTAGCCTAGACTGAGGAGGAACGCTATGAAAAGGACAGATAGAACAAAACAAGGCAATATAATGAAATGGAGAGGTCTTGAGGTCGCACTCTTTATGGGCTTCGAGACGAGAAAGTGTTGCAAAATCACCTGTGCTGCCCTAATTACATATTTGACTAAGAGAGGTTATAAAGTATGTGCAATGCAGGATGAGGGTTGTGATTTAAGAGGAAGTACCTTATGAGAAGCTTCCAAAATGGCTTGATCAAATAACATATTCTAAAAGTCTTGTAGTTCACTAAGCTGGTACAATGATCCCTACAATGTGGCCGTTTCTAAACTAATCTCCGATTTGATGGCCTCAGCCGAAGCTTAGTTAAGCTTTCAAATACCGGACTTTCATTTTCACTGACTTTTTCCACAGATACATAGATATGGCGGGTGTATTATAATAGGCAGGTGATGCTTACTACCCCGCGGGCAGCTGATCACACCTCGTTTTTGGGGTCCATGTCTGTGTATCTAAAATATTCCGGAATTGTCAATGTTTAAATGACCTACGAGTTCGGACTTATGATTTGGGTACCTTGACCACTATCATTTACAACAATTTAAGTATGTGCCTTGTAGGATTCAGAGCTGAGCTAGAAAGTCTCCCTAGACATCCTGTTAAAACAGTATGACACCAAAGCCCCATAGTCTTTCTTGTGCTCTCGTGATAGGTAGCTTGTGATGACATCAGGGTATACTCATACCCAGAAGTCCTGTAGTAGCGGGAACTGTTACCGAAATGACTTTAAATCATCATAGTACCTTGGGCGGGTATCACAGTAGTTTTGAATATCTAGTATAAAAAACGGCTAGCACAATCTGCATATCAGACTACGATCAGTCTAGCATTAAGTGACTCAAGATGTCTTGCACTTAAACAAAGGTGGCACAGCAAATGTTGTATAAATCCTGTTATTTACAAAATCTGATATCGTATTCTCTCTGAATGTCATGTCATATCCTTAGAAGGTAGTGTAGTGTCCATTGCTGTGGACTTTAAATAGCCTGAGCTGGCATAATATTTAGTGTTTTACGAAGGTCTTTTTGAAGATTTAGCTGATACCCTATTGTCTACGGAAGTTTTTTAATAACCTCAGCTGCAAGGTTACATACGCGACTGAGCCGGGCCGCGTAGCGCAATCGGTAGGGCACCTGACTTATAAGACAGAGGTCCTGGGTTCGATACCCGGTCTGGCCACATACTTTCGTTTCTCCTTCCGCTGATTCAAGAAGGGCAGTTGTCAGTTACTGGCGAAAGTATGTGCACTTAGTACTGGTTAACCGCTTAGGAGGTCTAAGCCTGCCCAGGAATAGTGTGGTAAGGTTAACTGACCGTCCCGACATGACCATAGCTGTTTACCGTGGATGTTAAACAACAAATCAATCAATCAATACGTGTCGGATTCTCTTTCTTAAGCTTACAGTTACTGAAAAGCAGAAATCATTACAGTAGAAATGGACATAACATGGTTATTAAGATTAAGTTGTGTGAACTATAAGATGGTATTAGTGGGTCTTTTAGCAGCCTGACATATTACCAAGTTCTAAAACTGTCTAATAGTACCCTGAACAGACACCACAGTATTTCCAGTGGCCTTGTATTTGCCGACACTGATATACATGTTTTCGTAGAGGTCCTGTAATAGTCTGGGATGCTATGTTATGCTGTATAGATCTCTTTTGTAACAACTTGAACTTGCAAAATAGGGACCAGTGACTGAAGAGACTTTATTTCTACCCGAATTGCATTAGCGTGTTTACTCCATAAAGGTAGTACAGTAGCTGAAGCTGCAGTCAGTATGAAAACAATAGGGCTATAGCCTAAATCAAATATCCCGATATGTGATATCTAGGGCGTCAAAAACACATTGCTTTTAGGGGCATTGTAGTTGTATGAGTTTGCACCTCCCCGAAATATCTTATACATTTTGAATAAGCACTTCAGTCTCCGTAGAGTGTTTGTAATGGTCTACAGATGGTACCACTGTCCCCAGTTTAAGTAGGCTGTATTTTATCATATAATAAGCTTATATTTTATTTGACATACTTTTTGCCATTTCTGTAACCTGGTGTAGATACCATTTCACATCATTACTAAGACAGCATAAAAGTCGCATTTTATTTTACACCCAGAATTTCCAGAATTTCTGTAACATAAGTTTATGATGCTGATTTGCATTCTGTGTAAAGACTGTGCAAGAGATATAAAACTCATTCAGTTATAAAGACAAAGGACCTCTGACAGTTGTAATGTTAATTTGCCTATAAAATTAGTCAAAATTGAATTTTGATACACCCAAGAATTTCTCTTGGAACTTGTTGCTCTCAATTTCCCCTAACTGGCTATGAATTTAATTTCTGATTTTTTAGCACACAGACCTCATTTTTTGGTGAATAAAGCCAAATTTTATAATTGAACATAATGGAAACAGGAAAAGTTTTTTAAAGATACTTTTCCCCCCATGCCTCAGCTAACCACTTTGCATGTATGTGTGTACTATCATAACACACATAATATTTGAGTGGCTTGCTGAGGCACGGGGGGAAAAGATACTCTACAGCTGAAAAACTGAAAAAGTGGGTGGGGTACTTACACCCTTTATATCTAAAAATAGGCTTAAGTCCTTATTATTGAAAAAATATTGCATAATATCAGCAACAGTAGTGTCAATGTCAATTTTCGCATAGTTATCAATTGAAGTAAACTGAAGTCAAGAGGGTTCTGTGCGACTACATGTAGTTTGTCCACTTATGATTTTTCTACTCTTTATACCACATTACCCCATAATTTAATAAAGGAAAAACTTGTTGATTTGATTGAGAGGGCCTTCAAAAAGTTCTCCAAAAATGAAGATACCCTTTATATTGCCTGTAACGATAAGAAAGCGTTTTTCACTTCTACTGACCGTAAAATATATAGAGGATATAGTCTTTGGTCATGTCAGAATGTATGTGACGCCTTATCATATCTCTTAGATAATATTTACATCAGATTTGGTAATAAGTTATACAGACAAATTGTTGGTATTCCGATGGGTACAAATTGTGCTACTCTTGTGGCCGATTTGTTTTTATTTTGTTATGAAAGAGATTTCATGACTTCTCTTTCTGTTGATAATCAAGCTGATATCATTGAGGCATTTAACTCAACCTCTAGATATTTAGACGATCTTCTGAATATTGATAATCCTTATTTTGAAAGCATGGTTGATCAAATTTACCCACCTGAACTTAAATTGAATAAAGCTAATACTTCAGATACCGAGGCCCCCTTTTTGGATTTACATCTATCTATTTCTAACGGTTTTGTATCTTCTAAAATTTATGATAAACGTGATGACTTTGACTTTGATATAGTTAATTTTCCATTTTTGGATGGTGACGTTCCACGTCGTCCCTCTTATGGAGTGTATATTTCTCAACTTATAAGATTTGCTAGAGTGTGTAGTCATGTAGATGACTTTAATGCTCGTAATAAATGTTTAACTGCTAAACTTCTTCAACAGGGCTATCGGTATCACAAGCTTAGAAAGGCTTTTTTTAAATTCTATCGCAGACACCATGAATTGGCTTCAAAATTTGATGTTAGATTAAAATTTCTTTTACACCAAGGCCTATCGGAACCAGAATTTTATGGTGACTTAGTATACAAATTCAAAAAGATTAAGGGTAGGACTGATTTTTCTGATCAATTCCGAAAAATAATAATACGTCACAAACGTATTGGCTATAATTTAAATGTTATGCGACAGTCTGCATGCTTAGTGATTAACCCAATCACGGTTGATAACTTTGCTGCACTCTTTAATTGCACACCGGGGGATCGGTCGTCAGACTCTATGATGGCCCCGACCTAAAGCTATATATTTTAGTTGGTTGGGACCGGAGCCTTTTTGTCTGTTGCTTGGTCCACCGGGGCTCAACTGGTGACCTTCTTTTGCTTCAGATTTCCAGTGGGGTTGTTTGGCAGAACAGGGATCTCCACCTGTCAGACGGCCCGTTGTATCTGTTGAGTCCTCGTCTTTGCTTCTTCATGGTGTTGAAATTTGATTTATGTGTTTACCGTGATGATTCATTGACGAGTTAGAGGGTTATCATGCGAACCGAACAACCAACTAAATGTTTGGTACCACTTCAGAAACTGAGGGTGAGATTGGGCCTGTAAAATCGATTTAAGCCCCCCAGTAATTCATTACTGACCGTTCCAAGGCGGTAGTTCTGTTGTGGTTCTCTGTTGCCTGTTTTTGGTGTCAGAGTTTCTGTGATGTTTTACCTTATGTATGTTCTTATTATTTTTGGTTCGGTTTGGGTTGCTGAGTGGCCACCTTTTGGGAACAAGCTGCTCACTCGGTTGGCCATATGTTCTCTGTATCTTGATTATTTGTAATCTTAGTTGTTTCCAACTATGGTTTGAGGGCTGGATTTGGATTTTGATTGTTTCAGTTCCTGGTCTTTGCATACTTTTTACTTTTACAAATTAGAAAAACCAAAAAATGTACATATTTTCAGAGACCGAAAATTTCATGTACCCCTCTTGATAAAATTGGTTTAAGTTAGTCTAGAGACATGATAATTTTTCAAAATCACTGTTAAAACATCTTTATAGTACATAAGTCTACATATTAATGCCAAATGATTCTACTTTTGCTGCCTGAGGAAGGTGCAATAATTTGTCGAAAATAGGCAAATATGCATTGATACTGTCAGAGGTCCTTTGTCAGCTTCAAATGAATTAATCAAAATTATCTGGAAAAGGACAGTCCTTTTGAAATAAAGAATTAACATTTTGTAAGAGCAGACTTTTAGTCTATTGACAAGAAATGGTAAGACATTCAGCTTCATGCAGACATGAGAACCTTAAGCATAACATTTTTTCTAAAGAAAGTGACATAACACTATATTGTTGGAATCAAATACATACATTAATGATCTTTGTGGTGGTTGTCAATCACATCTTAGTTTAAATGTATAATTTAATCTTATATAAAAGAAAGATGATTCACTACATGCTAATAAACATATCTTTTGTCTGAAGTTAATTTGAAAATCTAAACAGAATTATAAGAATTGATTAAAAAATACAAATGAATGTGGATTAAATAATACTTGTGTAACCTTAAGATCAGAATCTATGATTGCTAAACCTTTTCTCGTCATATTATTTTGGTAACGTAAACTACACCAGATTCCTTCATCTACATTTCATTATGTTTGTGTTTTACTTCTCATGCTATTGAAATGTTGCATATATATGTGTAAATACCATTTCATATCATTATTATGACTACAGTTTGGGTAACAACGGTAAGCAATGTCTGTATCGTAAACTACATAAGCTAATGAAGCCATTTTTGTTTTATTGTAAAGGATATGCTAAAACATATGATAATTTAGTTATAAGGTTTAGAATGATCAATATCAAGTAGATTATTCCCACTTTACTGAGGCGTAGTCCTTGTGTTTGTGTATTATGAACATGGAAAATAATGTATATTTTAAGTCACGGCGGCCATCTTGAAAAAAATTTTTTTTGGTGGCCAACGTTATTTTTGTAAAACATACCTCCTAGGGAGCCTGCATACCAAATTTGGTGCTTGTATCACTCAGTGAACTATTTTGGTCATGTCCCGCTACACTATTTGGGTTCAGAGTAGTAGTGATGTGAAAGGTGAGAACGTGAAGAAGGTGCATTAGAATTTGGGCCAAGTTGCGGGAGCGACAATATTTTCTACTGGTTTTGAAGCATTCATTGGATCTATCGGTTTCAAAACTCAATTATTCGCCATTAAAGGATTTTTTAGAAAACACTCACCTGTTGCTCTGGGGAAGTACAGGAACTTATTTTCTGTTTTTATTTTACGAGCATGCGAGTCGAGCGGCATAGTACATAGTTGGTCTAAATTATTTAGTTCGAAACGACGTTTTCTTGATTCTGGTTGTCCCCGTAAGGGACTCTGGTCGTCCGAAATTTTACACACAATGGACAAACAAGCGAGCTTGAGGCTACATTTAGGTGAGTATCAGGGAATAAATCGTTTTCAAGGAACAATGTAACCGATTTTGCGTCTGCATGCCTACCATTTACATTGGAACTTCGTTGTGTTACTGAGAACCAGGCTTCTAAAGTCTAAAGGTATTCACAGAACAAAATTTCACTTCGCTGAAACCGTAATGTTTACGTAGATGTAATATGTTCGGCCTAACATATTGATGACCAATTTCATTTACCTTTCGGGATACCAACATAAAGTCACGTGCAAATTTTATCAAGCTATTTCAGTGTTTCCATATCTGAGTAGCACACAACGGTGCATTACGAAGGAAATGGATCCTAAAGTTTTTGCCCACTGGTCCATGGCAAGCCTATGAGAATAGTACATGAAATGACCAAAAGCTAATCCGCCAGAGATCACTACATAACTCCAGATCAACACGGCTAGTGTCAACATTTCTAAATATGACCACAGTCTCAGGTCGCAACATATTTATAATCAGTAAATTGTGTGCACCGCGGCGGAGGGTGAGGGTGAAGGTTTGGGCCAGTAAAACCGGTTTAAACCCCCACTGGTTATTACTGACCGTCCCAAGGCAGTACTTTCGTTGTGGTTGCATTTGTTTTATGTTCGGTGCTGTTTAATTTATTGTGTTCTCATTTTAACCCTTCTATAATAAAAATAGAAAATAAGTAAAAATAGTTGTTAAATGTTTTTCGTATAATTTGCTTAGTCTGTTGTAACCCTTCTGTTGGTCTAAATTATTTAGTTCAATAAAGAAAGCTGAGTTGCCACCTATTTGGGGAAGAGCTGCTGACTCGGCTTATCACTTGTATTGTTTGTTGGGATGTCTTTGTCAGTCTTTCCCTTTGATGTTAGGGATATGGTTTGGGATCTGATTCAGTCAGTTCCTGAAGTGTAGTTACTCTTTAAATTACTGTATCGAAAATTGTCATTTCGGGAGATAAATCGTCGGTTTGATCGTTGGAAATTTCGTTTTACTTTATCTGATCAGACGTCGCGCTACAGACATAATTGCAGTAGAACGTTGATATGACCAAAAACATACCGGACAACGATTTACCATCCCACACTTACCTGAAGAAGATAAACAAGCAAAAATAAATATCCCTGTACCATAATTGTAATCCATTTTTGCCAAAAAGTTCTGAATGAACTGTCAAAATAAAATGTTAATTATTAGAACGCAAGTAAAAGACACATAGAATTAGATTACAAACTAATGCTATATCAGATTTTCTAAAATCGGGATGGCCTGCGAAACAAAAATCAGAACAGCAATAAATTTCCACGCATGTCATTGAACTGAATATAGTTGTCGTAAAATATCAATTGCCAGAAGAAACGGACGCAATCATTCGTTAAAACTATTGTTCATATTTAGGCTAGTTATTGACCACTGAACAGACTGGTCAGAATGACAACCAAAAAAGGACCCTAGAGACACTAATCAATGCACAAGGCGACGTCAAGGGAAAATGAGCCTTAAGCACTATGCAAACGCGTTTAACCACGTAAACCGAAACTAAAATACCCAATAATTCAATTATAAGACGGGACATCCCAACCCACCCCCACCCCACACACACGCCTAGAATGACCGTAAATTTCTATATTAGTATTATGTAATTCTGTCATAAGATGATTTTTTCCTTCCAAAACAAAGCCTGTCTTAACAGAATAAATATAGTAAGCCTGGGCCACTGCATTATCTCTTTAGAAGTAAATGAACATAGAAGTTTCTAATCAGACTGCTCGGTCATACCGAGTGATGCATTTGGAATAGTTAGTATATGGCTAAATTGGATCAGACAGATTATACCTCAATCGAACATCGCGAAGTGTGATCAGGTATAGTTTTGGCATTTACCAGTCCGTTTGTTCCTCTTGCCATCTTTCCGACCGGGCCATAGTTTAAGAAACCATGAATCAAATTTAATGAAAATTATTACCAAAAGCCTTCCACATAAGTAATACCACTTTGCTTTAATACATGTGCTGTCGTTATTTCCAGTACTGTGCAAAGTGCTGTCGACCGAGAAATCAGTCGAAAGCAATCATAACACTAACTGGAATTATTGTTTTTAAATGGTTCTGGACCACGCTGATAATACTGTGGATTTTCCGAGTCAACAGCTCCATTTGTATGTAAAATACATCTAACTTGGTCCGTCTACAGCACAGGTACAAAAATAGGTATCGTACAGCAAAGCATGCACAAGCCGCTGCGAACCCGCACGATTACAACCTCTGTAATTTGCTTTTTTTGTCTGTCCAGTTCTCATTATAACTATAACCTTGAGACTCAAGGGCACGAATCCATGACATGCACCTTCTAGGACGTGTCCTCTCCAAATCGAAGAAAAAAGGTCATGTGGAATTGAATTCATAGTTTGCAAACGAAGCATCGATAATTGTGCCCATTGACATTAATGCCTGTTTAATCTTTACACTGGAAGCATATAGAAGGGAACCCTATAATCAACTTGTGTGACTATCTACCTGTGCAGCCGCAGTCTAATCAGAGCCTTCCCAACTTTCTTCAATTATCAATAAGACCCTTAGGCATCCACCGAGGGAACAACGAAGGCTCAGATAAGAATGTTGCACAGCCTGATCTGAGTATTCGCTGGTCGCTTATGCCGTAAAGTCCTTTCTCATACTGCAACGCTCAATTAATAAAACAATAAATATTTGAATATGTTTGAAGAGGATAGTGCGTCAATTGATACTCAGTAAAATGTCGTTATTTGAAAACGTGAAGTTTCTATGTAAACTTTGTAAACTTCCTTGCTAATAATATTAGATGAATAGAATAACGATTGTTGTTCATCTGACTGGATGGGTGTGATATAAGAGGATCGTCCAAAAGGTTCTGTCACTCGCGTCATATCCAGAGAATCAGCATTGGAATTCGTCTGAAAATCGCACACCATTCAAGAATAAGGAGGAAATTTCTCAGGAACTGACATATTTCAATTTTAGATCCAACCCAAGACACAATGTGGGAAAGAGACAAAACAAAATTAGTCACCACCAAAGACAACACCAGCGGCATCCGTGTGAACAGCCATTTCCATGTAGTGGTCAACGGGCAAGCCTGAACATCACAAACAATACATCAATAACAGGCATAGCAACTAACGACACATAAACAACCAAGAAGAAGCAAAACAGAACTTCCGCCTTGGGGCGGCCAGTAATGAAATTACCGGGGGGCTTAACCGGTTTGTGGTCGACCAACCCTCGCCCTTTGTTCTGCTTAGGTTCATCAGATACTTAGCTGTTCAACCCAACAAACACAACCACCCACACAACAGTCTTACAAAAAGCACTAACCCTGTCAATAAGAACAAATTACACGAAAAACAATAAACATCTGTTTTACCTATTTTCATTTTTTAATGTCAGGGCTAGCCTTAAAATAACAAACCATATACATGTATCAAAACAGTCAAAGCGACAAACAACACATGAAACAACTAAGAAGAACCAAAACAGAAGTGCCGTCTTGGGACGGCCATTAATGAAATTACTAGGCGGCTTAACCGGTGTGCGGTCCTGGTCCTGCTTTGGTTCATCAGACACTAAGTTGTTCGGTTTGCGTGGAAGATTCCTAACTCATATGTGTAATATCTCTGGAACATAGAAATCAAAATTAAAACTAAAATAAAACAAACATGAGGACCCACAGAAATAGCAACACTGAAATTCTTGAGGAGAAGAAACCTACCAGTTAAACCACGGTGGGCCCGACCCTAGACCTCCCAGAACGGATGTCAGGCTCCAGCCGTCTGTGTTACTATTCAGGTATAAGTTGGCGCCTTCATAAAGGTTTGATTGTCACTTTCCTAACACTGGCGTAAAAATATTTTTGTGAGTCAACAACAAGGAAAACTTGAACTTTTTATTCGAACGAAGTAAACCGTATCTATTTGGGGCCATTCAGGAGATATGGTGCAAACATGCCATTTTTCAACATTCTTTGACCTCCTGTGACCTTGAATATAAGATCAAGGTCACCGAGATCTAATCAGTTCTTTTGCATCTCCCAATGATATATCTATGCAAGTTTGGTTCAAATCCAGCTATCTTTTCGTGAGGTATGGGGCAGATCAGGCATTTTTAACACTCGTTGACCTTCTGTGACCTTGAAAATGGGGTCATGGTCACAAAAATCAAATCACTTCTTTTCAATCTCCCAGTGATATATCTGTGCAAGTTTGATTAAAATTCCATCCATTCTTTCAAGAGATATTAGTTCCAGAGCCCGTGGTAGGTTTATTCATGTGGTCGAGGTCAAAAGGTTTGAAGGTGTTTTCTTATGTAAAAAAGTGTGCTGAATTCAAAAATTAAAGTCTTAAAAAATCGGTTGATGCACAAAGTCGGTATACTCAAAAAATTACATATGGGGTGCTCCAAATCTCGAAAGAGCGTCAAAATGGGAATACCCTTATATTTTGTAATATTTTCTGTCTTCTCCGTCGTCTGCAATATTTATTTAGTTATCAAATGATACTTAATAGATGCTAAAAAGAATCAAATAACAATTTTCACATTATCTTTGCCATATTATGGGAAGCTCTACCTTCAAAATGAGACCTCTTGAAAAAAAGCAACGAAAACGGGTGATTTCAATATTCAACTCATACGATAAAAATATTGATAAAACACCGAAAGTAGCATTATTATACCCCCGGCACAATAAGTATGTCGAGGGGTAAATTGTTTTTGCCTTTCCATCCGTTCATCTGTCTGTCCATCCGTCTGACTGTCCATTTGTCCATCAGTCCTTCCGTCCGCTAGTTAACCTTTGCGTTAAAGTTTTGCGTTAAGTGTATTTTCTTTGCTCTGTTTTCCTGCAAATCTTTACGATAACTTGTTCATATGTACTGAACACATCCGCGGTGACATTCATCTGATGCACTCGTTCACTTGTAAAGTATAGGGAAAAAAGAAGCCATGAAAAGGCGTGAACAAGCGCATACAGACACAAACCAACGTGGTGGGAGGGTGGGGTTTTTCCTGAGGTTATCATTGAATCACATGGCCATAGTTAAAGGAAACTTCAAACTCTGCGCCCTCCTTACTTATTTCACAGCCACGGAATGATATCAATTCACGGTTTTATCAGCATACGTCACCGGGGGTGTGAACACATCCGCGGTGACATTCATCTGATGCACTCGTTCACTTGTAAAGTATTGGGAAAAAAGAAGCCATGAAAAAGCTTAATAATGGCATCAACACCTCTACATTATCACCCCGACTTTTCCCCACGACTCTATTCCCAATACTCACCTCTGACATAGAAAGACAAAAAAGAATCAGTATACATACTATTTATTATATATAGCAAAACTAGGTTGTACAGTCTACAGAAATCAAATTGTACGTCATAATACAACACAGCAAAATCGCAAAATGAGAGAACATAACACTTAAAACTATAACTAGAAGCCATTTACATATTAGGATGCATAAAATGGAGAACGCAACTCAGAAAAATCTGCATTAGTCTTGTAAAAGCTCTCTGCAGTATAATGATGATCTAAGACTGAGTCAGCAAGGGTGGAAGCCGTGTGGTTCGCACTACGTAACAGTTGAGATCGGCAGTAATGTGCGAGTTCTGAAAGAGCATTGGAGGCGGTGTATAAGAATCATAAGCACGGCCCTTAAAATTACCCTTAAATGAGCTGAAAAAGTCATGTATACAAATGCCCTCGTTAATCCGCCTGCGAACCATTGCTGACTCATTAGAATCATGCAATAAAATATTTTCCCATTCACTACAACATGCATGTAGCTGACCGGCTACAAACGAGTTCGAATCCCTCCGTGGCAACATATTAACATCAACTCGTAAGTTATTAGATAAAACTTGCTCAACCCTAGGGTGAGCCGAAGCAGCGACCTGTCCTCCGTCCAGAGCAACCCAAGATGGATGATCCCTGCGCTCTGGCAGTACCGATTCTGGCGAAAAATTCACCTCATACTCCCAGTCTAAGATTCGAATCTCCTGGTTTGAATATCGCATCGGAGTCTGAAAAGATAAAAGGAGAACGCATTGCCATCCACCAAGAGGCGACTCAAGACGGAGGAAGCCCGCTGCCCCGGCCCACGTGAACAAAGTTCACTGAGGCATCAGTGTCCCCGGACCAGATAAGCAGGCCTCCGTGCAATTATAAACATATTCAATATGATACAACGGACAACCTATTTTGTTAAATGATATTCAGAAAACTCTTCTATGGTATAATGATATAATACTATCATATCGTCGCACCAAACAACGCAACATATACACCAATTACCTTCATAAGTAATATGTAGTGCAAGAGCTAGTATGGCTAAACCTTGTGGTGGCCGCTTACTTAGGTTTTGCCTGCTTCATTTTCTCACAGTCCCTAACCAAGTGAGTCGAGTTGTCGCAAAACAGACAATTTCCTCTCTGACGAAAGGAAAATCTAGGGAAGGCACCTCTGCCAGAGGTTGAAAAATTCGGCATAAATCCTGTCCCATAACTTGAAAATGGAGGCACATAGCCACCAGGATACACAGGCGAGTAATGCATATACCCAGGGGGGTACAAATTTGAAAGAGACGAGGAGGACTGAGAGACGGACTTTTCCTTTGGATCTCTTGGACTTCAGAGACTTAGACAGAGCTTTAGCAATAATATCCATAAAATCAAAAGCTTTACCACCAAGGACACTTAACACAAATGATGCCATATTGAACTTGCCCTGATTAATATGGGCCTGTCTTGAAAGTTCCATAAACATGTAAGTGTCCTCATGTGATTGTGCACGGCATGTTTGTATTAACTCATCAAGGGAGAGTAAAATAAGCTGTTCACTTGGGTTGTTCTGGAGGCAAAGGCTCCTCACCTTGTCCTTTATCCTGGTAACTGAAGCCTCTGTTTCTTCTTATGTAGCCGATGTACAAGTAGAGCTTGTAGACTTTATTTTTTTTTTCTAGGTTGTACTTTAGAATCAATCTTGTCGTCGTCCTTAAAAATAAAATTGTAAATGACCTTATAAATAGCAGAGTGTGCAACTTTATGAATGAAATGATCAGCTAAAATGAATGAACTCTCAAAGTACAGAGAATACAATTTGTATGAATGAAATAATTCCCTGATAAGTCAGGACAACTAGAGATAACATTATGCGTAATTAGGAAAAAGAAACAATTTAAGCCACTAACAATTGATAACATGGATACGCAGACACTGAGCTTAATAGCCTAATTAGCGATAACGGTAAAATGCACAATGAGTCCAGTTTCAAAAGCCGTAAATTCCGTAAATAAGAAAATCATGGCCTCAACAGCGGAGTCTATGCGGAAGTCCTAAGCTACACGGATACCGACAAGCCAGGTACATATACGAAAAGAACAAATTTCCAATTCTTGACCAGAAGGCACACCCTGTTATTCGCATGTATGATAGTAAAATGGAGGAGTTTCTTCCAATTCTCCAAGGTTGGTCTCTGCCCAGACATTTCAAACATGACGTCACCAGATTCGCCCGTTATGTCTTTGTAAAGTTGCGCCAACTCAATTAGCTGCATGCCATTAATTGACTTATTTGCTTTTGGGCGAGCAAAAACCTCTGGAGTAGGCTCTTGTTTAAGTTTAACCAAGATTGTCATTAGATTTCTACCGACCAGATTGTAATGTCTCTTGAGAGTTATTGGCGGCATCACTGAAAAACATCAATAAATAAGATACGCGAGCAATACACTGGTATGCGAAAACTGGATACATCACGCCTGTTTCCGCTTAGCCAAAAAAGGGAACATCACACGGTCAAGACGAGTCACATGACCGGTTACTGAGCAATCAAAAATTTTCATTCATGAAATCTCAAAAAAACAAGACGTCATAATAAGATGCAATAAAGTCACGTGATAAAATGCCCAAACTTGATTGGAAGCGGCACGGCATTACAATACTGTAAAATCCTCCCGGTTACATAGACAATTTTCGACACTAATCTTTCATATTGAATCACTGACGAATTTTAATATTAAGCGGATCGTTTGACAATAACAATTCATATAACTTCTAAACAAATAACGATGCATTATATTGAAAGCTCTCTTTAAAAGAAAGTCGGAAATATCGCATAACAATCCTTATCAATCGAAACTGCAAAACATGTATGCCTCATAACATTAAAACAAATATGCAAAGCCCTCTTGGCTAAAATGTAGTATATTAACAAAATCGGCCCTCTTGGCCTTATACATTTGTAGCCCTCTTGACTACAAAATCAACAAATTCAGCCCTCTTGGCCTTATACTGTAGCCCTCTTGACTACAATATCATATTAATAGGACCCTCTTGGTCTCTTTTTTATTTAGTCAGTTTCTCTTTTTTCATTTTTTTTCATTTAAACCCTCTTGGTTTAAATTCAACAAAACAACTCTTGCTTTTGCTACCCTCTTGATAGCAAAAGACAATCGACCCTCTTGGTCATATAAGAAAATATAGTTACCTAAAATTGTACAGTCCAAGGAACCTGCAAAATACACGTTCGGTCTGCTTGGATTACAGCCACGGAATGATATCAATTCACGGTTTTATCAGCATACGTCACCGGGGGTGTAAGTGCTACCACAGGATGAATATAGATCAGCTTGCATCGCCTGGAAGCTGCTGCTGGCTTAAGGTCAAGGTCACAGACTTGGGAAATATGTACAACAGTTACGTTAAAATTTGTGTTAAGTTTTTTGCTCAGTTTACTTGAAAGATTTTTTACTGGAACTGGTTTATATGTGTCTATTGTAACTACAAGATAGATACTGATCAGTTTGTTTCATCTGCATACTGCTGCTGGCCAAAGGTCAAGGTCACAGATTTAGAAATTTGTGCAAAAGTTGCGTTAAAGGTTGCGTTTAGACTCGTCTGGTGATTTTGCTTTTGCACTGTTTTCTTGCTAGTCTTTACTGGAACTGAATGAATGAATATGTGTTAAGTGTTACTACAGGATAGTTACTGATCAGTTTGTGTTACCTAAATGCTGCAGCTGACCTAATGTCAAGGTCACACACTTTGAACTTTATATACATATAAAATATATCTGTAAAAGGTAGACTTTAAAGAGTGTATTCTTTTGCTTATTGCCAAATCTTAGGATGGAACCTTTTGATATGTGACTGGTTCTATTGCTGTGTAAGATTGAATGTCTGCCTGTCTGTTTCTTAACATTTACATTAACGTACAATGTATTATGTAAAGTTTATTTTCTGTAGGCGGTAGCCCTGGTCTGAGGTAAACGTGAGCCCCTGCTTATTGCACTAGCTGGGTTTGAAAAACATTTCTAGCCACAAATTATTCGAGATAGTTTTCTTTGGACTTTGCTTCAGTCATTTGGGGAAGAATGAGCTCCAAACAAGATAAAGTCTGACACATTGGCGATATGGCAACCTCTTTACTTTTATATTGTTCGTCCATACCGTATATTCTTTTCTAGCCACAAATTATTCGAGATAGTTTTCTTTGGACTTTGCTTCAGTCATTTGGGGAAGAATGAGCTCCAAACAAGATAAAGTCTGACACATTGGCGATATGGCAACCTCTTTACTTTTATATTGTTCGTCCATACCGTATATTCTTTAACTGTCATTTTTAATACGTTTCAAATACATTATTACTGTTTTCATTCTTTTTTCAGGTAAAATGGTGGAGACAGTAGTACAAAAAGGAGGATAATCAGTTAAAAATGAGCTAAATGGGGCCTTGCCAACCGAACTCAAAAGAACAGCAAAGGGTTTCGAAATGAGCCTGTGTATATGGTCAGTCTCAGATGAACGTTTAGTCTGTTGACATACACTATGGGCCTTCACAAAACTTCGGCCAAAGACACAGATCCCTGATTTCTGTGAAGGGCCCCGCATACGCATTTAAATATCTACCTGATGGTTTGCGTAAAGATACTTGTTCCTTTTGCGAAGTCCGTATACATGGTAATATCGTTCCTCTTTTTTCTTTTCAGGTAAGAGATGGAAACTGACGAGACAAGAGAACCACCAGTAAAGCGTGAGTGTATTATGTATGGCGATTCTAAACAGAACAGAATTGTTCTAGATCTGATGGCCTCACCCAACAGCCAGGACTTGGAATGAACATTGCTTGGGATAATTACAATGAAAGTATTGAAACATTGTCTGGGATCGGTACTCTTCATGATACTGTCGGTATATGTTGTCAGAATGTTTGTTATCAGAATGTTTGCAAATTCAAGTGTCAGATCCCTCAAAGAAACGAAAGACAGCATTTGATTCATCACTTAAAACAGAGCCTCCGCCATATTGAAAAATACCTAAGATTAGGTTCTTTGATTTCGAATCAAGACTTCAGCTCAGCTGGAAAGGCGAGACCAAACATGACCTGTATTGTGATCTTTGATGGCACCCAAAAAGGGACTGTAAAAGGGACTTTCTTTTGCTTCCGATTTCGTTTAGAATCACCAGTATAATACTCTCAGGTTTCACTCTTACGTAGTTCATTTGTCTGATCAATTGTGTCCAGCTTCTTACTGAAATGAAAAAGGAATGAAATTGTAGACGTCCTTTGATATCACCATATATATAGACTTCGCCGAGCGAACAAGGTTTTTTAACCATTAGGTTGCTATTTGAATGCGAATGGGCGGCCTTTACAGCAATCAGGGATCTGTGTCTTTGGCAGAAGTTTTGTAAAGGCCCATAGTGTGTGTAAACAGACATCAAAAGTCCAGGTGAGACTGAGCAGAGGCAGACACGCACTTCAAACCCCTCCCTATTCCTTTATGTTCACTTGGCAAAGCCCCATCAAACTCACATGCAATTGATGTTTCTCCTTCTGTAAAACTGCCTCCCTTTTACCTAAAAAGAATGAAAACAGAAAGAAAAAATATATTTAAAATGTATGACGGGATAAAGAATATATGGGTGACCAATATAAAAGTACAGAGATTGCTATATCACCAATGTGTCAAACTTTGTCTTGCTTAGAACATGTTCTTCCCCAAAAGTAATTAAAACAAAGTCATACAATATCACGAACAATTTGTGATCAGAAGTTGTTTTCCAGCCCAACTAGAGCAAGTGAGCAAGGGCTAACGTATACCTCCGACTAGAGCCACCGCCTACAGAAATTAAACTTTACATAATACATTAATGCAAAAAATGTTAACAAACAGACAAGCAGACAATCAGTCATGTCCAGCAATATACCCAGTCACATTTCAAAAGGTTCCATTCCAAGATACACTCTTCAAAGTAAAACTTTACAGAGATATTATATAAAGTTCAATGTCTTTGACATTAATCTTAGGTCATCAGCAGCATCAAAGTGACACAAACAGAGCAGTATATATCTTGTAGTAAAACTAAACACATATGTAACAGTTCCAGTAAAGACTTTCAGGAAAACAGCGAAAGCAAAGATTTAACGCAAGCGTTAACGTAACTATTATATGAATTTCTAAGTCTGTGACCTTGAACTCAGACCAAACGCAGCATCCAGCTGATGCAAACTGATAAGTATCTATCCTGTAGTAACACTAAGCACATATGCACCAGTTCCAGTAAAAATTTCAAGAAAACTGAGCAAACGCAAAAACATAACGCAAACTTTAACGTAACTGTTTTACAATTTTCTACGTCTGTGACCTTGACCTTAGGCCTGTAGAACCCTCTAGGTGATGCAAGCTGGTCAGTAGCCATTCTGAAGTAACATTTGACACACATGAACAAGTTTCCACGAATACTCTCAGGAAAACAGAGCATAGATAAAACTTAACGCAAAACTTTAACGGAAATGTAACTAACGGACGGAAGGACAGACGGACATATGGACAGACAGACGGGTGGATAGACAGAAGAACGAATGGAAAGGCACAAACAATTTACCCCTGGACATACTTATTGTGCCGGGGGTATAATAATTGCTACTTTCGGTGTTTTTATCCATATTTTTATCTACCTATGAGTTGAATATTGAAATCACCAGTTTTCGTGGCTTTTTTCAAGGGGTTTAATTTTGAAAGTAGAGCTTCCCATAATATGGCAAAGAAAATGTGAAAATTGTTATTTGATCTTTTTTAACATCTATTTAGTATTGCTTGACATCATAATTAATATTCCAGTACGCGCAGAAGGCGGAAAATATTACTAAATATTAGGGCATCCCCATTTTGACGCTCTTTCGAGATTTGGAGCACCCCATGTGTAATCTTTTGAGTATACCGACTTTGTGCATCAACCGATTTTTTAGACTTTGATTTTTATTTTCAGCACACTCCTTTACATAAGAAAACACCTTCAAATCTTTTGGCCTCGACCCCATGAATAAACCTACCACGGGCTCTCGGACTATATGGTGCAGACAAAACATTTTTCAACATTCTTTGACCTCCTGTGACATTGAAAATAAGGTCAAGGTCACCAAAACCTAATCAGTTCTTTTGCATCTCCTATCGATATATATATGCAAGTTTGTTTTTAATTCACCTATCCATTCGGGAGATATGGTGGAGACAAGGCATTTTTCACCATTCTTTGACCTTCGGTGATATTAAAAATGGAGTCAAGGTCACCAACATCTAATCAGTTTTTTCGCATCTCCCATCAATATATCTGTGCGAATTCGGATAAAATCCACACAGCCATCCTTTCAGAAGATATGGGCATTTTTCACCATTCTTTGATCTCCTTTGACACTGAAGAATATGGTTAATGCCACTAAAATCTTATCACTTTTTTCCTTTCAACCACTGATATGTCTGTGCAAGTTCAGTCCAAATTCGATTATCTCTTCAGGAGACAGAATGCAGACAAAAAGCTATGCCGACGCCGACAGGATCTGCACCAAAAACAATATTTCGCCCCCCCCCCCCTCCATGGTGCGGGTACATAACTATATTGCTTCTATTAATATAAAGCAGGGACGCTTAACTGCTCTTTGACAGGAAATGAGGCCAGTGGTATGGAGACTTGCATATGAATTGGGAGGTGAATCGGTTAAATTATTTTAAGTCTAGTGAAGCAGTGTCCCATGTCCGATTTTTTCAATTTTTCAATTTATCCAATCCAGTAGACCAGATACCCAGTGTGCTGTGAACTGGAAAAAAGTATCAGGGTGGCGGTCGGTTAAGGTGGTGATTTGTGGTATATACAAAAATCTGAATAAAACTATAAAAAATTATCGTATCTCTCTGAAAGTTAGCAGATTTCTTATTTTTGTTGTTCTCTACAGTTTGAAATACAAAATATAGGGACATGCTGTTTAAAAAAGTGTTTTATATGGAAAGATCAAAGGGTAATTTTCTGCGCAGAAATCTTAAAAACAAAACCTGTTCTTGAAAATGTACTTAGCTCTGAAGATATTTTGATGAGTTAAAAAGAGCGTCCTAGCAATTATTTGTTCCAACTCTTTCACAACTTGTAAGGTGGACCAGATAAAAACAGTAGCCTTTTCTCAAATGCCTGACCATGATATAGTGCATGTATACTTATTCCTTTCATGAAATACAGGTAGGTCAGTTATACCTATATCATACTCACAGTATAAATAATATATTACAATGACCATTACAGGTGTGTTATTGAAATTATTCCACCTTTAAAATAGACTCTACTTTGTATTTTAGACAAATATTTGGACACTGGCCACACCCTTTTTTTAGCTGCGCAGCCTTATAGCGTGCAAAAAAAGAAAAATAATTGCTAGGACGCTCTTTATAATGCATTTATCTATGTTCAGACCTAGTTACATTTTCAATAATGATGGTCATTTTTCAGACTTATTCGCACAAAACTACCCTTTGATCTTTTCTCATATAAATCCTTTTAAACATCAACAAATCCTGCATTTTGGGATTCTGAATTGTGAGAAACAACATTAAGAAGGCATCTGCTTAGTTTTGGGAAGATCTGTTGTATTTTCAGCATTTTACGCAGATTTTTGTTAATCAATGATAATCACCACCTTAAGTTATTTTATTCTAACACGGCTTTGGTATCACTTTGAAAAAGAGAGTTGATGCCTTTGATTGATGTATCATACATAATCCTAGCATATCTACCCAGCAGGCACAAGATGTCGAAATGACGTTAAACTGAAGTCGCTGTGACGTGATGACGTCACATTTTCAACAATTTCTCAGCCATACCACGACATATTTTATTCTGCTGTTCACCCGATCACCTGTAATGGCTGGGAACGAAGCTTTGATAGGCATCGTCAATAAACAAAAGATGGCAGGCCCACCCTTTTTAGGCATGCGGAATAATTGCGCACAACACTGAGTGTCGCACGTGGCATAATAGGGCTTCTCCAAAGGTAACACTATGGTGGTTGTAAACTTTAGCATGAAAGAAAGCCTCAGTATTCCGGATTCTCATTTATCGTCTGCTAATGATGAATTCTGGTCAGGTTTGTTTGTTTTTTTTTTGTTTTTTTTTTTTGTTCTTTTTCTCTTTTTATTTTATGGACGGTTGGCAAGTCAATGATTTGCTGTGAAGAAATAACAAGCCCCACATCTCGGTGGTTCAATAAGGGATTGTGTTAACACAACATTGAAAGGGTGTAAGTCGTCTTCAAAGTAGTCAAGAGCCAGGGCAGGAAAACTTGTAAGTTGAGACGCTGGTCCTGTTTTCAGGTCATGAAAACAGGAGCATCGTCTCAACATACAAGATGCTATATTGTTGTCGTGGAATTGATTGTGGTCAACATATACAGCCTGGAGAGACGACCTCTTTTGTGCTGAACTTTGTCAAAGATTCACTAATGTTGTTGTTTAAATTCTCGTAATGATGGTCTCCAAGAGGCTCAGTCTGTCACGTCCCTTTTTTATCTTTAATATGTTTATATATATTATGTACATAACACGAAAGAAGTTAGTTTTGATTCTTAGCACTAATTTAGATTATTTGTAGTTATGACCGCAGTGCTGGTTGTAATGGTCATTTTACCTTTTAAGCGAGTAGGTACACTTCAGCTTTTAGGTTACGGTATTATGGCAATCACGCGTATTGTCGTTTGATTTAGGTGTATTCGATTTCTAAATTTATAGTGTGAACAGTTACCGGTATATATGTGATCCGGGTGAACTTAGGTTCTATGATCAATATCTTCGCTGTTCAGTAATAAATATTGGTCTCAAGGCAATCGTTTGATTGAGGAGACTATTCTCTTTTGTAATTCTATACTTTAGTGGCATTTTTTGATAAAAAATGTTGTTCCTTGTATCATATTTTTGACAGTGTATTTGCGAGATTTGACGTTTTACTTCTAATCGAACAAGTCATTTAATCTTGAGTTGCATGAAGGTCTCGCAGTCACGTTTAATTTAACGTGTTCTGGCCCTATAATACTTCTCGTTTCTGCTGATTAGCACACACTAACGATATTTGATTTGAAGGAATTATGTAGTGCTGTTCTCCGGAGATCTGGCCATGGTAAGTCAATAATTTATTTCATTTTATTATTGAAATATTCTGACTTTGCTAGCCATTGCCGCATCTGAAATTCTGATAGTTCTATTTGATGTATTATAAAATCTACGATGTTGCGATTCATATATCGTCTTTACTAACTAGCCTGGCATGGTGTGTAGACCCTGATCAGTGGCTGCAATTTTTTATGTGTAATCTGATCAAGTATGCACATACTGGCTGTGTGTGTATGCCTAGATATGTCGACTAAGCCATGTCGGCTGTGTAGATTCTGATTAGTTGGTTTAATCTGGTTTTGTAGATCATGATCAGCATACAGGTGTAAATACTTCTATACGGATGGGATATGTGGATATTCATGTATGGAAATAAAACTTGGTGAGCTCTGTAGAACCTGATCAGTTGGGTTAATCTGATTGGTTCTATAGACCCTGATCCGTATACAGGTGTTAAAAGTAATCTTTGTTCAGTTATATGCATGACAAATACTTTAAAAACATATTCAATTACTCTTATATAATCACACGCAAGTCTGTTTTCTCGAATATTATAATGTGAAATGGCGCAAACAGCGGGAATCAATTTTGAAGGCCCGGTTTGATGGCTATGACGGTGACATGTTATTATTGTAACCAATGATTACGAAGATTGTAATCATTGTGGTGTAATGGCAGTTATATTTTATTGTAATCTTTAGGTTATATGGTTCTTACAGTGGAAGGTGCATGGGTTCTTCCTGTAAGAAGGGTTATCGTTGAGTAGATCGTATCCTCCGATAAGGGACATAATATTTTAGGGACAGTCACTTGTGTTTTGACTGTGCGTCTGCCAATGTTTGGGATGTGTACAATATTATATGTCATTATCAGCGTCCCTGTGGTTTTTGGATCTGATTTTGCTATATAATAATCAATTGTAACGGACTTGTAAGAGTATAACATGTGGCAAACATACAATGTATAGGTATTGCGAAATTAACTTAGGAGCAGCGTGTAATGTTTAATATCGAGATTTCTAGGACATGCTACTTAATTTTCAGGTCCCGTTCCTGTATATGTCTAGTTCCTGTAACTGTTCCAGCTCCTGTATATAGATTAATGTGTTTCTACTAGTAACCGTCTTCGTGTTGGTATCTTCATATCTGTACTTATACGATGTATAACTACCCAGTCAGTGTAATGGTGTCGATATATGGTGTGAAGAGTATACATCTGGTTATACAGTGATACCAAGACTTGTTCAAGAATCATTATTGCATACAAGGGAGATAATTCTACCACCTAAGTTATGTATAGTTTATCTGATTAGTAAAGATTCGTGTCTTCCTTTTCACATGGGAAAGAACTCTAAATTCAGGAACAAGAACTATTGATAAATTCTAGTAAACATCCAGCAGTTCATTTGTGAAAATCTCTGAAATAACTCTGTATATTTTTTTTTCTTTATTATTTTTTTTAAATACATAATTGTTTTTATTTACTGAGTTGTGTGTTTATTCCTTAATTGTTTGAAATGGCGTTAGTCCATCGTCACCTGCCCAACGTTCGTCATTTTCCGTGACACAGTCAAACAAACCCATGGCTGCACCTCCTGGCACCGAGTCTGTTCTTTATTCACCGTAGATAAGTCCACTAGAATTCATTAATTTTGTGACCCGTCGCGCGAAAAGCGACGAGTTGGTGGATGACGTTGTTTCAAGAAATTACGTTTCGGAGTTGACGTCACGATTTTATTAATTTCAGTCGCGCAATAAACGGGTGCCTGCATATTTGTCAATCATTTCAGGCTTTATTTTTCGGGCTTTTATTCCCACAGGTTCAACCGAGGCTCTCGGTTTCCGTCAGTTTTTGTTCTTGTGTGAGCCCTTTGTTTTTATATCAATCTTTTTAGATTTTTATTTCTCAAACAAAGGACTTGGTATGATAAGACCCATATTTGGCCTCAAGAAAATTCATTTTGCAGAAGTCCTATTTTGATAATCAAAATGTATAAATGAATTTATTCAACTTTGTTCTATGGAATATTGTCATGATTATTGAGAAGCACTATTAATGCCCCCCTATATTGTCATGATTATTGAGAAACACTATTAATGCCCCCCTAGCAATAGCTTGAGCGAAATTATTTGTTAAGCTGTTTCAGAATGAGCTTATCGATTCAAAGGTACTGGAAATACCCCGTTCCGAGACACCCCCGGAATGTCACTCAAAAGTCATTCAGTAGTGTATAACTGGCAAATGCGAGACAAAACTTAGATTGGTTTAGACTTTCTTCATTGGTTTAGACTTTTATTCGAAATCATTGCTTTATAACCATTTTGATACTTTTGATACTTCTCAGTCTTTGAATTGATTGCCTTATTAGAATCAAGAAATTACGGTATTCTTTTCTCTGGCTTTCTAAACCAGATATTGTCAGGGACACTGATGAGGCTTGAATAGCCGAAACTGCAGAGTTTGGCCCATGTTCCTTCTTTTGAATGTCTGATTTCTCTTGAAGGAACTCTTTAAGATTTTTATATAACTTTACTGCAGCTGTGTTGTGCCATGTTGCGGCCGAAGAACGCCTCCCCTTACATCATCCATGTGCAGATTATATTTATTTTTGTCAGATCAGAGGATATATTCTGAGAAATCAAAAATTCTTGATTGGTTCAGACTTTTATTCTTAATCATCGCTTTATAACCATTTGGATCCTTTTGATACTTATCAGTCTTAGAATTGAGTGCCTTATTAAGATTAAGATATTACAGTATTCTTTTCTCTGACTGTCGTAACCAGATATTGTCAGGGTCACTGATGAGGCTTGAATAGCCGAAACTTCAAATATGGCCCACGTTCCTTCTTTTGAATGTCTACTCTGCTCTTGAAGGGACTCTTTAAGATTTTAGTTAGCACGTGGCATAGTCGCACAAACAAAATCGCATGTGCTCCATGTCTCACATAAGTTCGTGATTTTACCTTACTGGTAATGGAGAGATGTTTAACTGTTTAAAGTACGCGTGGTCTTCAGAACTATGAATTGTAAATTTAGTGTCATCTATAAAACAAAGTGGTCTATGGCATACTGATGACAAATTAGGCCATGTTTGATACGATTCACCTCATGTTTATACAGAGTGACCTTGACTCAATACCAGTGATTTGGATTTTGATAGATCAGTAAGAACTCCTGATATTTCCAAACTGTGGCAGCCATGTTTTATCCTCTCACTGCAGATAAAATGTTGGTTTGGACATTAGTTACAAGGAGCAGAAAATTCTTTGAAGCAGACTTAAGAGTACGTGTTTTGAGTGACCTGTGCTTTTATAGATAGGTTCTTGTCTTTTTGGCGCTAATACCTCTCTTATTACTCATTACAGACACTAAGTATGACCATCCAGCTTCATAACTACATGTAGGTCTCAAGAAACACAGTGGCATTAAATTTGAATGATGTTACTGACTTATTCTTGCAACAAAGCATACATGAATATGGTTTCCCAACCCATTCTGGTATAATGTATGTTTTGTAGCAAAACAAAAGGCCAGTGAAATCATATTTATTTTAATATCTGTGTATTTGTATTAATTAAGAAAATGAAAGGATATGCTTTATTTTATTGGACAAATCAGATATACATTTTTGACAAATACTTTATTATAAGTGTATATATCTGAGGGCGTCGTGGAAGATTAGGTATTACACCTCTGTATGTGCTAAATATTTTATCACCCAAGTTGAATACAGCTCTTACTTACTTATTCATTCGTTTACTTACTTACTTTCTTATCTACAGGTGTTAAAGACATTAAGTTGCTAAAAGAGAGTCAATTATAAAAGTGTCCTGAATCAAGTGGCTTCGTATTGCCCAGGTATGACTTTGGTCAACTGTACCAGCCTTTGGCTAATATAGCAGACCTCTTATAACTGGGCCACTATGAAAACACCTGATTGAAAACATTACAATTAATATTATCAAACGAGGAGACGTTTTTCAGCCGTTACACAGCAGTTTGCACCGGCTGTAGTGAAAATAAATAAATTCTGAATAAACATATCCTATTTTATTTTAAAGCTAAAAAGGAACCAATAATCAGAAACGAATACAACCAGATAATACAAGTGGACGAAAGAGCCGACATGGACAAAAAGAACAAGTAACAGTAACATATTTTGTTTTAAACTATTTTCTATTTCAAATTACAATGTAAATCAGGAAGCAAAGTGAGCAGCTATACAGGTGACCACATTGCTAGAAGACTCCACAGACAAGTGCACATGAGAACAAGTAATACTGAGGAACCACAATAGAAGTACAACATTGGAACGGTCAGTAATAGCTTACTGGGGTGGGGCTCATGGTGGTGGTGGTGGTGGTGGTGGTGGTGTGTGTGTGTGTGTGTGTGTGTGTGTGTGTGTGTGTGTGTGATAATGTTACAGGCGTTTTGGTCTGTATTTTTCTGGTAGAATTCTATGACAGTCAATGAAATCATACTATAAAATCTATTAAATATTATAATAATTTATTGTAAATAACAAAATAACACAATATATATTATATTTCTGTAGAACATGTACAATAAGAATTATAGGCAAAACACTACATTTAAAAGATATCGAGATGAAATTTCACCAATGCAAGTTATAAAATGGTACATCTTTGCATACATATCTATATATTAGTATTACAAACAAAATTTCACATGCAAAGTCTGAAAAAATTGAGTTGGCAAACGGAGGTAAAAAATAATGAAAGTTTAAATTCAATACGAGCAACACTAGCACTGTAATAGTTTGATTTACTGTATTGTTTAAACGGCCTTTAGGCAGTATTTTGTCCATATAGAGCCATCTCCGATACAGAGAGAGAGAGAAGCTAGAAGCTGAATATATAAAACAGCCTCATTCCACAGCTGCTGCACGCACAGCAGGCCATTGCCCTAACTAGAGGACTCACCAAAGCCAAAAGTTCCATGGCATCTTCGGATCTTCACACCATCCTATCGCTATAATATTCGAACATACTAGTAGACATTATCTGAACTTTGGAAATAAATCCTGTGCAAAAAATTCACGCCACACCCAACAAAGACAATACAAAAACAATTATGAGTATTAAACAAGTTATTGCATATACATAAAAACACATTCTGTCCTGCAGTGCCGCTAGTTGTTGCCACGTGACCTCTTCCGGTTCATCCGAGTCCTTGTAACTTCCATCGTCAGATTTTAGTCGTTCTTTATGATAAGGCATTTTATGCTTCTCTTCATTCTTTTCGCTAACATTAAAATTCGCTGGTACCACTTTGTCCTTCGCTTTACAACACTTGAAAAAACAGATTTGACAAAGTTTTCTACCAATAATCTGCAACAAAAAGAAATAAACCGATTGCACTAAGACCCATTTAGAAAGAGTCATAAAGCGTTGACAAATATTCACAATACGTTATCTGATACGACCATTATACAGACATACAGACATTATTGAGATCTTAACTGGCATAACGAATACATGACTCGTGTGTATACAAGTACGTGCGTGCATGCGTGTGTGTGTCCATTGTACCATTTGCAAGCGCAAACCATTAAGAATTTCAGCTCCTCTCACTATCTGCATCACGTCATGAATGTTGAAAACAGTAAGTTTCAATTTCTATATTAACGTATCATGTGTTTTGAAACATATATAATCTTATTTACAACTTAGAAAATACAATTGTGCAAAGTAAATGAAAAACAATCATCAAATGCTTTGTTTTCTATTTACGTAAAACAGTCGTTGTCATTTGAAAGATTTGACGACCAATCAATTCTCTTATCTACCCATGTTCTCCAACGACATAACGTCAGATTGACCTACTGGCTATTCTAAGCAAGTTGCTAGTATAAAGGCTATTATTGATATACCTGCAGAAATTTCGGTGGTTTCGATTTTAAATAAAACATCTTGACACTGACGACTACGTTGAGAACGGACATTGAGCAAAGAATCAAAAGAATCAATAAATACATGTCTGAAAAATACAAAACACAAAAATTAATATAATGCACTTATCACCAAAAATGCATTCGAGTTGACGAACTGCGGTATTACCCAAGACAATTTGACAAGTCAAGGTACAAAATAAGGATCTAAAATCCTCTGGACGGGCCTGCATTTAAATAACTTTTATGACACTTTCCTATAGTCTAAGGATACATTACTTGCTTATCTGTTCTAACTAATCCGCGTGTTAGATTATAAATAACTTTCATGTCAGAAAAATCCGTCCTGAGGTTCACTGTCCGGCACCATTAGGCGTGCCGAGTGATGCCCAACAATGATCCCGAGGGACAGATTGTTCTTTTTCTTCCGCACCTCACATCTATGATAGACTCTTTTCCTTGCATACCTTTTTATTTTCAGCGGCTGACTTTAAACGTAGAAAATGCACAATTTTAGAGTATGAGAGGTTTCATTTAATGTTGAAAGAAGCCGACACCATTAAAGACCAACGTTTTATTCTTTTTTTAACGTTAATGTCCAGCGTGCTGTCATCGTATTTACAGCCATTGACGACCAACGCATTGGCTATATGTGACATTTTCTTGTAACTGAATGAGGTAAGATAAGATTCTCCAGCAACGGCTAAAACCGCAGAGAACCTCTGTCTGGTATGCAACTCAGCAAGGATAGTACTAGTAGTTAGTAATGGAGGAAACCATTTTAGGTTAGGGATAGTGAATATTTTGCAAACAGATGCATTTTATCACCTTCCTTTGCGAAACATAAACTTCCCTTGACCTGTACTCACTCCGCAATACTTAGTACATTGCGTCTATTGCACTCTGTCTCCGAGCATTACACTTCTATATAAAAGTAAACTGCTTCTTCTTAATTGCAAAATAATCTGTAAAAGGCGGATCCTTGGCAGTAAAAAGAGCATCTAAATGTTAAAATTAGCATATTCAGTTTGACTGAGTCCGTTCACATAAGATTTTGAAACGTTCACTATTCTCAACACCACATTGCATTACTAAGCAAAAAGCATAACTATGTTAGTATATAAAAAAATCTTAAAGAGTTCCTTCAAGAGCAGAGCAGACATTCAAAAGAAGGAACATGGGCCATGCTTTGAAGTTTCGGCTATTCAAGCCTCATCAGTGACCCTGACAATATCTGGTTACGAAAGCCAGAGAAAAGCATACTGTAATTTCTTCAAGTTATCTAATGCATTTGAGCCGCGACACGAGAAAACCAACAATGCGGTTGTGCACCCAGCACAGACTCAGATCAGCCTGGGCATCCGCCCAGTCTGATCAGAGTCTTTGCTGTCTTCATGGAGGTGGCTTAGACCCTTAGCTACTCTTTAAGCGCTGAGCAAAGGGTCTGAGTGGAGTGGGCAGATGCCTAGGCTGATCTGAGTCTGCGCTGGGCGCACAACCACATTGTTGGTTTTCTCGTGTCGCGGCTCATTTCAACTCGAATGTCTTCAAGGAACCGAAAGCACTACATCGAAGTAGGGGGCAATGTTCTAATGCCTCCTCACAGTAATCTAACAACAGCCGTTGCGATCTCAAAACAAGCTAAGAAACAGAGAAGAGAATTCATGAAAACATACTTATATGGGGCGTTTGTTTCGACGTTGTCGGCATCATGCTTGAAGTAATTGTCATCAGCACGGTATAAGACAGCAAAATCGTCAGTGAATAACCCAGTCTTTCCCCGCACTGAGACGGCAGGAGGAAGGTCAAAACCATACAGGCAGAAAACAGCATGGCTGGGACAATCAAGTTTATCACATAGAACGGTCTTAAACGAGTGAAGCTTAAGTTTACGTATACGGGAATATTAGTTGACTCAGGACAGCATAGCAGAAACAACTCTGTTGATACATGGCCTTTGTCGTATCGCCATTCTGCATTTTCTATGTATGCAAAATCGCTTATCTGGAAAGAAAAAAAAACATTATAATACATTTTACTTAAATATTAAAGCCTCATTGGTCTGGCAGTGGTATGAACTTATGTGAATTTTAGGAATTATTATAGAAATATGGAAATTAACAAAATTAAGAATTATTTAAAAGTACTTTCAAGACAAGTGAATGATAGAACAAGAGGGCCATGATGGCCCTGGATCGCTCACCTGAGTATCCTGTGAACTTAACCTCAGAGACATCCATATGACCGACAGACAGAGTTTCACAACGATTAAATGGAAAATGGACCCTTTATTGTGTACCTAAGGTTTTTATAGGATTTAACCTAATGACCTAGATTTTGACCCCACATGACCCGGTTTCAAACCTGGTCTAGATTTCTTGGATATGAACATTCTGACAAAGTTATCAAAACTGTGCCCTCTAGAGTGTACAAGTTTTTCTAAGGTTTAACCTAGTGACCTACTTTATGACCCAACATGACCAAGTTGCACCCTTGGTCCAGATTTGTTGGAGACAAACATTCTGACAAAGTCTCATGAAGATTAGAACAAAACTGTGTCCTCTAAAGCGGTCACACTGTTTTTCTAAGAACAGACCTGGTGACCTAGTTTTTGATCTGACATGGCCCAGTTTCAAATCTGGTATAGATTTCATGAAAATAAACATTCTGACAATGTTTCACATAGATTGGATCACAACTGTGCCCTCTAGAGTGTACACAAGGTTTTTCTTAGATTTGACCAAGTGACCTAGTTTTTGACCCCACAAGACTCAGATTTACATCTGGCCTAGATTTTATATAAATAAACATTCTGACAAAGCCTCATGAAGATTGGATCATAACTGTGCCCTCTAGAGTGTGCACCGGATTTTTCTAAGATTTGACCCAGTGACCTAGTTTTTGACCCCACATGACCCAGTTTCATAGATGGTCTAGATTTCATTTAGATAAACATTCTGACAAAGTTTCATGATGATTGGATCATAGCTGTGCCCTCTGTGTCATTCTAAGATTTATTTCTATTTTTAACTCTGGCGGCCATTTTGTTCAGCGAAGTGGAACCATTTTAGCAATTTTTGTTCAAGGCCATGACTTAAACATTTCTGTGAATTTTTTTTTAAATCGAGCCATTGGCTTCAGTGACGATGATGTTTAAAGCTTTTTTTCTATTTTTAGCTCTGGTGGCCAGTTTGTTCAGCGGAGCAGAACCGTTTGAGCAATTTTGGTAGAGGGTCTCCTAAGAAACATTTCTGTGAAATTATTTCAAAATCGGCCCAGCAGTTTTGGAGGAGAAGTCGTTTAAAGGTTTTTCTATATTTAGCTCTGGCGGCCATATTGTTCAGTGGAGCGGAACTGTTTGAGCAATTTTGGTAGAGGGTATCCAAAGGAACATTTCTGTGAAATGAATTCAAAATTGGCCCAGCAGTTTTGGAGGAGAAGTCATTTAAAGGTTTTTCTATTTTTAGCTCTGGCGGCCATATTGTTCAGCAGAGCGGAACCGTTTGAGCAATTTTGGTAGAGGGTCTCCTAAGAAACACTTCTGTGAAATTATTTCAAAATCTGCCCAGCAATTTTGGAGGAGAAGTCGTTTAAAGGTTTTTCTATTTTTAGCTCTGGCTGCCATATTGTTCAGCGAAGCGAAACCGTTTGAGCAATTTTGGTAGAGGGTTTCCTAAGGAACATTTCTGTGAAATTATTTCAAAATCTGCCAAGCAGTTTTGGAGGAGAAGTTGTTTAAAGGTTTTTCTATTTTTAGCTCTGGCGGCCATATTGTTCAGCGGAGCGGAACCATTTGAGCAATTTTGGTAGAGAGTCCCCCAAGGAACATTTCTGTGAAATTATTTTGAAATCCGTCCAGCAGTTTTGGAGAAGAAGTCGTTTAAAGCAAAAGTTGACGCCGGACAACGGACGACGGACGACGGACAAAGACCGATCACAATACCTCACCTTGAGCACTTCGTGCTCAGGTGAGCTAAAAATATGACAGTTTGGATCATTAATAACTTTATCATTTTAATATTCCTAACTAACGTACTGCTGATTGCCACTGCCTAATGAATTCAGTAAGGGGTCGAAATAGTTGTTCTTGTCCTTTTCTTTTGGATGCCTTAGCCCTAAGAAACTAAACACTCTGTTTTAGCTTACAAAAATATCATTTATTCATATATTCTTCCTCGACAAACCTTGCAAAATTGATGACTAAAGCTCACAGCCAAAAATGCACATAAGATACAATTAAAACTTTTCCTCTATGTAACCCCGCTCCCTGCCTTCCCCCTTCCCCACCACCACCTCCACTCCCTACGACGAAGCCACAGCACGATGGTTGAAATTCCCTCTTGTGTTCTCATCGTCTCGTGTCTTTGGCATCCACGATTATATGACCGGTCCACTTTTTAGCTTTTAATCCATGTTAGAAGGCGGAGACTGATATAAGAAAAATGAAAAATACTAACACCATTCCAAAAAAGAAATAACAATAATTAAAATAACTAGTAACTAAAAATGAAATAAATAAAAATGTACACAAATAAAAAAGATACTAGATTTCTGCAATAAATACTAACAAAAAATAAAAGCATTTGAATTTACTGAAACTGCAGTCACGAGACCGCAAGCCTAAACAATATGAAGCATAGGAATTACTGAAAATTACTTAGTAAACTGTAAGCTATGCCTTCAAGAACACAAAAGTTAACTCGAAAAAAATGATGCCTTGATTAAATCATAAATACTATAGAACACGACCCATACTAGAAAATTTGAAAAATTAAGACATAACTACCACTAGAAAGCATGATATATACTAGAAAATACTAAAGATAAGACATAAATACAAAAATAAAATATATTCTGATAAAAAATGAAAAACGGATTATGATTATACACTGTTTTACCTCAGTTGTGATATTTGGTGCCAAGTCTATCGAATTCAATCCCCAAAACATAATTTCAATCCGGCATGACTGTGAATCAAAGGGGAATTTGGCTATATCAACATCACACGTGGTTGTTAGGGGTAATGGCATAATCCAACGTACCATACCCGTACTGAATACACGAAAACGTACTTTGTTGTTATCATAACCACCGAAGAATATACCCTCGACGCTGTAATGTAAGTTTAAAATATATTTTAAATATCAACGACATATTTGCTCAGTTTGGTTTGTTCAGGGACTTTCAATTAAGAAATAGATCAGCTCTAGCAGTGAATTGTTGAGTAATAATTCACTGTTTGGAGGTCAGTTGTAAAGTAGATCAAATCACGAGCGCGGAGCGCGAGTGATATGTCTACTTACAACTGACCGACAAACAGTGAATTATTACTCAACAATTCAATGCTAGAGCTGAACTATTTCGATTCTAACACTCAAAAACCCTGAAAAAATATTCCCTTCATTCAAACTCTCCCTATACCTTCCAGCAAGCGCGTTCATGCTCCCGCCAATATTCTTAACTGTATCTAAGGTAAATGTACGTTTTTATGGCGATTTTAGAAATAAAAAGAGACTTTACACCGTCTAACGTCTCAAAAAGTCACAAAATTACGTCAGTAATGCCAGTGACGTCAGCAATTAGACACACGCGCTCCGAAACAGTGAATTGTTGCAGAATAAAACACGGAAACTTTCCATTGCTTCTATAGGCGCACTGTGTTAGAATTTCAATTTAAAATCACAGAGCAAACTATACTAAGCAATACTATGCTTATTACTTAGTAATGCAAGGTGTTTCAAATTCAGGTATATGCAAATCTCAATGCTTTATTACAGTGCTTCTGGTGACGTCTGAAGGGTCCCATTGCTCTGAAAGTGGCATAAATATGGAAATATTTTATCGTCAGGTATCGCTGCAAGTGGCTTTTTCCTACAGTTTCGTCACTGTAAACGATTTTGATTACATGGTTAGCAACTTTTAACAAATAAAGTACCCTTGAATTTTAAGTAAAAATGTTTTGAAAAACAATTTGGGTCATTTTAGTTAGCAATTAAAATACCCTTCTCTTAATATCAGAAATTCAATAAAATGGTCAAAACACAATTTACTTGTGTGGTTTCCAATTTTCAGTGTCCCACTTTTGCTTATATTGCATTGCTCGACAGGGAATCAAACAAAAGTGTACTTTGTGAAGCATTCTGTAATTTGTCAAAAATATTCCCCTTATTTTTTTACTTTATTTTTTTTTTTTTTTTTTTTTTTTTTTGCCAGTTATATGACTCAATTTATCAGCATCATGAATGTTGAATCGCTTTTCATAGTGATTTTCTGTATTAGCGGTTTAACACTGTAGGACTATGGAGACAATCACTCTATAGCCTGCCATTCAAAATATCAAATAAATAGAAGAAAAATTATATTTTAATGGTCACCATATGGTCACCATAGCACTAAATGTATTCAGCTGTAAGGAAACCTCAGTTTCAATCAACTTGGGAATGCATTTAATCTCCTGGCATAAATATAGGTGCTATCACAGATCCATTACCTAAGAATCCATTACCTTTGAAGAGATAATTGCGTAGGTGATTTTATAAACTACTGAAATTAGTGGTGGCATAGCCTCAGAAAGAAAATAAGTCATTAGATGTATCGTCAAGTTGTTCTTTCAGCAGTGACTGTGTAAAACAGAACACAACAGCAACGCTTTTAACAAAATGCCCAGTACTAGTAAAATCTGTGTCTCACATTAACTATATGATTTCTCAAGTAATGCCGTCCACACATAAAAGTACACAAAAATGCCAATATTTAACGTTATATAAACTGCAAAAGGAACGTTAAGTGAAAGATAGGTAATGATCAGGAACTAATACAATCAGATCCCATATCCCGCCCTCAGAACCAAACGAGAAAGAAGCATATGACAATGACAACAGTATCACAAATGTATAGATCTTTTCCAAACCAAGTGGTCATTCAGCTATCCGAGTTGAAAACAACAGCAACATTTATTTTTACCTATTCAAACTCGCAAAATATACGTTTCAGGACAGCTACGGGGGAGCATTACACACATTCTGCTCGGCTTACACAAACATGTAAGAATCAGGGGCCGTATTCATAAAACGACTTAAGTGGTTGTTATGCTGTTGCTAAGGCTACATTTCTTTAAAGGAGATTCCCTACAACTATGAAATTTGGTCTGGAGGAACAGTCTTTGTAAGACTGTTCCTCCAGAGCAAATTTCATAGTTGTAGGGAATCTCCTTTATAGATATTTAGCCTTAGCAACAGCATAGCAACGACTTAAGTGGCTTTATGAATACGGCCCCTAGACTTTAGTGCAACACCACTTCTGACTTATGTTATTGTGTATTGGCCCAGACAATGTACTGCCTTTAAAAGGTATGCTCCCTGGCATACTTACGTATTAGAAACCATGAATTCTGGTCTCCAAACCCAGTCAGCGTCCATTTGTGTTATATTGGAATAATCTGTGGCTGTCCAAACTAGGCGAGGATCATGCCAAAACTGTTTAAAAGACGAGTATTTATCATATCAAAATGAAACAGTATTGCAATACGACTTTGCTGTATCCAAAGCATTAATCATTTTTGTTCTAACCGATTCAAACGAATGCAAAAGTAAGGTTGTCCGATAATAGTTCCCGAGGGCGAGGTTTCCAACAGCCCCCTCGGGACCTGGCAAATGTAAAGGCAATGAGAAACCATGTTTGACGTTATTATTGCATAAATTCAACCATAATTAGGATACTCATACAGAATTTGGATACATATTTATAATAGTTATCAGACTTTCTTCTGAATCCTATTCTTATAATGCATGTATATATGAGCCGCGACACGACAAAACCAACAATGTGGTTGTGCGTCCAGCGCAGACTCAGATCAGCCTGGGCATCCGCCCAGTCTGATCAGAGTCTTCGCTGTCCGCAGGGAGGTAGCTTAGACTCTTAGCTACGCTTTGAGCGCTTAGCAAAGAGTCTGATCGGACTGGGTGGATACCCAAGCTGATCTGAGTCTGCGCTGTGCGCACAACCACATTGTTGGTTTTGTCGTGTCGCGGCTCATATGTTTCTTAATAATGCACGTATAATGCATGTATATATGTTTCTTAATAATGCACGTATAATGCACGTACATACGAGTATGTTTCGTTTCTGTATATTATCATGCAAATGAAATAACGTTTAAACCAACCGAAATGTTTTGAAAATAAATAAAATATTTGGGCATTATTTTTTCGGCCTCAGCGCCATTACCGAGAGTTACTGATTCCTACACGCACCATGTATTTCAATAAAAATCCTCGTTCGAGCCATGGTCAGCAATCGTGAAATTTCATCCAACCTTCAGCAGCAGTTCACCAGTCAAAATCATTTTCACTAGAATTTTCTCTCAATGTCACCTGCTCTTCCATTTTTACAATATCTGAATCTGCATAACTCTTGCATATACAAGTCTTTTATCGATACCTACAAATGCAATCTTGCCGCTGTACTGACGGAGTATTGCCCTGCAACGTGCATACGAAAAGTCGCAAAGCCGGTCATTATAGCACGTGGATCGCCTTGTTAATACATGGTTTTGTGTTCCTTAAAACACGCCTGTTAACAGCGTGTGTGACACCGATATAAAACTTCTAAGCCGGGATATATTTATGCAGGTAATCAAAGTTACTTTGGCAAAATGTCGTGGGTTCAGAAATATAATCAAAATCTGGTCCCAAGGTTATAAAACAAGGCCTCGAGGTTATAAAACTTTTTTCATGCTCAACTGAGCTGAGCATGAAATTTAAAATGCCCATTAATATAAAAATACCATGAAATTCAGCATTTTTCAGGCTCAGATAAGCCAAGAAGGCTATTTTTTCTGCTCATAAATATTAAAATGCCAACAATTGTTGGCATTTTAAAATTTATGAGCAGAAAAAATTTCATGCTCAGCTGAGTTGAGCATGAAAAAAGTTTTATAACCTCGGGGCCTGTTCTTCATGCGGAGCTGAGAATGTGCTCAAAGCTTCATATTGAATGGTATTCAAGATACTAAACAATACTGTTTTAAGCATTCAGATATGAGAAATGAGCCGCAACACGAGAAAACCAACAAAGTGGCATCCGCCCAGTCTGATCAGAGTGTCAAGTGGCAGATGCCCAGGCTGATGTGAGTCTTCATTTAGCTCACATGCCACTTTGTTGGCTTTGTCATGTTGCCGCTCAAATTATGTGAAAAGTAAACACTGGAAAGAATAAAAGTCTCTGCCAAATCCACAGATTTTATTTAGTAACGTTAAGCCTGTGGATATGAAATTTCATGTTCAGCTGAGTTGAGAAGGAGAACAGGGGCTATAACCTCGGGGCCCGGTAATTTATCAATTTTATCAAATGCATATATAATGGAAGCTGACGATGCATAATATCATACCAGTGATAGCCAGCCAGTCGTTGACATACTCTGTTCAGTGATATCCTGAAAACAGAAAAAAAGCAATATTTCTGATGAAATATCATCAGATGTGACGGATTTCGGTAAATCAGGGCGCCCACTCTTTGTTGGAATCAAAATTTCTTGCTTTTTCACTGATTTTTCGCTGACCAAAAATGTCATATTTAACCGTCACGACCTTCCACTTCAGTCCTAAGGTTTGCCCATGCAGTACCTGTTTTGGGACGCAGAAAAATCAGCAAAGCAGTGGATATATTTCAAAGATTTGAAATGCTTTGCAACAATACATTCTGGACTTAAACCACTTGTTCCAGAAAAGCAGTTATGAAAAAGCACAATATAGAATTACACTATAAAAAATTCTGTTGATTTTACGGTAGAATACCTGGCAACCAGCTGCCAGACCTTTTCTCGTTATTTTTACGGGCGACCATAAACATTGGCAGGAATCATCGCGCAGAGTAGAGTATAATAAGACAGGTTTTGTTTTGGTCATTTAGCCTTTAACACTGTAAAAGTATTTTCGACTGCGGCCAGTTAACATAACTCTACCATGTCGTGATTTCAAAAAAAAAATTACAGGCAGACGCCCGTAAAAATAACGGAAAATGGACAGGCAGCTGCTTGCCAGGTATTCTACCGTAAAATCTACGGAAATTTTTACAGTGTATCAACAGACACTTTAACCATCAAAAACTCATAGTTGTTGTCCAAAAAGTATAAAATTCCCTGACTTTTAAGCACGTTAGGATTTCTCTGACCATTTTTCAAAATTCTATGACGTTTCCTGACCTGGAAGAAACTTCAAATTTCCCTGACCTTTCCCTGGCCAGTGGGCAACCTGTAAATGACGGGAAAGTAGAAGCAGAAGCAATGCTGCTTATAGACTAGAGTACTAGTAAGTAGTAAGGGCTCACGTTTATTGCGTCAGTGTCACCACCTTTATAGAAAGAAAGGGAACAGTTCACGCAAAAATTCAACGTAAAAATTGACAAACGGACGGGCAGCGCAGGATCGGACTAATATACGGACGAACTGACTGAGTGCTAGTATATATCATATAATAAACGGAACGCAAAAGGTTACTCGAAATCTTTAATACTTTAACTAAAGTACATATCTGGACCGAGTTTGTCCATAGTGTCCCGAATTACAATATATCAAAAAACTATCGATTATAAATCTTTTGAAGTCTCATTATCTTTACTTGGTACATTTTGTTATCGATTTTCATAATTTTTACTTGGTACATTTTGTTATCGATTTAGCTCACTGACAGAAGAATCCAATCAAAGGTTTTAATTACTTCATGAGATACAATCTTCATGGGATAAAAATCAACATGTTCTCATAATGGGAAAAATAACTGAAGTTTTCTGAAATGCCATTTAAGGTAGACGGGTTTTTTCTTTCTTCAAAGGGAACAACTTTCGTTACTCCCTGTTTGCCTCCTCGTATTCTCGTACTCTTAATAGGTAAGCGTCTGATCGTAGGGGAGCAATTCAAAATTTTAAGGGTTGGCAAAAATGAAATTTCAAAGCCTCCCTCCCCACTTCCCTCACCTCAGCATTCTCCAAATAAATATCCATAGACCTTACAGAAAGCTAATATGACCAATGTTATCCCTCGTTTGTCTATCTGTCAGTTTCTTCGAACAACTCCATTAAAATGAGCATCAGTAGAGCACGTGGGAAAAATTGCTGGTAGTCATGCTCAAATGAGCCGCGACACGAGAAAACCAACAATGTGGTTGTGCGCCCAGCGCAGACTCAGATCAGCCGGGACACCCGCCCAGTCTGATTAGACTCTCCGCTTGTCGCTCAAAGGAGACAGCGAACAGCGAAGATTCTGATCAGACTGGGCGGATGCCCAGGCTGATCTGAGTCTGCGCTGGGTGCACACCCACTTTGTTGGTTTTGTCGTGTCGCGGCTCAAATATTGTTTACACCATTCATACGACTTTTTCTCCGAAATAACCCGGACTGTAAGTTGTGCATGATTTGGAGAAAAAAAAATGGAGCTATCATGCTGACATTTAATATTGCTTTCACTGAATTTGCGAGTTTTTATGTAACCTATCAGTATTTTTTTTTTTTTTTTTTTTTTTTTTTTTTGGTCACAGAAAGTTTCATTTTGGTTAGTATACACCTATAAAAAAGTTAAGCATCCCCCAGTAATTTTTTTTTCATCGAGGATCATAAAAAGAAAAACCAGATGTTGAAACTGATTTTGAATGCAATTCAAATATCAATACATCTCACATGTTCTGACTGAATTTGGGGCCATCATAATTTACAAAATGATGGTACTTTTTTCTGGAATAGCAAGACAGTCCTATTTTATGTAGGGCTTGAACTTATTCACGGATTCATTGAGTTTAGTAACTTTTACAAGCTTTAGATTTAATGTCCCTGTCAAGTCAGTCACTTCTGGATATAAACAACCAATTAAACATGAAGTTTCTTGATTGCAGCCCCAAAGCTAAACAAGCCACTTTTCGTTCAAAACATAGCCCGCGCTTTCAATTAATTTTTTTTACTGATTTATTTCCAACGACTATTGGTATTTTGTGGAACGGAACGGAACCTGTTGCTAAATTTGCATATACTAACCAAAAGTTCTAACCGGTCACTTACATTTTATCGATTTTCTTCAGAGCCCCAAACAATCTTACAGTTCTATTTACACGCCCAAATAGGCAGATATGTCAGACAACTCAACCATTAAAAGGTTTGACAAAATTATTTACATTACATCCTGTATATGCCGATGAACAGAAGTACACGCATTTTTAAAATTCACAAAATTAAGCATTTCGTAACAATTTTTTGAAAAATCACTTTTTGAAATATCCAATTTACGTGAGCAAAACCTCTTTATTACTAAAGCAAATTACCGAATGAACAGATTTATGCAGAAATGAACACTCTTCCTGCATGACAGTGTCCGCTTTGGGTCAAAATGTTTAAACTTACCCCACCACTCAATGCAAAGTCTTGTTAATTTTAAAAATGGGGGTACCCGTAATCATCTGTGACTCCTGGATACAGTGCACTGAATTATGCTTAACCTTTTAGTGGTACGGTTTACCGACATATTCGCCTATCTGTGGCTGTTAACTGAATAGTGAGATTGCGAATAGCATTGAGAAAAAATGGTAAAAACTAAGTGGTCGGTCAGAACTTTTGTCTAGTATATTATTTTATGGAATAAAGCGCAATGATAACCTCCCTTGTCGATCTTATAAATTAAACATTGCGATTTTTTCCGTAAAAAGTCTATGTTCCGTTCCGTTCCGCAAAATACCAATAGCCCTTCCAACTGACGCCATCCAGAAGTAGTATATCAAGGCTTAGTAATTACGAAAAGAAATGGTTTGGAATACTATCAGTAAAAAGTTGTGAAAAGTTTAAATTAAACTTCTGCTACAATAATTTGGGGGAGGCAGGGTGCGTAGGGGCAGAGGGAGGACGGGGTGCTCAACTTTTTCCATTTGTATATAAAAGAGAATCTTGCATAATCCATAGGCCCCGTTTCGATGGTATGTAACTTTGGTTGCTTTGGCAAAAGAAAGTTCCAGTTGGTTACTAAATAACTGAACTCTTGCATAATCCATACGCCTCGTTGTAAAGGCATATATGTAACCTGGTGGTGACTTTGATTGCTTTGGCAACAGAATGTTCCATTTGTTTTTATATAAGGGAATCCATGCAGTATCTGGAAGACATGCACATAAGTTAAAAATTCCAAAATCAGTCGAAAGTATGAGAGCTGTTCAAAAGCCTGACATATGGGTTGAAACTGAGTTTGCCATGAAGCTACGAATCTCTGAGATTCGAGGTTATTATAGCTCTCTCAGCTCCAACCTCATCTAGTGATGGTGTCATTGTTGACTCCGACTGAGGCTTCTCGAATGCATCTAAACTTTTATGCTCAGATGTACTTTTCCCAACACTCTGGGTACATCGATAAGTGGCGGCACTAACAGAACAATACCGGTATCAAGGACACTCTCAGGATTAATGTGTAAGGGTAATCACATATCATGTTATTGAAATCTGACAATTAGTTTTGGGTGACTGCGTCCTAATTCTTAAATGAGATACTTAAGGGTCGGGTTCCCATGTGTGCCCAATATGTCAAAATCTCGAAGATTATCACACGATAGTGTCTCAAATTACTTAGACAATTGGCTTTGTACTCGGTGCCCGCTTTTCTTTCACTTGACAGAGATATTGATAGGTCAAGATACAGAACCTTGGTGTTACACCTCTATGTTTTGTTTTCGCCATTTCCCTTTTTGAGCCATCTGTTTCCTTTTGGAGTAAGGGAAGCAAACATTAATATGGCAGAGTTGCTTCCCCAGAAAGTATATTCATTCACCTTAAGTATCGGATGGATTCATATCAGACAGCTTTGGATGGACTGTCAACTAGTAGCTATATCTTCGCAAGCCAAGGATACTAAATCCATTTTGTACCTTACGTGCATATGGCACAAAGTGGATTAGTGAGTACCCTAGGCTTGCGAAGATGTGGAGTTGCAACTCCACATCTTCGTAAGCCAAGGGTACTCACTGATTCACTTTGTGCCTTACGTACGTAAGGAACAACGTGGATTTAGTATCCTTGGGTTGCGATACCAAGGGTACTCACTAAGCCACTTTGTGCCTTATGTACATGAGGAAGTGGGTTTAGTACCCTTGACTTGCGAAGATGGCTGCAACTCCTGACATAATATTTGCGAATTGCATATGTCAAGATCAGTCTGTGCACATGCGCAGCTTGCTTTTGCAATCGGAAAACCGCCTATGCATCAAACTATATATGATTTCGTTACCAATCATACTGTATATGTGGCACCTAGAAATCTAAAACCCGAACTGCGCATGCCCAGATTGCCCTGCACACGTGCACAGGTTGTCCAATGCAATTCGCATTTGTTTAAAATGGTATAAAATTCGCAGAAAGTTTGGAAGTAAAATGTATTTATCACCTAGTAGACTCAGTTTGAATTCTTGCTCAAGACAGTTGGCTGCATGTTTCTGAGCATATTTTAAGTAACACTATAGCGGCGACCTGTGCAGTGTAACATGACATCCTGCAAGCGATCAAACTGGAATCACCTAAAACATAACAGATCAGACGTCTAAACACTCTAAAAAGATTACAAATATAATTACCAGTGACTGAAGAGTTCGTATGGCATAAATTATGAAGACATCGGTCGGTGTACTTGGCCTGACGGTCCTTTTGTAGCCACTCTGTAACGTATTAAGCAACAGTGTTTCGTTTTCGTATGTCACTACCCCATAGACAGATGGGAACACTGAAACAGCAATACAGAATGTAATTGGTAACTAGTGATTTCCCAGCAGGCACACAAGGTTGATTCAAGGTTGGTTCAACCTTGTGTGCCAGGTGGGAATAAACTGGAGTCTGTTAAATGTTTCTCAGTACTAACCATCATTTTATGTTGTTTCATGAGAGGCGTCCACTAAGAAATACGGTCTGAAAAGTCTTCCTTTGGAAACATGGAATATTCGCTAAAGAATAGAGCATAGCAGACTCGATCTAACTGAGTCCGTTCATGACCACTCATGAAACGTGCAACACCGGCCACGACCCCTTAGCACTGGCGAAAACAGAACTCTATTTTCTAAATGACTCAGTGATCTCAAAGATAAAAGGACCAGATGCCCTAATCTGCACTTTGATGAAGTATGGCGAGAAATTAATGACCGCCACACGGAACTTAACAAGTTAACATCAGCTGAAATTACATTGTAAGTTAATTACGTTGTAAGAAGCTAAATCCGTTAACTCGGTTAAGTTGAGTCTGTGCATGACAAGTAATGAAAAGTGCAATACCAACCACGCCCTTTTGCACCTACCTATTGTGTTCTCTTCTCTCGACATTTGCAAAAGTATCATGCACTATTTTCTTTTCCTTTAGACATATCGCGCGAGTTTAAACTGAAGCATTTTGTTTACGTGTCCTAATATAAACATTTACGGTAATCAAGGTATTGACCAAGATTTATAACTCCAATGATAATGGGCTCCACAAACGAAGGAACAATAATTTGAAAACCTTGTAAGATTCAATAGGTTTTATTTGATGTTTTGTTCTTTTCTAAAAATTGATCCTCAGCTATTATTTCATAAATAAAAGTATTGTATGTTTATGTGCTTGGTGAAAAACATTGTATCTTATTTTACCGTCGATATGTTTTATGTGAGGGTTGTCAGTTATCAGGGCAATAATGTTCCACATTTCTTGGGTTATAAGACCGGAGTTTTTCTTTCAAAAACAACCAAAAATTCTAGTCCGTCTTAAAAGACAGATCTAGATTTATGGGATTGTTTTGGCAGGGAAAACCTCATAGCATATTTTCATAAGATTCCCGATTGTTTTTCTCCAATTGAACGTTATGATGACATTATTTCAACGATGCATAAATAAAACTTTACGTCAGCCAATGGGAAGCGACGTTTCATGTTTCCGACAATATATTGCAGATTTTATTGCACATACAAATATCACTCGACGTCTGATTGGATAATTTTAAAAAATTGCAACAGTATATTCTGTAATCGCAAACCCAACGTAGTCAAGAAAGGTCGTTTCTCATTGGCTGACGCTAGGTTTTACGTTGCCAAATTGCCTAGTTTGGGTGCAGAGTAGTATTATTTGAAGGTGAATATGTGCATTAGTGTATCGAAAATTGTCATTTGGGGAGGTACATCGTCGGTTTTACGATTTCGATCAGACGTCGCGTTACAGACATAAGTGCATTAAAATCAACGTTGATATGACCAAAGCATGCCCGACAAAGATGTATCAATTCCACACTTACCTGTAGAAAATAAGCAAACAAAAATGAATATCCTTGTACCATAATTGCAATCCATTTTGCCTCGAGTTCTGAATGAACTGTCACAATAAAATTCTAATTATTACAACGCAAGTAAAATACAACAAGAGTTAGATTACAAACTAATGCTATATCAGATTTTCTAAAATCGGGATGATCTGCGAACCAAAAAATCAGAACAGCAATAAATTTCAACGCACGTCATTGAACTGAATATATTTGTCGTTAAATATCAATTGTCAGGAGAAACGGAGGCAATCATTCGTAAAAATTATTGTTCGTATTCTAGTTATTGACAACTGAACAGACTGGTCAGAATGACAATCAAGACAGGACCCGAGAGATACTAATCAATGGTGCCAGGCGACGTCAAGGGAAAATGAACCTTAAGCATATGCGAACGCGTTTAACTGCGTAAACCTAAACTCAAATGCCCAATAATTCAACTATAAGACGGGACCCCCTCCTCCGCCACCGCCCCCCCCCCCCCTTCCACACACACACCTAGAATGACCCTAATGACTCCAATACTGACAGATACGTTTGGGTGAGGATAATTGCGAATAGCTAATCTGACTGGGGCATTAGTCCGTAACAATACGCAGAAAGAGACCCATAACTAGCCGTAACAATCCACATGAAACCGTATCTGTCCACAAATTTTGGGTGGACCGCGGAAAGATAGGTCGATATACGGATTAGATACGGATAAATGCAGATAAATGCCTTCAGTTACGGATTATTAACTCGTCCGCGCCTGAATATTTAAACTTTTCAAAATTTGGTGGCATATCCTGCGGACCTTGCGGATACATACGGGTACGATACGGATTCGATATGGAGAGAGACCACGCCCACAAATTGTGTGGATTTAAAGCCCGCAACTATCTGCCCAATCCGTAATGTGTGTGTGTGAGTGGGGCATAAGGTTATTAATTGGGTCCGTATGCAAATAGGTGTTACCCCCGTATTACCGTTCAGCAAAGTGTACACACACCGCTGCGAACCCGCACGATTAAAGCCTTTGTAGTTTGCTTTTTCTTTGGTCCAGTTCTCATTATACCTACTATAATCACACCCGGTTAATTATGTTTTCAAGGATGTTTAATACGAAACGAAAACGACTGTTATGAAACGAAAAAAAATCATAGTTACCAAACGACCTGGTCATCAGGTCGTTAACGGTTTGGTAACTATGACTCTTTTTCGTTTCGAAACAGCTCTTTTCTGTTTCGTAACAGCCCTTGTATATACATAGTTAACCAGAGTGATTTTTACCCTTGAGACTCAAGGGTACGAATCAATGGCATGCACCTTCTAGCACCCGACGATGTCCGCGCCCTCTCCAAAGGTCATGTGGAATTGAGTTGATAGTTTGCAAACGAAGCATCAATAATTGTGACCTTTGACTTTCAGGCCTGTTTAATCTTTACACTGGAAGCAAAACAGAAGGGAAACCTATAATCAACTCGTGTGACTATCTACCTGTGCAGTCGCAGTTTTATCAGAGTCTTCCCCCACTTTCTTCAACTATCAATAAAATCCAGTGGCATCCATCCAGGGGAAAACGAAGGCTCAGATAAGACTGTTCGCTGCTCTCTCATGCCGTAAAGTTCTTTCTCATACTGCAACGCTCAACTAATAAAACAATAAATATATGAATATGTTTGAAGAGGATAGTTCGTTAATTGATACTTCAGTAAAATGTCATTATTTGAAAACATGAAGTTTCTGAGCAAACTTCCTTGCTAATAGATGTTTGATGAATAGAATAACGATCCTTGTTCATCTGACTGGATGGGTGTGATATACGAGGGTCGTCTAAAAAGTTCTGTCACACGCGTCATATCCAGAGAACCAGCACAGAAATGCGTCTAAAAATCGCACCATTCAAGAAGCCTGTTTGCTACTTGTCTAACACTGGCGTATAAATAATTTATAGATCAACGACAAGGAACACTTGTAGCTTTGTATGAAGCATTGGAGGCTCGAGCTCTTCAAAATTTGTTCAAATGAAGACCCTGCATTGACCTTGACCTAATTTATGGCAAGTTCAACTTTGGTACGGTATTTTTTATATGGGAAAATGCTTAAAAATGGATTTCTCAGAAACTTTCTATGTCTAAGTTTTAATATTTGGTGTATATATGATTGACAAAATAAGCAGATGAAGACAGTATGTTGCTGAAGGTCTAGGTTATTTTTCCCTTTGTTCAAGGTCATTGAGATTCTGTCCCCATCAACGTTTTCAAATATATCCTCTGAGGTCATTAGTCCGATTGCAACAATATTTAAAGTGGAGCCTCCCTGGGTCAGGAGAACAAAAGTTTGTTCAGGTTGTCTTGGCCACATGATAAAAACGGCCGCCATGCCCATTTATGGTAAAACCCTCCAAAAAGCTTCCTCTCCAGAACCGAAAGGCACTGACATTGAAACTTTGTATGTAGTATCGGTGACTTGAGCCTACAAAGTAGTTTAAGTAATGACCCTGCACTGACCTTGACCTAATCAATGGCCATAGCAACTTTGGTGCGTTATGCTTTTGTGTGAGAAAATGCTTAAACAATGGATTTCTCAGAAATTATTTAAGTCTAAGGTCATTTGGAATATATGTAAATCTAAATCAGCATACGAAGACATTATGTTGCTAAAGGTGAATGCCATTCTTTGACCTTTGTTCATTGTTACTGAGTTTCTGTGGCCTGTTAGCGTTTTCAGACATGTTCTCCCCTGTCGCCACTAAACCGATTGAAGCTATATTTCATGTAGAGCCTCCTGGGCTGTGGAAATGATTTTTTTCAGATGGTCTTGGTCACATGACCAAGATGGCTGCCATGTCCAGATAATATGGTAAAAACCCTTTAAAAATCTTCTACTAAAGAAGCGAAAAAACACTGACCTTGCAACTTTGTATATAGCATTTGCGACTCGGAGCCCCAAACAACTGTTTTTTTGTTTGTTTGTTTGTTTTCTTCTTTTTAAATGACGACTCTGCATTGACCTTGACCTAATTTATGGCCCTGTTAACTTCGCTTCCTTACGTTGTGCCTAAACAGCAAATTTCACGGAAACTTTTTAAGCCTTGATATAATAATTGGAAAATATGGATGACTAAATGAATACATTAAGACATATGGTGAATAAAGGTGAATGTCATTCTTTAACGTTTGCTAGAGATGACTGAGATTTTAAAATTATGATATGCATTCCTCTAAAGCCACCGGTCTAAAATTTGTTTAAAAAAATGAGCGAAGTGACAAATTATGTAGGTTGGCAGTAATCAGAATCAGAATCAGAATTGTTTACTGGTGATACGTCCAAGGACAATCATTCACCAGGACCTGTGAATCAGGGAAGCTAGTCCCTAGCCCTTACAAAAGAAGTAAACTTAGTAACTGAATCCTCTGCACATTCAGCAGCAGAAATAATGGAATCTTCCAAGGAATTCCAATCTCTAATAGTCTGGGGGAAGAAACTGGACTTGTAAATGTCAGTCCCTGCCAATGGGGTTTGAAATGCCAGGGAATGATGATACTTGGGGGAACAAGGTCATTTATGGGTATACTGGCTGCACCCTTTAGACCTTTGTAAAGCATTATGAGTCTACTATCTTTCCTTCTCTTTTTCAGGGATTCCCACTTAAGTTTCTCCAGAATGCCAGTCATACTCCCAGTTTCATATGTATGTAAGGTCTCGGGTGAGCAACAGGACTGTTGGTCCTCTGTTTGTATATTATGGACAGTTGGCAAGTCAGTGATTTGCTGGAAGGAAATACATTCCCCATCTCAATGAGTCTCCCAACTTGGTAGTTCAAGTAGGGATTGTCCTAACATCAGAGGGCTTTCGTCATCTTTAAAAGTAGTCCAGAACCAGAGCAGGAGAACTTGTAAGTTGAGACGATAACCGCCATGGTCATGAAAACAGGATCAGCGTCTCAACATAAAAGTTGCCATATTGTTTCGTGGAATTAATTCGGGTCAACATATACAGGAGAGGCGATCATTTTTGTGCTAAACTTTGTAAAAGATTCATTATGGATAATGTTTAAATTCTCGCAACGATGGTCTCCAAGGGGCCCAGTGAAACGAACTCATGGCTGCACCTCCTGGCAGGAGTTTATTTATGCAAGCAGGACTAGCATACTAATCTGCATAGCAAGGGCAAGCTCATAAGTGAGTGAGTGAGTGAACTAGGGTTTAACGTCCCACCAACAACGAGGTCATATGGAGACGGGACCTCGGTTTAAAGTCTCATCTGAAAGACCGGAGAAGCGGGGATCGATCTTGCGACCCCTGGATTGGTAGTCCTGAGTGTAAGACCATAAGAATTCAGAGACCCAAGACATTATCTAATGTGAGAAGTACATTCAAGACCAGCAAAATGTGTACCATTTCTTCTCGGATTTTTTTTAATAAAAAAAAGCCTTTGACGGAGTCTAGCATGCAGCCGTATATGTCATAATGTGGCAGTTTCTGTTTCTGTTTCTGTAAATCCCGCCAGTAGAATGGCGCACCCAGGTCGTTGACCGGTAGATGTTTTACGTTGATTCGTTGATTCACATAAACAGGTTAATCCAGGAATAACAGCTATATACACACTATGTACAGACAGGTTAGACTTGTGGCGGCGGCCACATTGATAAATCGGGAGTATAGCTTAATTGGACAATTTTCTGTACAGTTGCAACCTTTTTGCATGCAACCGAAAACAGTACCTACGACTCTCAGAGCCTCCAGCTGCAACAAGACCTCCCCTGCAACACGAGCCCCTAGCAGGCTCATCAGGTTGTGACTATCTAGCAGAATCTTCACCAACTCCATCCTTGATCGGGATGCCCAGAACTGCTGACCAAACTGACTTGCCAGGAACACCCTGATATCTTTCAGTGACGAGTCTCTAATCTCAGCCAGAGCAGGGCAACGAAGGAGAACATGAGGTAGATCTTCTGGGCCGAGTCTACACAACGGACAGGTCTCATCCACACTGTACTGATTGAATCTAGCTTTTGTGGACTGAAGCATATATACTCCTGTCATCAGACGTACTTTAGTGATACTTCTTCTAATATCATGCACGTTGTTTGCAGCTGGTTCTCATACTGTATGAGTAACACCCACCGCCATGGAGGTAAGATTACAGTTAACCAAGGTAGACCTCGTCTGGGCATCTGCAACCAAATGCTGGGTCCAGAACTGACATATTGACTCACGAGTGATCTTTTTCCAGGAGAACTTTGTATAATTTTCAAGACAAGAGGGCTATTTGAGGTCATACACCCAGTAATCAGACATTTTATAAACCTCCAGCGAAGAAAACCGAACATCACCGCGGATGGTATTTCTCCAGCAATCGCGTAACTGCCGTATTTTTGGCTTGCCGTCTCGGCGGCAAGCCAGTATTCAAGTGGTTTAGTGATACCGAGTTATTTTCGGAAGAAACGGTACGTCACACTTAGTCGGAAAATACCTGGCGAGTGTGTACAGCAGTGTTTATATATAGCAATAGCGCAAAGCATTAGCTTTTCCAAAAACCATGCAGCGGCGTCGCGAAAAATAGGCCTTAGGGCATCGCATAATCTGACTGGTCAGAGCAGCCGGCACACTGTCCAGCGCTGGTGCCTTCATGGGATCTGATCAGTCTTTTTCGGCATAAATATTCTTCATGATGATCCATGATGCAGACATCTTTCATGCTGAGGATAGACTGATAAGACTGCGCTTATGCCGGAGTGGGCTGATATGTGTATCTGTAAAAACTGAAAGAGCAGAGTTCAAATTTATTGTTTAGATTTAGAAACAAGCGCTTTTGACGATTTTCTTCTCTTATCACATTAACTGAAAAAATGTATTCCATCTATCTAGAGTTTATAGTTTATTAAAGTCTCATGTTGGTGTACAACATCACAGTACATACATGTTTATATACAGACATATAAAAATACACCAAACCATTCTGTACAGAATTATAAGAGACTATGTACATCATGCATTACATATAGATTTATCTTATCACCGCGGATAAAGGCTCCACAGAGGTAAAAATAATAATAATAATTATAATAATAAATACAGCGAACATTGAATATTTTTTCCACTTACGTGGCTATGCATCCATGGTGCCAGAGTACAGTCACTTCCTAAAAACTACACACTGGAATCAATGGTTTCCCCCTCCTCAGCCACACGGCGCATGAATTTACCAAAAGCGGCACAGTCAGGTACAGAGAAACATGTGGCGGAAACCAATGTCCAAACAGCATGCCCCCCCCCCCTCCCCCCCCCCCCCCCTGCACCGACTTTGTGCACCGTAATAGCCTACATGCTCCGTGAGGATGAAAAGGGGAAACACTTTGGAAAAAAGTCTACTATGTGGGAAAAAAATCAGAAGATAAAACGAATAAATATACTGGAAGTAAACAGAATTTCCGCCGTGTGCATCCAAGATACGCATTACAATAAATGTGTGGCTTAATTGCTTGTATGTAGAACTGACCGTGTTATGTATGTAAAAGTCGGTAATGTCGGTGAGTACTTAACCCTAATCATTGCAACAGGCCTTCCCATGGCGCAAAGCGATATATTATGTATACATTTTTAGCATCTGATAAATTTCCTTTTGGCCATCAACATGTTCATGAATAGGCTGAACAATGATACAGAAAAAGGGGACAATTCAGAGTTGTTAACATTTGAAACTCAGAATTGTTAAAATTTGAAACTGTTAGGGATTCATTGACAGCTTTATGACAAGGGAGGGTTGGTTGGCTGGGTATAACTTCCAGTTCCGGGCGTCCGACTTATTTGGATTATAGTAGAACAAGGGCTTACTGTGCTTGCGGTAGGTGCGGGTTGGGGTGTGTGGACATTTTTCTTACTTTTATAACACTCTCTAATGTTGCCTTCATAGTTCAGCTATACAAATGTACAGAGAAATATTTACACTCAACGACGATTTCCTTAGATGATCCTATGATGTTCATAGGCTGACGATGTTCATACATGCATGTACAACACACATTCATGCAATCTTATGCGTAAGCAACGTCACGGATAGTTCAAATAGATGATTGGCCGACGTAACGATTGATATACGTCATGTCATAGTGACGGCTGCTGTACTTAATTACCAACACGTAACTATTATTCGTCCTTTGCTTGGCGTTTAATTAGTCAGAACTTCACGAATGAGTAAACAAAATTGATGTAAAAACATAGCATAAATATAAAAGATAAATTTCATTGTTGGGAGTTCATGGAAATACGAACGCAATAGGTTCCGTGCTTTGTTGTTCCCAAATGGTGTAAAGCAAGTTATTGTCAAAACAATAACAGCATGCATTTTCTTCTCAGAGTGTCAAAGTTTTGTTCCAGTCACTGCCACTGATGCCACTTAAACCAAAAGTAAACTTCAGTAAATATTAATTCATTTCTTCTTTTGATGCCAAGTTCAGATGTGCCAAGATTCCATAGACATGGGTTTGAAATAGTTTTTCCTAAAATTTTGATTCAGACTAAATGTGACTCAACAGCCGTAAAGAAAAGACTTGAAATAGGTCCATATAGTTATTTAACTTGAGGCATGTCTAAAACGGCCGGCCAAAACGTTGGAAAACTGTTTTTTTTTTTTTGTTTTGTTTTGTTTTTGTTGTTGTTGTTATTGTGTGTGTGTGTGTGTGTGTGTGTGTGTGTGTGTGTGTGTGTGTTTCCTAAATTTGTTTTTCAAATAAATTCTACACTTGTTTTTACCTTACATCCGTGGACAATGCCACCATTCAAGAAGTTAGAAATTAAATACTTTGCTAAATAAAAGTAAGCAACAGAAAGTGCACTAACAATCGGGTTCACTTCAATAACAATTCATGAAATTTCACTGTTTTAGCTGTGCAAGCCTTCCTTTTAAAAGGAAACTTTATTAGAATCAAGTTTTATCACTACTCACTAGCATTACATGTATGTACCGCTGAGAGATATCATATTAGGACACGAACTGAAAACATGAGAAATGTGCTTTTCTTTTATATATCCATGGTTGATCTTGTTTCATTTTACTGCGCTGATAGAAAATTTTGGCACTTTTAACTGTTTTGTAGCTTTGATTTTAATTAATTAATGATTATAGTTTAGAATTTAATATTTCTTAACTGCCATAGAAACGTATAATATTCATGCTACATAAGATAGCGGGGCATAGTTTAAAACATGGAATGGAATGGATGAGATAATCAACATTCCAATGGCTACAGTCCGGGGCTACAGTATGTCTCCAGAGCTTGGGGTGTTACTCGTTCTGAACGGAATTTATCGCCTTGAGGGCAAACCAACTAAATGCCATCCCAAATCCATGGAATGAAGTGGAGATCATTGTCCATTCCATTCCACTTCATAAAATAGCAGTTCAAAGTTTAAATTATACCGATTAATTAGACCTCATAAATAACTTAACAACTGACATTTATTCCCGAAAATTTGCTACAAAACTCTGAAGTGTATCAACACCTGTTAATCGGGTCGCAACGCGAAAAAGTGGCCTAACGTCATGGTATCAATGGTTTAATAATATTGTAGAGTCACTTAACCTGTGCAAACCACCACAAAATTATTACGAAAGAATGGAGGGTATGGTCACATAGTGTAACCCGTGCTAATCTGATTCTTCTAAGTTCTAACAAGACGAATATCTATTTTTCTCACAAGGCCCCTTATTGATAAACCACGGTTTTGTCTGCAGTGATGTACTTCTAGCAGACGATTTTTATAATCTGCGCGTTGAGAATGCGCAGTAGCCCGCACAGAAAATATTGTGTGTCGGATTTACTGGGTGCCTCACCTATAATCGCAACCATTGCGTAGGTTTAGGGGAGGTAACTACCACACTACAAAACGCACTTGCGGTATTTAGTATGACCGTGAAGCGGTGCGTATGTAAATATTTACGAAGGCAATTAGTCCAACTAGAGCTGCATTTGTCCAAAAATCATCTGTAAACAACGGCATGTCTTGAGTTTAAGAGTTTATACATATAAATTCTTTCCTATTTGTCTGAGACATATTCAAAGAATGGAAATTATGATCAAGATTACCCGGTTTTTAATACACAAACTTTCAGCCTTTTCTGTACTGATTCGTCACCAGATCGTTTCGTCCTAAATAGTATTTCAGTCTAGAACTCTTTCAGGTCATATTGGAGACCATCATTTTTTCTATGAAAAACGTATCTGTTTCTGTGTTGAGATGGTGTTCTTATGCTTCAGTTGGAGTCACATCCATCAACAGATTAACCAATGATTCTGTGAGAATTTGTGGCAGGCTGGCAGCCCTACAGACTACAACTTTCCTTCACAGGAATCTTTAAAGCTGCCCTGAGGATGTTAAGGCCAAAATTCCATAGTTCCTTCACAACTCCAGTATGCTTTGATGGTATGGGACCCTGTAACAAAATCCAGCATTGCCAAATTGGAGTCTGTTACTCGGTATAATCTGAGGCATTTTGAAGTTCTCTGACCTTTCTTTTTTATATCTACCAGTTAAATGCATGGCCAATATTGGCATAGTCGCACTGTGAACAACCTTAAAACCGGGAGGTTTTTATGTACAGTTAAAACAGATAAAAAGATGTTGCTCACAATCACAGTCTTAGGATACCTGCACTGACAAGGAGCTTGAAGTCATCCAAAGTCTGTGCTGATATGACAGGCAGACCATTCCAGAGATGGACCGTCGACGGAAAGAAGGATCCCTTGTAGGCATTGATGGAACAAAATATTGGCAGGAATTCCGAATCATTGATGGTGTCCTCTAGTTGCTACTCCTGTAGCTGTCAGGTACTGGCCAGAAGGGGTTTCAACGAGGTTATTGACAATCCTGTACATTATTGTGACTGTTCTGGTCTCGCCTTGATTGAAGGTCCTCCCAACCAAGTTCTTGCAACGTTGAAGTGACACTGCTGGTTCTGCAGTAGTCGTTGCAGCAAAACCTGGCGGCACGCCTCTGTACAGACTCCAATTTGGCTATGTTGGATTTTGTCACTGGGTCCCATACCGTCGAAGCATACTCGAGCTGTGGATGGACTTGTAGCATTTGGCCTTAACATCCTTTGGGCAGCTTGAAAGATTTCTGCGAAGGAAAGCTGTAGTCTGGCTGGCCCTTTTCTTCACTGCATCAATGTGGCTGTTCCAGGACAGTTTACTGTCTATGGTGACTCCAAGGCAGAGCCTGACAAATCCATTGTCCGGCTGCCCGGGACATTTCAAAATTTTTGCTGGACAAGTAAAATATTTTCTTACTTGCCCAGAAAAATGTATAAGCCACATAGGGAAAACTGAAGACTTTCAGCATTTTGGAGCAGAAGCATGGTACCGGACAAGTAGATCAAATTTTGATTTGTCAAGCCCTGCTCCAAGGTACTTGGCTTTTGACATTTCACTTATTGATGATCTGGATGTGCTCACAGTTGTCTGGGTTAAATACCATCTGACAATATCTTTCCCATTCCTGTAGATGATTAAGATCTCTCTGTAGTGACTCCGCATCTTTCTGGTCTCGTATATCTGTAGAGTAGACAACTATCTGCGAAGAGTCATACTGAAGAGGAAACTCTTGAGGGCAGGTCATTGATGTATACCAGGAACAGGAGATGTCCAAGTACTGTACCCTGTGGAACTCCAGATGTGACAGCAGCAGGAGAAGATGTCTTCCCATCTAGGACAACTTGCTGATTCCTATCTGCGAGGAAACTTTGGATCCAGGATAAGTTATTGTCTTTGATGCCGTAGTGATGGAGCTTGACTGCCAGGAGATGATGTGGAACCTTATCAAAAGCCTTGCTGAAGTCCAAAAAAATAGCATCAACTTGCTGCTGTCTGTCTAGTCCAGCTGCAAGGTCATGTATGGTGGTGATTTTTCTTTTACGTTGTCTCAACTGTCAGAGTACATTAGCTGTCAAAAATCCCAAATTTGCCAACACCACATGGTTGCTGCATTTATTTCACTGAAAAAAATGTGTTCTTTTCTATGAAAACAGCATTTTTCTTATCTGCTGCATGTTTTAACCTATTTATTTACCTGTACAAACCAAAATAACAATAAATAGGTAAATTGTACACTCTAAACATAATTTCGATGAGTTAGTCCTGTGGCCAAAATATTTTGCTGTTAGAAGTATTGCTTACTGTTAGAAAAGTAATTCAGTTGAAGGTTATTTCTTAAATGTGAGAAGTCACAAGGTAAAATTATTATTCTCCTATTGAAATTTGGTAATTATATAGAAAACACTATAAAAGTTTGCCAACAGAAGTTGGAATACAAGCACTCCTGATTTAGGTTTTTTCAGTGCTTCTGTCCTCTGATGCTAAAAGCCTTCAGTCAAAAAATATCAGAAGGCTTTTGTTTGTCAAAGGAGGCTTGGATTTAGAGGCATGCAGACTGGTTTTGCTGCAGTGACTACTGCCAAACCAGCAGTGTCGACACTTCAGTGTTGCAAGAGCTTGGCTGGGAGAACCTTCAATCAAGGTGAGACCAGAACAAAGTTGCAATGATTTACACTTTGTACAGGATCCTCAATATAAACCTCCTTGAAATCCCTACAAGCAAGTACCTGACTACTAGCAAGTACCTGACAGCCACTTGTGTAGCAACTAGAGAACCAACAACAATTTCTGATAATATATTGTTCCATCAACACGTACAAGGGATCCTTCTTTCCATCAACCGTCCACCTGTGGAATAGTCTGCCTGCCAATGCCATATCAGCACCAACTTTGGACTACTTTGGAAGTTCCTTGTTGGTGCAGGTATCCTAAGACCGTTATTGTGAACGATATGTTTCGAACTGATTTTAACTATACATAAGAACAATTCTTTTAAGGTTGTTCAAGTGTCTTTATGCTAGTCTTGGTCATGCACTTAATTGGTAGATGAAGATGTTTTGCTTCTGTTCAACTTCTGTGTTAATACAGGGGACGGTCATTTGCAACAACTGCCTTGTGGGGCAGGGCAATCATAGAAAAATTGACTTTTTCCATCTGCAAAGCCCTGTTATAGGCCTTGCACTGGGAGTACATAATTATTTGCTGTCAAATCCCTACTAAAAGTCCCTGTTTCCATGGATTAAATTCCTTGTCATGGTATCAAGAAAAATGCATATTCTCACCTCGCATGAACCTATGCAGAGAATACAGCCAAAATGTCTAAGTACTACATATGCTATTTAATTGCTTAGATGCTCTAAGTTGACTAAGCCCAGGAACAGTGCCAATAGAACTAAGTTACAGACCAGTTGTTCAAAGCATTGTAAGCCTAATGAGCTCATTAAGCGGTCAATTTGTTAAGTGTTTTATGATTTTATAACAAAATATACTGATATTTTTTGTTGAAAATATGTGAGAAGCTTTTCTCACATTTTTTCAACAAAAAATTTTGGCATATTTGATGTATTAACGTTTGAATTTTTATCGTCCCGTTAACTAACAATGTCGTTATTTTGAACAACTGGACCCAGCTTAACATGATCTGGCTGTTTTGGCTGTTATCAAAAGCCAAGATTATACACGGCATTGCTGGGACACATCTAAGGTAAATGTATGCTACTTGAGCCCTGCTAAGTCTTCACTATCCTCGGCCACATAAGAGCATTGGTTGCAAATGACTGATGCATTAGCATTCATCATCTGGCTGATGCTTCTGGCCAGATTTTTGTTTAAAATCTGCTGTAAAGCTTTGTATGAAGTTTGTCTTCTTTTGGGTATATCATTGATATGTGAATAGGTTTGTACTTTTAGTGGATACAGACTAGTTGACATCATCTCGATGCTGCTGCTTGTATGTTTATATAAAATTCCTTTTTAGACGTCAGTGTTTTTATATTTCTGAACTCTTTGAATGGAACATTTTGTTCGGGTATACTCCTTAGGTAAAGTTAGGTTTGAGACACACAAACATCTGTTTATAAGCTAACATTAAATTCAGCTTTATTAAGCAGTGATATTGCCTGGAATATACATAAATCTCTGCACACTGACCCTCTCTAATTTTTCTTTCTAGATGGAGGCTGCTAGGATCATGTTAGAATCACCCAGTCATGCTGTAAATGTGTTAGAGAAGCTACACATTCTGCAGAAAGAGCAAAAGTTATGTGATGTCAGGCTGACCACAGACTCAGGAGGTGTTTCAGCTCATAGACTGGTTCTTATTTCCACCAGCCCATACTTACAGTCAAGGTTATCTGTAGAGGATATTAATTCCATGGAGCTGATTTACTTTGAAAAAATTCCTGTAAGCTATGTTGAGGCTGTTGTAAATTTCATGTATACCGGAAAACTGGAAGTTTCAACATCTAATAATGAGGAGTTGCTGAAATTTTGTGAGGACCTAGAGCTCTATACTGCTGTGGATTTATTAAAAGAATACATCAATAGGATTGTGATTTCCTCTGAGTCAATTCAACCTGAAACAAATTCCATTACACAAAATGATGAACCAAATTTCTTTGATAATCAGTCACCACAAACTCAGTTTGAAAGAAAAGTTGAAAATTTGGAAACTGGTAAAGTGGAAACAGAAGCCAGAAGAAGTAATAGGAGAGTAAAACAAACTCCAAAGAAACGAGCTGCAGGGGAAGCTACTATATCAGCTCAAGAGGAAATACCGAATAAGCTGGCCAAGTTGAGGTCAGATGCTTCAACAATAAATGTAATGACAGATCAATCAAAAACTACTAAAACTAGAATTAAAGATAAAAACATTGCAAACCAGTTAAAGAGAACTAGTAAGAAGACAGCTGGAAATGTTACTAAAAGGACTTCATGTAATTTTGATAAAAGTACAAGTAAAAGTAAAAAGGTTGGAAATACAAAAGAATATAATACAAACAAAATAGAAGAGAAAACTGATCATGGAAAGTCAGAAGGACAAAGAGACAAGAAACCAGCAACAAAAAGTAAAAACACAAGACAGAAGTTCACTAAATTAAAAGATGTTATTGATCATAAAACAATTGAAATAGTGAATGATGAGAAAGACTTGCCTAAACATACTGACCAGGTTGATACAGAACAAGTAAAGGCTAATGTTTCAGAAACAGCCACAAAGGCTAAGGGTGTTAAGAAAGGTAGAAAAGTGTTCAGTTCATTAAACGAAGTGGGGAAACTGAAAGAGTATCCATGTTCAGTTTGTGACAAAGTCCTGACAACCAGCAAAAGGCTTGCTTTCCATGAGTTCAGTCAACATGGCATTGATTATGATAAAACAAAATACAAGATGGTTCCTTGCCCAGTTCAGGTATTGTTTGTTTTATCAAAGAAAAATTTGAGACTTATTATAACAAACAACTTTATTAAGACAAAAGCCTTATTGGCATTCATATCTGTAACACTTCATTGTTCTTCCAAATTCGTTTCCATATTAATCCTATTAAACGCCCTGGGGGCATTGCTTTTTGCGAAAGGGGGCGTTATCTAAAGCCGAAACTTTAGTAAATCAGCCACTGCCAAAATACCTCTTTTAAGCAATATAAAGGTGATGGATATACTTTCAGAGGAAGCAACTCTACTGTTTTTGCCTCCCTTTTCTGTAGGGGTCAGCTCTAAAGGAAAGAATTTGCTCCTCAATGAGCAAATTATTTCATTTAAGAGTAGACCCTAATTCAATGAGCTACCTTATCCACAGAAGCAAACAGAAATTCATGCAAGTTAATTTAACATTACTTTTAGAAAAGAGGCAGGGGCATTTACAACAACAGGTCCGTTTGTTAGGATCAATATGGTAAGTTCATCAGATGTTTTGAATAAAACTTTGGACTAAATGGTGAACAGTGCAAGCTCTGGTCAGTGATCACATTCCACTTTAACCAAGAGTTCACACTCACAGACATTTGCAAAAAGTGTAGAGCCCCTGATGCAGTCTGAGCATGGCCTACACTTTTTGAAAACCCACCAATTGTTTTGAGGCAAAAATACCTCAAATCCCATTTCTTTCATGCTGTTCCTGAGAGTCCTTAGGGATGATGTGTGCAAAAGTTTACTGTTTATGAAACAATTACGGTAATCATACTAACTACCGTAATGTGCGCATATATTTGAGACAAATGGAAAATTTATTATTTTAGGTGTCCCAGTACTTAAGCACATTAGGGTATTCTAGAGTCCACTGCAGTTCTGGGAAATTCTCAGAACTGTATAGATAAGGGAGATAATTCATGAATATTGTAGGATCATTCTAGTTATTTCTTCATTTGCCTCTCATTCAAACCATCGCTTGAAGGTATGGCCCTCATAAGATAATACTTCTTTGTTTTGGGCTGACATCTTCAATTTTACAGTAGTCACATAAATACAGTCAACTATCGATCTCTCAAAGTGGAGTTAATCTAAAACTAATGATATCTCAAAGAAAATTGTCTGGTCCCAGAAAATTTATGTTGAGATACCAGTAGTTTGAGATATTATCTCAAACTGCTGGTATCTCAGAGTTGATTTTCTGGTCCAGCTACTGATATCTCAAATAAATTTTCTGGTCATAGAAAATTTGAGATACCAGTAGTATGAGATATCACAAGTTGAAATGTTAAAAAAATAGGAAATATGTCTGAACTATATTCTTGGATATAATAGGCTATGTTAGTAAATCAAGCATTTGAGATAATGTAAAAAAAAGGGAAATGTGTTAGAACTATATTCTTTGACATAAGAGGTTACTAAGAGATATCAGTGTTTGAGATAAGGAGAGTCAAACGTATGTTAATATTTAGCTCACCTGAGCCGAAGGCTCAAAGGTGAGCTTTTAGTATGGCAATGCTCCGTAGTCCGTCCGTCGTCCGTCCGTCCACCATTTTCAAAGGTCTTCTTCTCCATAACCGCTGGGCCGATCAAAGCCAAATTTTATATGGAGCCTCCATGGGTTGGGGGAACGAAAGTTTGTTCGGGGTATCTGGGTCACATGACCAAGATGGCCACCACACCCATATATGGTAAAAACTCTTCAAAAATCTTCTTCTTCAGAACCAAAAAGCCTATGACCTTGAAACTTGGTATGTAGCATCGGGCATGCGGGCCCATCTTAGTTTATACAAATCATGACCTTGCGTTGACCTTGACCTAATTTACGGCGTGGTCAACTTTGTTACGTTAGGCTTTTATATGGGAAAACGCTTAACCAGTGGATTTCTCAGAAACTATTTAAGTTTAAGGTACAATACTTGGTATACATGGTCGACTAAATGACCAGATGAAGATATCATGTCACTAAAGGTCAAGGTCATTCCGTCGGACCATCCGTCGTCAAGTTTTTCAAACATCTTTTCCTCTGAAACCACTGGGCCGATTGAAGCCAAATTGCATATGGAGTCTCAGTGGGATGGGGGAACGAAAGTTTTTACCCGGGGTCTGGGTCACATGACCAAGATGGCTGCCATGCCCATATATGGAAAAAACCCTTCAAAAATCTTCTTCTCCTTAACCAAAAGGCCTATGACCTTGAAACTTGGTATGTAGCATCTGGCATGCGGGCCCATAGTAGTTTATACAAATCATGACCTTGCGTTGACCTTGACCTAATTTACGGCATGGTCAACTTTGTTACGTTAGGCTTTTATATGGGAAAACGCTTAAACAGTGGATTTCTCAGAAACTATTTAAGTCTAAGGTACAATACTTGGTATACATGGTCGACTAAATGACCAGATGAAGATATTATGTCACTAAAGGTCAAGGTCATTCCGTCGGACCATCCGTCGTCAAGTTTTTCAAACATCTTCTCCTCTGAAACCACTGGGCCGATTGAAGCCAAATTTCATATGGAATCTCAGTAGGATGGGGGAACGAAAGTTTATACCCGGGGTCTGAGTCACATGACCAAGATGGCCGCCATGCCCATATATGGTAAAAACCTTTCAAAACTCTTCTTCTCCAGAACCAAAAGGCCTATGACCTTGAAACTTGGTATGTAGCATCGGGCAGGCCGGCTTATCATAGTTTATACAAATCATGACCTTGCGTTGACCTTGACCTAATTTACGACATGGTCAACTTTGGTACGTTAGGCTTTTATATGGAAAAAAGCTTAAACAGTGGATTTCTCAGAATCTATTTAAGTCTAAGGTACAATATGTTGTATGCATGGTCGACCGAATGACCAGATGAAGATATCATGTCTATAAAGGTCAAGGTCATTCCGTCAGACCAACCATCATCAAGATTTTCAAACATCTTCTCATCTGAAACCACTGGGGAGATTGAAGCCAAATTTCATATGGAGTCTCAGTGGGATGGGAGAACGCAAGTTTATACCCGGGATCTGGATCACATGACCAAGATGGCTGCCATGCCCATATATGGTAAAAAACTTTCAAAAATCGTCTTCTCCAGAACCAAAAGGCCTATGACCTTGAAACTTGGTATGTAGCTTTGGGCATGTGGGCCCATCATAGTTTATACAAATGATGACCTTGCGTTGACCTTGACCTAATTTCCAACATGGTCACTTTTGGTATGTTTGGGTTTTATATGGGAAAACACTTATACAGTGGATTTCTCAGGAACTATTTAAGTGTAAGGTACAATATGTGGTATATATGCTCAACTAAATGACCAGATTAAGATGTTATGTCACTGAAGGTCAAGGTCATTTTGTCGGTCTGTCCGTCGTCAAGATTTTCAAACATCTCCTCTGAAACCACTGGGGAGATTGAAGCCAAATTTCATATGGTGTCTCAGTGGGATAGGGGAACTAAAGTATATACCCGGGGTCTGGGTCACATGACCAAGAAGGCCGCCATGCCCGTATATGGTAAAAACCCTTCGAAAATCTTCTTCTCCAGAACCAAAAGGCCTATGACCTTGAAACTTGGTATGTAGCATCGGGCATGCGGGCCCATCATAGTTTATACAAATCATGACCTTGCGTTGACCTTGACCTAATTTACGACATGGTCAACTTTGGTACATTAGGCGTTTATATGGGAAAACGCTTATACAGTGGATTTCTCTGAAACTATTTAAGTCTAAGGTACAATATGTGGTATATATGGTCAACTAAATGACCAGATGAAGATATTATGTCACTGAAGGTCAAGGTCATTTTGTCGGTCTGTCCGTCATCATGATTTTCAAAACATCTTCTCCTCTGAAACCACTGGTCTGATTGAAGCTAAATTTCATATGGAGTCTAAGTGTGATCGGGGAATAAAAGTTTGTTCTTGGGGTCTTTTCCAAGATGGCAGCCATGCCCGTATATGGTAAAAACCCTTCAAAATCTTCTTCTCCAGAACCAAAAGGCGTATGGCCTTGAAACTTGGTATGTACATGTAGCTTTGGGCACTCAAGCCCATCATATTTTATACAAATGGTCGTGCATTGACCTTGACCTGATTTATGACACTGTCAACTTTGGTACATTATGTAGGCTTTTATATGGGAAAATGCTTAAACAGTGGATTTTTCAGAAATTATTTAAGTCTAAGGTGCAATATTTGGTGTATATGGTTGATTAAATGACCAGATGAAGATATGGTCAAGGTCATTCTTTGACTTTTGTACAAGGTCATTGAGATTCTGTCACCCCTCAACATTTTCAAACATCTTCTCAGAGGCCACTAGGGTCAATTGAAGCCATATTTCATATGGAGCTTCACCTGCTTGAAGGAACCATAGTTTGTTCAGATGGTCTTGGTCACTTGACCAAGATGGCCACCATGCCCATATATGGTATAAACTCTTCCAACGTCTTTTTCTCGAGAACCGAAAGGCCTATAACCTTGAAACTTGGTACCGGTATGTATATATCATAATTTATACAAATGATTATTGTATTTCATATGGAGCTTTAATACTGGGTCAAAGGAATCAAAGTTTGTTCAGATGGTCATGGTCACATGAACATGGTGGCAGCCACGCCCATATATGATAAAAACCCTTCAGAAATCTTTGTCCAGAACCAAAGGCCCAGTGACCTTGTGGCTTGGTATATAGAATTGGGACTCAACATTAATCCCCAAGGGAGGGGGCCCCTGCCCTGGTGCTATATACATGTATAAAAGCATGAAAATATATACCAGGACCAAGTGGCAGGTGAGCTACAGGACCATTGGTCCTCTGATTAGGGCCCCGCCGGACGAAGTCTGCGGAGGCCCTATAGTAATCACCTTGTCCGTCTGTCTGTCCGTCTGTCCGTCCGTCCGTCATCATTTCGTGTCCGCTCAATAACTCTGAAACCGTTCGAGATATTTTCACGCGACTTGGTATAAATGTAGAGCATCATCAGACGATGTGCAGAGAACAAGAACCATAACTCTGTCTACAATATTTACTGAATTATGCCCCTTTGTAATTTTGAGTACAGAAATTGTGTCTGCTTCATAACTCTGAACCCATTAAAGATATTTTCACGAGACTTGGTACAAATGTAAAGCATCATCAGACGATATGCAGAGAACAAGAACCATAACTCTGCCTACTTTTTTTTTACTGAATTATGTCCCTTTGAAATTTTGAGGGCAGAAATCGTGTCTGCTTTTTAACTCTGAAACCGTTTGAGATATTTTCACATGACTTGGTACAACTGTAAATCATCATCAGACGATGTACAGAGAACAAGAATCCTAACTCTGCCTACACTTGTTACTGAATTATGCCCCTTTGTAATTTTTTTGAATATAGAAATCGTGTCCTCTGTATAGCTTTTAAAGCATCAAAGATATTTTCATAGAACTTGTACATAATATAAAACATCATCAGACAATGAGCAGAGAATAAGAACTGAAACTTCATCTACATTTTTTACGGAATTATTCCCCTTTCTAGTTGACAGTCTGGAAAACATGTTCAACCTCTAACTTTAAAATTGTTGAAGATATTTTCACAAAACTTTGTACAAATATAAACATCATCGGACAATGTGTAGAGAAAAAGAACCATAACTACAACTTCATTTTTAACAGAGTTATAACCCTTTGTTATTTTAAGTACTTCATAGAGTTGTTGCCCATGTTTTAATCAATCGTGATTTGGTATTTTGCCCATATCTTAATGACACTACCAGAGGCTCAATTTCAAACAGCATATTGAATATGGAGGAACAACATGATAATAAAAGCTGGTATTGCTATTTCTGGTTTGGCACATGACTTAAATGTTGTCAACAGTTTCATAAAGGCGGGGCCCTATTAGTTACCATGTTTCTAGTTGTTGTTTGTTCCAGGGTTGTACGTACATATCTGTGAATCAGAACAATCTAAAAACTCACATGAAAAGTCGTCATGGCACTGAGCGACCACATGTCTGTGAATTCTGTGGAAAAGCCTTCAAATTACAGAGTATTTTGACAACACATCTGAACATTCATACCGGAGCCAGGATGTTTACCTGTAAACAATGTGGAGAACAGTTTAACCAACAAGCGGGGTTAGATGTAAGTTGTTTTTGGGCCTATATGTTATATTGGGACACCTGAAAACCATTAATTTTCCATTTGGAACAAATGGAAAATTCATGGTTTTTAGGTCTCCCAATACTTAATTACATTTCATTACATTTGGAACAAATGGAAAATTCATGGTTTTTAGGTCTCCCAATACTTAATTACATTTAATAGGGTAATCTCTAAGAGTTCACTGCGAACTAAACCTTGGTTCTTAAATCTTTGAGGTCCTTTCATTGTCAAATAAACAGATCAGAAGTAACAGACAGTGATCCAGAAAGTAGAACATGTTTTTTGTTTTCTAGAAAAAGTAACTATTTCATCGGAGTCTATTTTACAAATTAGAAATTAGTTACTGCTGTCCAGAAATGTTTTGGTAATTTTTGTCGCACCTGCTTTAGCAATGTGCGATATAGGAGTTCACTTTTCCATCCGTCTGTCAGTCATTCCATTCGTCCGTCTGTCAACAATTACGTCGACCCTAGTGTTAAGTCCATTTCTCGCAAACTATGATACCTACAATCATCAAACCTAGCAGAAAGCTTGTTCTAAGAATGTTTTCGAGGGCTGTTGCTCTTATTTTTACCCTTGACCTATATTTTATAATCTGCTGACTTTGGAAAACTCCATCAACAATTACGTTGACCCTAGCGTCGACCCTAGCATTTAAGTCCATTTCTCGCAAACTATGATACGTACGATCATCAAACCTGGCATAAAGCTTTTTCTAAGAATGTTCTCGAGGACTGTTGCTCTTATTTTTACCATTGACCTATATTGCATGCTCTGCCGACTTCGTAAATCTGTCCACCAACAATTACGTCGACCCTAGCGTTTAAGTCCATTTCTCGCAAACTATTATACCTACAATCATCAAACATGGCATAAAGCTACTTCTGAGAATGTTTTCAAAGGCTGTTGCTCCTATATTTACCTTAACCTGTTTTCATGCTCTGTTGACTTCGTAAATTTTTTATTCAAAATTATGTTGATGCTAGTGTTTAAGTCCATTTCTCACAAACTATGATACTTAGAATCATCAAACCTGGCATTGAGTTTTTCCTTAGAATGTTCTTGAGTGCTGTTGCAATTAATTTACTTTTGACACATATTTAATGCTTTGCTGACTTTGCAATATTTTACAGCCATAATTGTGTCGACCCTAGCGTTTTAGTCTTTTTGTCCCGAAGTATGATACCTCTAGTCATCACACCCTGCGTAAAGTTTCTCCTTGGAGTGTTCATGTGGGATGTTGCAGTTATTCCTACCCTTGACCTATATTTTATGCTCTTCTGACTTAGTAAAGTTTTACATCCAAAATTGTGTTGACCCAAGCATTTTTGTCCATTTCTCATACACGTTCTTTTTAATTATAGTCTTTACTACTGTGGAAGCCCAATGCAGGTGCGACATAGCATTCCGCGGAATTCTTGTTTGATACACCTTGTGTATATGATAATCATTTCTGACTTCTTTCTTTCATACAGTCATCATCATGTATTATGACATGTAACTAATTTTGATACACCTTGTGCATATGATAATCATATCTGACTTCTTTCCTTCATACAGTCATGTAACTATAGGCTGTGTTAGTGATGAAAATAATCAAATTTGACATTTTGTGGCGCCTGCTCACAGTCAAAAGCATAAAACTGGTCTTCAGAATAAAAATATGTATGTATTTGGTATAATTGCAGGTACACATAAAGCGCCACCACACAGGTGAAGCATCCTGGGGTGAGTTGTGTCACTTATGCTCGGAGAAGTTTATACAGAAGTCTGAGTTGTGTTGGCATTTATTTAGGGTCCACAATCAACCTCTACCTGATAGATACAAAGCGTAAGTTTCGGTAAACTTTTCTGGCTGTACTGGTGTAAAAAGGGACATATATGGGACAGTTATATTGTCTCACATGAGACGAGCAGAAATCAGACGTGAGCCGCAACACGAGAAAACCAACAAAGAGGTTGTGCGCCCAGCACAGACTCAGATCAGCCTGGGCATCCGCCCAAGCCCATCAGACACTTAGCTAAGCGCTTAAAGAGTAGCTGAGGGTCTAAGCTACCACCATGTGGACAGCAAAGACTCTAATCAGACTGGGCGGATGCCCAGGCTGATCTGAGTCTGTGCTGGGCACACAACCACTTTGTTTTCTCACGTTGTGGCTCATATGTATTACTTTTCCAGCTTTGTTGCCCTCAAAGACATACTTTTGTCAGGTTTTGGCTCACCTGCGACTTAGCAGAAGGGTGACATATGTATTACTTTTCCGGTGTTAGCAGCAGCATAAACTTTTGTCGAGTTTTTGCATTTATAGCTCTGTTTTGTGTCTTTGCCCTGACAGGCGAGACACTGCATTCCACAGAACTCTTGTCTGGTATAGCTTTTCTTTTTGAGGCAGTTCACACAAAGGTGAGATGCCAACTTCAGCTAAATTTCTGTTTTTTTTTTTTTAAAGTTTTGTGGAAATGAAACTTTCCCTTATCGATTATGGCTTTTAGCAGTGAAAAGAATCATTCTGGGATTTAGAAATTATGGAGTACTTAATTGTTGCTGGACAAAAGGTTGAATATTGATAAGTCTTGATGACCATACTAAACACATTCATTGCTCATGATATAAATATAAGTTTACAATAATTTTTGCTTATTCTTAAAACTGTTGTGGCCCCTCATCATGCTCATAAGAACCACCACATAAAAATGTTTGCTGTCGTCTCTCATGTTCCTCATTAGAAAGAACACATAACTGTGGGGAAAGACATTCTACTGTGTAGCAACAATAAAGGATTTTATGAAACACAAAAACTTAAGAGGAGTTATCTCAGAATAGCAATCAAATCTAGAGCTTAGAACCCATTTGTCCAAAACTAACAATGTGGTTAGTTAATGAGACATTACATTTTCAAATGTATTGTAGGTTTTGCTGGAAAAAAGTGATGGTGCTTTTGCAATGCAAAAGCTCCTCACATTTTTAATGCAAAAGCTCCTCACATTTTTTTTCAGCAAAAACATTAGCTCACTGGTAGTTATGTGTGCTAGAAGACCTTATGAATATTTGACTATAGACTGTTAAGCTATAGGTCGGTCGCGCTATAGTGGCAATGTTTTGTTTACATTTTTAATGTCATCAGTACCTGTACTACCATTACGGTGCAGTTCATGTAACTTCTTGATCTATGGTCATAATGGCACATTACGGTTAACTGGCAGTTCTAATTTATCTAAATGACACTTTTTGAAAACTTAAAGACAGAAACTGTCCCTAGTTTAGGAATATCATTGATAACAAAATTGATAGTGACAAAATTATTCAAATTTATTCTTTCATTCCCGTGAGTTGGATAAGCTGAATTCTGCTATATAGCCAATCAGTCACCAAATCAAAATAAACACAAAACAATAACATTGCCAACTTATCGCGTCCGGACTATAATGGTGCTTTGAACAACTGGGCCCAGACTTTGAATATACATTTATATCTTGTATTACTCATTTACTTTCATTACTCTAGGTATGTCTGTGATATTTGCGACTACCTCACAAAGAGCAGTCAAGATCTGGAGAGGCACAAGAATGCTCATGATGGTAAATTTTTATTGTTTTTTTAGCTCAATGGTAGAGCTATTGTTATCACTCTTTGTCCATCTGTTGTCCTTCCATAAACGTTTTGTTTAAATGACTTCTTTCCATGAATGGACGGATAAATCTTGACCAAACTTGGTATTAAGAATATGTGTGTCAATGTCTCACAAGTTTGTGAAAACATTTCCACTCTGCTGGAGGTATACCCATTCGTGTTTATAAGATATTTTGATGCAGTATCAGTATCACAGTGACAGGCGGTTACTGACATATGGGCTGCGACAAGATAAAACCAGCAAAGTGGCATGTGCACCCAGTTAAGATTAGCTCAGCATGGGGCATCTGCCCAGTCTCAACAGAGACTTCACTGATTGCTATAAGGGTTGCTAAGTGTGATCAGGCTGGACAGATTGGGCAGATGCCCAGGCTGATCTGAGTCTTCGCTGGGAGCACATGGCTTTTTGTTGGTTTTGTCTTGTTGGGGCTCATACATGTATATGTTTTGTGATCAAGGTTTCCTTCTTGGAATTGGCAAGTTCACTTTCCTGCCAGAAGATGTTAAAAATCTGAACGGCAAATAGTGCAGACCTTAATCAGGCTATTCTAGAGCAAACTGATTGGGTTCTGCAGTGTTTGCTCAGACATGTCTGGTATTGCTATATTTACTGATGTATATTTTAGGGATCAAACAGTTCCTATGTACCATCTGTAAAAAGAGTTGTGCCACAAAGAGTGAGCTCAAAAGACATGTCAAATGTCATGGAGGTAGGTCATGCAGAGCAAGCCATTTCATGTGAAATCAACAGTTTTTTCAGGACCACTGAATTTTCTCGTGGAGCATCATTAGCTTGCCTTTGTAAAGCAAAGTAGAGCTTATGCTATACCCCCTGTGCTGTAGTCCCAGTATGCGCAAGTGTCTGGGTTCGTGTTTGCCTGCCGGGCCGGGTAGCGCAATCGGTAGGGCACCTGACTCGTAAGTCAGAGGTCCTGAGTTTGAATCCCAGTCTGGCCACATACTTTCGTTTCTCCTTCCGCTGATTCAAGAAGGGCAGTTGTCAGTTACTGGCGAAAGTATGTGCACTTAGTACTGGTTAACCGCTTAGGAGGTCTAAGCCTGCCCAGGAATAGTGTGGTTAGGTTAACTGACCGTCCCGACATGACCTTAGTTGTTTACCGTGGACGTTAAGCACCAAATCAACCAACCAACCAAATCGTGTTTGCCTTCACATCCTCATCTGCACTATATTAACCATTTGCATTTTGCTTTCTCACAATGTATAAGGGCTGGAGTAATGAAACTTGGTACACACTTACATCAGCACATGATCACTTGAATGCACGCACAAATTATGACATTGACCTACTTGTCATGGTTTCCTGACTTTGAAAAAAATTAGGTTAATGTATGATAAGCATTTGTGTTTGAGTCAGTTTCAAAGTAGCAATATGGGTTAGAGTCATTCTGTTTAGTCAGCCCTTGCATCTAGGCAAGTATCTGAGTATCCATACAGGACAGTGAGCTACATTTCTATGCTTCACTGACTTTACATTATTCAGTCCTTAAATGGGTTATAATCATTATACTTTGCACACACTTACATATGGATGAGATCACTTCAGCAGCAGCATCCACGTATGGATTCAACCTGTATGTTTGCTTCATTGACTTTGTGATACGCTTCACTGACTTTGTGATATTTCTCAGTCCCTACCTGGGTTAGGCACACACCTACATATGGACAGGACCATTTTAATACCATCATCATTGTGTGGATAAGACCTTTACATTTGCTTCACAGTGACATTATGGTACGCTTCACTGGCTTTGTGACATTTCTCAGTCCCTATATGGGTTAGAACTATGATACATGGCACCCACTTGTATATAGACAAGAGCATTTTAACAACGCCACCTATGCATGAATTTGACCTGCATTTTATGCTTCCCTGACTTGATTATAGTTCTCAGTCCCAATATGGATGGCAGTCATTATACTTGGCACTCACATATGCCTGGACAAAAACCTTTCAAACTCGCTATTGCTGGGAGAGTCAAGCTCCGTTAGGCACCATTTGTTGTCTTCTGACAACTCTGGTTTGAAGGTGTTTGGGTACACCTCCAGATTGTTTCCACCTTTTCAAAAGAAGTAACTTTTGTGACATCCTGTTTGCATATCTGGGCAAGAAAACCCTTCCAAGGCGGTCCTCTCTTAATAGAAAAAAAAAATGCTGCTCTAGAGTTTACCCTTATTGAAAAGGGAAACAAAAAAAGAGGCTGTCGGAACCGATTCTCCTGAAAATGGATCCATTCCCCCTCCAAAATAAACCTATCTATCTAAATCATTTGTTTGTAATTCTGCTATAAGATGGGTTTTGCCTTCCAAAACAATCCCAAAAATCTAGATCCATCTTGTAAGATGGATCTAGATTTTGGAAATTATTTTGGAAAATGAAAAAAGCTCAATTTTATAAATGAATAAAAACAGAATTTCAAACAGTATTCTTCATTTGCACTTTGAAATCTTTTTTTATATTTCAGAAAAATCATACAGATGTACCTACGAAAATTGTACATATGCCAGTACAGATGCCCAAGGCTTGAAGAAACACATACATCTGTCACATACACATAAGGTAAAGCTGCAGAACTGCGGATAGTTGTGATTCCTAAGAGTTCACATGAGCTGCAACACAACAAAACCAACAAAGTGCCATGTGCGACTCAGATCAGCCTGGGCATCCCCTGAGTCTGATCAGACTTTATTCAGAGTCTTTGTTGTGCGCTTAAAAGGTATCTAAGCTACAAGCTACCTCCATATAGGCAGCGAAGACTCTGATCAGACTTGGCAGATGCCCAGGCTGATCTGAGTCTTGCCACTTTGTTGGTTTTGTTTAAGCACCCCCAGTAGTTTCAATACTGGCTGCCCCAAGGCGGCAGTTCTGTTTTGGTTCGTCTTGGTTGTTTTATGTGTTGTTTGTTTGTATGTCTGGAGCATTCTCAGGGGAAGCAACTCTGTTTTACTCTGTTTTTCATTTTTGCCTCCTTTAATTGAGATCAACTTATGAGGGAAAGAAATATCTCCACATGGAGCAGATTCTTTCCTTTATAGAAGGGGCTTACTCATGCATTGAAGCAAACAAGAAGTCACAAAAGTTGTTTGCCTTCATAGAAATGGCAGATAAAACATGGAGGTGTCCCTTAATTGTCAAAAGAAATAACCATAATAATGCAAGTTTAGGGACAAAAGTAGAGGAACAAACAGTTTGCATACAAATTAGACAGCTCACAAGTTAGGAGCAGTCTGATCAGGGCTTGCACTATTTTTCATTCTGTGAGAACTTTCTGACTCAGTGCTGGGCATTAAAATCAACTTACCTAATCCCATTAAATGACCTGAGATCTAGCTGGGACGGTGAGAGATTTTGTACCCGGGTACCTGAGTCTCTATTACCTGCGGATACCCAGGTACCAGTCACCATAGCATTTTGAACTTGTCTTTAGTTAGAAAATATAGTTTAAATCAGATTATAAGTAAGGTAGCTGTCATTTGCAAATGTTTGCATGGGAAGGGTATGAAAATGAAGAAATCTCAGTGTCGTAATAAGCAAACATGGCTTGGCAATAATAATATTGCAATCTATCCAAGATAGTCACACTAAACTTTGCTCTGTTTGCTTGGAACTTTATTGAAATAGAATTTTTATACATTGCATTATTACAAGCATTCAGGTAATGGGTAATAAATATGTACTCGGTTAATTGGTCTACCCGACTCAAACTCAGGTACCTTGGTACTTGTCCCAGCCCAACCAGGGTCCATGCACATTACAAAAGGGGTTTGTTTAGAGCCAGAAAAGTAACTTGCATAAAATATCTGTTGGAGCATGATCGGATAAAACCGTAGTATGAGGATTTTTAGCCTGGAATTTTGGCAAGTCTGTATGATTCTTTTTTTTTCTTCTTTTTTTTATTTGAACAATAGGGCGGGGTCATTTATGAAGTGTGGTCATTTAAATAGAGGATCTTACACTTGTGGTCATTTCATATGAAATTTATGAAACAAGCCCTCCGCGAGTTTCATAAATTTCATACCAAATGACCATGAGTGTAAGATTGCATTTATCATATGACAATTTAAAATGAGATTTAACGCATCCAAACTGAACATAATTTCGATAAGAAAATGCATTGTCGACTTGGCCATAGATTGGTGTCAGTCCATTAAATAAAACAAGACCATAAATGAATACATGAAAATGAATATACATATCATACTCTATTACTACATTTCAAAAGATGTTGGATTTCAGGAATGGGCAAGTAATAAAACATCTTGGTGAAAGTAATGTACAGGTTCTGTACCTTGCCATACTCAAAGCCAGGACCTAAATACATGGGCTGAATGCCAGGCTAACTTGTACGTTTTCAGTGACATTACATGTGCGCGCCAAAGTGTTAGTACATGTAAGATTTTTATGACACGACGTTATCCGCTGAATAACATCAGCATCATATGATAAAAAGATCAACATAATGTTCAGTACTTTAGGATAATCACAGTCACTGGCTAAGTGTCAGACCCAGTAATTGTGGCATTTATTATAGGTATGAATTTTATTTTTGTGGATTTTATAGATGTGTAAACGCTGGTGTTATAGATGTAAATGCCCAAAGGGCTTTATTTTAGTTTGTGAGTGATTCACCAGCGCTTACACATCCATAAAATCCACAAATTTTAGTAAGATTCCAACACAGCCATCTATTTCTCAAAATTGTGAGTTATATTGAGTATCATAGAAATCACCGCCAAGTAGTTCCAGATTTCTGATTCAGGGGATTACTGAAGGGCTTTATTTTAAGTTTGTGAGTGATCCACCAACGCTTACAGCTCCAAAGTCCAACTCGGCCATCTATTTCTTAAAACTGTGAGTTATATTGAGTATCTTAGAAATCACCGCTAAGAAAATAGTTCTAAGTAGTTCCAGATTTCTGATTCAGGGGGTTTATCAAAGTATAAACACGGTTTTCTGTTCACTCTTGACCAATCAAATTGCACTAAATTAGTATTAGGAAGGTGAGCTGGAATTATTACAACTTTCTTGTTCTTTTTCAGCATTTCAAGCCATACATCTGCTCAGTCTGTAAGTATAAAACAGGAGTTAAGGGAAACCTAGACAAACACATCCGACAAGTTCACAATCTTGAAGTTGTAACAAAACATACAGTAAATCACAAAGTGAAATATAAGAACTTCCAGACTGGAGACATTATAACAAAAGACGGACAGCTTGTTGTTAGTGCACATGATCGGAAACTTCAGCAGCAACAAGCACTCAAACAGGTGGAAAACAGTGTCAGAGAAACAGTTATAGTCGATGCAGAGGTCGATACTAGTGTTGAGTCTATTATTATATGTGATCCACATCATGATCAGGGTGTTACTAGAGCTCAGACTGATGTTGGATTTGCGGTTCCGCAGTCAAGAAAATACCATAGTTCTCTTGCAGATGCTCAAATTTCAACGGAAATGGAACAAAGACTTTTATTACAAGGATCTGGGAAATACCAAGACTCAAATATTAATGTCTTAGGTGCTCAGGAAACTGTTCAGATTGCATCTTGTGAGCCAGTAAATAGTCCAAGTAGGATATTGTCAGGCTGTGGAAACCCTCAGATACCCCACCCACTTAGTGCTCAAGATTTACGCATTAGCCTGTCATCCCACCTTGACAGTACTCATTTGTATCAAGAAGAAATCCAAACTTTCAATAATGCACCTGAGCGTGTAAAGGTTTTCTTTAATTGTGAAATCGAAAATTTGTAATGTTGAATGATAAAACAAATCAAGGGCATATATGAGCCGCGACACGGCAAAACCAACAAAGTGGTTGTGCACCCCACGCAGACTCAGATCAGCCTGGGCATCCGCCCAGTCTGATCAGAGTCTTCGCTGTCCGCATGGAGGTTGCTTAGACCCTAAGCTGCCCTTCAAGCCCACTGCCACGACTCTTATCAGACTGGGCGGATGCCCAGGCTGATCTGAGTCTACGTTCGGCGCACAACCACATTGTTGGTTTTGTCGTGTCGCGGCTCATATAGCTAGGGACAACTTAAAGAAAAGAATTTTGCTCCTGCAGGAGCAAAGTCTTTTCTTTAAGAGTTGATCCCTCCTGAGATGGGAGACAAAAATAGTAGAGTTGCTTCCTCTGAAAGTATACCTATTCATCATAATACTGTTTTTAGTGTTTTAGGAGGTATTTTGGCAATTGCTGATTTACTACATTTTATGCTCTAAATAGTGCCCCCACCACTCTTTGTAAAATGCAATGCCCACAGGGCATTTAATAGGATTAATATGGTAGTGAGAAGCCTTGGTAGTACTGCTTACTTATTTTCAGCAGAAAAGTATCCCCAGTACATTTAATGCTGTACTTGTCAATCCCTAGTACATTTAATGCTGTACTTGTCAATCCCTAGTACATTTATTGCTGTACTTGTCAATCCCTAGTACATTTATTGCTTGTCAATCCCTAGTACATTTAATGCTGTACTTGTCAATCCCTAGTACATTTAATGCTGTACTTGTCAATCCCTAGTACATTTATTGCTGTACTTGTCAATCCCTAGTACATTTATTGCTGTACTTGTCAATCCCTAGTACATTTAATGCTGTACTTGTCAATCCCTAGTACATTTATTGCTGTACTTGTCAATCCCTAGTACATTTATTGCTGTACTTGTCAATCCCTAGTACATTTAATGCTGTTCTAGTCAATCCATAGTACATTTAATGCTGTACTTGTCAACCCCTAGTACATTTAATGCTGTACTTGTTAGTCCCCAGTACATTTAATGCTGTACTTGTCAATCCCTAGTACAATTTAATGCTGTACTTGTCAATCCCTAGTACAATTTAATGCTGTACTTGTCAATCCTTAGTACAATTTAATGCTGTACTTGTCACATCATTTAAGCTGAATGGGTAGTCTTTCAGGGGGAAGCAGCTCTGCTATATTTTTTGCCTCTCTTTTCCTTTAAGAGTGATCCCCTATTTAGATGCAGTTCTCAGCCCTGGAAAGCAAACAGAAAGTCACAAAAGTTCTTTTAAAAAAGGTACCTTGTGACTTCTCAGAAGAATTGCCTCCCTTAGGCATTCTGATGAAGGGCTGCAACATATTATTATGAGGCGCAACATGACAAAACCAATGAAGTGGCATATACACCCAGCGGAGACTCAGATCAGCCCGGGCATCTGCCCAGTCTGATCAGAGTCTTTGCTGTGCACTTAAAGAGTAGCTAGCTTCTAAGGGTCTAAGCTACCTATATGCCAACAGTGAAGACTCTGATCAGACAGGGCAGCTGCCCAGGCTGATCTGAGTCTTTGCATGGTGCACATGCCACATGTTGGTTCTGTCATGTTGTGGCTCAATATTTCTACCTAGAGCTTATTGTTATGGATGATATTACTGATATTTCTCGGACAGCTATCTTCAAATATTCCCCTAATTGTAGAACATTGGAGAACAATTAATTTGGCCTTTAACTTAAATTTCTGAGTACATGTGCGAAATCTCCAAAATGAGCTTTTTGTACTCCAGGAAAACAGGTGCTAGTGTTACATGAGATATATGTATGCGGGCCATGATATATGTCATAAAGTTACATGTATAAGGTATATGGCTAGCTTTCAAAGGTAGCAACCCTGCCATTTTTATTTTGGCCTCCCTTCCTAATTGGGGTCAGCTCCTGAGAAAAAAATGCAGTTCTCTCATTTTAACAAAAAGGTGGAAAAAAGAGAGAAATATGTTCAATATCCCCTGTGTCATTTTTACACATCTGTTTTATTTGTTTACATTTTATACACTTGTTATAGCACTGATTCAAAAACTTGTAAAAGGTTAATGTTGATTTGTTGTATAACTTTCCAACTTTGAATAAACTGTATCAACTGTATTTGCTTCAAATTATTTTTCTTTCTCATTTATCCTGAAAGGCAAATGAGCTTTGACTTGACAAAACCAACAAAGTGGCATGTGCACCTAGTGAAGACTCAAATCATGATGATCAGAGTCTTTGCTGTGCACTTAAAGGATTGATAAGTGTCTTAAGCTAGGTCCATGTGGACAGCAAAGACTCTGATCAGACTGGGCAGATGCCCAGCCTGACCTGAGTCTTTGCTGGGCACACGTGCCACTTTGCTAGTTTTGTCGTGTTTTGCCTCAAATGTTATGCATCTCAAAGATTGTCTCAAGGACAGATGTCTACAATGCAAGACCAGCTATGGCACAATAGTCATGTCAGTTGTTTCCATAGTGACCCTCAGGTGAATGGGTACACTTTCTGGGGAAGCAACTCTGCTATTTTCTTGTGGCTTTCTTGATGGGGTCAACTGTTAAAGGAAAGAATTTGCTTCCTTTGGAGTAACTAATTTCCTTTGAATGAAGACCTTCTTTTAGAAAGATTTTGAAGGAAAATTGGTACAAATATAAAGCATCATTAGATGATGTTCAGAGATCAAATACCTTAACTCCATCTACAATTTTTAAGGAATTATGCCCCTTTGTAAATACTATAGTATGGAAATAGTGTCTGCTCCATAACTCTGACACAGTATGAGATATTTTTGCGAAACTTGGTATAAATATAAAGCATCATCAGACAATGTGCAAGTTACAAGAACCATAATTCCACTTACATTTTTAATGAAATTATGCCCCTTTGAAAATTTAAGTTTGGAAATGGGGTCTGCTCCATAACTCTTGACACTGTATGAGATATTTTAGCAAACTTGGTACAAATATAAAGCATCTTCAGACAATGTGCAAGGAACAAGAATCATATCCCCACCTATATTTATAACGGAATTATGCCCCCTTGTAAATTTTAATATGTAAATTTCATGTCAGCTCCATAACTCTGAAATAATAGATATTTTTGCCAAACTTGGTACAAATATAAAGCATCATCAGCTGATGTGCAGAGGACAAGAACCGTAACTCCGCCTTCACTTTTATAGAAAAGTGCCCTTTTGTAATTTTTAGAATGGAAATCAAGTCTGTTCTATAACTTTACTTATTTTCACGAAACTTGATACAAACATAAAGCATCATAAGACAACGTGTAGAGAACAAGAACCATAATGCCACCTCACTTTTTATGAAATTATACCCCTTTAAAAAAATTAGTTTGGAAATTGTGTCCACTTCATAAATCTATAATTATTATATGAGGTGTTTTCACGAAACTTGGTAAAAATATAAAGCATCATCAGACGATGTGCAGAGAACAAGAACCATTACTCCACATTCACTTTTATTGAATAATGCTCCTTTGTAATAGTTGGAAATCAAGTCTGTTCTATAACTTTAGAACTGTAAGAGGTATTTTCATGAAACTTTTACAAATATGAAGTGTAATCATTTGTGGAAGCCCAGGATTCACCACCAACTCTGAATCAGAATAGTTTACTGGTGATGCGTCAGGCAGACATACGCTCACAAGAAGGAGAACTACTTAAAACTATAAACTCTTGATCTCACCATTGAAGTAAGTAGAGAGTTGAAATCCTCAAAACTCAAGCAGAGGAAATGAGCAAAGAAGGATGTGTAATTTGGTCCCCCCTTATATACCTGGCATGGAGCTGGATTTTTAGCTCACCTGAGCCAAAGGCTCTGGGAGAGCTTTTAGGATGGACAGGCTCTGTCCTCCATCATCCGTCCACAATTTCAAATGACTTCTCTGAAACCACTGGGCCAATTGTAACTAAATTGCATATGTAGCCTTCTGGGCTTAGGGGAACGATCAGTTGTTCAAATGGTCTGGGTCACATGACCAACATAGCCACCATGCCCATATTTGGTAAAAACCTTAAAAAATCTTTTCGAGAACCAATAAACTGATGGCCTTGAAACTTGGTATGTAGCATTGGGTATGTGAGTACTACCAAGATTGATCAAATTACGACATTGGGTTGACCTTAACCTATTTTATGGTAAGGTCAAATTTGGTCTTTGGTGCTTTAATATGGGAAAATACTACAGCATAAGATTTCTTGGAAACTGTTGAATATTTTGGCCTAAAATTGGTAAATACAGTCATCTTAATGAGTACCTGAAGATTTGTGAGTGCAAAAGGTCAAGGCCATTCTTTGACCTTTGACCCAGGTCTCTCATATTTTGACAATTTCAAACAATCTTCTCAAAAGCCCTTGGGTCAGTTGTAACCAAGCTTCATATTGAACTTTCAGGGGCTGATGGAATGAAAATTTGTTAAAATGGTCTGGGTCACATGACCAACATGGCCGCCACGCCCATATACGATAAACACATTCAAAAATCTTATTCTCCAGAACCAATTGAATGATAGCCTTGAAACTTGGTATGAAGCATTGGGTACTCAAGTACTATTAAGATTGTTCAAATGATGACCTCGTGTTGACCTTGACCCTTTTTACGGCAAGGTCAAATATGGGAATATGCTAGAACATTAGATTTCTTGGAAACTGTTGAAGATTTTGGCCTAAAATATTGGTAAATATAGCCATCTTAATGAGAACATGAAGATTTGTGAGTGCAAGAGGTCAATGTCATTCTTTGACCTTTCACCCAGGTCACTCATATTTCGATAATTTCCAACTATCTCCTAAAAAGCCACTGGGTCAACTGTAACCAAATTTCTTATTGACCTTTCAGGGGTTGAGGGAATGAAAATTTGTTCAAACGGTCGGGGTCAAATGACCAATATGGCTGCCATTCCCATATATGGAAAAAAAACTTTTAAAATCTCCTACTCCAGAACCAATTGACTGATGGCCTTGAAACTTGGTATGTAGCATTTGGCTATCAATATTGTTCAAATGATAACCTTGGGTTGACCTTAAAGGCAGGATTTCTTAACCTCCCGATAGAGGATTAGCTACCTGTATGAGACAATAAGTGGGCGTGGCTTAGCTACTGTGCAAATTAGACCACTGTCCTGTTTAGCCAATAAGAGCTGTCAATACTTTCACAGGTGAATACCCCTGCAAATCAACAGCCAATCAAATTAGAGATAAATCTACAGGAGCTACTGTAGATGTTTACCCTTCTGTGGCTATTGGAAAACTGAGAATAGGTAGCTAATTTTGCTTTTTATAGTCCACTCCTGCCTTTAACCATTTTTCGACAAGGTCAAATATGGGAAAATGCTAGAACATAAGATTTCTTGGAAACTGTTGAAGATTTTGGCCTTAAAATTGGTAAATATAGTCATCATGATGAGAATATAAGATTTATGAGTACAGGAGGTCAAGGTCATTCTTTGACCTTTGACCCAGGTCTCAGATATTTCGACTATTTCCAACAATCTCCTAAAAAGCCACTGGGTCAGTTGTAACCAGATTTCATACAGAACTGTTTGAGGGAATAAAAAATTTTAAAATGGTCTGGGTCACATTACCAAATAGGGCCGCCACACCCATATATGGTAAAAAGATTAAAAAATCTTCTCCCGAACCAATTGACCGATGCCCTTGAAACATGGTTTGTAGCACTGTGTACTCCAGTACTATCAAGATTGTTCAAATGATGACCTCGGGTTGACCCAGACCTTTTTACGACAAGGTCAAATATGTGAAAATGCTAGCACATAAGATTTCATCGATATTTTTAAAATTTAGGCCTAAAAATTGGTATACAGTCAGCTTAATGAGTACATGAAGATTTACTAGTACAAGAGGTCAACGACATTCTTTGACCTTTGACCCTAAACTCTCATATTTTGACAGCTTCAAACAATTCCCTTAAAAGCCACTGTGCCAATTGTAACCAGTTTTCATTTAGAACCTCCAGGGCTGAGGGAACGAAAATTTGTTTAAACGGTCCAGGTCACATGATCTACATGGTCATCACACTGATATACGGTAAACACCTTCAAAAAATCTTATTTTCCAGAGCCAGTAGACCAAAGACCTTCAAACTTGGTTTGTATCATTGTGTTCTTGGGTACTATCAGGATTGTTCAAATGATGACCTTGGGTTGACCTTGACCTTTTTTTACGTCAAGGTTAAATATGGGAAAATGGTAGAACATAAGATTTCATTTTTGGAAGATTTAGGCCTAAAAATTGGTATATACAGTCATCTTAATGAGTACATGAAGATTTATGAGTACAAGAGGTCAATGTCATTCTTTGACCTTTGACCCTAAACTCTCATATTTTGACAGTTCCAAATAATCTCCTCTAAAGCCACTGTGCCAATTGTGACCAGATTTCATTTAGAACCTCCAGGGTTCTGAGGGAACAAAAATTTGTTTGAACGGCCAGGTCACATGATCTACATGGTCACCACACTGATATATGGTAAACACCTTCAAAAAATCTTATTTTCCAGAGCCAGTAGACCAAAGACCTTCAAACTTTGTTTGTATCATTGCGTTCTTGAGTACTATCAGGATTGTTCAAATGATGACCTTGGGTTGACCTTGACCTTTTTTACGTCAAGGTTAAATATGGGAAAATGGTAGAACATAAGATTTCGTGGATATTTTTAAAGATTTAGGCCTAAAAATTGGTATATACAGTCATCTTAATGAGTACATGAAGATTTATGAGTACAAGAGGTCAACGACATTCTTTGACCTTTGACCCTAAACTCTCATATTTTGACAGCTTCAAACAATTCCCTTAAAAGCCACTGTGCCAATTGTAACCAGATTTCATTTAGAACCTCCAGGGCTGAGGGAACGAAAATTTGTTTGAACGGTCCAGGTCACATGATCTACATGGTCACCACACTGATATATGGTAAACACCTTCAAAAAATCTTATTTTCCAGAGCCAGTAGACCAAAGACCTTCAAACTTGGTTTGTATCATTGCGTTCTTGGGTACTATCAAGATTGTTCAAATGATGACCTTGGGTTGACCTTGACCTTTTTTTACGTCAAGGTTAAATATGGGAAAATGGTAGAACATAAGATTTCATGGATATTTTGGAAGATTTAGGCCTAAAAATTGGTATATACAGTCATCTTAATGAGTACATGAAGATTTATGAGTACAAGAGGTCAACGACATTCTTTGACCTTTGACCCTAAACTCTCATATTTTGACAGCTTCAAACAATTCCCTTAAAAGCCACTGTGCCAATTGTAACCAGATTTCATTTAGAACCTCCAGGGCTGAGGGAACGAAAATTTGTTTGAACGGTCCAGGTCACATGATCTACATGGTCACCACACTGATATATGGTAAACACCTTCAAAAAATCTTATTTTCCAGAGCCAGTAGACCAAAGACCTTCAAACTTGGTTTGTATCATTGCATTCTTGGGTACTATCAAGATTGTTCAAATGATGACCTTGGGTTGACCTTGACCTTTTTTTACGTCAAGGTTAAATATGGGAAAATGGTAGAACATAAGATTTCATGGATATTTTGGAAGATTTAGGCCTAAAAATTGGTATATACAGTCATCTTAATGAGTACATGAAGATTTATGAGTACAAGAGGTCAACGACATTCTTTGACCTTTGACCCTAAACTCTCATATTTCGACAGCTTCAAACAATTCCCTTAAAAGCCACTGTGCCAATTGTAACCAGATTTCATTTAGAACCTCCAGGGTTCTGAGGGAACAAAAATTGTTTGAACAGTCCAGGTCACATGATCAACATGGTCACCGCACTCATATATGCTAACACCTTCAAAAATCTTATTCCCCAGAACCAGTAGACCAAAGACCTTGAAACATGGTTGGAAGCATTGGGTTATCGATTACAATCAAGATTGTTCAAATGATGACCTTGGGTTGACCTTGACTTTTTTAGTCAAGGTTAAATATGGGAACATGCTAGAACATACATGAAGATTTATGAGTACAAGAGGTCAAGGTCATTCTTTGACCTTTGACCCTAAACTCTCATATTTTGACAGTTTCAAACAATCTTCGAAAAAGCACTGGGCCAATTATAATCAAATTTCATATAGACACTCCAGGGGTTGAGGGAATGGAAATTTGTTCAAAAGGTCTGGGTAACATGACTTTCATGGCCACCCCACCCATATATGGTAAAAATCTTTAAAATTTTATTTCTCCTGAAACTATTGACTGATGGCATTGAAACTTGGTATGTATAATTGGGTACTTAAGTACCATCAAGGTTGTTCAAATGATGACCTTGGGCTGATCTAGACCTTTCTTACGACAAGGTCAAATATGGGAAAATGCTAGAACATATGATTTCATGGATGGTTTTGAAGATTTAGGCCTAAAAATGTTATATACAGTCATCTTAATGAGTACATAAAGATTTATGAGTACAAGAGGTCAAGGTTATTCTTTGACCTTTGACCCAGAATTTCATATTTTGACAATTATAAACATCTCAAAATCCACAGGGCCAATTGTAACTAAATATCATATAGAGCCTCCAGGGGTTGAGGTAACGAAATTTTCTTCAAATGGACTGGGTCACATGATCAACATGGCTGCCACGCCCATATATGGTAAAAAAAACTTTATTCTCCAGGACCAATGACTGATGGCCTTCAAACTTGGTATGTTCCATTGGGTACTAGAGTACTAACAAGATTGTTCAAATGATGACCTTGGGTTGACCTTGACATTTTCAACGGCATAGGCATGTATGGGAAAATGCTAGAACACAAGATGTCTTGGAAAATTTCAAAGATTTAGTCCTAAAATCTGGTATATACAGTCATCTTACTGAGTATATGAGGATTAGTGAGTACAAGAGGTTAAGGACATTCTTTGACCCAGGACTCTCATGTTTTGACAATTTCAAATATCTGCTTAAAACCCATTAGGCAAATTGTAACCAAAGTTCATGAAGTGTCTCCTTGGGCTGAGGGACTTTGATCATTTTTGGCAAGGTCAAATTTGCTTTCTGGTGCTTTTATATGGGAAAAGGGTTAAATATAAGAGTTCATGGAACTTGTAGAAAATTTTGGTGCAGAAGTCAATAAATACAGTCAAATAAAAGAGTACTTGAACATTTTTTAGCAATGGAGGCCAAGGTCATTTTTTTAGCTTTACCCAGTGTCTCTCATATTTTGACAGTTTTCAAAAACTATCATGTTTGTTCAAATGATGATCCTAGTTTCCCATTGATCTTTTTACTCAGGTGAGATTTTAAAAGTGTTAGTCCTCCAAACAGATGTCACTTCGAAACGCCAAAAAAGATGAGCTCTGTTGTTCCTGTTAGGGAGTATATGAGTTTATTTGCAAATACCAATCATGCTCCCAGTTAGATTTCTAGTAACAATTAAGGAGTACTCAATCTTGAATCTTCTCCAGCTCCCAGCTCTTCCTGGAAAGCATAACCATGAGGGCCTTAAACCGTACTTTTCAGGACTACCAGACACTTGCATGTTAGGCATTTCCATAACTTCCCTAGGCATGCATAAAGGTTTCTTTTTAGGAATTCAAGCGTTCTGACTGCTTTTATGCACACATTTCCAATAAGATGCTTTCAATTCAATTAAGATCGAAAACTGTTGTATCATCAAGGTACTTAGTACTATCAGCAGTCTTAATAAGTGTCCCTTTAAGTGATCAGCATCGAGTGAGCTCAGTACGATGTTACGTTGGTTTGGTTGGTATCTCTACCCCATATCTATGCATTTGTAACTATGATACTGGTGTGGGCAGAACTAGCTACAAATATCTCAGACTGTATATACATATCTCTGGTTCGGTACATGTGTGAATACACCAAGGTATTCACAGATACTGCACAGATACTGTTATTTGACTCACAATTGTAATAATAAGCACAGTTTAAAGGAACTCAATTTAATGCCCTGCGCTCAGAAAAACAACATACGCCTCGGCGGTGACCCTTTATAGGGTGGATTTCCTACTTGTTCTTGTTCTTGTTCTTGTTCAAAACCTCCTTCAAAGGAGAACCGCACCAGAGTGCGTCGTCACGGCTGGTAGAATATCCCTTCTATATCCCTCCACCAAGAATATACATATGTACACTTGCTCTGCGTTAAAGTTTCATTATAATATTTATTTCTAGGTATTAGTATCAGTGTCCGCCTTGCTGGACCTATTCGCCACTGACTTTAAAGTCTAAATCTATGAGTATGCAGGATGTATAACAATCTTCGACTATGATACTCAACTGCTGTCAAATCCTTCAGCTTAATTCGCCCGACACCAAGCAGCACTGAACTGTCAATAATAATCTGAACTTTCTGCTCCACAGTAAGGTTAGTCCAAAAAGAAAAAGAATCAAGGTACTCTGAGTGCATGTGGATACGTACGGGTACGAAATGTCATTGTGCGAACTGTTATCTTTCGTCCTACGGGGTTTAGTGTGACCGCCGATTAACTTGACACAATCCGCGTACTGGTACGGTACGTTCGTAAATCTACTGACAAATATAACCTGCTTGATATGTGCTTACTGCTTATTAAGCGCACCATGTAAAATTATCTCTCATTACAGTAGAGAACGAAGCAGCAACCGCAAGGTACCAGTTTTATGGGGAAATTCCAAAAACAAAGGGTTGTTTGATAGGCGGTGAAGCAGTAAATTAGCTCAATGTAAAATTGTCCAGCCAGCAGTACATGGTCAGTTGGTTCTTTAAGGTAGCCAGGGTATTATAATTAACCTGCCATCCATGTAAATTATTTTTCTTTTGAATGTTACCAATTTTTTGTTCGATCAAATTCTCTGGCAGTCCCAAGTTCGATTCCTGGTGCAGAAATCTTTTCAGTCATGACGTAGCGTGAGGGTACCCCCATCGGACAGGGTACCCCCATCGGACACCTTTACGATCTGTTCTCGTTTAAAATGAGTAGCACCTCGTCCAATTTAATACCAATTTTTATAATGTTTTGTGGTCTTTGCCTCGACACTTTTGCGCGCCTTTCTCGTCTCGGGAGCGTTAACGTAATTTTCACAGATGGTATTTACCGGACAAGGGTACAAGTCAGAAACATTTCAGTGAATGGTTACACCATGATTTCGTCGTACCTAAATGCAGTTCAATAATCTAATCAACAACATTGGATGGAGATTTTAGTCACCTAACAAATAATATAAGGATTATTTTCCAGTTCGATCTAGTTTTAGAGAAATTAGAGAAAATGCACACTTGTTTGCCTCTCGACACTGGCTAAAATCTATATAAATAGTTCATTGTAAACAAACGTCATCATTCTGTGGGAGCACATATTATTTTACCTTTCATGTCAAACTTAAAGTTCTGAATCGATTCTTGCCTATTTATCTTAAACAAGGGTATGTCTTTACAATGTTACATTAAATTTGTTTATGCATAATTAGTTTACATGTGTAGAAAATAAAGGTATCCGATGGGGGTACCCCTAACCAAGATTTTACGCCCGTTACCTGTGAAATAATGAATGCTCCCCGATTCCTCCGTATGACGTCATACTACAGCTTATGTTTACCGAATCAATATATGAGGTATATATTTTGCAAGTCACATAAAGTCGTTAGACTTTTGATGTAACAATTTGAAAATTCATTTGAAAAAGCAATTTTTAGGTGTCCGATGGTGGTACCCTTGCGCTAGAGTTCCATTGCACACAGCCTCCAATTGGTCTGATATGGCTAGAATAGTGTGGAAAGGACATATATATACAAGTCGTCCATCCACACTGTCCACAGGCACTCGTTTCATACAATATAGGCCACTGAAGTTGAGTGGCTCATATTGTATGAAATGAGTGCCTGTGACGCAGTCACTGTTTTTGTCTTTTATGTAGGACTCTTTCTGATGGAGCTTGTAGAACTCTAGCATGTCATGGCCCTTAGTGCAGCATAGTGGCTTGTAACATATTGAGTCTTAAGACTAGCTTTGTCTTTCAAGCTCCCGCAAGTCTTTGACAGCTATTCTCCATCATTTAACAGCACATTTTTATACCCCACCACAGGTTAGTGGCAGGGTATGATGTTTTATTTTTTCTGCTGGCTGTCTCTGTCACGGTGTGTCTATTCATCCCTGGTATACATGTCTGGCTGTCTGTCCATCCATCTGTGAGCACTTTGTTTCCTTTTAATGACTTAAGTATTATTAAAAGATTTTCTTCAAACTAGAGCTCCAGATAAGAAGGGGTAACCGGGATAATTCAGAGATAATTTTTTCTTATGTGTATATTGCTTTCATGGAGGTCCAAATGGTTTTAGGTTTGTTTCCACGTTTTTGATCTATCTGGAATCTTGTTATGTTTTCCATTGACAGATGGGTAGCACTGTTCTGTTAGCGGCTCCGGGCCATGCTGAAGAAGTGATGAAAGAACTGCAAGCATTGCAGCAAGAGCAACGGTTGTGTGATGTTAGACTAACCACAGACATAGGAGGTGTCTCAGCCCACAAGGTCGTTCTCATGGCAACTAGTCCATCATTAAGGTCAAGGTTATCTACTGGAGACTTGAGCACTGAGCTTATTCATTTTGACAACATTCCATTGAGCATGTTAGAAACTGTTGTACAGTTTATGTATACAGGAATGCTTAATGTTGAAAGCTTTGGTATAAATCAGTTATTGAAGTTTTGTGAAGATTTAGAACTTGTTAGTGCCGTTGATTTAATTAAAGGTTACATAAAAAATGTAGTTATGTCTAGTGTCCTCCATAGTCAGGAAAAAGATGATAAAATAGAAAAAGATGCTTCTGACAGTCCGAATGAATCTTCCCTGAAAGAAATGGAAAGGAATGGAAGGATCACCAGAAAAAGTAATAGAAGGGTTAAACAAACTCCTAAGAAGCGGACAGCAAAACAGCCTTCAGAGGCTGAGAAAGATGTTGTGCCTGATAAGTTAGTCAAGTTGAGTTCTGATGTACTTATACAAAAAGTTCTAGAAGAAGGGTTTATCAAAGAAGAACCTGTGGAACAAAGAGGGAGGGGCAGGCCTAAGAAAAATAGTTTAAGGGCCCCAACTACACCTGCCAAAAATTCAAAGACAGCAACTACGCCTGTCAAAAGTTCAAAAACCCCTACGCCAAAGAAAAGAAAAGCATCCAAGCCCAATTATGAAAGTAAGAAAATAAAGAAAGAAAAAGAACAAGATAATGAAGAAAAGAATGAAGAAAAAGAACAAGATAAAGTCTATAACTCAGATGGAGAACAAATATATGATTACGGAAAGCTTGCTATTGAGCGGGGTAAGAGCGGAAGAGCAGAAGTGAATAGTTTAAAAGCGGTGATATCAACAAAGGACGCACCAACAACTACACCCAATTATGTACTTCTTACAGAAATAAAAGAGCCTAAAAAGGAAATAACCTCTGATAACGAACAAGATCAAATAAAATCGGAGTCAATACCTGGAGTTAAAGAAGAGGTGAAAAAAGAGAAGAAAGTGCCAAAGAAAAGGGTATGGAAGAAGAGAAAGAAGCAGCCATGCTCGATGTGTGACAAAGTTCTGTCGACAAAAAAGCGATTGGTCTTCCACGAATATAGTCAGCATGGTCTTGAATATGATAAAAACAAATACAAGATGTTCCATTGCCCGGTTGAGGTATGTGCCTTTTTGGTACAATAAAATTTAACCCATTCCATTCGGAATACCCCTTTAGGGGTATCTGGGCAAACAGTTTGGATCTAGATCAGGCCCCACAAATGTGGGGCCTGATTTGAAATCCAAACTATTTGCTGCCTAGACATTTTTCTACAAGACTAAGTTAGATCAATATTGTCGAAATATTCTTGATTGTTGATGCAGACAACAATTTCAGCAGACGACAGAAAATACCCAGAATGCAATGGGTTAAAAAATTGGGATGCCTAAAATGATAATTACTGAAATTACACGTCCTAAAAATGGGACAGTATGGTTTTACAAATGCAGTATAAATCTTTTAAATGCATCCAAAAGATGCAGATGGAATGACAACCAATGCAGACCCTCATCAGACTGCTCCTTTAAGAACAGTCAGATTTGGGTTTGCAGTGTTTGAGCAGACATATAGGTCCCAATACTTAGAATTTTTACAGTAACTTTATGAATTTTGCATAGATGAAAGCGTTTTTCCTAGAAAAGTTTACAGATCTGTTGTAATTAATATAGGATTGTTTACGGTCATGGATAAAATAAGTATACAAACAAGTAAACAATATTAATCAGGGCTTCCGTTAACGGGCGTATGGCCGTAAATTACGTCCAGGATTTGCTCCTGTACGTCGAGAAATGGGACCTCTGGCGTCTGGCATACGCCCGATAATTGTCACATACGGCCGTTTGATCTTGTCCCGACGTATAAAATATTGCCGCTGTCTATAAAATTCTAGCACGTGTCATAATTAATCGGATTAACGCAGGTGTCAGCCAGACAAAAAGACCGCCTACGGGCCAATCGAAATTGTCCGTATGGAGCACTGAACCAGGTAACACACATGTCGGACCGCCTACCTGTCGAAAACGATTATCAAAATAACGCCCACTCGTAGATTCAACCTCTTACGGCCGTCCGCAAAACAACTTATCAAATCACGATGACTGAGCTTTTGGATGAAAGGTGTCCATGTTTTTTACGATCGCGAGAATGTAACTGACCTGTATGTGTAGGGCGTATGCCGACTTCAAACGTTTGTGAATGTATCCATAAAACAAGAACATTGAAGCATGTATTGACAAACTCTGTCCGAAGTTTTTACGAACACAACATTCATATTAACGCTTGCCCTTGCAACGGAAGATCTTGTCGTGATCCGTACTGTCGTCAATGGAGTTGTTAGGAATACGAATCTCTGCACCGAAAAGTGTAGATTCAAAGCGAAGATACACTGTTAATATTAATAGTCGCTGCTATTTCCGACATGTTATGGTCTACGCTCTGGTAATATACATTGTTTTGTTTAATGGTACAATTAAAATACGAATACTGAAACGTCCATTTCACCGACTTCCTAGTTGTATCGTCATATCGTCATGCAACCCAGTGCGGAAATAATGCCGTACAGTGTGCACAGAAATAGCGCATTCTGATCAGGGTCTACGCGATTATATATTCGGTATAATAGTAACAGTAGCGTTGAAATGCAATTACCTGCTCGTTTATGGATCAAGCACGTTTTCTCTTTGATGTAAAGATCAAAGACGCCGCTGCGAGTATATACGCGTGCCGTACGCAGTGTCATTTTAACCGTAAGACGGCTAAAGGTACCTCAGTACACACGCCGATAACTAACAATCGTATCAGCCAGCGCAACTAAGCAGTCAGACCGGTCTTTCTTGTTGGCATCTTACATGAATAATAATGAACATCGACCTAGCGACAACCGAGTTCTTCGGTGGAAGCGTGTCATACGTTTAAGTCACCGTATTTCCGACGCGGCCCATAGGGAATATTATGCAATAGCAGACAGTGCAACCATTGTAACATAGGCGAGTCTTCAGTTTTTAGACTGCTCAGGACTTGCGTATTGTTCCCAAACAAACAGGAAGGACTCTGATTAGACTGCGCGTATGCTCAGGCTTCCCTTCGTAGAAGAAAAAGTTCACTACAGTATGGGAGAGAGAGAGGGACGTGTAAAGGGGGTGGGGGGGGGGGGGGGGGGGGGGAGTAAAAATAACCATGCATAAGTCATTCCTAAAAACTTCGGACTTCCAAAAAATTCTCCCATTACGTCCAAATCTGACACCATGGAAGTCTGGACTTCCAAATTTTGAAAGTTAGTGGAAGCCCTGATTAATGAAAGCATAAAATACCGAGACCTTTATGTTGCAGCTATGTTATAAGAGGGAGTATTTGGTGATAATAAGGGATAATATTTGTTAATTCTGCATAAAAACCTATGTTGTGACTCCCCATCTGAACTGTCTCAACGAGACGGTTCAGATGAGGTATCACAACATAATTATGACTTCAATGAGAAATAAAAAAAAAATATTCCTCAGTTATCATCAAATACCCCTCTTGTCTAGAGCTCCGTTTATGTTGCAGCTGTGTTATAAGAGCATTGGATTTAAGGTCTCGCAGTAAAAGAGATTTATGTACATTTATTAAGAATCCTATATTTTTACCCTACGGTACTGTAAACTGTTAAATTTGGCTGGATTAAAAATGTTTAATGAACAGGTTGATATCGCATACTCAGGGTAAACCAGGACCATGCTCAAGGAGGTGGATCATCATTTTCATGGTCGCAAATCTCGTATTACAGTGACAGGAGAATCAGCAGCGCAGTTTTGAACCATGAAACCAACAGTTTGTCACCCCAGATGACAATTTTCAATACAGTTATCCCCATTCTAATGCACTTTGTCACGTTTTGTCACGTTTTCACTGTTCAGAGTTTCAAAGTACCAGGTTACACTCATTGCAAGCACTTCAGCATCATAAAACCAGATATCAGCCAATGAAAAGCAGTGTTTCATAATGATGTCAAGTTCCCGTTGAACAGAATATCACAGGATATACTGTTGCAAAACTTCGATGTTATCCAATCAGACGATGCATTTCATAAAATGCATTAAAATATAATTGAGCCGCGACCCGAGAAAACCAACAAAGTGGTTGTGCGTCCAGTGCAGACTAAGCTCAGCCTGGGCATCTGCCCAGTCTGATCAGACTCTTAGCTAAGCACTTAAAGGGTAGCTTAAGGTCTAAGCTACCTCTGTACGGATAGCAAAGCCTCTGAACTAAGCCTTTGCTGGGCGTACATGCCACTTTGTTTGTTTTGCCGTGTCGCAGCTCATATATTAGTTTTACCACATCACTTCATAGTTTGACCATGTTTATTTTCCTGTTGGATGATTTATCAGCAAATTCCTGAGGAATGGTATTCTGTTACAACACAGACCCTGATCAGTCTGCTTGTTTAGGAGCAGACTTCTCCGGTCTACACCTAATACAAAATGAGGGTCATTGCAATATTTGTGATATTGGATCTTGTTTCAGGGATGTAATCATATATCGTCAAGTCGTAACAACATGAGAACTCACACCAGGAGCCGTCACGCTACTGAGAGGCCACATGTCTGTGAATTTTGTGGGAAGTCTTTTAAGTTACAGAATGTCTTGGCAACGCATCTTAATCTACACACGGGGGCCAAGGTGTATGAATGTAAAAAATGTGGTGAACGATTTAACCAGCATTCTGGACTCGATGTAAGTATTAGCTGTTTTGGTCTTTTTGTGATCAATCTTGAACTAGTTGTGATTGATCTTGAACTACATGTAATTGTGATTGATTTTGAAACAATTACTGTATTAATTCTGTTAAATGCCATGGGGTAGCAGTTACAAAGGGAGAGGTTGGGGGGGGGAGGATAGGGCATTTAGAGCTTGAAAAGTTTGACTAAGCAAGGAAAGAGACTAGCAGGGGCCAAGTTGGCCATGGCCCCTAGTTTTGTGCTGGGCCTTTGAAGTTTTGGGGAAAATTTCCATATCTGTAATGTTAGATAATGTCCATATATAAATGACAATATCTGCAAATTCAGCAAGTTCTAAGATATTGAGGGATTGGGATATTTGGGATCATTTGTGTGTGTGAGGGGGGATATCTACAAACAAAAGTTCTGTCAAATTTATTCAATAATAGCAATCAGCTATAAATGAATAATAATTTCAGAGCTCTAGATAAGGTGGAGTTTTGACAATAATTCTGTTTTTTTTTTTTTTTTTTTTTTTTTTTTTTCATCAAAACATATGTTGTAACCCCTCACAACATGTTTTGATGGAAAATAGCCTTAGAATTATCATCAGCACTTCCTAATATCTAGGGCTTTGTATTTGCCATGTATATTTCTAGGTACACATTAAAAGACATCATATGGGCGAGTCATCGTGGGGAGAACTCTGTCACTTGTGTTCTGAGAAGTTTCTACAGAAGTCAGAATTGAGTTGGCATTTATTCCGAGCCCACAATCAGCCACTGCCAGACAGATATAAAGCGTAAGCTGTCTTTCTGTATTAAATGCCACTGAATAACAAAAATAATACATAGGCCTAAATTAAAAAATTGTTTGTTTGCCGTTTCCTACCTACCCAGCAATTTAACCCCTACCCAAAAAAGTATATGGCCTCAGAATTAGGATTTTTTTTTTTTTTTTTTTTTTGCTTTTCATTTCTGCCTACTAAACAAAATCCCTATATTTTATGTTTCATCTCTAACTCATGTATAAATGATGATTTCTGCACCTTTTTCTGACACTATTTGACTAAAAACTATTAGAAAGAGCTTGTAATCTGGGTATCCTATAACTTGTTCATTAGCATTATGCATATGCAAAAAAAAAAAAAAAAAAAAAAAGGCTACCTACCTACCCAACTCTAAAACCTCCCAGTAGGAAGCGGCAAACCAAATATTTTTAAGCATGGCCTTATCGGTATGTTGGTAATATGATATGAGCCTCAACACGACAAAACCAACAAAGTGGTTGTGCGTCCAGCGCAGACTTATATCAGCCTGGGCATGTGCCCAGTCTCATCAGAGTCTTCACTTTCTGCATTGAGCTAGCTTAGATCCTTAGCTACCCCTTAAGCCCAAAGCGAAAATTTTGAGCAGGCTGGCCGGGCTGTGTAGCGCAGTTGGTAGGACACCTGATTATAAGTCAGAGATCCTGGGTTCGATACCCGGTCTGACCACATACTTTCGTTTCTCCTTCCGCTGATTCAAGGAGGGCAAATGTCAGCTACTGGCCAAAGACAAAGTATGTGCACTTAGTACTGGTTAGGAGGTCTAAGCCTGCCCAGGAATAGTGTGGTTAGGTTAACTGACCGTCCCGACATGACCATAGCTGTTTACCATGGATGTAAAGCAACAAATTAGTCAATCAATCTGATCAGGCAGGCCAGACAGCAGTGCTGATCTGTGTCTTTACAGGGTGTACATGCCACTTTGTTGGTTTTCTCATGTTGTGGCTCATATGTTTGTTGACTGCACATACATTGTTAGAGATTTATAATGCCCAGGGGCCATATTTATAAAACAACTTAAGTGGTTGCTATGCTGTTGCTAAGGCTGAATTTCTATGAAGGAGATTCCCTACAACTATGAAATTTGCTCTGGAGGAACAGTCTTTTTCAGACTGTTCCTCCAGAGCAAATTTCATAGTTGTAGGGAATCTCCTTCATAGAAATTTATCCTTAGCAACAGCATAGCAATGACTTAAGTCGTTTTATAAATACGGCCCCAGGTCTGAAACTTCCGTGACATACCAGTTCAGACTACTGGTAGTTTGTGGGTCTGATTCAGGGATAAAGACTCAGCAGTTTTTTTAAGGGCTCAGACTTCCAAAAATTTAATTTTCGCATTAAGGTTATAAGCATTTCTCTCAAATATTAGGGGCACATCCCAAAATTTAGGGGTCATGGGCAACTGGACTCCTGTTTATAGTCTTGAACTGTGAGTCTGTTGACACTTATGATTTCAGAAAGTAACTTTGTTCACTTTTATTGTTCAGCTTTAAATTTGAACATTGTTTAGTTGACAAAATATTAACAACAACAAATAATAAAATCAGATTAACACACTGCATGTATTTAGATGCATATGAGCCATTTACAGATGTGCAGTTAGAAAAGAATACTGTATCAGCTGTTCACACATGTTGTAAAAATTCTTTGTTATGTCATGACTCTAAACCCATTCCATTCGGGATACCCCTTTAGGGGTATCTGGACAAACAGTTTGGATCCTGATCAGGCCCCACAAACGTAGGACCTGATTTGAGATCCAAACTGTTTGTTGCTTAGACATCATTTCTGCAAGAGTTTGTTAGACCAATATTGTCAGAATTTTCTTGATTTTTGATGCAGACGACAATTTCAGCAGATGGCAAAAAATACCCAGAATGCAATGGGTTAATGTATTCTGTCTGTTTACAGATATAGTTGTGACAAGTGTAACTTTGTTACCAAAAGTTGCCAAGATTTTGAGAGACACAAGAATGCTCATGCTGGTAGGTTTTTATCAAAAGTACATTGTACTGTACGAAATTTTGGGACACCTAATATAATTTATTTTTTCATTGAAGACAAATGGAAAATGATTTATCAGTGCTCCAGATAAGAGGGTGTACCGAGGATAACTTAAAGATAATTTTTCTTATTTCTCAATGAAAACATCAATCGGTAGGGCACCTGACTCATAAGTCAGAGGTCCTGGGTTTGATACCCGGTCTGGCCACATACTTTCGTTTCTCCTTCGGCTGATTCAAGAAGGGCAGTTGTCAATTCCTGGCGAAAGTATGTGCACTTAGTACTGGTTAACCGCTTAGGAGGTCTAAGCCTGCCCAGGAATAGTGTGGTTAGGTTAACAGACCGTCCCGACATGACCATAGCTGTTTACCTTGGCTGTTAATCAATCAATCAATGAAAACATATGTTGTGACCCCTCAATAGAACGGTAGTGGTGAGACGGTTGTAATGAGGGGTCACAACATATGTTTTTATGGAGAAATATAGAAATTATCCCAAAATTATCCTTGTCACCCCTTCTTATGTCGAGCAGTGAATTATTTCAGGACTCCCAATACTTAAGCACATTGTGACATTATAGTATATTTGATGTCATATGAAAGAGAAACTTTTGCCATGTGCATCCAACAAATACTTGAATCAGCTAGAATTCTGCACAAACAGGCCAGTCTTCACTTTTCCGTTAATAGATTCACCAAGATTTATTACTGTTTATGCATACGGGAAAAATCTGATCAGACTGTGAGGATGTGCAGTCTGTTATGAGTATTCCTTGTTTTGCACATTCCTTAAATATAAATAGTGTTGCCATGAATAGACATATGAGCCGCGAATTGAGAAAACCAACAAAGAGGTTGTGCGCCCAGCCCAGATTCAGATCAGTCTGGGCATCCGTCCAGTGTGATCAGACTCTTAGCTAAGCATGTAAAGGGTTGCCAAGGGTCTAAGCTACCTCCATGCGGACAGCGAAGACGCTGATCAGACTGGGCGGATGCCCATGCTGATCTGAGTCTGTGCTGGGTGCACAACCACTTTGTTGGTTTTCTCGTGTCACAGCTCAGATATAGTGTTGCTATGATTTGACATTTTATTGTTTTAGGTGAGTAGGTATTCTTTCAGGGGAAGCAACTGTCATTTTTTAGTATTGCCTCCCTCCTCAGAAAGGGTTCACCTCTTCATAGAGAGAATTTGTGCCTCATGGAGCTAATTCTTTTATGGTAGACACTTTTCAAGGAGGATTTTGTTTGCTAGCAAACAGGAGCAAAACTTGTTACATGAAATTATACCCATACAGACTGAATGGTCAATAAAGTCATAAATTTTACAGATATCAAAATTATTTCAGAATCAGAATCAGATTATCTTCTATAAGAATATATGAAGTAGAGATTTTGCCTAATACCTTAACCACTTTAGAGTATATGAAGTAGAGATTTTGCCAAATACATTAACCACTTATTCAGGGAGGTCCAAATCATTTACCTTGCAAGTTTATGCCTACCATGTTAATAGGGGTGACCATCTACATTTTAAATTCTGCTGCACAGGATTTATAGAAATAATCCTTTGCAAATGCTCATTGTTTTACAAGACTGTAGTTGTCATTCACCTCCAGTGTTCTCCCTAGAAAGGACCTGGTATGATAAGGGCCGTTTTTGGCCCCCATTCTAATTCTCTTAAAATTGCATGGTTTCTATTGCTTATTATTTGTATGTACAGGAACAAGCAGAAATAATATGTTTCATCTTTGTTAACTCTCAGAATAACACCATTTCTGACATGCCTATGTTGTTTCAATAATATGATGGAAATTGCATGAAAGTTTGAGTTTAATACATTTCCTTTAAAGAAATAAGTCATTTATAATAGCTTTTGAAAGCTCTTAATAATAGGCTTTTGATGAAATGCTTATACGTTAGATAGCACTGCTAATTAATTGTGCACTATACAAGGCCTCTCCAGGTACCCCACCCACTCAAGTTTGCAAGTCCAGAGACGCTAACCAAAAAATTCCAACGGATCAAAATGAAATATGTACCAAATTATTCCTTGTGTTCTAACTAAGAAAATGAATACTCACAACATATGTTTATTTTGTCTTTAAGCGGAGATATGGGCATTTTTATGCAGAGAAAACAGGGAAAATGATTCAAACGCTTCCAGTTTGGTTACAAAAAGTTGAAAATAAACATAGAGCCCGGTCTCCAGCACATTTAATATTTTCATGGCATGTAAACATTTTAAAACTTTGTCTGTTGCAAAATATAAAATGTGCTGGAGGCTGGGCTCATATATTTTGAAAGCTGCAAAGGCTAACAAATTTCATCATTTAGTCAGAATCTGCTGGGGGTATGGGTATGTTCAACACAAAATACACAAATATTTGGGCAAGAACTGGAAAAAAGTTTGTTTGCTGTTACATTCAAGGTTTGAACTTTCCTATGATAACAATTTTATTATCGAAATAGGACTTTTGAAAAATGAGTTTTCTGGGGGCCAAATATGGGCCTTATCATACCAGGTCCATTCAGAAGGCATGTCGCTTTTAACACAAAAATCAGACTTTGACTTGTTGATCAACTTTATAAATCCTTAATATTGCAATATTTTGTCAAAGTTAGCCTAAATTTACATTATGAATAATTTATTGATGACCCATAATGCGTCTAAAACAACTTTACTGGCCAAGAAGGGAAAATAATTAATTTAGCACTTTAAAAAATTTTCATTGGAAATTAAGACATGTTGCAAAGATAATTTTAAGAGGAAGGCATGTTGCAAGCGACATGCCTTAATGGTCTTGGGAGATCCCTGCACCTCAGTAGTAAGTATGAGCAATATTCTATTTTTCAGGCATCAAGGAATGGCTGTGTAATATATGTTCTAAAGGTTGTGCAACAAAGAGCGAACTAAAAAGACATGTAATGTATCACGGAGGTAGGTAACAGAGCTCTAGAAAAAAGGGAGTATTTGGTAGTAATTAGGGATTAATTTCTTTAATCTGCATGAAAATAAGTTATATCATAGACATCGCAGCTGAGAGTGTAATTAAGCCATGCATTAAAAACGATAATCAACTAATGGATTAAAGTATGCAAATTACGTTGTAACGTTATGCATTGATGTCCATAAAAACGTCACGTTTTCTCATGGTGAAATTGTGACGTTTTATTGCAAATTTGCTAATAAGCTAATAAAATATGACTTTCATGCCTCATTATAAATAGAATCTTGCATTCGTGCTCCTGTATTAATGAATTTAACTCGTTGGGAAAAACCAATAAGATGCTCGGCATGGCCTCACATCTTATCTTTTCCTCAACTCATTTAATACAATAATACATGAGCACTCATGTAAGATCCTCTGTGTAGCCACTAATCTGAATTGCCTCTTCCAGGCATTTTAGATGAGAGTTTTCATCATATGAGCCGTGACAGGAGAAAAACCAACAAAGCAGTTGTGTGCCCAGCGCAGACTCAGATCAGCCTTGGCATCCGCCCAGTTTGATCAGACTCGTCGCTAAGCGCTTAAAGGATAGCTAAGGGTCTAAGCTACCCCATGCAGACAGTGAAAACTGATCAGACTGGGCAGATGCCCAGGCTGATCTGAGTTTGCGCTGGGCGCACATGCCACTTTGTTAGTTTCGTCATGTAGTGGCTCGTCTGTTTTCATTGAGAAATAAGGAAAATTATCCCGGAATTATCATCAGATACTCCCTTTATCTGGAACCCCGTGTGTAATGGGTCTTACTGCCAGATCAGCCCAAATATTTTGGTTGAAAAATCTGATTTTTTCCGAATTCCCTAGGAAACCATTTTCAGTTCGATCTCATTAGAGTTTTCTGTATAGCAAACCATTGTAATGAGATCTTCATTCATTAAGTTACAAGATTAAAGAGAAATAAGAGACACGTCACCATTTCTTTTGCAAAATTTTTTAATGGTTCAGGAGCTCAGATGGATAAAAGTTGGTAAATAGAAGATCTTATGAGCGCCCATGTATTATTGAATTTATTGAATTTCTTAAATGTACTTCCGACTTTAGAGAGGTGCAGTAGTCCAGTGGTTAGAAAGGCTCGGTTATTGTGCGGAAAGTCACCGGAAGGTCGTGAGTTTGCGGCTCACCGTCACCATCTGATGACTGGAAAACTTTCTCTATCGACCCAGCAGTAAATGGGTACCTTTTTTGAATCAGGGAAGGATAAGGCACCGAAAGGAGAGAGATTGGCTCCGCCTTTCATCAGCTGTGCCCAAGATCCACAGTTCTCTAACCCCTACTGCCCCTATGGCTATTAGGCTATGGGAAACCTTTACCTTTGCTACTTCGGACAAACCTTGCACATATATTCATTTCAAACAATCATCTCATATTTCCTTATGAATATTTCAGAAAAGAGTTTCAAGTGCACATTTGAGAACTGCACATATGCTTGTGTGGATGATTTGGGACTGAAGAAACATATACAGCTGATGCACACACACAAGGTAATAGATATATACCCTATTTTAGCCACAACACGAGAAAACCAACAGTGGTTGTGAGCCCAGCACAGACTCAGATCAGCCTGGGCATTTGCCCAGACTGATCATAGTCTTCACTGCCTGCAAGGAGGTAGCTTAGTCCGTTATCTACCCTTTAAGCGCAAAGCTAAGACCGGTCAGACTGGGAAGATACCCAGGCTGATCTGAGTTTGCGCTGGATGCACAACCACTTTGTTGGTTTTCTCGTGTCGTGGCTCATTTATTTGTCTATAGGACAAGTACAGTTTCTCTTTGATTGTTGTGATAATTTGGCTATAAGATGGATTTTCCCAGTCAGAATGATCCCAAAATATCAAAACCAGTCCTTTGGAAGTCTGCTATAAGGTGATTTTTTCTCTCCCAAAACAACTCAAAAATCCGGATCCATCTTATGAGACTAATCTACTTTTCTTTACTTACTTCTGAGGGGAAAACCCCTGTCATATAACCAGACATGAATTTGGTAGCTCAGTGGTCAGCCTAGGGTCCTTAGACAGGGAGAAGTTTTGAGACTTTTTCTGAATTTCAGGGAGAAGTTTTATCCCAAATTTTGGATTTTCCTATATGTTTTATACATTTTGACTTGTCCCGCAGCTCAAATTAGGGAGAATCTCAGTCACTTAGGGATGCTATTTCTCCCACTTCTCCCTCTAGGCTGGCCCCTGGAGATTCAGACAAGATTGGAGGCAAACCTATTTATACATGTAGTTGTAATGTAAGCTGTTTATCCCAAAAATAACAAGGCTGTATAAATCAAAATTAAACTACAAAAAAGATTAATTAAAATATCCAAACTAAATTGAAAGAAACATGACAACGTGACCCCATATAGCTGCAAAAGCAAATAATTTTAGTGTTTTGACAAAGCTTCAGATAAGAATGGCCGAGCCGCTTAGCTCAGTCTGTAGGGCACCTGACTCGTAAGTCAGGGGTCCTGGGTTCGATACCAGGTCTGGCCACATACTTTCGTTTCTCTTTCCGCTGATTCAAGAAGGGCAGTTGACAGTTACTCAGTTTTAGAAGGCATTTCATTTTTAGCTCAAAAATGAGATTATGACTTGTTAATCAATTTTTAAAATCGTTTATATAGCAATATTTTATCAGAGTTAGCCTAGATTTACATAATAAATAATTCATTGATGATCCTTAATGCATTAAAAACAACTTTACTGGCTAAAAATTGAAAATAATAGTACTTCGATAAATTTTCATTGGAAATTAAGACATGTTGCAAACGTAATTTGAAGAGGTCTTGGGAGATCCCTGGTTACTGGCAAAAGTATGTGCACTTAGTACTGGTTAACCGCTTTGGAGGTCTAAGCCTGCCCAGGAATAGTGTGGTTAGGTTAACTGACCGTCCGGACATGACCATAACTGTTTACCGTGGACGTAAAGCAACAAATCAATCAATCAGATAAGAATGGATTACAGAGATAATTCAGAGATAATTTTATAATGAAAACATATGTTGTGACCCCTCATTAGCAATGTCTCAGCAAGATATGTCTGATGAGAGGTCACAACATATGTTTTGTTGAGAAATATGGAAAAGTATCTCTGAATTATCCCTGTTGCCAGAGCTCTAGATAAGAGGGTGTATTTGATGATGATTGAAGGATAATTTTTCCTTATTTCTGATTGAAACCATATGTTGTGACCCCTCATCTGAACCTTCTCGATGAGACGGTTCAGATGAGGGGGCACAGCATATGTTTTTATGCAGAATTAACAAACATTATCCCTAATTATCACCAAATACTCCCTCTTATCTAGAGCTCTGCTGTTACCCTTTCTCATTTAGAGCTCTGGTTTAAATTTTAACTGTCCTGTATTGTCTACTTTTCAGCATTTTAAACCATATGTATGTTCCATCTGCAAATATAAAACTGGTGTGAAAGGCAATTTGGACAAACACATCCGACAAGTGCATAATCTAGAGGTAGTGTCCAAACATACTGTACCACTCAAGATGAAATATAAGGATTTCCAGCAAGGTGACATTATAACGAAAGACGGAAAGCTCGTTGTTAGCGTAGAAGATCGTAAGAGTCTGTACAAGGAAGAGCTGATGTTATTGCGAGGCACTGTTGATGAGAAAGAAGAGATGGACACGGAAGTTGAAAAAAGTGTGCGGTCTATCAGTAGAAGTAAGAATAAAAGGCCATCAGATCAGGAAAGCTCTAGAGATCATGACAATTCTAGAGACCAAGGAAGTTCTAGTGCAAATACGAGCCCAAATTTCGGTGTTCAGCAGTCAGAGAAATTCCAGGATAGCCACGGAATTCCGGAGTCTAATTCATTTCAGTATGATCTAGGGGCTGCAATGAGTATGAGCAGTCATGTGTATCACCCACCAACAATGGCCCCTCACATGGCCCTTGGGCTGGGACATGATCTCCGTATGGGCATGGCTGCCCACATGGCAAACCCTCATATGTTTGAAGAAGGTTTGCAGGGATATGGACATGATAATTCTATGGAACATGTAGACATAATGAACAAATAAACAAGGAAACTGAAACTTACATGTTGGACCAAGAAATGGATGGATGACTTATGATTTTGTGTCCTTTTTACCAGTATTTCAATCATATCAGGACGATTGAAGAATGGTAATAAAAGGCTGTGTGTTATGGAACCTTATTCATGGTTGAAAAGGTTTCTGCTTCCAGCAGGTCTTGAACTTAGGATTGCTATCAAGCAAGCACTTAACCCATTCCATTCGGGATTCCCCTTTAGGGGTTTCTGGGCAAACAGTTTGGATCCAATTCAGGCCCCACAAACATGGGGCCTGATCTGAGATCCAAACTGTTTGCTGCCTAGACATCATTTCTGCAAGAGTCAGTTAGACCACAATTTCAGCAGATGACAAAAAATACCCAGAATGCAGTGGGTTAACCTAACTGAGCTGCTGGGGAAAAAAGATGTCTTAGGAGCATATGTGAACTGTATAGACACAGATCAGCTTGCACAGCTGTGCAGACTGATCTCTGTTTTCACTGTTGGCATCAGTAACTGATCTTAAAAGATGGATGTAGATATTTGAGATTGGTTTAGAAAGGAAAAACCCTATTTTATAACTGATTAGATACAATGTATATGTACCTAGAAATTAGAGGCTCTTATAAGATGAGTATTTGATGATATTTCCTTGTTGATAATATTAAGAAAAAATTTCATTAGATTTACAATACTCTTGCTGAAATGTGTTTAACCCTTACAGTTCCAAAAAAGCAGATGACAAAATGAATGTCTGAAAATTTCAAAAATAATTCATCCAAGATGACACATCTTGGATATGACACATATTGGATTGCTGTGGAGACATCTGTGGTGCCCCAAAGACCATGCAAGGTGATGAGATAAAATGGAATAGAATAGTATCATATAGAGAATTCAAAAACAAGAGGGCAAACAGTGTAGACTCAAGCGTGTAGGTTTGTTATAATTCTCATTATCTGGATGTAACTATGCTGTTTGCAAGTTCAACTATTGTTGTTCTTGGCTTTTAAGGGTTAATAAGGTCCTGTGTTAACCTTTAAAGCATGTTTTTATGGAGAATTGTCTGAAATTATCATAAGACTTATCTTCATATAATCATTCTATCTGGGCTTAATGTAATAAATATAAAATCCTGCCAATATATAATGATTTGACTAGTCTGTGCAGTCATATTTATGCTTATTTGCTTATTGTAGTTACAGCAATTTCACTTTTGTAAAAAAGCTAGTAAAAATAGGTTTAAAATCTATCAACTAGATTTTATCATTCAGAATCAAAAAGTAAAAAAAATGCATTCAAAAATTTCTAATATTTACAAAATAAAAGAGGTCTTAGCATCTCCTTACATATTCAAGAGGAATCAATGATGTCTTTAGTTCTTTTAGAACTCACCTGTATGAAAGTACAGAAGAGGTAATGTAGTCACCTCGACCTCCGTGTCAGTGCCCCTATCTGCGTCAGCTGTTTTGGTTAAATTTTGTTATGTGATGGGCAGGGTTCTGTCAGGTGAGCTATACTGTACACAAACAGATCTTGTTAAAGTTTAAAAGTAGTTTAAAGGTGAATGGGTACAATTTCAGGGGAAGCAACTGTGCCAGTTCCATTTTTGCCTCCCTTCTCAATTGGGGGTCAACTGGTATAAGAAAGAATTTGCTCTTTTAAGAGCAAATTCTTTTTTTGAAGAGGAGACCCCATTTTGGAAGGGCTTTATTGTCCAGGGTGGCAGACAGGAAGTCACAAAAGTTGTTCCTCTTTGTAAAAGTGGTTGAGCCGGGCCGCGTAGCGCAATCGGTAGGGCACCTGACTCATAAGTCAGAGGTCCTGGGTTTGAAACCCGGTCTGGCCACATGCTTTCGTTTCTCCTTCCGCTGATTCAAGAAGGGCAGTTGTCAGATACTGGCTAAAGTATGTGCACTTAGTACTGGTTAGCCGCTTAGGAGGTCTAAGCCTGCTCAGGAATAGTGTGGTTATGTTAACTGACCGTCCCGACATGACCATAGTTGTTTACCGTCGACGTTAAGCATAAAATCAATCAATCAATCAAAACTGGTTGAAAAACATTGAAGAGTACTCATATACAATAAAATGTTTATGCATTAGTATCTTAAACTGGGTTCCTGTAAAAGTTGTTATGAACTACCAAATAGGAATTTTCACATTTTTTTTTTTATTTTGATAAAAACAAATTCTCTGTATCACTTCACATGTAGAATGCACATTCTAATACACTAATGTATATAACCAGATATCTGATTGGAGAATCAAACATTTGTTACAGTATATCCTGGATATACTGTTTGAAAAGTGACATCATTATGTAAAGTCATTCCTATTGGCTGACATCTGATTTTATGATGTTGAAAGCACTTGCTACATATTCACATTAGTACACTTTGAAAGTGAAAATGTGAAATGTGCATCTGCATGGGGATAGCTGTATTGAAAAATGTCATTTGGAAGAAAAACCATCAAATTTATGGTTGCAAATTGCATTTTATGGCTCTGCAAATGCATCACTGTAAAAAAATTGCTATCATAAAACCAGCGATTTACCTCCCTAAATGATTATTTTGAGTACATTTATTCCCTAATTCTAAAGTTTATGACAGTAAGCTGGGAGCTTATAATTAAAGGGGCCATCTCTTGAAACCATTTGTTTACAGAATGATTACATGGTGATATAATATTAATTGAATTTATATGTAAACTTTAAATAATTGTAATGTCTTCTTGCAGAAGGTTTCTTCTGAATTAAATTAATTTATTCCTCAGTAGCTTGTTCTGCTGGTATAGTTGTGAGTGTGATACACATTTATGAAAAGAGCGTGAGGTATTATATGACATTCTAAATAGTGTAAATATGTTTTTCAATTTCATTTCCACTGGATTTTGGAAAAGAATTGTGCTTTAAAATTGTATATTAGAATACTTACATTTTATACCATGCATACTGTTTTTATCAAATTAGTAGATTTGATAGCAGAATTAGGGAGGAAAAACTCTTGCACACTAGATAAGGATGTCTACAAGTTTCACCTACATCAGCATTTCTTAAAAATGTACAGTCTAGTCAGTATCAAGCAAGCGCCTAAGGGATATTCAAAATGTGCTTGTATAAGACAGGTGCTTGCTTAATACAGATACATTTCAGTGTATATGCCTTTTTCAGGAAATGAATACATTCTTGTAAATTTTTTAAGAAATAAGAAAAGCAACTTATTTTCTCCAAAGTTTCTTTAATCAGAGCTTTTATTCGGTTGTGAGGAACATTGTGGTCGAGTATGTAAGAATGATCTCAGTGGTGAAAGTGTTGCAGCTTGAATAGAGAATATTTATACATACTTGTGTCTTGTGCAGAATAGCTATTGTTTGTGTCATATGCCCCTCTTTTAGGAGAATTTTTCAAACCAATCAGGGCCCATTTGTTCAAGACTAATGTTGTCTTTAGTAAATCAGATGTTATGTTTTCAGATGAATTGTACGCAAAAATTGCTATATTTATACTGAAAAAAAAATAGGAGATTTTCACTTCTTTTTTTTCTTCAGTAAATAATATTAGACACATGATTTTATGTGTATTAGAAGAATTACAACTTGTTGACTAGCAACTTCGTTAAGTATTGATGCTTGGAACCAATGGGTCCAGAGCTACAGATAACAGTAGAGTTTGATGTTAAATCTAGAGCGAGCTGCAACATGACAAACCAACAAAGTGGCATGTGCACTACGCAAAGACTCAGATCAGTCTGATCAGAGTCTTGGGTGTGCACTTAATGGGTAGCTAAGGATCTAAACTACCTCCATGCTGACAGGGAAGACTGATCAGACGGGGCAGATGCCCAGGCTGATCTGAGTCTTTGCTGGGTGCACATACCACTTGCTGATTTTGTGTTGTTGTGGCTTTGGGTAATTTGCGATAAATCACAGAGAAAAATGTTGTGACTCCTTATTAGAATCTCTGCACCTTAAGCCAGCTGAAATCCTGGTATGATTCTTAAACTGTGAGGGATCTGCACAAACAATACTGAGTATCCAAACAAAACACAGAAATAAACGACTTGAGAATAATTATTAGTTTGAGAAAATTGGAAGTTTCTGTTGAAAAAAATTCAGTTTGTTATGTCATTGAAAAATTGGCGGATAATGGCATAGACTGTATGCCATGATATGATACCATTGATGTCATATATCTGTTAACACAACAACTAAGATACTAAGCACAACAGTTGGTAGTTCCATAGTTGTAGTAACAGATCTATGGCATCATCTTAATTCAAGGGGAGCATGGCACACAGTGTATGCCATGCTCCCTTCGAATTATAAGTGAGATGCTACGTGAATTCATACATTGGAAAAGTGTGATATTCTCAAACCTGTATTTTATTCCCAAATAATTTAATTCTGTGTTACAAATGGGTTATAATGAGTGCTCACACCTCAAACTCTATACTGTTACACAAGTGCTAGATACATGTAGTTCTGTACCAGCTGTATGCTTGCAATCATCTCATAGTTCCACATATTGTGTTCCTGGATCAGAACAAAATGAAGTTATTTGCTTGAGAAAATTTATATTTCTGATACACTAATTTCATAATTATCCAGTTATAAGACAAGGGATTTCATTTTGAAACAGTCTCAAAAATCTTGAGAGGTGGATCTAGATTTTTGGGATTGTTTTGGAAGAGAAAACTCATTCTTATAGCAGAACTACACAAAATAATGATATCATAATTATTCAGTTATAAGACATAAGGGATTTCCCTTCCAAAAGAACCCTAAAATCTGGATTTTTTGGGGATTTTTTTTTTTGGAATAGAAAACCCATCTTAAAACTATATTAGACAGGAATGATTTCCATATTTGGGGTCTTTGTTTAGAGAGAAACCCCATCTTAGTTATAGTGGAATAAATACCGTGCCACTTTTATTTTTTGCTCCTTTTTCAATAAGGGTCATCTCTTAAAGTAATGTATGTTTTTGTGGTATCCCAAAGCTTTAGGATAGTTTTAAAATAAGGTCCTAATACATAGAGTGAGAAGGGTGCACGATATTTTTCAGCCAATTAAATTAATTAGTGTACATGGTATTTTCCAGCCAGGTGCCAGGCATACATTTAGCTCCAATTAAACTTGCTGTTGTGAAGACACTCTTTGAAAATGCCCAGCTATGTTATAAGCTGGCCTGTACGGAAGTATATGGACTGACAATTGCCACCCTGACGTCGGTGACGGTGTTGGTATGGGCGTCACACTTTAAAGTTTTACAACAAAGTTTTTTTAAAATTATGTGATTGGCAAGGTGCTGTCAGCCCAGCTATCCTGTACATGGACAGGTCTTGCATACACATAGCTTAAATGGCAGGCCACATTCTTATTTCAGGCTACCAGACTGTACTGGATGCTGGGGTCTTTCCAGAATTAATATCGGATCGAACATTTTAATCCATACATTAAGGTCTGACCTTGCATTTTGCTGCTAGTTTGTTGTTTTAACCACCTTTTTTTCCTTTTTAAGAGATCATTGTGTTTTGGTTTTCACAGCGTCTCGATTCCAGCTTCTCTCCTTGAAGAATGGGCTACTATGACTTGACTGCCTCATGCTTCTTGGCCTGTGCAAGGGCATTCTCCAGCATCAGCTCAGCATCAAGTTGAAGCTTCTCTGAGACTTGTGGTCTTGAAGCCCATCCACCAGCCTATCCCATATCAGGCCATTGTGTAAAGCTCCAAATGCACAGTTCACTGCCAGTTCATACAAACTTGTTATGAATGAATCCACATTTTTCCCATCAAACTTCGCCTTCTGATCAAACAGTACATGTTCAAAAATGACTTTCTATTTAGGGATGAATATTGGATATAGCCATAAATGGAATTATGGACATCTGAAATTCAAATGCTGAATGTGAGACATAGGCTTACACCCCAACCATTTGGGTAGTCCTTACAGTGTATAAATTCACCTCCATGTTTTTATAGTTTTTGCAAAGGGGAACAACTTCGTGACTTATGGTTTGCTTTCCTTATGATGAAGCCCCTCTAAAATTGGGTCTACTCTTAAAGACAAAAATTTGTTCCTCACGGAGCAAATTTTTTCATTTAAGAGTAGACCCCATTGGGAAAGGAGACAAAAATGGGAATGGCAAAGTTGCTTTCACTGAAATTGTTACCATTCACCTTAACGTTGTCCTAAAAATTAGGGTCACTACAGAATCATTTAAATTTGGAATTAATTAGATGATTGCCATAATTATGTAAATTAGAAGTCACATTTTATACCCATTTATGCTTTTTGGGCAAAATTAATGTATGTCAGGATCTGTATCTTTTCTTACATATGCATTGTAGTTTTTTCCAAGCTTACAGATTTTATTTTTCATTATAGCTTGGGGTCAGCACTTTTGTAAGAAATTATGTTGTCAGATTTAATATAAAGATGTCAGTTTCTTGTAGCAGAAATGTTGCTAAGTAACCAGTAAACAAAAAACATAAACTTCTGAGTTTTGTTTTCTTTTGTACCAAAATGACCATATTTCCTTGCATAATTCTGCATGAGCAAACAACTACCGTTTTAATCTGAACAAATGTCCCTGCTCTAATAAGAAACCCACCTGCCGCTTTTTTTTTTTGAAATTAATGTTATTTAACTTGCATGAATTCCTGTCTGCTTTTCTGGATAAGGTAGCGCTTTAAAATGGGATCTACTCTTACAAGAAAGAATTTGCTCTTAGAGTAGCAAATTCTTTCCTTTAAGAGTTGACCCCTGCCGAGAAGAGAAGCAAAATAGTACTTTCCTCTGAAAGTATACCTATCACCTTAATATTGCTTATTAGAGGTATTTTAGCAGTGGCTGACTTACTAAACTTTAGGCTCTAAATTATGCCCCCTTTTGCAAAATGCAGTGTCCCCGGGGTGTTTAATAGAATAAATACGAGAAGCAGTCAGATCAAGATCTGTGTTGTATGCCATTTTGCCAGCTCCATTTCGTCTTGTGTGGGATTAGCAGAAGAGACAAAGGTCAACAATTACTTTTCAGGCAATGGTGGCAGCATAGAATTGCCACTTTTCTAGTTTGTGACAATGCACAAATAGGCCATTTTCATTTTAATGATTTCTTTGAGAATACCTGAAGTATCTGTTGAAAAAATTTCAGTATGTAATGTCACTGAAACACTGTTTGCCATACTCAGATACCAGCGACATCATAGATTTGCTGCATGGTACCATAGAAACTAAGAGATCATATTGATGTCTAAGTAACGTCATTGAGGCATCATTCTACCAAGGTACTAGGCACAACAGTTGGTAATTCCATTGTTTTATGGTAACTGTCTAATATGATGTCACTGGTATCAGAGAATGGCAAACAGTGTATACCATGCTCCGTCAATTTTTCAGTGACACTATAAACTGAAATTCTTTCAACAGAATCTTCAGATTTTCTCAGAGTAACATGTATTTTTAAATTGTTTAATTCCATGTTTAAACCTCATTTTTTGGAAAGGTTTCACCCTGTAAAAAAATGATGGCACTAGAAATGTGTCTCTGCGACATAGATGCCCCCACCTAGAGCCTTGATTAAGGTACTGGTACCTGTAGGATAACTAGCTTCATATTGACAGACTTGTAGGATACAAAAATGAAAATCAAGGGATCACGATATATAGATTGATTGATTTGATGCTTAACGTCCACGGTAAACAGCAATGGCCATGTCGGGACGGTCAGTTAACCTAACCACACTATTCCTGGGCAGGCTTAGACCTCCTAAGCGGTTAACCAGTACTAAGTGCACATACTTTCGCCAGCAACTGACAACTGCCCTTCTTGAGTCAGCGGAAGGAGAACGAAAGTATGTGGCCAGACCGGGTTTCGAACCCAGGACCTCTGACTTATGAGTCAGGTGCCCTACCGATTGCGCTACGCGGCCCGGCCACGATATATAGATATAGGTCAAAGTGACATTTATTTTGCCGTCAAACCTCAGACACCAATATGACAAGAACATTTTTTCATTATAGCCTATTCACATGGCGTAAGTGCGCACTATGATCTTGACCTTTAAGCTACTAACATGGTTCTGGCATGCAACAAATGGTCTTGCCAAAGAAATCCCACCGTACATTGGATACAAACAGGTTTACACTTTAGCCTATGCACAAAGTTTAAGTGGGAACTGTGACTGACCTTTGAGCTAGGGACATGGTTCCTCCACATGACACATCATATAATTATTTGTACAAAAAAAAAAATTGAAATACCACCATGTAGAACAAAGTTATGGAGTGCACACAAAACTTGTTTTTACATGGCCTATACACAAGGTTTACATGTGCATTGTGACCTTGATCTTCAAGCTACTGACATGCTTATAACATGTGACACACGGTCTTCTAATGATGATCACATATAATAATCTTTAAATCCCACCAAGCAGGACAAAGTTATAGGTCAGACACCATGTTTCACTGTAGCCTATGTGCTAAGTTTAAGTGCAGACTGTGACCTTAACCTTCAAGCTAGTGACATGGTTCTTCCATGTAACACATTTTCTTGTCATAAAAACTTTATGCCATATAATTTTGAAATAGCACAATGCATGACAAAGTTGCAGGCTAGACATGAACATGTTTCACTGTAGCCTATGCACAAAGTTTATGTGTGCAGGATGACCTTGACCTTCAAACTAGCATCATGGTTCTTCCATCCAACACATGGTCTTGTCCTGATGATTTTTTGTACCAAATAATTTTGAAATCCCACCATGCAGGACAAACTTATTGACAGGACACGAACATATTTTTCACTATAGCCTATGCACAATGTTTAAGGGCACAGTGTGACCTTGACCTTTCAGCTAGGGACAAAATTCTTGCATGTGACACATCGTATTGTCAAGATCATCATTTGTGCCAAATACTTTTCAAATCCCATAGTGCAGAATGAAGTTATGGGCCTGACACGATCCTGGTGATACACAAACACACACATTCATACATGGAAAGGGTAAACTCTATAAGCCCTTCCGCCATTTCATGGGGCATAAAAACATGGTGTAGCAAACACCTTGAAGGTGTCCAGATTCCAGATATTCATAAGCATACATCATTCTGGCAGTATATGGATACTAAATGAATAAAGCAAGTAAAAATCATATTTATTGCAGCAATACTTTACATAACAAAAAGTACCTAGCCACAAAAAAAAAGTTTACAAAAACTACATATGGCTCTGTATAAGTAAACATGATTAAATCACCAAATAAGGTGAGTCTGATAATAATAGGATAATTTTCATTTTCCTCCATATAAACCAATGTTGTTGCTTCCAATAAGAACTGCCATGATGAGGCAATTCTAATGAGGGGTTACAATATATGTTTTAATGTGACTGAACACAGTTTTTCAGGGGAAGCAACCAGTCCATTTTCATTTCTGCCACCCTTTTAATGTGGGTCAACTCTCAAAAGGAAGAATTTGCTCCTCTAGGACCAAATTCTTTCCTTTATGTTCCTCTAGGAGCAAATTCTTTCTTATATGAGTAGGACCAGTTTAGAAAAGTTTGGTCATCCAGGGAAACATACAGGAAGTCACATCAGTTGTTCCCCTTTGTAAAAATGGCAGAAATGCATGGAGGTGTATCCATACAATAATATACAGAAATTATCCTGAAATTATTATCATACTCTCCTTATCTGGCACTCTGTATAACGACTGTAAATGTCTGAATGAGCTAAGAAATAAGATGAATTTATGTGGGTGAAATAACTGTTGATGTGGAACTTAAAATGAATTTGATGTTGCGAAAATATATTTCTATGATTGTAATGTGGTGGACCAGCAAACAATGTAGACCCAGGTCAGACTGCTCCTAAAGGAGCAGTCTTATCTGGGTCTACACTGGTTGCCAAGTCATTTTTTGTCTCAATGAACAATTTTTAGAACAGTTACTGTTTATTTCTATACAAGCTCATGGAAAAAGATGAAATACATGTATGTGAAATAAATGTTGATACAAAATTTACAAGACCTGTCACACGGACAGGATAGCTCGCCTGACAGCGCCTTGCCCAGCACATAAAAAACTTAAACGTAAAACTTAAACATTTTGCTAACGCCGTCGCCAACGCCAGGGGTAGTGCAATAGCTCTTCCTGAACTTCGTTCAGGCGAGCTAAAAATTAATTAAATTCTGCGAAATTTTATGTATATAATGGTAACATGGTTCACACTGAATGCAATGCATTTACAATACCTCAGACAGATAAAAACCAAAATGTGTAGTATATATACATTGCTGGACATTAAATACTGACCCTTACTCTGAGTATGGAAGTGCTTTGGGACAGTACAGATCAAAATCTACACTGTAAATGTGTTTGTGCTAATTAAAATCGTCAATTTATCAAACAAGAAAACAGTTTACCTTCCAACTTAGACCATGTTTCAATGCTAACTGTTGGTTTTAGAAAAAGATTAAATAAACAAGATGGAAAAAAAGGAGAAAGATTTGAAATACAGCTACTCGCAAATCTCAACAAAATAAATCACGCAATACAGAACACAGAGATGTTCACCTTCAGTCAAGACTCTGTAGTAAACTGAAAAATCTTTGACAAAGTGCCATGAAAAGCAAAACTATGCAATAATCCCCTAAAAAATCATGTTTATACAGAAGTCGCTAAAAATTCCCAACAGTAAAAGCAAATATTCTACATACACACTAAGTCTTTTGCTTTATTTGAGCCATGACACACCAAAACCAACAAAGTGGCATGTGTGCCGAGGGAAGACTCAGATCAGTCTGGGCATCCACCCAGTCTGATTAGTCTTTGCATTGCACTTAAAGGGTAGCAAAGGGACTCAGCTACATGTAGCTCCATGCAGACAGCAAAGACTCTGATCAGACTGGGTGAATGCCCAGGCTGATCTGAGTCTTTGCTGGGCACACATGCCACTTTCTTTGTTTCGTCCTGCCTCAGCTCATTTTGTCTTTCTGGGAGCTGCAATCTCATTAAGTTTTTTAATCTCACTTATTTTTTAGTATGCCATACTTGTTTAAATTTTCTTAAGGCAAATGGCTACAACTCCATCTTTTTCCACCATTTTTACAAAGGGAACAACTTTCAAGACATCGTGCTTGCTTACCTGTAGGACCAATCGCTCCCAAAAGTAGTCATCTCTTTAAAAGTAAGAGTTTGCTCCTGGGGGGATGGAATTTTTCTCTGCATGAGTCAACTCTGGTTAAGCAGAGGGCAAAAATGAAAATGGTAGAGTTGCTTCCCTTGAAAGTATATCCGATCACCTTGAAATGTAAATGTTAGATTGTTTGGAGCTGACATACAATGCTGATCCTGATCGGACCAATAGCAACTGTGGCTGAAGCGAACCCCTTTTTTTTCAACAATGAAAACCACTAATAAACTGTTTACGCTATGATACACAATAAATAATCACAGCCAGCCATACTTTCCAGAAGCAAAATAAAAAAATCAAAAAAATCAGAGAGGAAACATACAAGATTAAAAATATGTGTATAATATATACATGTACCAGACATACCATGTTAAAATTCTTATACTGTCCATATAAAATGTAATGTAGAAAAATGAATGTCACATTAATACCCAAACTGTTGCTACTATACTTATTTGGCAATAAAACCGTATTGTTCCATCTAGAATGACCCCAAATATCTTAATCAGTCTTATGAAATTAAGCTGTGAGATGGTTTTTCCCTTCTAAAACAATGCCAAAAATCTAGAATCAGATCAAAATGACCGCAAATATTTAAATTTAAATCAGTGTTATGAAATTTAGCTGTGAGATGGTTTTTCTCCTTCTAAAACAATGCCAAAAAGCTAGATCCGGATCTAAATTTTTGGCATTGTTTTGGAGGGAAAACCTAGCATCTTATAACTGAAGAAATGTGGTAATCATTCAAGCAAATCTATATCTCAGAAAAATGTTTAGAACCAGATGAGCAATCTCATCTGGGTGTACACAGCTTGCAATTCAGTTTGCAATCCCTTTTTTGTCAGATTACCCATTTTCTAAATAGTGGACTTGTACAGTTTGGAAGCTAAAATAGCCCATTTCAAATATAGGGGTGTCAGAATTGAAGGTTTCAGATACTGTAACAAACTGTTGAACATGAAATGTTGGAATGAAAATGAAAAACCCATATTAGACTTAATGTGAACGGGTATACCTTCATGTTTTTGTGCCATTTTCAATAAGGGGAGAAACTCTTGTGACTTCTTATTTGCTTCCCTGGATTACATAGCCCTTCAAAACTGGGATCTACTCTTAAAGGGAATAATTTGCTCCTCAGGGAGCAAATTCTTCCCTTGAAGAGTTGATCCAAAATGAATTGGAGGGCAAAATTGAATATGGCAGAGTTGCTTCCCCTGAAAGTACATCTATTCACCTGAAATCTACCTGTATATGCATACAAACACATCCTATCACACTTTATCTTCTTCTCTGCATACCCAGAAAGCACACATAATCTCACAGATCTTTTGACTAGCCTAAAATTTGTAATTTCTCATTTCTTCAGATTTTCTGACGTCATGATTTTCTTTGCCTCAATTAGTAGCGAAACCTATTATTATTGGGATGGATGGGGAACTTGCTATTTTAAGTCCTATTTAATGGTATTTCTGTCATACCAGGACAATAGGAAAAGTGATAATGAAAAGTTGTATGCAATGGAACCCCATTTACAGCCAGGAAGATTTCGGCCTCCAGCAGTCTTGGACTGGGAACCACTAGATCAGCATGACAGCCCTTAAGCTACTGAGCTACCGAGGCTCCCTATTAATTTTTGGAGCTCTTGTTGCCATGACATCTGAAAAACATAGATGAAATTGTGTCTGGTTGTAGATTAAAGGATGATTTTAAGACAACAATTTCCTTTATAGTGAAAAAATGGAATAATGTATGGAATATGTGAAAAATGGCATAAAAGAATCTGGGTATTATCTTATGTTAAAAAAAAGAAAATGAGAAAAAAAAGGCAATATCCCTAGCACCACTGATACCTATAAAAATTACTAAATTACTATAGTTCTATAAAACTAGTAAAATCTAGATCAAAATTATTCCCATCAACCGATACTCACATATCACCATGGTAACTGTAACTGTCTCCACAGACATTTTTTTGTTCAACACAAACCTAGAGCTCTGAATCTTATTTTGCTGACAGATAGTTAGAGCTTCAGATAGAGATCAGTACTGAAGATAATCCAGAGATTATTTTTCTTATTTCTGAATGAAAAGATATGTTGTGACCTCTCATTAGAACCGTCTCGACGAGACGGTTCTAATGAGGTGTCACAACTTATGTTTTTATGGAGAAATATGGAAAATTATCCGTAAATAAATTATCCCTGTTACCCCTTTTTAGCTAGAGCACTGTTTAGCTGTACATGTATATGTATGCTGTGACTTCTTAGAACCAGTCACAAAGGTGGTTGAACTAAAAGGCAATAATACGTTCATGGTAACTGAATTGAAACTTCAGAATTACCACCAAAAACCTCATTTAATCTGCAGCTCTGCAACATTCTTAAACTAATCCCCATCTTCTTTAACCCACATATCACCATAGTAACCATCTCATATCACCTTAGTAACTTTCTCCGTAGATCCATTTTGACCAACAATATTCTCCTTCTCAACTTCCTCATTATATGACACAACTTAAGGTGCATGGATACACAACTACATTTTTTGCACCAGTTTTTCAAAGGGAGACAATTTTTGTGATTTCCTGATTACTTTCCTTGATAACAAAACCCTTCCAAATTGATAACAAAACCCTTCCAAAAGGTCTACTTTTAAAGGAAAGAATTTGCTCTGGTAAGAGCAAATTTTTTCCTTTACAAGTTGACCCCCCATTACAAGTTGACCCCCATTACAAGTTGACCCCCCATTAAAAAGGGAGGCAAAAATCAAACTGACAGAGTTGCTTCCTCTGAAATTGTATACATGCACCATAATACTGACCTATTCCTAGAAAAATTTTCAGAATGAGACATTACTTGATTACCGCCCGTAACCAAAACAGGCAAGGGAAAAAACTTGTAAAGGGAGACAATAAGCAAATATTTTGCAAAGTCAGGCAAATGAGTTCCCCTGCCCTCATCCCTGTCCCACTTCTATCTGCAGTATATTTACTTCTTTAAACACACCACAAATTATTTAACCTCCCTTATATGTATTGTACAAAAAATATTTCCCTTACCTACACTGATCAAGGGAGACAATCAGGAAATGTCTCCCATCAATAAACCATACAAAGTTATTCATAGTACAAAATCAGTAATAATAATTCTACTAGTTGATTCAAAAATCTTTGGCCCTGAGGGGTCAACTAGGGGAATGTCTCTGTAACATGCACTCCCACCCCTTGAGGCATGAAATCATGCACTTTCAATTATATGTCAATTTATCACACTTTATGGTTCAATATTGCACAGCTGTTTATGTTATAACCTACTGTGTCCATGTTTTCACAGAAAACATACACAAACCCTGGGCCCAGTTGTTCAAAACTAAGAACATCACTGGTAAATGAGCTTTATATTTCATAACAACTGGGCCTACTGGGCCTGGGACAATACAACATTTCAGGGAGAGAATTTTCATTCTCAGCTTATTTCTCAACACAAACTTATGGAGCTGGGTCTCAAAGAATCTAATGAGATCCAACTTAAAAGTTTTATGCAGAAATAACAAAGTACAATTTCCAACTCCCCAGTTTTTGTATCATCTCAATCCGCAAATAAATATTTCCACTTTTTTGTCTCCTTAATCACAGACAGATCTATCACAACAACGCCATAGACCATGTGACCACAAAAGAAACTGATTCATAGCATACATATCCTCAGAAAGAGTGTCTTTGCTCATTTCTCTGTTCTTTCAAAACCACAAAGCTCAAAACTACATATTTCTTCTGATCATGATCATCTAGCAGCACTCAAAGAGAGTATCTTCGCTCATTTCTCTGTTCTTTCAAAAGCACAATGTTCATTCCTTCTGATCAGGATCATCTAGCAGCACAATGTTCAGTTTCTCTAGAAGCACTATGAAGACAGGTTGTAAATATGATCACTGTCACATAGAAGCATTGTGTTCATAATCTAAAATGACACACAGTAATCACAGCTCTAAAACAATCTCAATATAGTCTGATAATCGAGTGTCAGATTGCCAAGTACTAGGTCCATGAGTTTTCATGTACTTTCCAAAATATGTATCCATGGTAACTGTGGCAAGAGTTTTTGATAATACTGCTATACATCAAGATCTTTAGGCTGTTTCTGTACAATGAATGGCTCACTCCACATTCTCCGCAGGTCACCCTGGAAAATAAGTATAAAATTTACATCTCTATATTTACATTCTTGGTGTATTTACTGAAAAGCCCTATAGTAAACCAAAGGAACTTAATGTAGTTTACATTCCAATAATTACATTGAGACACGCGACGTCAATGACGTAAAAATAAACAATGGCTCTCTACAACCTGATTGGACATCAGCAACGTCATGACGTCATGCATACCGTTCTGCCGTTAGAAGAAAATCTACGTGTACATGTTTTACTGCTTCAATTTTAGCGCTTATATAAGATTTTTCATGAAAGATTTGATTGAAACGAATGTAAATATAAGCAATGAACTTAATTTTTCTGATGTTTATCGAAGTGTAAACTACATTGGGTCACTTGCAAAGTTTACATGAACCCCTTCGGGGTTCATTCACTTTGCTCGTGACCCAATGTAGTTTACACTTCGATAAACCTCAGAAAAATGAAATTCATTCCTTAAATCGACTCACAGGTGTCTTAGCTTTGCCTGTCTTAAGGTGTATGGGAACATTTCCATGTTTCTCTCTGCCATTTTTATAAAAGGGAACAACTTTTGTGACTTTCTGTTTGCTTCTAAGGGTGATGAAGCCTTTTCAACATTGGGCCTGTACATAAAGAATTTGCTCCTTGTGGAACAAATTATTTCCTTTAAGACTTGACAACCATTGCATGAAACTGGAAGAGCCACATTCCCAAAGTGTCTCCATTTGCCTTTAGAACAAGCAAAGATTAGCAACAATGGCATTTTCACTAGACCTTGAGCTCTAAGTTGATGAAAATTCTAAGTGATTTCTTATTTTTGAGTGTTCTAGATGCCCCTATCTCTTGCCTTGTAAGAAAATCATTTATATCTTTCAAGATCTTAAAACTGATCAATGATTGTCACAGACCATTGCAAACATGTGTTTGGACACAAGTACAATGACCCAAATACTTCACACCTCACTGCCATGCAAGAGCAACTGTGGTATAGTGTTAACACACAAGCCATCAATACAAGGAGCACAGGTTCGAGCCCTCTCTCCATCAGACTGTTTGATTAGATTTCAAACCTACATTGCAGATTGAGACCCTGATCAGGAACAACAGTTTGATCTGGGTGAACAGTTGTTTTTGTTGTTGTTTTATTGTTTCACGTCTATGGTAAACAGCTATGGTCATGTCGGTATGGTCAGTTAACCTAACCACACTATTCCTAGGCATACTTTCACCAGTAACTGACAACTTCCCTTCTTGAATCAGTGGAAGGAAAAATGAAAGTAAGTGGCCAGACCGGGTATCGAACCCAGAACCTCTGGCTTATAAGTCAGATGCCCTACCGACTGCGCTACGCGGCTCGGCTCAGGGTGAACAGTCCAATATTAACTGTCATTATGGTACCAACTTACTTTGAGATAAGCCATTGTGAGCAGAGGTAGTAATGTGAATGGTACGAGATATAACAATGCTGGTTGGGCGGCCTTGAACACTTCTGATGATACTGTTGCTGTTAATAAACCTGAAAATAAATATGTGTGATCTTATACAATACTGAAAACATTAAATATATGAAAAGCCAGGACCGTTATCAAATATTCTGATTTCTCAGCCGCAGCACACTGCTCTAATGAACTGGAATCTTAAGGCATTCATGGGAAGCTCTAATATTTTAATTTCTGCCTCCCTTACTAATTGGGGTCAACTCTTGAAGAGCCTCATTTTGAAAGGGCTTTAATGTCCAAGAAAGCAAACAGGAGTTGTCTCCCTTTGAAAAATTGGCTAAAAAGCAAGGATATTTACCCATATACCTTAAATCTTTGAAAATGCTTGAGAGGACAGGAGGAGAATGTTCAATCAAAATCTGATCACCATTAAACCCACAATCATGACAGTGTTCTGCCCTCCCCCGTCCCACTAAGCCAACATAACCAGATTTCTGTTACAGATCTTTCCATATACAAATTGGATCAAAGTAAGAAGATAGGCAATGATTACAGGTACGAATTAATACAATCAAATCCCACATCCCGCTCTCAAAACCAATAAGAAAGAAGCACACACACACGAAATAATTGACCCAAGTTCACGAAAGACACACACAGTAAACCGAACGAGCAGCTCTTTCCCAAACAGGTGGTCATTCAGCTACCCTAATCAACAAGAGGGCCATGGTGGCCCTGAATCGCTCACCTGAGCATTAATCAGTTCACTGGCTCTGGTGAAGATTTATACGAGTTTTTACCATACTAACATTTGACCTAGTTTTTGACCCGATATGACCCAGTTTCAAACTTGGCCTGGATATTGTAAGAATAAACATTCTGACATAGTTTCATTGAGATTGGATCAAAACTGTGCCCTCTGGAGCGTATACAAGGTCGTTCTTAAATTTGACCTAGTGACCAAGTTTTTGACCCGACATGACCCAGTTTCAAACTTTACCTAAATTTCATTAAGATAAACATTCTGACAGAGTTTCATGAAGATTGGATCAAAACTGTGCCCTCTAGGGTGTACACAAAGTTTTTCTAAGATTTGACCTTGAGCCAACGTGACTCAGTTTCATAAGGGGCTTAGATATATGGACAATAAACATTTTGACATAGTTTCATGAAGATTGGATCAAAACTATGCCTTCTAGTGCTTACACAACGTTTTTCTAAGATTTGACCTAGTGACCTAGTTTTTTACCCGACATGACCTACTTTCAAACTTGGCCGAGAGTTTATGAAGATAAACATTCTGTGAAAGTTTCATTAAGATAAGATCAAAACTGTATCCTCTAGAGCGTACACAAGGTTTTTCTAAGATTTGACCTAGTGACCAAGTTTTCAACCCGACATGACCCAGTTTCAAACTTGTCCTACATATTATGAGGATAAACATTCTGACAAAGTTTCATGAACTTTGAATCAAAACTGTGCCTTCTAGAGCGCGCACAAGGTTTTTCTAAGATTTGACCTAGTGACCTAGTTTATGACTCGACATGACCCAGTTTCGAACTTGGCCTAGAGTTTATGGAGATAAACATTCTGACAATGTTTCATAAAGATTGGATCAAAACTGTGTCCTCTAGAGCTCACACAAGGTTTTTCTATGATTTGACCTAGTGACCTAGTTTTTGACCCGACGTGACCCAGTTTCGAACTTATTCTAGATATTATGAGGATAAACGTTCTGACAAAGTTTCATGAACTTTGGATGAAAACTGTGCCTTCTAGAGCGTTACAGAAGGTTTATCTAAGATTTGACCTAGTGACAAAGTTTTTGACCCAACATGACCCAGTTTCAAATTTATCCTACATATTATGAGGATAAACATTCTGAAAAAGTTTCATGAACTTTGGATCAAAACTGTGTCCTCTATAGCATACGCAAGGTTTTACTATGATTTGACCTAGTGACCTTGTTTTTGACCCGACATGACCTACTTTCAAACTTGGCCGAGAGTTTTTATAAGTGAACATTCTGACAAAGTTTCATAAAGATTAGATCAAAACTGTGTCCTCTAGAGCGTACACAAGGTTTTTCTATGATTTGACCTAGTGACCTAGTTTTTGACCCGACATGACCCAGTTTCAAACTTGTCCTACATATTATGAGGATAAACATTCTGACAAAGTTTCATGAACTTTGGATCAAAACTGTGTCCTCTAGAGCATACACAAGGTTTTTTCTATGATTTGACCTAGTGACCTAGTTTTTGACCCGACATGACCCAGTTTCGAACTTATCCTAGATATTATAAGGATAAACTTTCTGATTAAGTTTCATGAACTTTGGATCAAAACTGTGCCTCCTAGAGCGCACACAAGTTTTTTCTAAGATTGACCTAGTGACCTAGTTTTTGACCTGACATGACCCAGTTTCAAACTTGGCCTAGAGTTTATGGAGATAAACATTCTGACAAAGTTTCATAAAGATTGGATCAAAACTGTGCCCTCTAGAGCGTACACAAGGTTTTTCTATGATTTGACCTTCTGACCTAGTTTTAGATCGACCTGACCCAGTTTCGAACTTGTCCTAGATACTTTGGGGATAAACATTCTGACAAAGTTTCACGAACTTTGGATGAAAACTGTGCCCTCTAGAGCGTACACAAGGTTTTTCTAAGATTTGACCTAGTGACCTAGTTTTTGACCTGACATGACCCAGTTTCAAACTTGGCCTAGATTCTATGGAGATAAACATTCTGACAAATTTTCATAAAGATTGGATCAAAACTGTGTCCTTTAGAGCGTACACAAGGTTTTTCTATGATTTGACCTAGTGACCTAGTTTTAGACCCGACGTGACCCAGTTTCGAACTTGTCCTAGATACTATGAGGATATAGATTCTGACAAAGTTTCATGAACTTTGGATGAAAACTGTGCCCTCTAGAGCGTACACAAGGTTTTTCTAAGATTTGACCTAGTGACCTAGTTTTTGACCCGACTTGACCCAGTTTCGAACTTGGCCTAGATTTTATAAAGACTAACATTCTGACAAAGTTTCATAAAGATTGGATCAAAACTGTGCCTGCTAGAGTGTACACAAGCAAAAGTTGACGGACGTCCGGCTCAGGTGAGCTAAAAACAGCATCAACATCTATTTTTTCATCTATTTTATTTTTAACTTACAAAACAAAACAAAAGGCAGATTAGGTAGCAAAACAGGTGACCATACCTCCAAAGAATAAGGAACAAGCCTATTTATTCTCTTATGGAATATTAAATATAAGACTTCTGCAAAAGACTGAAATACTAAAAAAAGAAATCTGCAGAAACAGGTTTTGCCTGTTTGCCTGAGGTCACAGAAAATGAGCTGCATCAGAAACCCAATGCAATGCAAAGGACTACGTGCGTTAAGGCCATTTTTTGGCCCCCATCTGAGGTCAAAATATGAAAGTCGAGGTAAAAGTATTTCATTGCATGATTTCATTAGACCAATACTTCTAGTGCTTCATTTCAGTTAAAACTTGAATCTTGCTGTGCTTTAAGTATGAATAAATGGCTACTGAAACAGGCTAAAACCATGGAATTTGTCATTTTTGGTCAATGTTTAGGCATTCAGTTTACAAATTAGAATAGAGCACAACCTTTAACCAACAAATCCTTTTAACATATGATGTATATTGCTACAATTCACATCATATTGAAAGATTTTGTTGGTTAATGATTGTGCTCATATTTAATTCTTAAAAAAAACTGAATTCTGCAGACAGCCATTTACCTATAGTGTGCATGTAATAAACATGGTGAAATGTATACCTGGCTGTAAGTGTACATTCAAAGGCATAAGAACTAGAATTGAAATGTGATTTTAAGTAAACCTTCACAAACTGAATTACCCTAAAATGTTACCATCTTTCAACAACTTACGGTAAATATCCTAAAAATGTTGCGTTGATTGAATTACCCTAAAATTGGACCTTTAACAGTTCAGCAGCTATCCAAAAGCAGCATTTTAGTAAAAAAAAAATACTCTAGCCTCTGAGCAAACTGTTCCAAATAAAGTAGGAAGCTATATATTTTATTCATTAACCTGAATAAACCTAAGATTCTGCATGTAAATTCAATGAAAATGATTTGTTATGATGCATACTGACAGATGCCAAGCAGAAATTGACTGATTTTGAAGTCAGCCAGCAAATAGTTTGAGATGTTGCCATTTAGGCCCACAAAATTAAGTGACACATTTCAGCACAGATATAGGCTGAAATGGACAGCAAAACGTTTTTATTATCATGTGACACTATATTTATGATAGTTATCTAATCTCTAATAAAAATCATAAATAAGTTCCTTCAAGAGCAAGGGAAACAGTCACTAGACTGAAGGTGAATCAGAGAACAAGTGAGCAGGGGATTAAGTATACCCCGGCCACTGCCTCTGCCTAATCAAAACAATTATTATCAGAAAACTTTAATGCAAATCCAATATAAGTTTTGATGTCTGTGACCTTGACCTTAGGGTAGCAGTGACAATGATGTCAACTGAACAATTTCAATTTTGCTCTACATGTTGATCAAGAGGTTCTATTCTTGTTTACCTACACTATTAATAGCAATTATATACAACAAATGCCTGAGCCCTAATTATTGATCACTGGTCCAACCCAGAGGCCCAACCCCGGGACTATTATATCGCTGGTCAAACCAAATCCTACAGAGATGTCATGAACCAAATATGAAAAGAAGCTGACATGCTGTTTACGAGATAAGAGCAACAACAACAACAAAAAAATAACGCAAAACTTTGAAGGAAAAATTTACAGACGAACAGACGGATGAAAAAATATACTAACAAATGACCTAAAAGACAAATTATAGTTTGTATGCCGGATGTTTAATTTAAGACTCATTCAAAAAGAAAAATACAATTACATGCGTCAAACATATATATACACACGACAATGTAATTTTCCTTGTACAGAGAATGGCATAAGGGTCATAACCTTTGACCCCATTTTGTCCCCATATATAATGTCTGTCACCAATTTCCTTATCAGTTTCATTTAGGGGAATAACACAGCTATTATTTATACCAATATGAGTCATTTTGGTTGGGGGCCATTTTTGGGCCTTAATGCACGTAGTCCTTTATGCTGATAATATTGCTATTAAGTAGATTAATATATCTAAGTCTTCCGCATAAGGCTCTGTCTCGCCTGTATGCACAATGTCACAAAAAAAAACTCAACAGAACTTTACACCAGAAAAGCAGTGGCTATGTCTTGCTTCTGCTCGTCATATTTACAACAAAATAGCTGTTGGCTAATGGCAAACAGTGGAGACCCTGATCAGAGTGCTCCTCTAGGAGCAGTATATCTTACCAAGAAAGTAGCCAATGAGAGAACAATGGAAGTAGGTGATTTTCTGTACATAAGGAGATGGCGTAGGTACTCCTGTCTCTGTGGAGTTGAGCTGGGACCTCTTATAAGCATCATAGCGTAGAACAAAACATAGTAACAAGCCTGGCATTACCTGCAATTGAAAAATACATTACAATAGATGGATGGAGCATGCCTTATGGTAGCTTGATATTAGGGTGATAGCATACACCTGCAAGGAAGATCAGTTCTTTTGCAAACTTATAGACAGGCCTAGATTTTAGGTAAATTCTGCTAAGCATCTACACTGTTTGCTCAAGTACATGTACTTATTATGTACCATTATCTATTTATGGTAATTATGGTAAAGAAATGAGCTTGACAAGTATTCATTTGATAGTGTGGCATGAAAAACCACATGTACAGCAAACACTTAAACCCACTTGTTCAAACTGACCAGAGTTTTCACTTTGTAGATTCACCAAGGTTCATAAATGGTTAATGCAAAAATGAAAGACTGATCAGACTGTGCAGATGCAAAGGCTGATCTGAGTTTTTCCTTTCAGCACATGCTGTACGGTAGCTGTTTACATAATGCTTATCACTTATAAGAAATAGCAAGAGACAGCTACATGTATACTTACAATATCTCCTAATCCTAGCATTGAGAAATGACTGGAATTCTGCATACTGAAAAAAAAAATATATACCGTAATCGACCTTATTAGCGCCCTGTGTGCTTAACTTTTTCAAAATGGCGGCAAATACATGTAGTAAACTTTCTTTCATATAAGCGCACATTTTAATAGGTTATTATATATTGAAGGGAACGAATTTAAAGGTAAAGCATCAGAAAAAAAGCTGCTTATAAGCAGCTTTTCTCTGATGCTTAACCTTTTAAATTCGTATGGATATACATGTAGAAGGATAGAGAAGATTTAGAAGTAAAAACTTGAATATTCTATTGCATTTTCAGCTCTTGTAAATGAGAAAGCAAAGGGATAAAGCAGTAAAAATATGTGCATTAATAGTCCTATGCCTCACAAATTGCCATGGCGTGCGCTTATAGAGGCATGTGCACTAATTAGGTAGAATACGGTATTTTATAACATAAATCACAATAAAACATTGAAGCTCTTTGTAGCTTTTTTTTTCACTGAATTTGATCTCAATGATTACATGTCTGATCACCATCAGATAACATAAGATGACAAACATTGTATTTTTCAATGAACCTGCATGTAGATGAAACTTTAGTATTTTGAATGATAGCTGGATGGATGACTTGCAGAGATGGGGTAATGGTAATGAGTAATGGTAATGCATTACAATGCATACTTTTTTCAAAGTAATGCTAAGTAATGAGTAATGAAGGATTTTTTCATTACTATTCTATTCTATTTTCTATTCTATCCCATAACCTTACTAGGTCGTTGGGGCACCACAGCTGACTTCAAAACAATCCCTTTCCACCTTGTCCTGTCTTCAGCTGCCCTAGTTGAGCTGGCAAAATCCATTCCAGTCCACTCCTTGATATTGTCTTCCCACCTCTTCTTCTGTCTACCTCTTCTTCTTTTTCCTTTCACTGTGCCCTGAAGAATTGTCTTTGCTAAACCAGAAGACCTTGAGACGTGGCCAAACCACCTTAGTTTCCGTTTCTTGACCAGCGTCAGGAGTTCATCATATTCTCCAATGGCTGCTTGGATCTTCCTGCGAACCTCCTCATTGGTTATATGGTCCTTGTACGAAATGTTCAGTAACCTTCGGTAGCATCTCATCTCAAAGGCCTGCGTTCTTTTCTCTAACTCTGCTGTCAAGGTCCATGATTCACAGGCATACAGAAATATGGAAATGACAAGGGAGCGCATGAGTGTCACCTTTGATCCAAGAGATATGCTGTTATCTCTCCAGATTGGTTTCAGCTTGGCAAGAGCTGAAGTGGTTTGTGCTATCCTTGAGAGAACCTCCTGTTTTGAGCCATCATCTGAGACAACTGCTCCAAGGCATTTGAAGCTGCTTACAGTACCCAGCTTCTGCCCCTTTACCTTGATCTCCCTCTGGATGCCATCTGCGCAGTTTGTCATCAGTTTGGTCTTCTCAGCACTGATCTCCATCTTATACCTTGTGCAGGTCTGGTCGAGACTTTCAACTAGAGCTTCTAGTTCCTGCTCTTCCTCAGCAAGAGCGTCTATGTCATCGGCAAACCGCAGGTTGGTAATTTTTCTGCCGCCTATGCTAACCTTTCCGTCATGTTCTTCCAGAGCATCAGACATGATCCGTTCGAGAAAAATGTTGAAGAGGGTGGGTGACAGAAGACATCCTTGTCTTACTCCAACTGTTGTTCTGAACCATTCTCCTGTGCTGCCATTTATCAGGACTGCACTTGTAGCCTTGTCGTATAGCTGCTGAATGGTGCGAACTAGGTTTGCATTGATATTGTACTTCCTCATGGTGGCCCATAAGGCTGCATGCCATACCCTGTCAAAGGCTTTTTTGAAATCAATGAAGACATGGTACAGATTCTGCTGATGTTGGAGATACTTTTCACACAGGATTCTAAGGTTGAAGATCTGTTCTGTGGTGCTCCTTCCTGCTCGGAACCCAGCCTGTTCCTCAGCGATTATCTCTTCGGCTTGTGGCTTAAGCCTGTTCAAGATAACTTTCAGCATGACTTTGCTTGAATGACTGATGAGGCTGATGGTCCTGTAGTTCTGGCAGAGCTGTAGGTTGCCCTTTTTAGGGAGAGTAATAATCAGCGACTGAGTCCATGGGGTAGGCCATTCTCCTGTTCTCCAGATCCTGTTACAGATATCTGTTAAAACATCAATCATGGTCTCCCCTCCAGCTTGAACAAGTTCTGCTGGTATATTATCAACTCCGGCAGATTTTCCCTTCTTCAGTGCTGCTACTGCAATCTCAACTTCCTCACGAAGGATCAGTTGTTGATCTTCATCTGGGGGCTGACTGCAGTCCAGAACCGTATTGTCACCATCAGTCTCATGGTTGTATAATTCTGAGCAATATTCTGTCCATCTGCTGAGAATCTCTTGTTCTTCTGTAAGGCATTTCCCAGACTTGTCCTGGATAGTTGTGGATCTACCCTGTTTCTCTGAAGTTAGATCCTTCACCAGCTGGTATGCTTTCTTGCTGTTGTTTTTGTTCAGGCAAGTTTCGATCTCCTCGCACTGACTAGCTATCCAGTCCTCCTTCGCTTTCTTCACTGCCTTCTGAATCCTCTTGTTTGCTTCCCTGTATTCTTCTGCTCCTCCTGCTTCATACCTCTTCTTCTTCAAATTTCTCCTCTCATCACAGAGGTCGAGAACATCTCTAGTGACCCATGGCTTTTTCCTGCGACGTTCCTTCCCAAGTATCTCACTGGCTGCATCAGTCACTACTGTATTGTAGGTGGTAATCATGGTATCTATGTCCATGTCATCATCCCTCAGACCAATGAGTGGTGCAAATTTTCCACCTATTGTTGCTTGAAAAGTGCATGCCACCTCTGGGTCCCTTAGCTTCTCAAGATCAAACTTCAGTCTTGGCTGGGTTGGCTTTCTAGCCTTCTTCAGACGAACTCGGAAGGTCATCATGACCAGGTCATGGTCACTTCCTATGTCTGCTCCAGGAAAACTCCTTGTCCTTTGGATGTTGACTCCTGATCGGAAGCGCTTCCTCACCAAGATGTAATCAATCTGATTGTGGTGTTTCCCATCTGGGCTGTGCCATGTCCATCTCCTTGATGGTTTGTGAGGGCCAAGGGTGTTTGTCAGTACTAGGCTGTTACAGGTTGCAAACATGTAATGGTAATTTAATTAATTACAAGTACAAAAAGGCTGTAATGATGTAATGCTTTTTGGCATTACATTTTCATTACTTTGTAGTAGTCTGTTATTATCAACATCATCATGGTCAGCTGCTTTTCAAGACCAAAATGACTACAGTTATTAGTACACAGTGACAGTGAAAAAAGAATAGTGAATATTATTTTAATCAACAATAAAAATAATAATATTAATAATAGTGATAAATACAACAACAACAATGAAAAAACTGAAATACTATTGAAAAAGGCATAAAATCACAAGTCACTGACTTGTGATTTTACGCCTTTTTCAATAGTATTTCAGCCATATCAGGATGAGGAGAGGATGATAATAAAAGGCATGGAGTATGATGGGAGGGTGATAATGAAAGGCTGTGTGAACTGGAATGCTGTTCACAGAAAATAAGATTTCCACCTTCAGCGGATATTGAACTCAAGACCACTAGATCTGCAGGCCAGTACTAAATCTACCAAGCTACTGTGGCTCCTGTATCTTGAAACTACAGACCACCTCCAAATAAAAAGAATTCTGCAGAAGGTGGTCTTTAGCCGATCTGTGCACTGTCACAAAACAGGGGTAAACCAGAAAACTAGACAAAAGTTTATGCTGTCGTTACAAAAATGATACCTGTGTCTCACTTCTGAAAGTCAAAGGTACCATAAAAATTATTTAACTACCTGAAATAACTATTTATCATGCATCTGCTGCAAAATTCACCTGATAACAGGGGTATGATAACATGAAGTGATATCATGTCACTGTAGAACTGCGCTTGCGCGAATGTTATCAGGTCATGCCTTAAGAAGCGATCTCTGAAGACGATTGGCTACACACTGACGTTGGCTGTGATATCAGCGTTCGATTGGTTAATTGACGTCACCGACTTACGTCATAACGCATTCGCGACGTCAGCAAGTTCGAACAAAAATGTGTTTGCTTATCACTTGTTTGCCGCTATTTATGCCGTAAAATCTTCTAATGATGCATGATAAATAGAAAACCACGTAAGTGTCTTTTGATATCAAGTTTATCAGGCTCGACCAGAAACACGTCGGACTGGCTCGGCAAGCCTCGCCATTCCTACGCTGTTTCTGGTCTCGCCTGATAAACTTGATATCAAAAGACACTAACATGGTATTCTCTATTTATCAATGCTATCTACAGTGATATTTGCCACGAGTCCCCATTTAGAGGTGTTTTTGATGAAAACTTTGGATGACTTTTTGGATTTTCCAGAAAAGTGTCTGTTATTGTCTCAACTTAAAACTGCTTCACCAAGATGGGTTCAAATTAGGGGATACATGTATTTCATGCAGAATAAATGTACCAAGACTATTCCGATTGTACCAAGACAATTCCAATAACAGGCCACAACATTTTTCATGCAGAAATAAATCATCTGATACTTTCACCAAATAATGGAATTCCTGCATAGAATCCAATGCCTACAGCTACCAAACATATATTAACAAAGTTCAACCCATGCATTAACACTGGAGTACACCAGCTGTTGAAACATTGTTGCAATCTGTGCCATAATTTGTTTACATGGCATTACTTGATGTTATGTAGCCACCTTTGGATAAGCATTTTTGTTTCCACTTTTGTTAGCCTCATAGCCATTTTGTTTTTTTCACTCAATGGCGTCACAATATACATGGCAAAATGAATGACAACTATTATGATTTTTCAGGCATTTTCAAGGAGTTTTTCAATGGTATCATACTCAAAATGCATGAATATCGATCATACTTGTTTGTTTTATGGCATAACATCTGCTGGGTTCCTCCGAAAAAGTTTGAACACTTGGATAAAGCAAACTGTTTTGACCTGCCAAATATTAATGCATGAAAAAACATGTATGATCCCAATGATACAAAAATAAAGTTTTACCTTGGAAAGACAAGCTTTCCTGGCAGTGATAATTTAGGAGCCTCTCTGACAAGACCTGTGAAGTGGAACTTCTTGGCTAACATACCCACCTAAAAATAGAAACAAATACATTGGACCCTCTTTACAACGACAGCATTTGTTCCCAAACATTTTGACGTTAAACTGAATTTGCTGTTGTAAAGAATGCATTTTAGAACAATTTAGCCATTCTGTGCAAATCCAAATGACATTATAAAGAATTTTGCTGTTGTAATGAGTGCCGTTGTAAAGAGGGTCGACTGTACTTAATTTTAACGGCTCAGTATAACTTAAGTTTACACATTAGTACAAGAATTCCGTGGAATGCAGTGTCTCGCCTGCTGGCGCTTTGTTACAAAACAGAGCTAAATCAGCAAAGATGTATGCATGAACCAAGTTTCTTGGCTCTAGCCCTTATAGTTTCTGAGAAACAGGCCTAAATGCGAAAACTTGACAAACAATTGCAAAGTCAGTCAACCATAAAATGTTGGTAAAGACTCAATATTGATGATGGCTTTGAGCTCTTCTCTTCTAGATGATTGTATGACCCAAGTTTCATGGCTCTAGCACTTATAGTTTCTGAGAAACAGACCTAAACGCGAAAACTTGTCAAAAAATTGCAAGGTCAGTCAAACGTAAAATGTAGGTCAAGACTCAATATTGATGATGGCTTTGTGATCTACTCTTCCAGATGTATGCATGAACCATGTTTCATGGCTCTAGCCATTATAGTTTCTGAGAAAACTAGAATTGTTTTTCTACGAAAAAACAGAATCTGATGTCTCCCCCCTTTTTGATGTCAAAAGGATCAGTCATTAAGACGCCAAGGGAAAAACAATATGTTTCCCTACCCTGAAGCAGGGATTCATAATAAGTAAAAGTATAAATGCAAGATTTATAGTTGTTATGCTCTGCATGTCATGTAATGTTGACTGATATTCATATTTAGTTTTTGTCAAAAAATATAAATGCAAGTTACAGTGCTCTGCACGTCGTCTATTTATATGTTGACTGATATTTGTATGAAGTTTCATGAATATAGCTTAAACGGTTTTCAAGTTATAGAGCTTAGACTAATGAGACACAATTTTGTGAATGACAAAGTTCCAAGGGAAACAACTCAAATAGTATAATAGCTGTGCTCTGCAGGTTGTCTAGTGTTGACTGACAGTTGTATGAAGTTTCGTGACTATAGCTTGTCCGGTTTTCAAGTAATAAAGCGATTGAGAAACGATTTTGTGACTGACAAAGGTCCAAGGGAAATAACTCAAGAAGTATAAATGCAAGAGTTATGGTTCTTGCACTATGCAATTCTTCTAATGTTGATTGATATTTGTATGAAGTTTCGTGAATATAGCTTGAATGGTTTTCAAGTAATAGAGCAGACACGACTGAGACAAGATTTTGTGACTGACAAAGTTCTAAAGGAAATAACTCAAATAGTATAAATGCTAAAGTTATGGTTCTTGCATTCTGCACGTCGTCTGACGTTGATTGATATTTGTATGAACTTTCATGAATATAGCTTGAATGGTTTTAAAGTTATAGACGGACTCGACTGAGACGCAATTTTGTGATGGACAAAGTTCCATGGGAAATAACTCAAAAAGTATAAACGCCAGAGTGCATTCTGCACGTCGTCTGATGTTGATTGATATTTGTATGAACTTTCATGAATATAGCTTAAATGGTTTTAAAGTTATAGACGGACTCGACTGAGACGCAATTTTGTGATGGACAAAGTTCCATGGGAAATAACTCAAAAAGTATAAACGCCAGAGTGCATTCTGCACGTCGTCTGATGTTGATTGATATTTGTATGAACTTTCATGAATATAGCTTGAATGGTTTTAAAGTTATAAACGGACTCGACTGAGACGCAATTTTGTGATGGACAAAGTTCCAAGGGAAATAACTCAAAAAGTATAAATGCCAGAGTTACCATTCTTGCATTCTGCACGTCGTCTGACGTTGATTGATATTTGTATGAACTTTCATGAATATAGCTTGAATGGTTTTAAAGTTATAGACGGACTCGACTGAGACGCAATTTTGTGATGGACAAGGTTCCATGGGAAATAACTCAAAAAGTATAAACGCCAGAGTGCATTCTGCACGTCGTCTGATGTTGATTGATATTTGTATGAACTTTCATGAATATAGCTTGAATGGTTTTAAAGTTATAGACGGACTCGACTGAGACGCAATTTTGTGATGGACAAAGTTCCAAGGGAAATAACTCAAAAAGTATAAATGCCAGAGTTACGATTTGTGCACTCTGCACATCGCCTCATGTTGATTGATTTGTATGAAGTTTCGTGAATAAAGCTTGAGCAGTTTTCAAGTTATAGAGCGGACACAATTGAAACACAATTTTGTGATGGACTAAGTTCCAAGGGAAATAACTCAAAAAGAATAAATGCCAGAGTTACCATTCTTGCACTCTGCACGTCGTCTCATGTTGATTGATATTTATATGAAGTTTCGCGAATATAGCTTGAGCGATTTTCAAGTTATAGAACGGACACGATTTGTGACAAACAGACGGACGGACAGACAGGCGCCCGTTGAAAAACATTATGTCTCCCGACCCTAAACAGTGTTTCCCCTAAAGCGGAATGGCGGGGCGCCGCGCCCTGCCCCTTTTTGGTCCAGCCCTTCTGCCCCCAAAACGTGTCATAAGCGCCCTCCTACCGAAAAATATCAGTAACCAGTCCCTTTTCCCGCGCTGCTATTGCAATTTGGTTTCATTGTGTCCCATACCTGTAAAAGCTGACAACTCAAGTCGATCGATAATCTGTACACACGCTCATCAATAAACACCAATCACGGTGATTAATTTGTGGCAATTATCACCTCGCTATAGCCTACCACGACCGTCATGTGTTAATTGGAGCAGAAAATTACTTCGCCAACTGTAAAACACATGCTGGTTACCGGCTTTTAAGGTGTCAAATGCATTGCGGACATGGCGATAGTAACCAGGGCAATTAAAGAAATTCTCGTTAAAGTGACCAGCCTGTTCCTACTGTGAAATTAACGGGTAGCACCGTTAAACTCTTTTGCCTCGCTCCGATAATGACATGGGCCTAGTTGAGGGTGTGGCAGGTGGGGATTTAATCGCCATTACGGTGCCGTTTGCCGCATCAATACCGAGAACTATTTTTTCACTGTATCACGTTGCGCTATACTACAGAATTCGAGGCCTATTAGACGCGTACGACAATGCAATGATTCAATATCTATTTTCCCAGTAAACATGTCAGATACGTAATGTACGGTCATCACAGATACTGATCATGCTTAATTTGCGCAGGCTGATCAGATCATACATGTTTTCATGAAATCGTCACAGGTGCCGACGATTTCTGTTTATGAAAGTCGGTTCGTTCACTTTAAGATTAGTTTCCTGCGTTTTTTATCTAGTTCCCGCCGATTCAGGTGTACTATCTGTGGAACGAGAACCAGTCAATTTATTTATTAATAGTACCTTGGGAAATCCGCGATCTTTAGCATCTCAACAGCTGTCACCATGCAGTAATTTGCGATTATACAAATTTACCGGCCCAGATATGCAACAATACGCGATCCCTATTTGATGTGTAACTATTCTAGAAAGGTCTTACGGTAGGTATGTTCATCTAAGAGTAGAATTAAACTCGGTTTTGAGATAGACAGATTTTGAGTGTAAACAAGTATTAGCTTTGATCAAAATCACTAGAACAAATCAGACCCATCATCCGAGGTGCAATTTTGGATGTGTATATGGAGGGTGAGGGAAAGGTGGGGAGGTAGTGTGGTGGTTTGAGAATGCCGGATTTTTTTTTTTTTTAGCAGTTTAAATTTTTTTTTTTGAGTAATTCAACAATGGACTGGACACACTAACACTATGAACAGCACTGCTAAATTACACTACATATTAACACATAATGGTAGTGTTACTGCACTGAAATGTCATACTTTTGAGGTTAATTATCAGATGTAGGCCGAACAACGTGAGTAACACTGCCCCTCCAGATGCCCTTCGCCGCGCTAAAAGTGCCCTTTTTTCAGCAGCACCCTGCCCCTATTTCAGTCTGGGGGAAACACTGCTAAAGGGGGGAGACATAATGACTTAAACCCAAAAACTCAACAAAAAAATTGAAAAGTCAGTCAACCTTAAAATGTAGGTCAAGACTCAATGTTGATGATGGCTTTGAGATCTAATCTTCCAAATGTATGCATGAACCAAGTTTCATGGCTCTAGCCCTTATAGTTTCTGAGAAAATGACCTAAATGCAAGAACTCAACAAAAGTTTACGCCACCGCCGACAACGACACCAAAAAAGCAATACATATGTCTTGTCTCAGCTTCGCAGGCGAGACAATACATATGTCTGGCCTCTGCTTCACAGGCAAGACAAAAATCACAAAAAGTAAACTTCAGTCCTTATCTGAAATCAGGACTGGTTCATCCTAAAGTTTTTTTGTTGGCTTGCTATATAGTCTTTTGGTCTACTAGTGTGTGAAGGCTGACAGTTTTAAAGAAATCAGTGATTCAGTAGTGTCCCAGCATATTTCATTCAAAATTACATACAACTCTTATGTCATCCATTTCGATTTGTTTGTGTGTCTGGAGAGTCAATAAAACTCCAAAAGAGTCACTGTTTTAGACAAAAACACTGTCAAGGGTGCTGCCAGTTGAAGACGTTAACAACTGACATTTGATATGACTCTGATGTTATGTCAAACTTAACATCATTCATATGTCCTTGCTTGAGTCACATCATGAACTGGATGGGCTTCTATCTTAACTTCAAATACAATTAGTGGAGCAAATATGATTGCGTAAGTGGCCTAGAAAAGGGAGATAGTGGTCTATGGAGTGTAACATTTGTTTTTATATATCAAAATGAATGCCCTGGTCTGTAGTTTGAAAATTCAGCGTTTGCCACCTTGGCAAACCTTGCATAACTCTGAAGTGGCCTGTTATTTACGTTACCCCATTTAATTTTGAATATCAAAAATATTTATTGAAGTCAATAGGAAGTATGCTTAAACATTATAAATGTATCAAATGTCCATATTTTTTAAAAGAATGGTTAATTTACTATAACTTAAGCTACTTCGGAAACAGTTTCGAACTTTTATGTTGTTATTTTCGTGACAATATATAAGGTACCCCTTGAAAATTTAAAATACTAATTTAAATCGTTGCATTTTACGAAAACTCTGTTACAAAATAGCCCAAACTGTTAAATTTTTCTAATTGTCTAACTAGCAAGTTTCAATACGTTTCTAGCAAACCAAATTTGAGACCTCTAGCTTTTTTACTTTGTCAACCGTGTACTGTAGAACGTGGTAATACCTATTCCCTAATGGAGGCTGAAAAGTCATTTTCACACAATTATTCGTACAAAAGAAAGCTAATAAGCTATTTAAAACTATTTTAAACCGACAAATAGGGTCTGTTGCGATAAGATCATATTAAACATGATATAAAGCAAGTGTGTAAAATTATTTTTGACCTTAAAACACATATTTTAACCAAAGTAACATACTTAACAGATTGTTAATGTTTGCATAAAACATCTATCATTCCGGCCAGGAAAACACTGTTTTGAAATTCTGACTTTTAAACAGCCAAATAGTGATAACGATGTGTTCTAGTTATCGTTAAATGAAATTTTTGCATGGTGAAGTTGGCTACTCGGGCAGCAAAGAGATGAGTGTTATATACATGACATGCGAAGTCGAGATTGTCCTACAATTAGAAATAAGCCTTCGTGAATTAACCTGTGCATGGAACACTATTATTTTTTCATTAATATCCGAGACACATTAAAAACATCCACCTTAGCAAAATAACTGATCATAGCATACAGTTTTGTATTCAGAAAGGTAACGTTAGTAACCATTATTTGAAAACAATCCATGAGATTAACTGTTGCTACAGCCAAATGTGCCTAAGCCTTATTAGTTTGAGTTGAAATATTTTCAAAGCAGCACGTTCGACTGGCTTAAACCCACCCCATGTAATTCATCCGTGACATTTCCACGGCGTTGCATCCGTTTTGGTCTATTGATGTTATAGTTTGTGTTGTCCACTTACCAGTAGCCTTCAAAAATTGTTTTTTCTTGTCTGTTTATTGGCCGTCAGTCTGATGTATATAGAAACAAATAGAAAATCGGTGAAAATAGACAATTTGTGTTCCAGGGTATGTTTGATTACGGCTAGCTTTGTGGTCATGTGCATGGAATGAGCTGGATGTTTATTTGGCCATCCGTTAGTTTGAGCACATGTCTTATTACTTTATGTTACTATTTTCAGTTTGGTGTTGTGGGAGAATCCTGGCACTAGTTGAATCAATTCCTAATCGGAGACCTTTTATATTGTTTATCTGTTTTGACCGTTTTCTATAAAAGCAATATATCTAACCGTAGTTCAACTATTTTGGCCCTACAGCATATATTTTAACTAAAGTAACGTACATAACAGGTTAAAATGTAAGAGTTAATTTACTCCAGTGTAAATTGTGGCTACCGTGAAACACTTCGTTGTACTTCATTTAAATGGAAATTAAGTATTATCTGGTCATTTGGGATCATCTGGACTCATTCCGAGTCGATTTGAAAAAAAAGGAATTTAGCTGAAGCTGGTGCTAGGGTGCATTGGAAGTGTTGCAACATTACATTCCTGGGCGTAAACTTAGTAAAACCGAGGTTGTTGTTTGTTTGTTTTGCTTATTTATTTATTGTTTTGTTTGTGATCCATTCCTTGTTTCCAGGAAATCTTTCTTTCTTAATTAAAATAATCAGTCCAAGAGTTTAAGTTGCTTGGATACACTATCACATGAAATAATTCAGCAAATTTTACTTTAGCCCTTTTTCTTAATGGGAGTAAACTCTATATGGAAAGAATTGTCTACTGTAGGAGAAAAGTACATTTATTTCCTTTAAAAGTAGACAATTTTTTGAAGGTTACATTATCCACAGAACTAAATAGGAAGCATCTGCGGAAGCATAACAAATTGAGGTGTGTCCGTTTAAAATTATACAGTATTATTTCCAAAATATACCAGATCATGTGGAAGCAAGGAACACACACGAGAAAGAACAAAGCAGACTCGGTTAATGGATTCCTTTCAAGATCTTGCACGGATAATCTGATTATGACATATTGTTATTACCTTAAAATCATTTGAAAAAATGACCTTTTAATTGAGTCAATGATGATCCACTTACTTTGACTCCTTGTTTTGGTATTTAAAAGGTAACGTATACAACATTCAAATGTAAATGATTTGTCAGATAAGAATTATGATTCTCTATGATATTATCTGTTTGATGAGATGCAGTAAGACGAAGCATTAAAAGTTCCCCAGTTCTTGGGACGGACCTCTTTACTGTGAACAGGTTTCATATTAATGCTTGGGTGACCGGGTGCAGAAAATAACCGCCTTTAAGTAAAACATCTAAAACAGGCATAATAGTAATACAAACTATGAATTATATAGAAAAAAATTGTGGGTAATTATGTTTCTGCCTTAGCCCTTTCTTTGAGACTATAATTATTTAATACAACTGTATCAAATATACAAATCCCTTCAGAGATGCCGGGCCGGGTAGCGCAATCGGTAGGGCACCTGACTCGTAAGTTAGAGGTCCTGGGTTCGATTCCCGGTCTGGCCACATACTTTCGTTTCTCCTTCCGCTGATTCAAGAAGGGCAGTTGTCAGTTACTGGCGAAAGTGTGTGCACTTAGTACTGGTTAACCGCTTAGGAGGTCTAAGCCTGCCCAGGAATAGTGTGGTTAGGTTAAGTGACCGTCCCGACATGACCTTAGTTGTTTACCATGGACGTTAAGCATCAAATCAGCCAACCAACCCTTCAGAGATGTATGGCGATACTGCTGTTAAGTTAACATTCGGCACCTCAATATTCGCTTTCAACATATGCATTATACTTGAGGGCGGTTACCTTCTGCACCTTGTTACTCTACCATTAGTATGAAAACTTCTTATCAATAAAAGGGTAATTTGACAAGTTGTTTGCTGTTGAATGCTGTATACGTTACCTTTTTGACCACCTAACTAAAGAGTCGAAGTTAGTGAATTATCTCTGACTCGAATTAAATGTCATTTTGATGATGATTTCATAGTAATAAAGTTAGCCCCATTAGACATTGAGGCCAAGATAGTCATAGTTATTTCTTTTCACATAATATCCATTCACCTTAAAGTCTGGTGGAATGATAAAAGCTTAGCAAAATTATGAAGTTAGGTTCTCTGGCAGCAAGGAATGCGTCAGAAAAAACAAAATTAGCAACCTTGGTTAAGTGAGTGTGTGTCCAGCAATGCAATTTTGTAACAATGCCAATGCCCACTACCCCACCCCCTGGCACCAGCTTCCGCTATTTCTTTTTTTTAACTGACTCAGAATGAGCCAAGATTATCCCAAACATAATTTTCAATAAGATGAGGTACGATGGAACTTTTCATGGCAAGCACACGAAACTTTACACTTGCTGCAGTAGAATAAAATAACTCATACTTTTTAACCTGTTATATACGTTACTTTGATGAAAATGTATGCTTTTATGCCAAAAAAAAAATAAACGTTGGTTTTATATATAATTGCTTTTAATAGGAAAAAGTTAACGCAGAGACAGTAGTGTAAAGGGCAGCAACCAGGAATTGATTCTTTCTGTGAAGGACTCCACACGCGATACCAAATTCAAAATAGCAGCATAAAGTTATAAGACAAGTAGTTAAACGATACAAGCCAAATAAACATCCAGCCATTCCATAAAATTATCACAAAGCTAGCCTTAACTTAATATTATTAGTCACACAAATGCCTTTTTGTCACCCATTTCTGTCCTTTTCTACATATAGCTATATATGGCAGAATGATGGCAAATATGCCGATGAAATAAACTGATTTTTGAAGATTACAGATAAGAGGCCAACATAAACGATAACATCGGTACACCAAACTGATGTTCCGACTTGGAGCTGTCAATAATGAGTTACATTGGGTAACATTAAACTGGTCTAATGTGCTTTTAAAATGTTTTTATTTCAGCTTAAAATAATAAAGCTTACACATATTTGGCTGTAGAAATATTTAATCTCAGGGGCTGTTTGGAAATAAAGGTTATTAACGTTACCTTCCTAAGTTCAAAGCCGTAGGCTATGATTAGCTGGTTTGACACTTTTGGTTTTGTTCAAATGTCATTTGGATATTAATAAAAAAATATATATCAATATATTCCATGTACAGATTAGTTCACAAATGCTTCATTTGAACCTCAGGACAATCTCGGCTTTGCAAGTCATGTAAATAACACTGTTTTGTGTCAAAGTAGGCAATTAAACTCTTTTTACAATAAATAACAACTACATGTATTGCCATCACAACTGTGCTGTTGAAAAGTCAGAATTTCAAAAAGATATATTTGTGGTGGGAATGATCTATGCTTTAATAAGACATTTTAATCTGTTAAGTACGTTACTGTGGTTAAAATATGTATTGCAATGTCATAACAAAAATGTGAACTGTTGTTTTATATCATGTATTACATGATCTTATTCCATAAGGGCCAATTTGTCAGTTTAAAATAACTTATTAGCCATTTTTTGTACGAACAATTGTGGGAAAATGACTTTGCAGCCACCAACAGGGAATAGGTGTAATCATGTTCAACAGTACATATTTGACAAAGTATAGAAGCTAGAGATCTCAAATTTGTTTTGTTAGAAAGATATTTAAAGGGACAATTAGAAAATGGAAGAACTTAGGGCTATTTTATCACAAATTGTTTGTAAATGCAACAACCTAAGTTACATTTTAAATTTTTGAGGGGTACATAATATATTGTAACGAAAATAACAGCACAGAAGCTCTGAGCTGTTTTCGAAGCAGCCTTATTTACAGCATATTAATCATTCTTGCAGAAAATATTAATATTTGATACATTTATATAGTTTAAACACGTTTCTTATTGACTTCAATAAATATGTTTGATATTTAAAATCTAAGGGGGTAACGTAAATAACTGGCCACTGCGGAGTTATGCAAGGTTTGCCAAAGTGGCAAACGCTAAATTTGATAACTATAGACCTAGGCGATCATTTTGATATACAAAAACAAATGTTACACTCCGTAGACCACCCCCTTGAAAGATAGCCCAACATATTTGCTCCACTAAATGTATGAACTCCTGTCTGAATGTCAATGATAGCCAATCATTTGTTTGGAAACTAACCTGAGAATAGTCTGTTGAAATTATTACAAAGATTTTGCATTTAAGCCTTTATACAGACTTTCTTCTTAATAATCTGCAGCAAGCCGTAAGTACTTACAGGGTTATCAGCTGGTCTTGTGGCCACCTTTACCATTACATTGGCACTGAATATATAGGAAGAGAAAAATACCTGAAAAAAGGAACAGAAAAAACCATTATGCTGTAGGCACTGGACATAATTAGTAATTAGAATTAGCAAATAGTGCACTTAGAATTTTGTAGATTTAGCTAAACCTACCGCTCCAACAAAGTGTTTCTATTAACCCTTAAAGCGCCAAAAATTAAAATTATTGAATTGGCAAACAGTGTAGATTCAGAAGAGGTGGCTCATTATGAGCCACCTCATCTGAATCTACACTGTTTGCCCTCTAGTGTTCCAATTCTCAATATAATATCGCTTGGACGAAACATTTTTTGAAATTCTGCAGACATAAATTTTGTCATCTGCTTTTTGGTGCTTGAAGGGTTAAAAGCATAGCTAAATGTCACAAACGTTCTGTTTTGTTCATAAATTTTTGTCCAGAGATTTGTTAAAATGAAAACACAAAATTATTCACATGTCAACCAATGGTTGTATTTATCTAGAAATTAATTGACTGATTTGATGCTTAACATTCACAGTAAACAGCTATGGTCATGTCGGGACGGTATTCGTCTAGCAAAATTTTTAACCAACAAATAATTATTATCATAACAGAGGAGCTGATTTTTTCCCCCTTCCGTATCACATATATTGGTACAACAAAATGATTTAATTTGATAAAATACTGATATAGAAGTCTTACCCAGAAGATGTCTTATATAAGAAGTCTCACCAAGAATAACTTAGACAGTTTGAACTTGGCAACAGATTAGAGATATTGGTATCAGGCTTGAGCTTTGAGGTCTGCGTAATTTTTGTAGCATTTACTAGACATACTAGTACATAGTGGAAAACTCGCTTGAACTCCTCTAGAAGAGCAATATGATCTTGTCTATACTGTTTGTCCAAGCATTTTCTCAAAAGTACAATTATACAGAACAGATTTGAGCCGCGACATGACAAAACCAACAAAGTGGTAGTGCGCCCAGCACAGACTTAGATCAGTCTGGGCATCCGCCCAGTCTGATCAGAGTCTTTGCTGTCCGCATGGAGGTAGCTTAGACACTTAGCTACCCTTTAAGCGCCTAGCGAAGACTCTGATTAGACATGGTGGATGTACAGGCTGATCTGAGTCTACGCTGGGCGCACAACCACTGTTCAAAGCATCATTGTTAGCATCATTGTTAGTCAAAGATTTCTTTTTTAGCACGCATGAAACCAAGTGTGCCATTATTTTTGCAGAAAAAAAAATGTGATAAGCACTGCAAAATCTATTCACATTTTTTATTGGCAAAAATGTTTTTTTTTTTTTGCAAACAACATGTTTGAAAATATAATGTATTGTTAACTAATGATATCATTAGTTTCAACAGCTGAGTCCAGAATGTTTGATCCTACAAAGTTCATTAAAGTCTTACCCAAAAGACGTCATAAATAAGAAGTCCCACTAGAAGTAATGTTGACACTTTCAGACTTGGTAGACGGACTAGAGCTATAAACGCTACACATAATCCCATTCCTAGGGCTGAAAATAAGTCACAATAGCAAATCATAAATGAGCCGCGACGGGAGAAAACGAACAATGTGGTTTTGCGCTCAGTGCAGACTCAGATCTGCCTGGGCATCCACCCAGTCTGATGAGACTCTTCACTAAGCGCTTAAATGGTAGCTAAGGGTCCAAGCTACCTTCATGCGGACAGCGAAGATTCTGATCAGACTGGGCGGACGCCCAGGCTGATCTGAGTCTGCGCTGGGTGCACAACCACATTGTTGGTTTTCTCATGTCGCGGCTCATATGATCTCACAGAATATTAATCATTTCATGAGAAAACACGTCTTATGATATTTGTGAGCTGTATGTACTTTTGTCACCCTATGGTCACAATTCAGACTTTTTCTCCTATAACAAACAGAGCTTTACAGCAAAGTTTTAAAGTTTATTAGATTTACAGAACATTTCCACTCTACTACTTTAATAGACCCTCCAAGAAAATAAAATGGAATTCCAAATATAAGTCCTTCCTATGTTCATTTCTTTTGTATCTTCTGTACAAAGTTTCGAAAAAAATAAACAAATTTTGTCAGACTCTGACGTCTGATCAATCTTTATATTGTTATGCTCCCTCCTCCTGCCCAACTCCCAACTCCCAATCAAATACACAAAAAAAAACTTCTCAAAACATTTTCATTTACTATGTCAAAGTAAAACCATGTAATTTCTATAATACTGATGGCTCAGTAATGTGACAGCTGAGTACACCAACTAGAGTGTATTCCTTGATCATACCATATCTGACAATCTGTCCCAGAATTGCTCGATAAACACAAAACAGCAGAGCAAGATCAGAATTCTCCTTAAGGAGCAGTCTCATTTGAATTTACACTGTTTCCTCAAGGAATTATGCCCCAATAGTTAATGGGTATACCTCCATATTTCCCCCCCGTTTTTACAAAAGCGAATACCTTAATTATAATACTTCATGCTGGATTCCCTGTAGGACAAAGCCACACCAAAATGGGGTCAACTTTTAAAGGAAAGAATTTGCTCCTTGGGGAGCAAACTCTTTTCTTTAATAGTTGACCCCACTGAGAAGGGAGGCAATAATGAAACCACAGAGTTGCTTCCTTTGAAAGTCTACACATTCACTTCAAAGCCATTACAGGGCTTCAGTAACCATGGTAACGTACCATCCATGAGTAGCCAGTGGCCTGTGAGGACCCAGAAACAGACTAGGATGAAGGAGAGAAAGAAGGACATCAACTCTGCCGCTGTGAATCTCCCACACAGACCAAATGAGATCCTGAAATGAGAAAACCTTAAGTTCTTATGGTGTATGGATACACCTACATGTTTCTCTGCTCTTTTTACAAAGGGACATAACTTTTCTGACTTCTTGTTTGCTTTCCTAGCTTTCCTAGACATTGTAGCACTTCCAAAATGGGGTCAACTCCTATAGAAAAGAATTTGCTCTATGGAGAGTTGACCACCATTAGAATGGGCAGCAAAGATAACACGACCTGTCTGCGTACAGGATAGCTCGCCTGCAGTGCCTTGCCCATCCATGGGTTAAAATATAAGTCTTTAAAAAACTTTAACCAAAACATCCAGTTCGGACTCCCGACGCGGACGCTGATGCCAGGGTGACAACAATAGCTCGTCCTGAACTTTCGTTCAGGCGAGCTAAAAATTACAAAGTTGCTTCCCCTTTAACCTTAACTGAACAAAAGTGAAATTGAATTAGTTCACCAGCTAGTAACTCTGGCAGTTTGCTGATGCTTGCCAATACCTTATTTATTCAGCTATAGGATAGTTTTTCCTTCTAAACAATCTCAAAGATCAGGATCAGTCTTGTGAGAAGGATCTAGATCTTTGGGATGCTTTGGAAATGAAAAACCTCTCTTTAAAGCTGAATTACAACAGACTGATTTACAAATATTTTCATAAATTTTGAACAGCAAACTACTTTCATACATGTATGACCAAATTAATACAGCAATGGCATGAGAGTGGAAATGAGTCACTTCAGCAGCTAGAAACTTTGGCATTTTGCTGATGCTTGCATATAATTGGATAAAGGATTATTCCTTCTTTCCAACCAAAATTACTGTACATGCATGTTAGACTAGATTCCATATAACTTGTAAGACAGTAAAGAATATTAACTTGAGACAAATTCTTGACCAATGAACAATATATTTCTTCGGTTATCAGACAGTATATTTCCCTTCTAAAACTACACTAAAAGTCTTTATCTAGCTTATAAGATGGATCTATATTTCTTCGATTGTTTTAACAGGAAAACCCCATTTTATAACAGAATTTAGAAAGACTGATTTAGATATTCTGGGTCATTCTAGAGAGGAAAAAGAAAGTGTTGTACAGCCCAATAAATATGATAGTTACTTACTTTTGTCCTGTGCTACATGGTCTCATCATATACTGACACATCGGCAGTAGCAGGAATGCAAACGCTACTGTTGCTAATACTGAAATCATAAAATTGTAGAACTTACAGTAAATATTTTGATACAATTTACAATACTGAAATGTCTGAAGAAACAGTGCCAACCCATACAGAGGATGATATGATTCTAAAGTTTGCCTTATTTAACCCTTTCGCTGCCGTAGGCGACTGGAGTCGACTACCTGGCCGACTGCCATAGGCGACTTGCGTCGACAAAGCTAGTACTTGTTTTTAACCAACCATAAGTAAGTTTCACGCTGTGGTGAAATTCACATTACACTGGAAATCAATCCAAAGGTCATATGCGGTGTGTAAATACACAAAACAATGAACATAAACGAAAGTAGATTGACAGTGAAAACGTGTTTTCAAAAAAGGGAAAAAGTTGTGTTTTTGCCATTCAAAATGGCGTCTGACGCTAAATCTTGGTTGCCTAAGGGAGCAGATGTTGAAGATATATGGTTAAATGGCACTGAAGGGTATGGATAATGTGAGTAAATAAACTATTGTTTACAAAGTTTTGTTGACTCTAGCGTAATATATGCTGAGATATCATGACGTTTTGGCCCACATCTGAATTTCTGTACTTGGCGCTGCTTTCTGGGGGGTGGGGTAAAGTAGCATCTTTGTATGAAAGTGTTGGACTGAAATGAGTACATTGACAATTTTGTACACATTGCCATATCTTAGCATCAAAAAATATATGTTTTGAGGTTCAAATATGTTGGAAAACTTTAAAAGGAGGTACTTGAAATGCTATTTGAAGCACGCATTTTGTGACTTTCTAATATAACGGGTGCTAGAATATAGACATGACCCAAGAACAATGCCTCCTATTGAGAAATCAGGTTCTAAGACATGGAGAGCTTTAAATACAATGTTTCAATAGAATTTGTAATAAAATTGCTATTTGTCAAAGTTCTATTCTGTAGAAAAATACGGTTGTAGGCTCTAGAATACATATATCTGCTCCTGATCACTTATTATTTGTTAAATAGGCCGTAAAATTCAAGAAATTAGGAATAATATTATTGCAAACTGTTGGAAAACAATTAAACTGGTTGTGCTCAAAGTTTGAGCTTCATACCATCTTCAATTCATGAGAAATGTAAGATTTAATAGCTGAACCCTGCGATAGCAAAATATGAAGAAAATATTTGGCGCTGAGGGGAACTTTTCACTATATATTTGGCAGCGAAAGGGTTAAGCTTTTTAAAACATCTGGTGATTTGCAATGATGTCCTGTTGTGAAATGAATTGAAAATAGAGAAGACAATTACAGCAATGCTTAAGATAGAAATATGCCGAAAAAATGGTCAGTGTAGCAGATTAAGGCTACATGTTTCCATTTTCCAATTCAGTAATTTTCATGTAAACTTAAGCATTGTATCAAATGAACATGCTCACTATTTTGAAAATTGTTGAATTTGCAAATAGCATAGGCCCAGATGAGGCAGCTCATTATAAATGTTTGCTCTCTGTTCTTTAAATTCTCAATATGATACAGCTTTGACCAAGCATTTTTTTAAATTCTACAGCATCTGCTGTTTTTTTTAGCTCTAATGGCCAGTGCTCCAGCTAAGAAGGGGTAATAGAGATAATCAAGGGATAGTTTTCTATATTTTTCCATGACAACATATGTTGTGACCCATCATTAGAACCGTCTCGCAGAGACAGTTCTAATGAGGGGGTCAGAACTTATGTTTTTGTTGACAAATAAGAAAAACTGTCTTCAAATTATCTTCAATCCCCCCTTTTATCTGGTGCTCTCAGGGCTAAACATGAAAAGACTATACAAACCTGCAGTACATATTGCAAAGACCATCTGTAGTGAATCGAAGAAGAGAAACATAACTAACAATGATATGGAGGCTCCAATAGGAAGAAACGCTGCCTGGCAGGTGTCAATGGTCTGTACATCTGAAAAATGAAATAGATGTTTCACATTTATTGGGTTACAAGGCAGGAGTTTATGCTACCAAAATTACTACAGTCATGTATACAAGACCTGTCCCCGTACAGGATAGCTCGCCTGCAGTGCCATCACATAAAAAAACTTTGACGTAAAACTTTAAAGTGTGAAGCCAACACTGACCCCGACGTCCAAGTGACAACAATAGCTCTCTGTACTTTTGTACAAGCGAGCTAAAAATGGGTTTTTCTTTTCCTAAACAATGCCAAAGATCAAGATCCGTCAGAAGTATAGGGTGCCCTGTACTATTTCCGTCTTACTTCCAAAACAATCCTAAAGATCTATTTCCATCTCAAAAGATGGATCTAGATCCTTGGGATGGTTTTAGACTGGAAAACCCGTCTTGATGGGTAGGTGGATAACTTGCAATTTTTACACTCTTTTTAACAGTATTTCAGCCGTATCAGGATGATGGGTGGGCGTGTATGAATGGCTGTGTGCAACTGAACCCTACTTACGATTGAAAAGATTCCCACCTACAGTTGGACTGGAATCCGGGATCGCCAGCTCAGTCATTAACCTACTGAGCTACTGGGCTCAGAACCTATCTCATAACTGAATAAATACAGTCATGTACTGCTATTACCCTGCACAATGAGACATCTTAAACAGTAGGAATGTCTCTAACAATGTGATAGGGTATGATGTTAGCTTTAAGTTATTTCAATCTCCCCCGTTAAGGTTATATGGTATACTCTGAGGGAGCAACTCTGCCATTTTCAGTTTTGCCACCCTTTTTCTTGTTTGTGAGGTGTGGAAGTGTGTGTATGTGGGGTTGGGGAGGGGGGGGGGGGGGGGGGGGGGGTAGGGTAGGGAGGGGGAAATATGTCCAACTGACTTTACAAAATCGAAAAACTCCAGGGCTCTGTTGTTCAAAGCATCGTTTAACTTAACAGAGTCATTAGTCAAAGAATCGTTAAGTCTTCTTGTACACATATAATCAAGCATGCTTATATTTTTTGCTGAAAAAAATGAGAGGAGCTTTTGCACAGCAAAAGATCCTCACATTTTTTCAGCAAAAAATAGCAGTGCTTATGTGTACAATGCGTTTGAAATTTTAACGTCTGTTTAACTAACGATGTTGTTAGTGTTACGAAATGGATCTAATCGTCCACTATGTCGTCGAGATTATTTTAATCCTTTCAATCAGTAAGGCTACAGTTTTTAGGGTAACTGTGGTAATAAAACGTTTACGGAAATTGTGACTACGTTATGCATGGGTTGTTTGTGAATACCTCTCGTGGACAGCATATTGCATGATTTTAAGGTGAATACCTGCACGAGTCTTTGATTGTGGACAGCGTGTTGCATGATTTTAATGTGAGTACCTGCACGCTTATATTCGATTCCCATGATTTAAATGTGAGACGCATACTATTTATACGCCTATCTTTTATTGAAAAGTTAGACGTGGCTGTTTAATTCTTATACTGAGGATGTTATATTGTTGTGTGCCCAGATTCTGAGTTTAGACTAGAAGGGTAAGATTTTATTATATTTATTTAGAATAGTTTGGCTAAGAATGAAAAATGTGACTCCTGATTGATATGGTATGATTATATGTGTCGACTGATTTGATTTTGTTGGCAGTGATCAGGCTGCGCATGTGTCGACTGATTTTGTTAGTAAGCATGCTGCGCATAATATATGTATATTAGGAAGTTTTGTAAACTACGGAAATAGTTTATATCACTGATGTTGGTTGCAATGGTGTGCGTCTATTTGACGTCCAGTGACGTCAGTTGTATTCATGTTATTCATGTGACGTCAGTTGCATTCATGTTATTCATGTGACGTCAGTTGCATTCATGTTATTGCACTTTTTATATTAGTTTCACGTATACGTGGCTTATAGAAGTAGATTGATTTGTAATGGAACTAATTTATATACTCGTGACGTCAATTGACGCCATAGCATGCACCGCATTAAGTTTTTTTTTCCATAAGTTATAATGGTAACATTTGGTCATCATGCGTTTGATTTGCCTTCATTAGACGGCGTCATATGGTATAACATCATTGATGTCATGATGTCAGATCAAACGTTATGATCCCAAATGTGTTAGAAACGTTTATTTAGCTATTATATTCTATGGCAAATGGTAATACGCTTTGTTTAAAGAAATGAATTAATACATATGATTTTGGTAAATCAATTTAATGTAAATAGGTCGTTGTTTAGATTCATTCATGTTTTATGTTGGATATGTCATGGTAATACCTGTTGACGTCAGTATACTTCTCGTCAATGTTTGGCGTCAGATCCTTCGACGCACATGCGTGGTAGGATCTACGTTTCTTCATTGGCGGAAGTTGTAAGCGCACTTTTAGCTTTACATCGTGAGCGCGAGTCGTGTCTAGTGACACGGCTGGCGTGTGCACGTTTTGCTCGGCATTCGCCGAGGGCGTTGTATGGTATTTCCAAGACAGGCCCAAGTCTTACGTATTGTTATTATGTAGTTACAATGTATTAAGTGTAAGTTTGTTATTTTTAGGCACATCAAGTCCAGCAGTCAGCTGTTAGGGCTTAGAGCCACGTCTCACCTGGAGATTCGATTTACGTCTCCAGGTTAATACCAACCCGGGTAGAGGCAGTTACAACGCCGTTTGTGCATGGTTCCTAAGCAGAGGCGGGAAGCACAAAATGTAGGCGGAAGTGGTTAGCTCAGTTTTGCCAGATTCTGTGATAAGATCTGAAGGTCACATCAAGTGTGGGACAGTGTTCGTCCACTAAGGTGTTTTAATATATATAGACTGGTCCCTGGTACGATCCAGGGAGCGACCAGTATATAATCGTGCACATGTTAATAAAGTTGGTGTTCCTCATGATATATGGACTGGCCCATGACATGATCCTGGGAACGACAAAGTGAAGTCTACCAACATAAGGCCTTGTTTTTTTGTATGAGCTCAAACTAACGTTTTTTTGTTCTTTGTGTTTTCCTTTAGTTCATGGCGCTGAGCCGAGTACGGTGTTGACGTCAGACGGTAATCTATTTGCGTATTGTACGCAAATCGATTACATATTTGAAACAAACACCTTACTTGGGCCAGCGACATGAACTGATATGTGTTGTATATTATTGTAATTGTGACAGTTGTAAATTGTATTGTTGTATATAAAATTTACATTATATATAAACTTCAAAAATTCTAACGTTGTTAGAGTTTCCTTGTTAGTGTATTACACTAGTAGATAACCCTTTAACCGGAAGTCACCCTCCGCCGTCCTGGCGACGCATAAGGCTCTACACCCGTGTCGACCGAGTGTAAAACCTTCTGCGTAACAGTTAGTTTTGAACAACTGGAATCAGGCATAAAATCCTCTGATACTGTGGCTTAAATATGGTCATTTGCCTCATCACTGGACACGGGGCACTGTATTTCATGCAACTGGCAGCTTCTTTAGTGATAACAAAGTGCAGTTATCATTTTCCTTTTCCCTGACCAGTAGTCAACCTGCTAAATGGATTTAACGATCCCATCACTTTAGTGATGACAAAGTGCAGTTATCATTTTCCTTTTCCCTGACCAGCCGTCACCCTTTTAAATGGATTTAACGATCCCATCACTTTAGTATTGACAAAGTGCAGTTATCATTTTCCAGACTTTTCCCTGACCAGCTGCAGCCAGCATAAAATAACTCTTGCAAAGATATTCTGACAAGCCCCTTCTTGTTCCCTTGCTACATGTAGATTCCCCAAAGGCCACAGTTTTCAAACCAACGCAGTGCATGCCCTTTAATATCAGCCACTATCCCCAGTTTGTGGATACTGAGGCAGGAAAGAATTCAGAGCTCTAGATAACAGGGAGTATTTGGAGATAATTAGGGATAATCTTTATTGATTCTGCATAAAAACATGTTGTGACACCTCATCTGAACCGTCTTGACAAGACGGTTGGTTCATATGAGGGGTCACAACATATGGTTTTAATGAAGAATAAGACAAGAGGATATCGCTCACCTGGCTATTGTGCAACGGAACCATTCTGATACAAAATTGGTCCAATTCCACTGAGAATTTCTCATTTTCACATTTTGCTACTTTTAGTAACAGAGGCCAACTTGCCTGGTCTTTATATATTTACTTTTGAAACATCTCAATGCAAGAATCATTTTGCCACAAATTTCATCAAAATCCATTCAGGGGTTACTGAGATATTGCCAGTTTCATGTTTTGTGCTATTTTTAGTAACGGCAGATGGCGGCCATCTTGGATTGCTAAAATGCAAAAAATCGAAAAGCCTTCATGCAAGGACCATTTTGACACAAATTTGGTCCAATTCCATTGAGATTTTCTGATTTTCACATTTTTCTATTTTTAGTAACAGAGGCCAATATGACTGGTCTTACAGTTAGATATTTTTGAAACATCTCAATGCAAGAACAGAAAATATTGACTCGGAATTAAGACTTTTCGCTGACGACTGTGTTTGCTATCGTGAAATCAGAGATATTGAAGACACTGTGAAACTTCAGGAGGATATAGATCATTTAGGTTGTTGGGCAAGGAGTTGGGGCATGAGATTTCAACCTGTTAAATGCAATATAATGCAAATTACAAGGAAACGGATCAAGAAGATCAATGCTTCCTATACCTTAGAGGGAACGGTCCTCAGTAATGTAGAAACTATCAAGTATCTCGGCATAACCATTGCCAATGATTTGAAATGGAACACACATGTCAGTAATATTTGCACAAAGGCTAATAGGACCCTCGGCTTCCTCAGACGTAACTTGGCAGCATGTCCACAAGATGTTAAGGAGTCAGCATACAAGGGACTGGTGCGTCCAGTCCTGGAGTATGGCAGTTCAGTTTGGGACCCTCAAAGTATACTTCTTCAAGATGAACTTGAGAAGGTGCAGAAAAGGGCAGCTAGATTTGTAACGGGAAATTACACATATGAAACTGGGAGTATGACTGGCATTCTGGAGAAACTTAAGTGGGAATCCCTAAAAAAGAGAAGGAAAGATAGTAGACTCATAATGCTTTACAAAGGTCTGAGGGGTGCAGCCAGTATACCCATAAATGACCTTGTTCCCCCAAATAGGCGTACCAGGAATCATTCCCTAACATTTCAAACCCCATTGGCTGGGACTGACATTTACAAGTCCAGTTTCTTCCCCCAGACTATTAGAGATTGGAATTCCCTGGAAGATTCACTTATTTCTGCTGCTGAGTGTGCAGAGGATTCAGTTACTAAGTTTACTTCTCTTATAAGGGCTAGGGACTAGCTTCCCTGATTCACAGATCCTGGTGAATGATTGTCTTTTAACGTATCACCAGTAAACAATTCTGATTCTGATTCTGAAGAATCATTTTGACACAAATTTCGTCAAAATCCATTCAGCGGTTACTGAGATATTGTCATTTTCATGTTTTGTGCTATTTTTAGTAACGGCAAATGGCGGCCATCTTGAAATGCCAAAATGCAAAAAATCGAAAAAGCTTAATGAAAGGACCATTCTGACACAAAATTAATCCAACTCCATTGAGATTTTCTACTTTTCACATTTTTCTATTTTTAGTAACAGAGGCCAATATGAATGGTCTACAGTTAGATATTTTTGAAACATCTCAATGCAAGAATCATTTTGACACAAATTTCGTCAAAATCCATTCAGCGGTTACTGAGATATTGTCATTTTCATGTTTTGTGCTATTTTTAGTAACGGCAGATGGCAGCCATCTTGGATGCCAAATTGCAATTAATCAAAACGACTTCATGCAAGGAATATTCTGACACAAAATTGGTCCAATTCCATTCAAGGGTTCTTGAGTAGTTTTTGCTATTTTTAGTAACACCAGATGGCAGCCATCTTGGAACCCCAAATTGCAATTAATCGAAACGGCTTCATGCAAGGAACATTCTGACACAAAATTGGTCCAATTCCATTCAAGGGTTCTTGAGTAATTGTCATTTTTATGTTTGTGCTATTTTTAGTAACGGCCCCCATGGTGGCCATCTTGGATAGTCAAGATAGTCAACTGACACAAAATTGAAATAATTCCATTCAAGAACCAATTCTGACCAAATCTGGTCAGAATTGGTTGCATTTTCTTTAGATATTGACATTTGAGCAAAATCGGCCTTGTAAACGCTAAGTAGGTCACTGTGACCTAATTCCGCTATAGATTTTTTTTATTTTTACAATTTTCAATACCAAGGTCCCACTTATGTTCCATGCAAACTTTCAACCAAATATACCAAATGGTTCTGGAGAAGAAGTTGATTTTATTGTTTTTGCTATTTTTAGTAACAGCAGCCATCTTGGATTCTTGACCTGACCCAATTTTACAATTTTGAAACCCTGCAGTCTGGTCATGCTCCATGTGAAATTTGAGATCCATGGGCTCAGTGGTTTTAGAGAAGAAGTTGTTTGAAGTTGTTTAAATAGGTCATTTTTTGACATTGGCATTTGAGCAAAATTACACACTTAAACAGAAAGTAGGTCAATGTGACAAAACTCCGTTACAGACTTTTTTCATTTTTACAATTTTGAATACCAAGGTTTCACTGATGTTCCATGCCAAAATTCAGACAAATATACCTAGTGGTTCTGGAGAAGAAGTTTATTTTGTTGTTTTTGCTATTTTTAGTAATGGCGGCCATCTTGGATTTTCAACCTGACCCAATTTTACAATTCTGAGACCCTGGAGTCAGGTCATGCTCCATGTGAAATTTGAGAACCATGGGACCAGAAGTTTTACAGAAGATGTTTGAATATTTGTTTTTAGGTGTTGACGGACAAATTCCGTGACGACGCACAACGCACGACGCACGCATTGGTATGACAATAGCTCACTATGGCCCTTCGGGCCAGGTGAGCTAAAAAACAAGACCTGTCACAGGGACAGGATAGCTCACCTGACAGCGCCTTGCCCATCACATAAAAAACTTTAACATTTTGCTAACGTCGCTGCCGACGCCAACTCCGAAGCCGGGGGTAGCGCAATATCTCTTCCTGAACTTCGTTCAGGCGAGCTAATTATCCCTCAATTATCATCAAAAACTCCCTCTTATCTATAGCTCTTAAACTTGGATGGATGGGTGACTTGGCAGTTTTAGTATCACAGTCATATCAAATAGATTCAGATAGTATACGCTGCAGATAGTATTTCAGTATGTTCTGATATTATTATTCTTGCAATTATATGTTAGCCTGTTTCGACAACAGTAACATACAGTTTGATCGCCATTATTTGTAAAATTGTATCATTAGAAGGAGAAGAACTAAATAAGCGTAAGCTTCCGTTCTTATCCTAGTTAGCATGTATATTAGCTTTGTGTTCACATGAGATTTGTTGAAATAAAATATGTTTAAACTAAACAGATTCAACAATTTTCATTTGTTCCTGGTTTAGGTGATAAACAGATATACGAGATCAAAGGCATTTAAAGTTCTATTAACAAAATATGAGTTCAAAGGCTTTTGAGGTCTATAACAAAGTACATGAGTATTACGATCATACCATTGAATCAATAGCAATAACAAAGAAAAATATTTAAGTCTGACATATGTTACTCCCGCTGACAGATGTAGCCATAACCAACATTAAAGTAAATCAACTTCCACAATGAATACAAAATAGGTGAATACTCTTAAGCGGAATCTGTTCAAAGCCATGAGTCAGGCTTTTTTCACCAAGAAAAAGATTCAAGATCTTTTTCAGTCCATAAAGGTTAGCTATGGTCACAGACACTGCAGTAAAATAATGACTTAAATACTCAGTACTCCAAATATTTATAGCAGAAGACAGTTTCAGAAATGTTTCTTAAATTTTTGGACCTGTTTCACGTAAACTGAATAAGACTACTCGAAAACAGACTACCTATACAAAGATACGGACTAACTATTTTCATTCGGGGTCCCAAAATTGCCAAAAATGAATATATTGTGAATATATTGTGTCTGGTATATAGACATTTTCTCCAGAAAGTATACAACAATGGTAGCCATGGTAACTTACTGCTCTCTGTTTCACCGCTGACAGCACTAAATTGTTTATCTTTCTCCTTCTCTTTTTCTTTATTTTCTTGTTCAATCATTAAAGATCTGAAACAATTAATGAGACCTGGAATTCTGAACACAGAAATGCTTCATGCACAACAGAGTAAACATTTGGGGGAGAAGTATGAGATGGGGGTAATGTAACATGTTGTTTGATCTAGCACTGTATGCCCTGCTATATTACAATTTTTTACTTTCTTTTTATCAACACAGTTACTGCATATAATATATTAAATGGCACAAATAAACAAAAATTAACTATATTATTGAGCAGTACACTAAAAGATGCAAATATGCAAAATTCAATTCTTTATTACAAATCTCAAATGATCCTGAATTTTTTACTATTGCAAACTACACCATGCACCAAGAGGAATTATAAATCAAAATTTTGGCTTATGAAACAAAACATTTACAATTATATCATATAGCATAATTTACATGCTTAAGCGATTAACAAGGTAGCAGTATAACTATATAGAAAGGACACACCATTTTGCATTGATGTTTTAACAACTGCATTCAAATTTACATAATTTAATCATCTGGCAGGAAATATCTTTTCAATGCATGTCACGCAATAAATCTTGGTATTTATTGGCAGTTTTTCATAAATATGATCAATCAGCTCGAGTTCTTTTATTGCTTCAAACATTACACATGTATATATCAATGTTTTTCCTTCAGTTTTTTTCAAAGGGAAACAGCTAGATTCTTGTTTACTTCCCTGGTTGATGAGACCCTTCAAAAATGAGGGCTTCTTACTTTCACAGCAAAAAATTTGCTCGCAGGGTAACTACTCTTGCCTCTGCAAGTTGACTGCACATGAAAAGGGAGGCAAACATGAAAATGGCAGAGTTGCTTCCCTTGGAAGTGCAACAAAACCCAGAGAAGCAAATACGAATCCATGCAAGTTAATATAACATTCTTTTCTGAAAAGAAGCAGGGAGTATCAGATCAGGGCCTTTTATTAGGATTAACACAGTATTGCGGGGTGAGATATTAACTACACTCACCTAAAACTCCCATAGACTATCAGTAGTATAGAAATAACAAAGGTAGATAATCTAGAAGAATCAACCACAGAAAGGGCCCTGAAAATAAATAAGAAATATCACATTCAATAACATTTTCAAAATATGAGTAAACTGATCATAATTATAGCCCCTTTATAATTTTATTATGTCTGTCTATAATATAAGGCTAATGCAGTGCTCCGTATTTTTAAAAGGGGTAAGACATGATAATTATGGATAAATTTTCATATTTCTCCATGTTTTTTTCTCCATAAAAACATGTATTGGGACCCTACATTAGAACTGTCTCAGCTTAAACATATATTATGACCCCCAATTAGAACCGTCTCACCAAGACGGTTCTAATGACTGTGGGGTCACAACATCTGTTTCCATTGAGAAATTAGAAAAACTCAACATTCATTATCTTCAAAAACCCACTGTATACATCTGGAGTTCTGCTTATGTCTTTCAAAATGGTCTGATTTCAAGACATCTGTGAATGTAAGCTAGTCAACATAGTCTGAGATTCTGATTCTGAAAACAGGAATCCTTAGAAACCTCTCCTGGACACAAAAGCCTCCCACTTTTTTTATTATGCAGACCCAGTCTGTGAATCTTGACCTCAGCATCCTAAATACACTTTGTTGGTCCAGCAAAAAGCTGTACAAAATGTAATACGAGTATCTCTTTAAGAATAAACCCATTTAAACATGAAAATTGCTATTCATCTTGTTTGAAATATTTTTCTAACTTTTCTACATACAAATCTGTCTTATATATCTATCTCCTTTATTACCCTGAGAAAAATTTCAACCCCATTCGAGCCATGTCACGCAAATTCACCACTTTCAAACAACACAGACACAAATCAGCCTGCTTATCCACACAGTCTGGTCACACGTACTCTGGTCTTCGCCTGAAGCCATCTGAGTTTATAAGTATGTTCAGCTCCCCTACTGACCCAAGTCTTCCCTATTTTTATATTCTTCAACACCCCTTTTTGTTTGCTGTCGAACAAAGACACTCACTACCATATAATTAACAGCTAAACTGACAGCAAGCCTTGGACTTATATTATAATATTAAGGCTTCAAATTACACGTTTTATCTATGCCTGCGATATTTTGCTTTTGTGACAAACAAACAATTACAGTAAAATACATACTGATCATCTTGCAAACCCGTTACAGATTAGTGTAATTTACAGATTCATACATTATGTATTTGTTGCCTTGAAATTCAATAATAAATTATCAAGAACAATTATTTTGTTAAACAATTTTATGCAAATTTTCTTTTCATTTACATCAATGCAGTTTCCTCCAACACTAAGCGAAAACATAAATATTTATTTAGCGACAAAGGTGCAATCTGTCAAAACACGTAATCAATCATGCTGCAGTTTTACCTCAGGCAAATATTCAAAACCCTTGATTATTTCTGATTTTCTACGAAAGTCTTACAATAATATAGATCCTGGTCAGACTCTGGGGAACAGCCTGATCTGGGTCTACAGTGTTTATAAATATATGCAGTAAATGTCTTGTAATTACATTTACATGTAATTATAAACAGAGGTCCTCTCTACTTCAAATGCTCTCGTTTCTTTACAGTTTGTACTTTTAATGATATATGTAATTACAATGTACTACGCATCTAACCACTAAATTAAATGCAACTTTTCTTTGTTGGCCCAGGATCAGAAGCTTTCCTTTATCTCAATATGAGGCCAAACAATCAGTCATCTTTTTTTTTCAAAGCGCCAGTAGGAGCCTTGACTTTAACTAAATCAAAAGAAATCATTTTTTTTGCGGAATATCTGATAGATCTGATTATAGTTGACTTTTTTGTTTGCATGCTTAAAATCTCCTTTTCTTAGAATCTGTCCCAAGGGCAATGTGACACTGCAGCATGAGTATAAAAAGACTAATATCAACCGATATCTGGTTTCAATATCACAATCTGTTACCCTATCAATGATAATTGCAGACACCAAATTAATAAGAACCCCAGCAACATTTACCTTATAGCCTAACACGTTACCAGGTATAATTCATGTCAGGGTAGACATCGCCTTAGTCTGATTACAGACAAAGTTGTTCATAAATGATCTGCCATTTTTACAGAAGTCTGTGTAGCCAAACTGAGTACTACGATGATAGTGATGAGTAAGTCATTCTGGAGACTGCTGGTTACCCAAGGCCTAAGGCTCGTTTCCATATTGATCTTGTAAAATCTAAGATACAGCTGGTGCCGGGAAATTTGAATTCTGCAACTTAAATTAACTGCTCAAGCAGCAATTCAGAGCTCCAAATAAAAACGGATATTGAGGATAATTCAAAGATAATTTTTCTTCTTTCTCAACAAAAACATACGTTGTGACCCCTCACTAGAACGGTCTCACCAAGACGGTTCTAATTAGGGGTCACAATGTATGTTTTTATGCAGAACTATGGAAAATTATCCCTAAATTAACCCTGTTACCCCTTCTTATCTGGAGCACTGGGCCAACTTCTGGTGTGTAATTCAAGAGCTCCATATTAGAACAGCATCTTATATCAATATTCTGAGCAAAGTGGTAATGCAAGGTTGAAAAGGCACCTTATATCCATTCACCTTAATACTGTTTATAACAAGTATTTTGCAGAGACTGATTACTATATATAATCTTTAGGCTTTAAATAATGCCCCCCACCCCACCCTTCCTCACCCCCACCCCCTTTCATACATACAATGCCCCCTCAGTCTGAGGGCAGTAAACAGCATCAATATGGTATCTCTCTTATCTGTAGCTTTGCTAAACATGCTGTGGATTCTATAAGAATCTCATCAACATGAAGTTCCTACAGAAGTGACATCATGGACAAAGCTCGGTTTGTGTAGAAAAAGCCCCGGTGAGTCAGTTAGTTATACCCTAGTTTGTTTGCCTGTCTGGGGAGATATGATCCTTAAGCTTTAATTAGATTATCACCTTAAATCAAAGCAAAATATTTCTTGCTAGAGCTGGCTTTTCTGGCAAAGCCAATATAACAAAACCTAATATACTTTCCAAGATGTAACATTTCATGGAGTGGAGACAAAAACAAGTAGGTCCCTGTGAGGTGGTTCATATAACATTATGCAAAGATTTAACATTGATTTTATGTATACCACAAAACATTAAAAAAGAAGAATTGAACTTACCAAAGATTAGCAGAAAATATTAAGAAAGAAGAATTAAACTTACGAGAGATTAGCGGCATCCGCCAGCTGTTCTTCAGCCCCTGCCATGGTTCAATTACTCCGCTCAGAAATTACTGGACTGTCTGAAACAGAAATATCATTCTAACATCTTAGTTTGCATGTAAAAATCAATAAGTGAACAGCCTCCCATTACATGAAATGGAACCTTAAGCCATTTGCAAGCAGTGAGCAAAATATTAGTCCCAAAATAAATTCCACATTTAAATTATATTTTACTACTCTGAACAGTCCCAGCAGGTAAACATGCAACACTGAAACAATGTCTTATCAACATCAATAGAACATCATGATTTTGCATTGGCATTGATAAACCATTGTTTTAAACACTGTAATGACTTTGAAGCATGGATATGTGCCAGCTGTGAACAACATTTCTTTTTTGACTAGTATATATTCCCATTGTCTATGCAAACAAAAGACCCTTAATCAGATGGATGGATGTCTTACAATTTTACAGCTTTTTCAACAGCATTTCAGTCATATCCAGAGTTCCAGATAAGGTGGGTTTTGGGGGACGATTCTGAGATAATTTTTCTAATTTCTCATCCAAAATGTATGTTGTGACCCCTCATTAAAACTGCCTCAGCAAGACTGTTCTAACGACAGGTCACAAAGTATGTTTTCATGCAGACAAATGGAAGATTATTCTTGAGTTATCCCTGCTACCACTTCTTATATGGTGCACTGCATATCAGGACAATAGGAGACAATGGGAGAGTGACAATGAAAGGTTGTGTAGAATGGAATCCCTTTTACCGTTGGAAAGATGTCTGCATCCCAGAATCGTTACACAGGCCAACACTTAACCCACTGAGCTCCCAGGGCAACAGTAATGACCCTAAATATTCGGACAAACAGGTCTAAGCAAGCACTGTAGACAAAGATCAAACTGCTCCTGAAGGAGCAGTTTGATCAGGGTCTACCATGTTTGCCATTCACTACGCATCATTTGGATGCATTAAGTGTGCAAAATCCACTTTCTAAGAATTTTGGAACAATAATTGTCTAACTTTTGGGGGGTCCGAAATTTTAGGGTCATTATGGTACTCTCTGAATCAAACTGCAAATATGCACAGACTGATACAAATCTCAATTGTTTGCACATGTCGTAAGTTAGGGCGCGTTTACACGACCAAAGTTTCTGTGACAAAGTAAATTTGTCACAGAAAAAGATTGCTCGTGTAAATGCCAAAATATGACAATGTTTCTATGACAAATATATATGGTAAAGTTACTTCGATAAATTAAATTTGTCCGTGTAAACGGAGAACTTTGCTAAAGATTATGCAACAAAAAACTTGGCTATAAGGGCGCGTTTACACGAGCAAAGTTTCTATGACAAAGGAGGTTTGTCACAGAAAAATTTGCTCGTGTAAATGCCAAAATATGACAATGTTTCTTTGACAAATATATACGGTAAAGTTACTTCGATAAATTAAATTTGTCCGTGTAAACGGAGAACTTTGCTAAAGATTATGTAACAATGAACTTTGCTATAAGCGTGGAAAATGTGACAAAGATTTTGTTTCATTGCTGCATGTAACTTTGACGAATAATATTTGGTCGTGTGAACACTGCAGCAAATATTTCATTGCCAAAGTTTATATGACAAAGATTCTATGGCACATTTTCTTTAACAAATAATTTGCTGCGTGTAAACGCAAAATGTTTGTCATACTTTCTTTGTTAAAGTTTCTGTGACATAGAAACTTTGCTCGTGTAAACGCGCCCTAAGCGTGGAAAATGTGACAAAGATTTTGTTTCATTGCTGCAGGTAACTTTGACGAATAATATTTGGTCGTGTGAACACTGCAGCAAATATTTCATTGCCAAAGTTTATGTGACAAAGATTCTATGGCACATTTTCTTTAACAAATAATTTGCTCCGTGTAAACGCAAAATGTTTGTCATACTTTCTTTGTTAAAGTTTCTGTGACATAGAAACTTTGCTTGTGTAAACGCGCCCTTACATTTTACCACAGCACAGAGGCACTCAAGTACAGTCAACTCCCGATATCTCGAGCATTGATATCTCAAAATATCTTCTTATATCATAGAATGTATTTGCTACTTTTATTTACTACTTTTATTTACATTTCAACTCCTATTATCTCGAACTACTGATATCTCATAGTAAATTTTCTGGTATCAGAAAATTTACTTTGAGATATCAGTAGTTTGGGCTGAAATTTGACTTATCGAGAGTTGACTGTATTTCTCTTTTCAAAAATTGAAATCCCATTGATTAGGCTGGTCTCAGAAGAGCATAAGGAAATAATACCATTAGAATTCTGTAGATCACAGAACAGAAGTAAACCAGAAAACTCAGTTAACACTACAACACCGATTCTAAACCAATACCTCGCTATGTGCTGACAAATACCGTATTCGACGTAATTAGCGTACATGCCTCTATAAGGGCACATCATGGTAACTGATGAAGCATTATGATCATAAGTGCATATATTTTTCACTGGTTTATCTCTTTTATGCCAGTTTACAAGAGCTAAAAAAATGCTACAGAATCTTTCATTTTTCACTTGTGAAGCTTTTCTATCCTTCCATAACATAAGCACCTTTTCTCCTATAAATGATAAACTTTTAAATTCATTTCCTTTAACACATAATCATTGAAATGTGTGTTTATAAGAAAGAAAACTTACTACCAGTATTTGCCACCATTTTAAAAAAGTTAAGCGCACATGGCACTAAAAGGGTCGATTACGGTAGTTAAACTCCAATGACACTGATTCTAAGCAATACCTATGACACTGTATCGCTTCTGCAAGTCCCAGCCCAGATAATACAAAAACCAAATCTGTTTGAATTTACAAAGGTACAGATCCTGAGGTATCTATAAAGTGCAATGTATGATTGGCCAAAAATTCTAAATATTTGGACAGAAGGTCTGAGCAAACAGTTCCTGAGTTGTGGATGGAAAAAGAATCTGAGGTGTCAGAAAATTTCTTGTAAATATGGTAACACTAGTAAACGTGTAGGATCTGCTTGTTTATACACATTGAAATACAATATAAAGTCAAACAATGCCATCCAGAGGTGAAGGACAACTGTTTATCACTCTTACTATGGGCACTTAAGATTTTGCAAACAGTTTCCTGATGACCACAGTACATGAGTATGGACACTCAAGATTTCTCAAACAGTTTCCTGATGACCACAAGGTAATTGCCAGACTACTGCACTATCATAAAAATTCAAAAAGCTCTGATATCAAAAACTCACAAACCATCCATTTCAGACACTGATGCTGAGGAGACAGACTGGCTCCAGACTCCAGTAATGACCATAAGCCATGCATTTTCAGATTTTTGTTCTATTCTTACAAGACCCATCACTATTAAATTCAGCTAGCCTATCAGAAGATGTAAAATTAGTAGCATCGTTAGTTTTATTTTTTTGGTCATATTATCATTTAATAGACTGATGCCAATCTACTGAGGTGACAACAAAACTCTTCCTATATCACAGGGTATAATCGATTCCGCTATTTTCCCTTCCTGCAGAGACTGTACATCATATTTGGCTTCCGCTGAGACTGTCCGTGATCTCTTGCTTCCTGCCGAGACATATGTACATGATAAATGTCTTCCTGCAGAGACTGTCCGCGTGATTCTGCTTCCTGCCGAGGCTCTCGGCAGGAAGTAGAGTCATGCGGACAGTCTCGGCAGGAAGCCATTTTTCGAGGACAGTAGTACCTGCAGGAAGCAAGAGTTCGGGACAGTCTCGGGGGAAGCCAAATATGATGTACAGTCTCTGCAGGAAGCGAAAATTGGCGGACCGGTTTATACCCTGTGTATATACCTTTGTTCAAATGAGTTATAATTCCTGTTACTGTCCTAAAAGTTTAACAGTTTGGGTTTTCAGTAAATAATGCATCTAAAAGATGCAAATGGAATGGCAAACAGTGTAGACCATGATCAGAGTCTGGTCTGGGTTTAAACAGTGCGCTTACACCTAACTGGCCCAATACTTATAATTTTTAAGGTATTTGACTAGTAAGGGTATCCTATGAAGTATTTGTACAACGTTACAACAGAGCCCTAGATAAGAGGGGTATTTGATGATAACTGAGGGATAATTTTCTTTATTTCTCATTGAAACCATATGTAGTGACCCCTCATCTGAATCGTCTCGTCGAGACGGTTCAGATGAGGGGTCACAACATATGTTTTTATCCAGAATTAACAAAAATTATCCCTAATTATCACCAAATACTACCTCTTATCTAGGGCTCTGGTTACAAGCTTAAATTGGTAGTCAGTCGAGACAGTTAAAAGAACTCAATGAAGATTCTGACGATTCCGATAGTAGAGATCAATACAAAAGTTGCAGACAATTTCCCGTAATTACCCTATATTATCAGACCTTACTCACAGTTGTGTTTGACTTCTATTTCAATGAACTGGGATCACATGAAATGGAACCTCTAAGTTTACATTACTAAATTTACTCAAATCAGCCTGTGCATACACTTAAACTGACCAATCTTGGCTTTTGGTATTTTAGATTCCCCAGTGCAGAAAGACAAAATTTGCAATAAAGAAGACTCTGATCAGACCTCACAGATGTGCAGTCTGATCAGAGTCTTTCCTGTTCACTCATCAAAAAGTACCTTTTCATATGAGGCAGTCAAATCTATTTTTCCCACAAACTAAGTCTAAGATGATACTTTCTGAATAGCAAACTGTGCAGACCATTATCAGTGATCAGGATACTCTTCCATGCACAGTCAGTCAGTGCTCCAGATAAAGAGGGTTTTCGAGGATAATTCAGAGATAATTATTCTTTTAAAGAACATAGGTTGTGACCCCTAATAAGAATCGTCTTAGCGAGACGGTTCTAATGAGGGTCTCAACATTTATGGAGAAATATGTAAAATTATCCCCAAATTATTCCTATTATACCTTCTTATCAAAAGCACTGCAATCTTACAAATCTGACAAAGATCTACACTGTTCAGTCACTTCTGTTTCCATTATTCCGCCAATTTTCGCTTCCTGCAGAGACTGTACATCATATTGCATATATTGGCTTCTGCCGAGACTGTCTGCGATCTCTTGCTTCCTGCCTAGACTTCTGTACATGATAAATGGCTTCCTGCAGAGACTGTCCGCGTGATTCTGCTTCCTGCCGAGGCTCTCGGCAGGAAGCAGAGTCAAGCAGACAGTCTCGGCAGGAAGCCATTTTTCGAGGACAGTAGTGCCTGCAGGAAGCAAGAGTTCGCGGATAGTCTCGGCAGAAGCCAAATATGACGGACAGTCTCTGCAGAAAACGAAAATTGGTGGACTGGTTTATACCCTGTGAAACTCTATTGTGGAAAGCTGCTACATGCATAACAATTGATTCTAAAAACATCTTAAGATCATTATTCTTCTTTTTCTGTTTTTGTTTCTTCTTACATAACAAGAGCTGCAAAACTACTGAATAAATCCCAAACAACTAAATAAAACAGCTGCGTCAGCTTGCTAATTCTATTCATATGGAAAAAATACCACAAATACAGCAGCAGACAGCTTGGTTAAAAATATATTGGTTAATTTGAAAAAAAGGTATCACTTACATAATATTGACACAAAGAGATAAATTGATAAAATTTAATGCTTTCTTACCATCATTTAAAACTTCCGATATTAAAGCTAGAATGATCCTGTTTGGTCATCAGAAATGACACACAAAGAAATTTCAAATGACACACAAAGAAATTTCAATCCTCAAACACTGTCCACTTTTCCACTTTACCAAACAAAGACCTATGGGTCTTTAACCACAAATTCAAGTGGTTGACTTTCTCAGTGGATAACCACAGTCAGTTTATGTCTGTTTGTATAAAAAATTTACAAAATTAAAACATCCAAAATCGAAAGCAAATACTTCCTACAGCTTTTCCTTCAAGATTACCAACAATCACAGGGTATAATCGATTCCGCCAATTTTCGCTTCCTGCAGAGACTGTGCGTCATATTTGGCTTCTGCCGAGACTGTCCACAAACTCTTGCTTCCTGCAGAGACTACTGTCCTCGAAAAATGGCTTCCTGCTGAGACTGTCCGCGTGACTCTGCCTCCTGCGGAGAGCCTCGGCAGGAAGCAGAATCACGCGGACAGTCTATGCAGGAAGCCATTTATCATGTACAGAAGTCTCAACAGGAAGCAAGAGATCGCGGCCAGTCTTGGCTGAAGCCAAATATGATGTACAGTCTCTGCAGGGAGCGAAAATGAGCGGAATCGATTATACCCTGTGACAATTATCAATCAACTGTCTCACAGTAAAGTCAGTGATAATAGATGACATAATGTTACATATGACAGACAGCATCCAACATATAAATTGGTAGGCCTGCATCATTTAATAATGGATGAGGCGTGTCATGACAAAACCAACATTGGCATGTGTGCCCAGCTGACTCAAATCAGTCTCGACAGCTGCCCAGTCTGATCTGAGTCTTCATTGGCATTATGAAGGTAGCTTAGACCCTTAGCTAGCCTTTAAGTGCACAGCAAAGACTGATCAGACTGGGTGGATGCCCAGGCTGATCTGAGAATTTGCTGGGCAAACATGTCACTTTGTTGTTTTTGTCGTATCACGGCTTGTATGTTTATCCACTTTAAAACCACATCTGTACATGTTCAAGTTAAGATGCATACCTTGTCCATCAAACTGCATTAAATCACATTCAGTAAGTTTAGAATAAAGTGTGGTATTATTATATTATTGCAAGTTTTGGTGCAATGTATTAAATTAAACCGAAGATGGTAGCATTATTTATCTGAAGATTAAGCTGTGGCTGCAGGCTTAACTGTAGAGTGACACATAAAAGAACCATAGCATGTGATGGGAAAAGGTGCCGTTTCTTATAGCATGAACAAATAAGTAATGTCTTTATTCATTCTTTATTTACTCCATGTCAACAAAGTTGATTTATGTTTTCCATTTTGCTCTGTGATTCAGAACCCCAAACCATTCCATTTATAAGACAATATGGTAATTTTAGTTTTTAAGGTATCTCAGAACTAACATCAACACAACCCCCTCACCCCTCCCCCAACCGCACTCCCTCACCAACAGCCCAGCATGCTAGCATGTTATAAGACACATTTTCTCATGATACAGATAAATGATTGAACAAACAGACTGGATGAGCAGGTCTTCAGGCTTTATATTTGCCAACAATATTGAAATAGTTGATTTTAAAGCCTGATTAAAAAGATAAGATAATGATCAGACTAAATAGGAGAAGTCATTTCCTGGTATCACATCATGAACACTGACCAACTATTTAACACTTAGAGTGCTCACCAGAAATGAAAATAGCTGAATTTGAAAACAGGCCCCGAAGTTATAAAACTTTTTTCATGCTCAACTCAGCTGAACATGAAATTTTACCTACTAATAAATAGCAAATTGCTGATAAGTACAGTTGTTTTCTTGCTCAGTTTAGCTGAGTATGTAATTTTCTCCGCTTATGACTATGAAAATGCCAACATTAGTTGGCATTTTCATATTTATCAGCAGAGAAAATTTCTAGCCCAGCTCTGGGCCGGAAAATGCATAGAAACAAGTTTCAATTTTCAAGAATTAGAAACTTTGTTTCTGAAATAATTCCAGTCCGGAGCTGGACTAAGAAAATTTCATGCTCAGCTGAGTTGAACACAAAAAAAAGTTTTATAACCTCCAGGCCTGTATAGATCCTTATGAGGTGGCCCATATAGATCCAGATTAGGCAGCTCATGATGAGCCACCCCATCTGAATCTACACCGTAGGCATTCTAATCTTTGAATTTATGATAGAGTTTGGGCTTAGGCTATGTGAAGCTTATACGTTTTACCTTTTTAGCTTATGCACATTCAACAAAGCTGCACTTCAATATCCAGTCAAATAAATTTTACATATCCTAAGTAAATTTGCCTGAAGCATAGCAAAACGAAAATGCAATTAATATGTCATTTGCTTAAAAACACATGTACGGAAAAAAAAACACATAATCACTCAGAAAATATTTACAAGTTCACTGGACTAATAACTTTCAAATATCCTAAACACTTCCTAAATAAGAGAATGACCCCATAAGATTAAAGAAACATAATAGCTGGATAACAGTGCCCCTGCTTTGCAATGAAAATATACAATCATGTTGTAATACAACATGATGTATATTTTCATTGCAAAGCAGGGGCACTGTAATTAAATGCAACTGCAAAGGAATACAAAAGCAACTTAATGTGGATGTGTAGCAAACAGAAGTGCAATATTTATTCAGCTATAAGATGGAAGGGGAGGGAGTGGAGGGGGCCTTACAAAATTCAAAATTACCCCAATATTTACCATAAATTAGTCTTTTGTATTTCATTTATAAAATAAGGTTGGTTTCCTCTTCCAAAGCAACTTCAAAAACCTAAATCTCTCCCTTTTGGTAATGGGCTATTTTACTACCAAGATAAAAAGTTGCTAACCGGATGGTAAAGAGTGCAGATCTTGATCAGACTTCTCCTTAGGAGCAATCAGATCTGGATTGTCTGTTTCCACTGTCCCGATATACAAGAAAGGTATGGTAATTATACAGAGCACCAGATAAGGAGGGGATTTGAAGATAATTCAGAAATAATTTTTCTTATTTCTAAACCAAAACATGGTGTAATCCGTCATTAGAACCATCTCAATGAAATGGTTCCAACGGCAGGTCACAATGTCATGGGTTTTTTTTGGGAAAAAAATAAAAACAAATCGTCCCTTAATAGTTACCCTTTCTTATAGATCTGGAGAACTACAAAAATGATAAAGATCAAATTAGGCATGGGAAAGATGGACAAAGCAATAAAATTAAGCACAAAATCCTCTTTACCCCTGCAGGTACCATAAACTCAACACCAACTTTCAGATTATAAAAGATAAAGTGCATTTGAATAAAATATGCACTCAAGATCAATAAGGTATCTGATGTATTAAAATTTAGCTCTGAACAAAAGCACCATATCAGTTTGCTTTAAACTGACATAAATGCATTATTACCAATTAATTTACTGAATAACTCATACCAAACCATTATTTCCAGGACAATTAGCAGCCACATACAATATTGCCTTCCCTAACCATGCTAGAACAACAGTCATTTGGCAACTTCCAGGTTTTTTCAGGCAGTCAACTCAGCTATCGATGAAGGAATTGTAGAGTTTGCTGGCTCGTCCACCAAGTCAAGCAACCGGTCACCCATTCAGGTAATAACCGCGATCTCCGTTGCTTAACTTTGTGAAAGAGCCGTCCACTCTACCCGCGTCGCCATAAAAGCCTGCTTCTACAGCAAGGCTGTAGAAGTGTTTCCTCTTCTCTTGACTTTGTCCCGAAGTCACCAACTGCTCCCAAAGCAGACCTGAGGGCAGAGCCTATGCAACCCAACCAGGGACACCTTTCCCTGTAAGCCTGGGTCTGGAGATGATGGTGATGTTATCTCCCATCCCACTGCTGCCACAAAATGTAGCGTTTGCCAGGTCGTCCACCAAGTCAAGCAACTGGTCACCCATCCAGGTACTGACTGCGATCTCCGTTGCTTCACTTCGTGAAAGAGCTATCCACTCTACCCGCGTTGCCATAAATGCCAGCTTCTACAGCAAGGCTGTAGAAGTGTTTATATATCTTAACCATTACAGAATGATCTAAAGTCTCAACTGTTTAAATCTTTGTTTAAGCTAGCGATGTGCCTCAAGTATATGTCATAACCTCTGGGAAGGCTCAGTTTGAGCCTTCCCAGAGCATATGTCATACCACATATATACATGATTCAAAGCCTCAAATAACCTAAGGTACCGCTTCTTTCAAGTTGACGGTTTAGTGTGTTTTGGGTATTTTGATACACATATTTGCCACTACATGCTTTAGTGGCTTTTCTTTAATTTGATATTTGCCACTGTTATAGTGGCACATATAAAAATCAATAAAAACCACTGAAATATCAGAGAAGACTCAGATTAGCACCACATAGGCACATTTAAACAAGCCATGAGAAAAGCACCATGATCAGCAGTATTTTCAGAGCCTTCTCTTCATTTATAGACTCTTCAAGCTCCTTAGATGCTTTGGTGTGCTGAACACGGACAGACCCAAAGTGCATTTCTGTACCAATGTCATGGGTCTGCACGTGCAAGTAGTCTAATATCTTGACGATTTTATTTTTGGATTGGTCTCCGTCAGAAAACGACAAAATGAAAAAAAACAATACCGGGAGTGCAGTTTCGTTGCTCTACACGTGCAAGCTGATCTGATTCTCAGTCCACTGTTTCACACGTTTTCTCTTTCTCTAGACACGGCTCCAATCCACTTTAAGTCTTATTAAAATAAAACTGAAAGAGAAAAACTTGTGTCAGGTCAAATGACCAAACTAGTCCATCAGTAAATATATTTTCAAAGGTCATGATTAAAATCACACACACACAAAAAAAGAGAGAAAAATTGACTCCCAGTGCAGGTTAGGGAGAAGCTCAAATGGAGCTATATAGCCCGATTGAGCTATATAGCCCGATCGAGGTATAGAAACTGCATTATAATTGGAAGATTCTTCATCTGAATCCATTTTGAACATAATTGCAAAATTCCGAGTACTGCACTTTCAATATTGATGAAAATCATGTTGGAATGCAAAGCAATTTGATTTTTTTGCCGTTGCGTTTTTGAGAAAGAACCACATTTTTATGAAAACATGTTTCTTCCCATTCATCTGACATTTCTATAATTGCAGTCCAATGATACCTCTGAGATGATCCCAGCGTAGCAGGTATGTAAACCATGACACAGAAGTGGACATATCTGTCCAGTTTGAGGGGGCATCTCAAAGATATTCTTGTATTTTAATTTTCCTCAATTTGCATAAAACGCAACGGTGGAAGTTCATTTTCTTTACAAAATCATAAAAGGTTCGTCATCCTTTATATTGTTGTTCATATCAAATTTTGCAGTTCAGCTTCATTGCAAAAGCAGAAGCAATAATGCTTGAATTTCCACTCATTTTTATACCTCGATCGGGCTATATAGCTCGATTGGGCTATATAGCTCCATTTGAGCTTCTCCCTAACCTGCAGTGCCCCAGTAGTCATGCCATGGCCGTGTGAGATGGCTTTGTTTTTTCACCTGATTTGAACCTTTTTATACCTGCAATTTTCACTTGCAATATTTCTTCTGATATACTAAAACTTACCTGAAATGCACAGATCATGTCTTCCCTTGAAGGTATGGAGAAAAGTGCAAGAAAGATGTTTGTTTTTCGACCACTTTGTTGTTTTGTTTTGGTGCAGAGAAAAGTCCAGGAACTACTTTTCCAATTAGTTCTAAACAAAATAGTTCTTATACATAATTCAATAGTGCATTAGCAGAGTCATGAAAGATTCATATACGACTATACAAATTAAATAAACTACAGTCTTTATTTTGTTTTCAGCAACAAAAATCAGCTGTATTCTCAATGAAAATATTTTTTTGCTTTTATCAGAGTTAATAGAGCGCAAGAATAAAAAGGCTGATTTTATTTTCGGTTTTACTCGGCCCTTTTCCTGTGCGTCACTACAGATAGTGACCAAAATGTTGACCTCATTTTTTTTTTAAATTTTGATCAATATTCCCAACTATTTCGCTCACCTCGATATAGCCAGGAACGCTACCCGAGGAAGGGGAGGGGGTAGTATCTACCGTTTACCATCCGTTCCCCATAAAAAGGTCGTCTGACAGGTTATCCGACCCCCTCCCTCCCCCGACAAAAAGAAAAAACAGGTGTATTTGTCATACAAAAAAAAAAAAAAAAAAAAAAAAAAAAAACACTTCAAATTTTAGCTCACCTACAAAAATATTCCTAATATGTACCTTGACCTTTTTGTTATAACAGTTGTGGTGTGTATTTGAGTAATTTTCATAACATAACACAAAAAAACAGCAGGTAGAGATACAAATGAGCCAAATTAAGAAGTGACCCCCAAAACTATATCCACAAAAAATTTCCATACCAAAAAAAATATAGTCATTTTTTTGCTGAAAGCCCCCAAAAATGTAACATTCAAAATTTTGAACCCAAAACAATAGGCTAGCTTACGTCAGAGCTCTAGATAAGAGGGAGTATTTGATGATAATTAAGGATAATTTTTCTTATTTCTCATCGAAACCATATGTTGTGACTCTTCATCTGAACCGTCTCATCGAGACGGTTCAGATGACGGGTCACAACATATAATTTTATGCAGAATTAACAAAAATTATCCCTAATTATCACCAAATACTCCCTCTTATCTAGAGCTCTGTTATGTTGCTCGAAAAAAAATCAGTTACCCTCCCTCCTCATTGGAGCACGCTACTGACAATTCATTTTTTGGAAGTAGGTTAGTAATAAGTTTGTATATATATATATATTTGTGATTTATTGTAATATTTCACATATTTCACATAAGTTTGTATAAAATGACCGCTCTAATATTTCCTCTTTAAAAAAAAAAAAAAAAAAAGATTTGTAGCCTTAAGAAGGCCATTACCAAAACCTTGTACCGCAACAAGGTAAAATAAAGTACCGCGCCGCCGAAGATTTCAGAATCATACCGATCTTTCCAGACTCAACCATAGGCAAAAATATGCTGCAAAAATGCTGATTCTATAAATGTTTGTTTAGTAGACATGTTGGAATACTGGAGGTATACACATTTATTTATATCTAGTCGAGTCTATTCCATAACCTTGCGAGGCCGTTGAGGCACCACAGATGACTTTACACAGATGACAATACCTTTTCACCTAGTCCTGTCTTCAGCTGCCCTAGTCCATCCCTGACCAATCCTGAATATTGTATTCCGAACTCTTCTCCTGTCTACCTCTTCTTCTTGTTCCCCTTTTTATTTTTTAACTATTTATATCAGCGAAAACTAATCAAATTGCTAGGAATAATAATGAGATAGTTATTTTATAAAATATATAAAAAAACAAAAACGGATGGATGCTTCAGTGAGATCCTTAATGTCGTTGGGAACTGAATTATTTTCAAAAATAAATTCTTCTTTTGAAAATATCACTTTAGGGTCAGAATTTCAACCAGGGACTCGACAAGCCTCATCCCTGATTGAAATACCACCCCTCGGGTGAGATTTCCCTATCCTACATGGACACTCACGATGAATTCTTGTAGTCTTGAGTTTGCAATGCTAGCAACATACAAACCATACAAACATAAACTTTAATGAACTTTTGAACCGACCACTAATTTACTACAAACATGTTCTGTACTGAAATCAGTGAATCAGCATCCAGAAGGCCCTACATCTGATCCTGTGTGAGAAAGTTGAGGTTGCAGTAGTAGCACTGAAAAAGAGAAAGTCCGCTGGAGTTGACAATATACCAGCAGAACTTGTCCATACAGGCGAGGAGACCATGCTTTTGGCTTTAACAAAGATCGGTAACAAGATTTCAGAACAGGAGAAGGAACGACCCCATGGAATTAGTCCTGAATATAGACAACTAAAAAGCCAACCTGCAGCTCTGCCAGAACTACAGAACCATTAGCCTAATCAGTCATCCGAGCAAAGTCAAGCTTAAAGTCATCATAAACAGGCCCAAAGCCCACGCTGAGGAGATAATTGCCGAAGAACAGGCTGGGTTCAGAGCCGGAAGGAGCACCAAAGAACAGATTTTCAACCTCAGAATCCTGTGTGAAAAGTACCTCCAACATCAACAAAATCCGTACCATGTTTTTATTGATTAAAAAAAAGCCTTTGACAGGTTTTGACATGCAGCCTTATGGGCCACCATGCGGAAGTACAATATCAACGCTAGTTTTGTTCGCGCCATTAAGCACTTATATGAGAAGTAAAAAGATAGGCAATGACCATCAGGAATTATTACAATCAAATCCTACATTCCGCCCTCTAAACCAACAGTGCAGTTCAGATGAATGCCAGCACGAGTGAATGGTTCAGAACAACAGCTGGAGTTAGGCGAGGACGCCGTCTCTCACCCACTCTCTTCATCATTTTTCATGAAACCTTTTTTAAAGTTTGCATAAATAAATGAGTGTACTGACTTTCAGAATAGTTTCTCCAAATACCATGATAGTGCAAGATATTGTAAGTGATCAGTTAGAAGTTGTGCTTAGTACTCGTATACATGCTGTAGACCTAGGAAACCATTTGAATATTAGTTTAAACGATATTAACTATAAATTACATACATGTACTGCAATACAATTTCAAAAGTAACAGGATTTGACAGTAAGCAAAATGCTCATACATCGGACGGTTGCGGAAATGAACGAGAAGTATATGTGAAACAAGGGAAGCAATTATGTTACATTACTGTATACCGCCAGTTATAGCGAGCACTCGCTTCGCTATCCTAACAAAGTTCGGAGCTTTGAAAGAGCGCGTTCCGTCTATGGTGGAGGATTGGTAAAGCATATGTTTGCCTTTAAAATACATTACTTTCAATGGATTTTCTTTCTACCGACACCAAACGGAAGTGACGTATTTCTGTCGCTACGTTACGTAATGACGTCAAACGTTCCGCTCCAAAAAACCAAGATGGCGTCAACTTTTACCGCTTTTGTGCGTAGATCACTACATGGTGATTCACAAAATGCAAGGAGCTGAGCGTTGGGTGAAGTTGGAAGGAAATAGAAAGCGCCGCAGAGAGAACATGAAAAAATATATAGCCAGTTTTCCGAGGCGAAAGATTAGGTGGGGAAAGCTGTTCTCGGTCAGTTTCTCATCCGTTTGTCAGACGGACTTCGCAGTTGTTGAGTTGCAATAATTTAATTACAAATTTCAAACGACAACTTGTGAGATTGAATCCAGAATCGTACTGTGAGTAGTAAGATCAGGGTCTACAATTCGACTATGCATTTTTACCGGAACTTTAAAGTTAACATGGTAGCAGCCAAAGAGGCTTTATCATACCATCCATACATTGTAAAAAGCGATGTGCTCGCCTACAAATGCCACCCCACACAACAAAGAGCTATTTTTCCCCTTTTGATTTACCAAAATACAGTTTTGATGTGTTGTGTCTGGCATTAGCTGTTATGTTCTAAAGGTGGCTTATGTGGGAGGCTGCACTGTCTACAAGTGTATATGAACTGTACAAATTTGTTAATAGTTATGTCTTGCCCGTGACTGGCAGAGGCAAGACTTTCTGATGCTGTCTGTCCTTTGCATTTTTCTGGTTTAACTGTAATGTGACGCTAAACAAGGCATTCCTCAGAGTTCTTGTCTTAATGTGTGTGTGTGTGTGTGTGTGTGTGTGTGTGTGTGTGAGTGTGTTAACTCAGATTGCTTAGTTTCTTGGTGATTTGTTGTAAATATGTATATAAGAGGGCCTCATGGAAGATTAGTGTTTAGCTAAATGTGTCACCCTCTATACATAAAGTCGATTATTATTATTATTTTAAAGGCAGTGCCTATTTTCATATTAATAAATAATAATTGTATTTATTTGTGAACCAATATTTTCAAGATGGCGATTCAAGATGGCGGCCGGGCTTGGGGGACTTTTGTTTTCGTTTACGTTTTATTTGATTTTAACTAGGATATTGGACGATCGGACTTACAAAAGGGATTTTAATAAAGAATTTCACAAACTGGATTTATCTGTATTTTTAATTGGAGGCTCAGAGCGAGTCCTTGCATATTTTGACGCTGTTGAAATCTGGTCCACATCAACATTCGATTCGCACCTACGATCATTCGTACCTGGGCCGTGTAAACATTACCTGACTAGAAATAAGAAATACATTTATTCTGTTGGTTCAAAAGCGATATTCTTCTTCATCTTATTAAGAAGTGGCGATGTCCACCCCCCACCCTGGCCCTAAATGTAAAACCAATGGAAATAACACTGCAGGGGAGCCTGAGGCGTACCGGCCCAAAGTGAACACAAGACAACCACAATGCCCATGCGTAGCTTGTGGGAAGGGAGTCATCAAAACTAGTAAAAAGCAGTGGACTGTGATCAATGCTCTCGTTGGACTCACATTAAATGTTCGGGTTTTGTATCTGAGGAAATGCACCAGAACTTAATACCTTCGGACTCACAATCATTCTCCTTCACTTGTTCGGAATGTTCAATCCATACACTGCCATTTAGTTATGAGGAGTCTATAATTTTTTCCACATTAAATTATCCAGATGATATTCCTGAGGAAAACATTCAAACATCTTCGAAAGCTGACCCTGGACATTTTTCTTGTTTCGGAAGAAAAGGACTACATTTTATTCATCTAAATGTACGATCATTAGTAAACAAAATCTCGGAATTACGGTATTTAGCGGTTCAATCTCATGCCGCTGTGATCTGCCTTTCGGAAACTTGGTTGGACGATTCTGTATCTGATGGCGAGATCTCGATCGACGGTTACTGTCTGATTACAGAACTGGTGGTGGCGTCTGCTTATATATATGAAGTGACTTATCTTTTTCGCAGAGGAGTGACCTAGAGACTGAAGGACTTGAAGCACCTTTCTGTGACATCCTTTTACCAAAATCTAAACCTATTGTGATAGGATCTTGTTATAGGCCTCCTAAACAGATCTAGAGTGATTTTATTGAAAAACTTGAAGAATCTCTATTTAAGATCAGAACAGACTCTGAAGTATACCTTCTTGGTGACTTCAACATTTGCGTCCTTCACAAAACTTCAAACTTATGCAAAAAGTATCTGTCTACTTTAAGGATGTTTGGCCTGAAACAATTAATTTCTGATGAAACTAGGGTGACGTCTACATCTTCTACTTTGATTGATCATGTTTTAAGTAATACCTCGGAAAAAATCTGTCATTTTGGAACTATAAGCTTAGGTTTGCGTGATCATTGCATGGTTTTTGCCACAAGAAAGGTGGCCAAAGGTCAAATCAATAGGCATAATACTGTGAAACTTAGGTCTTTGAAACGATACTGCAAGGAAGAAATTGTGAATCAACTTTCGGCTCTTAATTGGCAAGACGTGTTGTCTTCTTCGGATGTTTCTAAAGCTTGGGATCTTTTCAGAGACTTCTTTCACTCGGTATTGGATATTGTCGCACCAATAAAAGAAATCAGATTGAAACAGAGGACGGAACCTTGGATGAGTTCAGATATTTTGCAGAGCATTCAGGAAAGGGATAATTGGTTAAATAAATTCAGAAAAACTAGGGATTCAGATGCTTATAAGGTTTATTTCAAACTTCGGAATGATATTCAGAGAAAAACTAGGAATTCAAAATCAGAATATTTGGCAAATAGAATTGATGAAAATCGGAATAACCCCAAAAAGCTTTGGCAGCAGTTAAAAAATCTTGGATATAACTCTAAAGGAAAACAATCAATGAATGTTGTTCTGGATATTGGTGGTGAAACTTGTTTTGACTCAAAAAAGGTGGCAAATTGTTTCAACAAATTTTTCACTAGCATAGCATCTACCTTGGTCGAGAAGTTACCGTCTTCTTTGAACATATTTGACACTAGGTCTCAATTTTTTTCAGGATTTTTATCGTAGTCGCAACGTACAAAAAGATGGATTTGTTTTGGCATCTGTTGATGAAGATTTCATTATCAAAGAATTGTGCAAGTTAAACTCTTCTAAAGGTACTGGCTCTGATAATATCCCAGCTTTGGTTTTAAAGAAGCCAATCACTCACATTGTTAATCTTTCGATCCAATCAGGTACTGTTCCTGGTGCTTTGAAAGATGCAAGAGTTGTCCCTCTTTTAAAAAGAATAAGAGATCGGATGTCAGTAACTATCGACCTGTTAGTGTCCTTTCTGTTGTTTCAAAACTTTTGGAAAAATCTGTATATGTCCAACTGGAGGGTTATTTGGTAAAAAACAACTTATTGTATGAACTTCAGTCAGGTTTTCGGAGTAGATTTTCTACAGATACTTGTTTAACATATTTGACAGATTTCATTAAGTATCAGACTTCTAAAGGCTTGTATACTGGAATGGTTTTATTGGATCTTCAGAAAGCTTTTGATACTGTCGATCATTTGATTCTCTGTGACAAACTTCGTGCAATGGGTGTGTGTTCTGTAGATTGGTTTCAGTCGTATCTTTCAGGCAGAAATCAGTTTGTTCAAGTAAATGACAAGTTTGGATTCATCCCCCATTACATATGGCGTTCCCCAAGGCAGCATCTTAGGACCTTTATTGTTTCTTTGCTATGTAAATGATATGGGAATTAGCATTAGTTCTGAGTGTAAACTTCTTTTATATGCTGATGATAGCGCTATTTTGTTTTCGCACAAAAACCCTGATGTGATTTCGAGGAAACTTAGCTCAGAACTGGAATCTTGTAGTAAATGGTTGGTTGATAATAAGTTATCCCTGCATCTTGGTAAAACGGAATGTATTTTGTTTGGCTCAAGAAAAAAGCTCAGAAAAGTTCAGAATTTTGGTATTGATTGTAATGGACATTCCATTCAAGCTCAAACTTCAGTCAGATACTTGGGCGTAAACTTGGACAATTTCTTATCAGGGGAGGCAGTTGCGAATGGTATCATTCAAAAGGTTAATTCTAGGTTAAATTTCCTTTATAGGCAATGTTCATCTTTGAATGAAAAAACTAGGAAGTCTTTATGTTCTGCATTGATTCAGTGTCACCTAGACTACTCGTGTTCATCTTGGTATGCTGGCTTGACTAAAACATTGAAGAAAAAACTTCAGATTTCTCAAAACAATGTGGTTCAATTTATTAAAAAACTGGGACCTCGTTCTCATATTGGGTATTCAGAACTGGCCAGTGTTGGTTTTCTCAATGTTGAAAACGGAGTCAAACAACTCAGACTTAATCATGTGTTTAAGATTTCCAATGGCACTTCTCCTTCATATTTATCGGATCATTTTCTTAAGGTATCAGAATCTCATGGGTATAATACAAGAGGCAGTTCTGAAAATTATGTTGTTCCCCGAGTATCTAATCAGGCGTTTTCAACCTTCTTCTTTAATGGTACAAAGGACTGGAATAGTTTACCTTCTGAAATAAAAACTTATGTAAGTTTCAATATGTGCAAAACTTCACTTAAAAAACACTTGCATTCACAAATGCAGCTTATGGAAGACAATATATTTTGCTATTATTAGATCACTATCATTTGCATGTAGGTAACTTAAGTTTGTGTCGATTCCCAGTCCAATATCTTGAATCTAACCAATTAGGACCCCATTGGAAATAAGCCTTCGGGCTTTTATGGGTTATCCTAGGTTTCTTCAACATACATACCACTTCGGTACTTAGTTTCAAGCTCATTTTATTTAGGGCTCGTACATATTTTCCCTTCTTTTCTGGCCTCCAAATTCACCCTAGTTGGCATTTCAATTCATTTTTTGATTTTCACCATTCACACCCGCGGTCCACCATCTGCCCTGGGAGCACTGTTCCTCGAGAGATGGGGGTGGCTCGTGGAGAAGCCTCATTGACGATAACACTCCGGTGCCAGATCCATCGATGAGTCAGTATTGTCCATGACGACTCACTGGATTTTTTCCCATGGTCCGCGAGTGTGTGTGGTGAAGGTTATTTACAATCTGTTTGAAATCACCAAAATTTAAATTTTCATTTAAATCAATTCATCGTATGTAACTCTAGTCATTTCCTTGTGAACTAACTATGATCATCAACAGAGCTGTGATAATATAAAATCCAGAATTGTGATATTTTAAAGTACTTTAATTTATAAAAATCAGTAAATACGTATTTTCCTATTTTACAGATATACACATATATATTATTTTCTAAAATATCATTTTACAAAGTGCATTTTTTATAAATCTATTCATATATCTTTTAAACCGGTACGTAAACTCACCGGATCGGACCGGATCGGATATAATCACCGGATCGGACCGGATCGAACCCGAATTTTACCATTTCGTAGCTATTCATCATACTTTCTTTGACTGTTAATGTTTATTTTGCGTAAGATAGTGTAACCAGCATATATATTACCGTAAGATTTTGACTTACTGAACTTACTGTTGTTATTGGGTCAGCATGTTTGACATTTCACAGAGGCAGGTTCTTAAACATGCATACATGCTATACATTGTGATTTTAATGGCTATCAAAATGGAAAATGTTAGATCAGATGAAATAATGGTACTTTTTCTATTTTTTTTTTTAAATAGATTGTGGGTACATGTAATTGAGGCAGAGCAAAAATAACACCTGCTGGATACATCACGTTAGCAGGACATAGATGCAACGAGAACCCCTTCAAATCTAGATATTAAAGTAATGTATCTGTTGGATACACAATATTATGCAAAATATAAACATTTATAGTCAAAGAAAGTATGATAAAATAGCTTTAAATAGTAAAATTTGGGTTCGATCCGGTCCGATCCGGTGATTATGTCCGATCCGGTCCGATCCGGTGAGTATACATACCCCTTTTAAACGTTTAAATCTCAATCATTTTTTTATGTGATTGTTGTATTACTGTTGTATGTTGGTTTTTACCGAATAAATATCAATCAATCAATCAATCAATCAATCAATTTTCTATGCTATTTTATCCCATAATCTTACTAGGTCGTTGGGGCACCACAGAACCAACATAGGGGAGGCAAAAATTGTGGCCCGACCGCAACTCGAACCCGATGCCTCTCGATTTCAGTGCTACTCTGCCAGCTGAGTACCGAGCCACTTGGTCGCTCTTTTACCACTTATGGACATTACCTGTACTAACCGGAAGTTCAGACGTTTATATACGGAACGCTACGGTGTTGTTCCCGTCCGCGGCACGCAACGGCGAACTATGAGAAAACGAAATTGGAAAATTCGTTTTGTGTAAAAAAGGTCTTGCATGATGGGAATTTCTGAACAGCTTAAGAAAACTAAGAAGGGCAGTCTTGCTTATGAAAGGCATACTTCGGGTTCAAACCTGAAGGTGAAGTTTGTTTTACATTAAATTGCTTGACTATGCACGAAGGTTTCGCCACAAAAGGTTTCGTACTTTCTGACAATTTGCACTCGCAAGCAAAATTTTTTTGGACAGATGAGAAAGGCATCAGATCTGAATTTGAAATCGGCTTGTATGAAATATTTATGATTAATATTGTCATAATTGGGACAGCTTAAGTACTGTTTATGAAGTTGGTTTTACTGATCTAGCTGTCCCCACAGACACTGGGGTCAGTACGTGCATTTGGTCGAAAATTGATCTCCTGCAGCTTTTTTCTCATTTATTTTTACATTTTAGTATACCTGAACACCTCCTTAACTGAGATAAATGGTTTGGTCATAAATAGAAAACGTTTGCAATTTTCGATATTTGCTCCTTTGGCTTAAAAAAAACACAAGATATGACACTCCGTGTTGATCAATGTTGACCCCTATCTCGGTAAACACGGCTGCGCCTTCCGAATTCAACGCAGTCATTTAAAGCTACTTACGTCCCTCAGTTCGCCAGACATTGGCCTTTAAGTGGACATCGGCATCATTTCAAACTTCTCCCGAATTCTTGCTATTTCTCGCCGAATGTGTAGAAAAATAAGGACAAAAATCTTGAGTTGCAGCGCGAGGGACAATGTTTACACATACAAAAATCTTGTGTTGCAGCGCAAGGGACAATGTTTACACATGTGCCCGCGACAGGTAGACTGAATTTCAAATTCCGTAGGCGTTCGGTAGTTCTCGTATAGTAATTCGAAAGAGAACCAGTCTCCTGTCATGCGCAACTGCGGTTCATAAATTGGTCCCAAGTTGTCCTATCAATATTTGTGACTAGATATTAGGGGGTGGAACCAGTCAACTGAAAACATTGTCCCTCGCGCTGCAACTCAAGATTTTTGTCCTTATTTTTCTACACATTTGGCGAGAAATAGCAAGAATTCGGGAGAAGTTTGAAATGATGCCGATGTCCACTTAAAGGCCAATGTCTGGCGAACTGAGGGACGTAAGTAGCTTAAATGATTGCGTTGAATTCGGAAGGCGCAGCTGTGTTTACCGAGAGAGGGGTCAACATTGATCAACACGGAGTGTCATATCTTGTGTTTTTTTAAGCCAAGGGAGCAAATATCGAAAATTGCAAACATTTTCTATTTATGACCAAACCATTTATCTCAATTAAGGAGGTGTTCAGGTATACTAAAATGTAAAAATAAGTGAGAAAATAGCTGCAGGAGATAAATTTTCGACCAAATGCACCTACTGACCCCAAGTGTCTGTGGCTGTCCAGGGTTTGAACCCCGCTTGAGGCGAGACTCTTTCTAGCAACCACAGGTGAAATTTAGATTTTAGTTTAGTAAATGATAAACAATTCATATCAGCTTATAGAGGTAGCTGAAAGCAGCATAGTGCAGTTTAATTTTTCAAAATATCTTTACTATAGATCTTATAGCCTTGAAGGTGATATAATTGTGGATATAAGAACTAAATCACGTGACAGTCACATGTCAAATAATTTCGTGATAATTTCTTATGACATAATTAGACCACAACATCAGATGAATAACCTGATACAGTTTCGATGCAAAGCAATATCGTTTCAATGTGAGAAAATCCGTCCGCATGTGATTGGGTCATCTATTAATAGCAAATGTCACTGGGTTGTAAATTCGTGGATGTGTTCCGCCACGTGATAAATAATCGACGTACCCACGTCAGGTCACTTGTTTATTATTTTCTGTTGCATAGATGCTTTTGAAAACTTTTTAGTCTTAAACAGATTATAGATAATCCAATCTATATCAGATATTAATGATTAAAGGAGCATACCGATCCATTCAAACAGGATTCATAGAGCTCTACATTGACTTTTCTGCAACTTACACATTTATAACTGTAGCGTCATAGCCCTTGAACAGAACGAGTTGAAATTCACTGTGTCACTATATGGGTATATCCGCCTGAATACAAAATAACAGTATGCACAGACTGTTTTTCTTTGAAAAAAAATACGAGCCTGGATTCAGCCCTACTCTTAAAACTAGGGGTGCGAGGTAAAACCCCTGTGAACCCCAGTATTTAGTCCCGGAGGTACGAACCGCGGTACGTTTGGGCAGTACCGGTACTTCAGCAGACTTCGTGACCAAGACAAGATTTACACTGAAATTGCCGAGTTCATCCGTATCCTTAATTCAGGCAGAAAAGAATTTATTTTATTTTCAGAACATAAAAACAACAGAAATTATCAGTAAAAGGTTAAATTCTGGTGTTTGTACATGTATTAATATTTATGTAAAAATATTTAAAAATTTTCCACCACGTGCATTTTGCGTCTGCGCACTGAAGCATCTCAAGATGGCGGATAGCAACAGTGTTGAGGAAACATCCGCGAGGAAAGCACGCATTTGGCATCACTTCGGGTTGAAAAAGAATTCCGACAGTCGTATCGAGCAGAATATAGCCATCTGTAGAGCCTGTGACTGTGTTGTAAAGCGCGCAGGTGGTGGCACTTCAAATTTAACAATCCACATGACGGTTGTGAAGCGAAACCGAAAGTAGAACAACAACAGAACGGCAGTCACGGTATACCGTGGTATGTACCGTGGTATTTGATGAAAAACCGTGGTATACCGCGGTACAGTTGTTTTCTGCGGTACCCAGCCCTACTTAAAACATAACACTTTCTAACACAAGAAAAAGCAGATAAGGACCCCCTGTATAATAATCAAATAAGAAATCAGCTTTGCGACAAAATTTTGCACCCATACTGGGACCAATTGTTAACCGGAAGGTACAAAATCAGTAATCATTGCAATATTTTCTCAAGCTGATATCCGAGATTAGAAAATGGCCGCTTTTCAGGTATGCAAAAAAGAAATAGCAAAAGAAGGCATAAAAGCAATTGGTCAAACTTTAAAAGTTATGTTCCATATTAAGGCTCTAGGCATTTGCTTTTTTTATGAAATAGAACCTTTATGCATGGTGAAATGTTAGAAGAATAAACATTTAGTGAAACATTTTTTGCGCATGAATATTATGCAAATTACTAACACCCACGAATTTACAACTCCCACGATTTTACAACCTCCAACCATACAAATTTTAAGAACAGGTCTGATCAATGCGTAACCGACAAATCCACTTTTTGCTAAGGTTTACTGCTCATTTTAGCACAATTGAAATCTATTTTGCTATAGCTGACTGCTTACTGATATAACACCTCAGCAGGGCAGCTTTAATATTGACAGAAGCCATCTCTGCAGCAGATGCCATTGTAATCCTAAATTAAGTTGATTTTACCTTCACTGATTTGACTGTCATCAATTTGGCACAAAAGTGCTGGCAGAATCGGAAATACTACTGCAGTCCTTGAACAGTCTGGCCTTGGTCTACAGTGTTTGCTCAGACATTCCTGTCCTAATATTTAGTGAGGTGGTACAAGTTTTACTTCATTTTGGAACTTTATTTGCTTGTAAGACCAAATTCGCACCTGTGTTTATATATCACTTTCAGTGAAAGTCTAAGTATATGCATGTACATGGTAAACAAAAAAATGAATAAGATGAAGAGGAAAAGATATCAGAATTCAATTATATCTACGCAAAGAGATATATTAATCTTAAGCATTAGTTTTGGAAAGCCTAAACTGCCTGGGTTCGAATCCCGGTCTGGCCACATACTTTCGTTTCTCCTTCCGCTGATTCAAGAAGGGCAGTTGTCAGTTACTGGCGAAAGTATGTGCACTTAGTACTGGTTAACCGCTTAGGAGGTCTAAGCCTGCCCAGGAATAGTGTGGTTAGGTTAACTGACCGTCCCGACATGACCTTAGTTGTTTACCGTGGACGTTAAGCATCAAATCAACCCAAAAAAAAGCCTAAACTGCCTTGGTGAAAGCCAGTCAACAAGTTCTTATAATTTGAAAACTGTTTCTCAAGACCTTGTATTGCTTATAAACCGTTTATTAAAGGGCTTCTGAATAGCTGTTTTAGGTCCAGTGTCCACAAATATCTAGTTTTAGTTAAGAAACCAGTTTCAAATATTTCAACCAGGGTGTGCATTGCAGGCGAAGTTGGGCGATAACTTCGCCTTGGGGCTCAAAACTTCGCCCTTAATTTCCCGAAAAGCGAAGTTCGTGTCGCCCTGTTTTTCTGGGTCGTAAGATCAATAATTCGTCAAAATGACTGGCGCCAGTACATCAGATTTCAACGCCAATTAACAAAGCCCCCTTTCATTTATCAGCGTTAATCGCATCACCGACCCTGATTGAGCTTTGATCTCGATAGGTGTTGCCGACATCAAGTCGGTAAAATTAACACCACGGCAAAGCCAACGGGAGTACAGTTAATCCACTAAGTGACGAGCGAAAGAGCTTTGATCTCGCTACATTTTGCCGACTTTATCTATCCATCTGCTTTAGCGGCAAGTGTAAAGCGAGCGCATTCTGATCATGGTCTTTATTGATTTCTTACGTTATGGTATAGATTTTCTTATCTTCAACTAGGGCGATAACGAGCAGAGTAGATATGACTAGACAGTACTCACTTAGGCAGGCCTATAATGATCGTCGCTATCTTCGAAGTTCAGAATTTTAATGCTGGCCGTGTAGACAAGTGCAGGACAGCGCATCAGGTTATGATCTACATCGTTGTTCATAGAATTTTATGATTGCGAAAGTTCTGCGAACAGTGTAACCCCGACGCCGGGCTGCACTTTTCGCAAATGCATTACCCGAGACTTACTCATTCTCGTCGAATCTTAGTCTACGTTGTTGTCACATATTTAGTATGGTTTTGGGGATGAACCGGCAAATGAACAATCTCATGTCTCAAAAAAAAAAAAAACATGCAAAAGTTGGCGACCAGTGCGAGTTACGCATTTAGATCAATTCAAACGCGATTACCGAGCGTAAAACCGGTATTATTGCATAAAAAGCAGTGCCGAACGGTATTAACAGCCGTGCATCAACAAGCGAAAAGCCGTGTTTCAACAATGTTTTTCACGCGCTGTTGAAACACGATGACAGAACTTCCGTTATGCTTGTGCCGGGCCACTAAAAACCGCCATGCACCTTTGTCTCTCCCGTTTCGGTCGAAAAATTGGTGGTGCGCTTCTCCTCTTTCGGTTAATTAACAATATAATTGGTCGCGTGCCACCTATGTATTCTTGTGACGTCATCATACTTTGTACTCTTATTACGTCATAAAGTACTGACACGGATTTCAAAGCCATGACATTGTCTTCATTCTCACGATGCCAAATGGAGACTGCTAAAGAAAACATGCATCCTAAGCTTTCAGCAATCCAGAACTGCAGGATGGTGCATGAATGGGCCAGGCATGTTCTGTATGGAATTTTTTGCTTTGATCAAGGTACTGAGTAGATCTATCTGCTTTTTGTTGATGAATTTGCAACGACCATCTTGGACTCTTTCCATAAATACTGTGGTTGAATAGGACGATGGCAGCCATTTTGAACAGCTTGATGCTCTCGGGCCAGGAAGACGGATATATTGATAAAAAAGATGCACCGGCGCGTTGGCTGTGAAACGGTGACAAAATGTAGTGCCGTATTGTCGCAAATCTTAACGACTATTTCGTTGAATTTATGCAATAACAGCAATCAAACATTTTTTTCCAATGCATTAACGTTTGCCAGGTCCCTTGGGAGATGTTGAAAACCTCGGCCTTCGGCCTCGGTTGTCAACATCTCCCTCGGGACCTGGCAAACGTTAATGCATGAAAAACCATGTTTGATCCCTATAGTGCAACGGTTAAAGACGGTAACCATTGCACGTTAATAGGTCAGACACGTTTGTCTAATCCCACTTGTTGATGTCAGTTTAAGATCAAAGGACGCCGCCTCTGACGCGTGCAACTCAATGTGTCAGATTGAACCGAGAGACGGGAGAAGGTATCTTAACCCAGACATACGCTGATAGCAAAGACTCGTATCAGCCTGCGCAATATTGTAATGCGATTGGGGTTTCCTGACCGCTAATAAGGTCTTTGTGAAATGTGCGTCACCGTTACCCTTTGAAAAGCAAATACTTCCGAAGAAGCTTATCAGTCTGCACTCTTCGCATGTTCCATAAGATACATATTATGTGGTGCGGGTCATGAGTTCACCGGACTTCCCATGCAGCGACTGTCCGCTGTGACTTAAAATATTTTCTATGTGTCGGGTAAAATAAGACCTTACACCATCTGAAACTGAAGTTAACCAGAGTTTTCCTTTAATAGATTGTTAGCTTTCATCAGACTTTGCGAGTGCGCATGCTAATCTGCGTCGTATGCACACGCAGTTAAGTACCTTTTATTTTAAAAGTAGCCTTCGGAGCGGTGAGATCGCTTCCACGCGTTTGGCATTATGGGTGTGCAAACGTCCAAACCAGCCTGCGCAGTCTTGTCCTAATGGTCAGATTAAGTTTCAAGATACAACTAGACTGCGCTATGTACCGTGTTGGTGTAGAATTAACTTGAGATAACTGAGACCGGCATTGAGCCGACGACCGAAATCGCGACTTCTGATCAAAGTTTTTCCGTACAAAGAAGCTATGGATCGGTGGAATTTATATAATAGAGGAACAAGACTCGGATCAGCCTGCTTATCCGCGCTATCAGAATCTTGTCTTTTCGCATGAATATCTATGGATGCTGTGAAATATCTAGCCAAGACGTACACTCTGAACAGTCTCTGCAGATGCGCAAGCTGTCGGAGACTTCCTTGGTACATTCTTTGTCGGAACATGCTGATCGTAAGCAAACTTCAAAGACACCGCTAGACCCTGATATCGATCGATGGCACGTGCAGATTTGTACAGGTGTGTCAGGAAGAAAGATACTTGATGGGTATTCAAAGAAAACTGACATAGATCAGCCTGCAAGTCCACGCAGTCTTAACGGAGTCTTCTGTGCTCACATTAAACGTACATGAATGAACAACGATCAGTCTGCGCTGGAAATTTATTACGAATTGGGCGGGGAACAAAGTTACTGACAAGGTCATAACTTGTACTTTTAGTTTGCGTTTTAACTCCGATAGGACCTGAAAAAAACTACAAACGTCCCACTTCGCCTCGTTTCTTTAGAAGTCGCTCGGCTTCAGCTGGAAGGCGACTTGATGTCGCTCGTTTTCTGGAGCCCAGTGCACACCCTGGGCAGATCTTTATTATACCTTATGTCTCAATATGACACCAATTATTCTAATTTTGATTTCTTTTGTTGTTTCCCAACAGGACCTAAAATTTTCTGGTACGGATTTAGGTACGGAGTACGGAGGTACGGGTTGTGGTTTTCATACCCGACCCTCAAATCATACTTTGCAAGGGAACAAACTCAAACTTTCACTGAAATTTTATATGCTTATTGCATAGTTGCCTTTATGATAATGGTAGTTTCATATTATGAAACTGTAGCATATTTTCCTGGTAGAAAGAATTAGCTGATAAACAAATTTTCCTGACTGAACTGCAAAAATGCAACTATAGGGAACAGCTTGTGAGAAAACTGGTATATACATGTGTAAAACTTTTTATTTGGTGCACATTGAAACTTAAAAATCATAGGGGGCTCTTCATACCTACCTGTATACAAGACAAAATTCATAGAAAAAAATAGCAGTATAATGATAAACAAATGATAGTGTATTAAGGGTCACCAGCTAATTTTAAGATTGTTTAATGTCCAAACAAAAAGGGATTAATGTTTCAATTTTACATATTTTGAAAGCCAGACTGAACTGAAAATGTAAATTAATAAAATGTTAAATTAGTCAACTAAATGTTTAATACATTGAAATATAGCTATCCATCATAATGCCATGAAAATTGGAATCTCCTCATCAGTATTCCAGTATCCGGCTGGCAGGAGACTTTTAGGTCTAGAGCCAGCCGGCTGGCAGGAGACCAAAAAGTCTCCTGCCAGCCGGCTGGCTGGAGACACTTCCATAAACAAAATACGAAGGGTCTTCAAATTTCATGGATACCACGTAAGATGGTCATTTCTAAGCTTGAAAAAGCAGCTCAAATTTGCCATGTATTTCAATTCAGAAATTATTAAAACTAGCAACAGATACGTATGGTACTCATATATGATGAAAATTAAAAAAACTTGGAACACCTAAGTAATTGTCCTAAAAAGGCATTGTTTGGTTGAACAAAGCACTAGTAGGGGAGAGTCGGGTAACTTCGGACAGGCGGGTAAAGGACTACGTGCATTAAGGCCATTTTTTGGCCCCCGTCTGAGGTCAAAATATGAAAGTCGGAATACAAGTATTTCGTTGCATGATTTCATTAGACCAATACTTCTAGTCAGGGATCAAGCTACAGGGAGACACGGGAGAAATAGTCTCCTTGCAGGATCAAACTTCTCCCTGTTCTGAGCTGAAGGAGAAGTTTAAATGTATAGAATATATAGGCAAAGCAGTGAGATGGGCAGAAACTTCTCCCTAAAATCAGAAAAACTTCTCCCTCATTCTGATCTCTAGCTTGATCCCTGCTAGTGTTTCATTTCAGTTTCAATTCGAATCTTGCTGTGCATTAAGTATGGAAAAATGGTTGCTGAAACAGGCTAAAATCATGAAATTTGTCATTTTTAGTCAATTTTAAGACATTCAGTTTATAAATTAGAATAGAGCACAACCTTTAACCAAAAAATCCTTTTAACATATTATGTATATTGTTACAATTCACATTACACTGAAAGATTTTGTTGGTTAATGATTGTGCTCATACTTAATTCTTAAAAAAACTGAATTCTGAAGACAGATTTTAACCTATAATTTGCCTGTAATAAGCATTGGTGAAATGTTTACCTCACTGTAAGTATCTATGAAGGCATAAAAACTAAGATTTGAATGTGATTTTAAGTAGATTTTCCCAAACCGGATTACCCTAAAGTTGTTTCCATCTTTCAACAAATTACAGTAAATATCCTAAAAATGTTGCATTGATTGAATTATCCTAAAATTGGACCTTTAACAATTACAGAAACTATACTAAAACAGCATTTTTGTTGAACAACACTAATGCAGCCTCTGAGCAAACTGTTTCTAAAAAGATGCAATCTTATCAGGGTTTGTACTTACTGCTTAGGAAATTTTGGTCTCAGTATATTGAAAAATTACGGTAACTTGATTAAGTTAGACTTACTTTACTGATCATAGCACCATCATTCCAGAGCTTGTTGTTCGAAGTTTTAACATTCTATTGGGTGTACCTTAGTACTTATTATAGAATAGGATGCTGTTTATTTTTTACATTCCTCCGAATAAACCTAAGATTCTGCATGTAAAATCAATAAAATGATGTGTTTTGGTGCATATTGACAGATGTCAAGCAGAAAGTGACTGATTTTGAAGTCAGCCAGCAAATAGTTTGAAATGTTGCCATTTAGGCTTTCAGAAATGAGTGACACATTTCAGCACAGTTATAGGCTGAAATGGGCAGTAAAACATGTATATTTCCATGTGACACTGCTTACAATCAATTATATTCATGATAGTAAATCTAATCTTTGGTGAAAATCATAGCTAAGTTCCTATTACAAAGACTGAAGGTGGATCAGAGAACAAGGAAGCAGGGTATTAAGTATACCCCAGCCATTGTCTGGGCATAATCAAAACAAACTTAACACAAAACTTTACTGCAAATCCAATATGAGTTTTGATGTCTGTGACCTTGACCTTAGGACAGAAGTAGAGATGATGTCAACCAATTAGTTTCAATTTTCGGAAGTAAATTTTGCTCTATGTATATATCAAAAGGCTCCATTCTAGTAGACTGGCACTATAAGCAAATATTTACAACGGATGCCTAAGTCCTAATTATTGTTCACTGGCCCCGCCAAGGGGCCCAACCCTGGGACATGTATATCCCTTGACAAAGCAACTCCTACAGAGATATAATGAACCAAATATGAAAAGAAGCTGACATGCAGTTAATATGAGCAACCAAAAGAGTTGAAAGCAAAACTCTGAAGTAAAAGTTGATGAACAGACAAACAGATGGATGAACAAATAGACTAACAAATGGCCAAAGGAACGAAAAGACAAAATTTATATATTCTGGAAATACTTCATATGACGGGTGTAGAATTAAAACTCATTCAAAAAGAAAAGTATAAGTAGTTGTATCAAACATGTATACAACAATGTAATTTTCCTTGTATAGAGAATAGCTTAAGGGTCATAACCTTTGACCCCATTTTTTCCCCATATATAATGTCTGTCACAAATTTCATTATCAATTTCATTTAGGGGAATAACACAGCTATTATTCATACCAATATGAGTCACTTTGGTTGGGGGCCATTTTTGGGCCTTAATGCACGTAGTCCTTTGAACATACAATGGCAAACGGTGAAAATCCAGATGAGACCGCTCATAATGAGCCATCTCATCAGGATTTTCTCTGTTTGGCCAGTTAATTTTTGTTTTAGTTCCAAACAACTGACATATAAAGGAAACAATGTCAGTGTCCGAATTTACCCGCTGTCCGAAGTTACACGACTCTCCCCTACATCCGAAAGATGCAGATGGAATGGCAAACAGTGTACACCCTAATCAGACTTCTTTTTTATGGGCAGTCTGATCTGGATTTGCACTGTTTGCTAAGATCTATCTGTCCAAATACTTAGATTTTTTTATGGTACAACACTGAACAGATATGCAGAATACTCATAGAATGTTATCATGAGTATTGATAAAACAGTTTTTCTGTTGTTCTTATTATGAATTGAATGCATAATTTTTTCAGTCACTGCTTGAAAACTGTTCCTCCCCACCCCATATACGAGTCTCTCCCTCCTTCTCAAAGAACATAAGACAGCTGGCAGAGTCCAAGGGAGAGGAAGAAAAGAAGGATGAAGAAAAAAGGGACGAAGATGAAGACACAAAACTGAAAGAAATCTGGACCTCAGAAAGTAGTTCCATCAGGTATCAGAGCCCTAGATAAGAGGGAGTGTTTGGTGATAATTAGGGATAAAATTGTTAATTCTGGATAAAAACATATGTTGTGACCCCTCATCTGAACCGTCTTGAAGAGACGGTTCAGATGAGGGGTCACAACATATGGTTTTATTAAGAAATAAGGAAAATTGTCCCTCAATTATCATCAAATACCCCTCTTATCTAGAGCTCTGAGGTATGACTGAACAGGATTGCCACAGTTATTTTCCAAGTCAGGGAAAAGTCGGAATTCTGTGATCGGTCAGGGAAATTTGGAAATGACTTAAAAAGTCAGGGAAGTCAGGGAATTTGAAAATTAATGGCTATTGCAGTCTTTATAAAACATACATACAGTGGAACTCCATTGGCTCGAACAGGCTTGGGGCCATGAAAATTAGTTCTAGCAAAGGGTAGCACTAGCCATCCAGGGTTAGTTTCTATATAAAATGACCTCTAGGAACCCAGGAAAGAGTGCTAGTCAGGCAAGTAACAAGCCATCAGGGTTCGAGCCATTGAAGTTCTACTGTATTCTGGTAAAGGGAAGAGGATAGGGGTGTAACAATACATCGGACTATCGATATATCGCAATAGTGACACTAGCAATAGTCACTATCGATAGGGAAAGCTGCAATGTCAATACTATCGGCAATAGTGTTTCCAGTATCGCAATAGTCTCAATAGTTGCTAGACATGCATCTTTTTCTTGAAGGAAGTGTTTGTAACTAGAAGTATAATAGGAACTAATGTGTTTTAGCTTATATTGGATTCCAAAGAATGGAAAATATAACATTTTCTTGTATTTTGTTGTCATGTTGTGCACTTTATGAAATGACAGTCATTAAATAATGCTTTTTAGACACCAACTTAAGCGAACAAACCAGATTTTATACGTATAAAAGCAAAATTTCTGGATAAGAAAGCAGTCTCCAATAGTTATTGCAATGCATTGCAATAGTAACCTGCAATAGTAATAGTATTGCAATAGGGATTTCTGCAATAGTAATAGTATTGCAATAGTCATTTTGGCCTGCAATAGTCACCCCTAGAAGAGGATGTACTTTATAGAGAGATAATCCAGGCACATCTCTCTCCTCATGGGGGGTTATTCTTAAAGGAAAGAATTTGCTGCCTGGGGAAAGCAAATCCTTTCCTTTAAGAGCAGAGTTTTCTCAGACTCAAGATTGAGAGTCTCAGACCCCCAAAATGGTGTCTGGGACACCCAGAAAAAAAATCTGTGCATCCACTTGGACTCTCAAAACAAAATCCAAGTCCCAATTCAAAGTGATGAATTCTTATAAAAATTACATTACATGTATTCCTAGCACAGTACAAAGTAACGATTTTCAAAAATAAAGTATTTATGAAATTCTTATATTTATTTTGGACATTTTATAACATTTTTCAGAGTACAGGACCCTTTACTTTTGGCATTGAACTCTTAAAAAATTGGTATGTGGGTCCAAAAAACTCCTTTAATACAAGGCCCAGGGAAAACCTTGAAGAGTAACTCCCATTTTCAAATGACACAGTACTGTTGAAGTTAAGAGTAGAATTAAATTCTGGATGCGTAAAACAGGTATGGAAAACTGTAAAATGTCAGAGAAAAGGCAGGAAAAGTCAGGGAATTTTGACGTGGAGGATAAGTGGCAACCCTGTTCACAGGGTATACTCAATTCCCCTAATTTTCGCTTCCTGCAGAGACTGTACATCATATTTGGCTTCCGCCGAGACTGTCCGCCATATTTTGCTTCCTGCCGAGACTTCTGTACATGATAAATGGCTTTCTGCAGAGACTGTCCGCATGATTCTGCTTCCTGCCGAGGCTCTCGGCAGGAAGCAGAGTCACACAGACAGACTTGGCAGGAAGCCATTTTTCTAGGACACTGTCACAGTAGTCTCTGCAGGAAGCAAGAGTTCGCGGACAGTCTTGGCAGAAGCCAAAAATGATGGACAGTCTCTGCAGGAAGTGAAAACTGGCGGAATCGATTATACCCTGTGCTGTTGAGTGAATGGGGGTAATACCAATTTTCTTAACCTAAGCTGTCAGTCAGTTTGGTGCTGTGCAAAGTGGCTGACAACAGGAATTTGGTTATAAGCAATACCAATAATAGTAAATGATACTATTAACAATGGCAGTTGACCAAGCTGATACTGCTGTCCATTATCTTGGTCGACAGCCACTTTTGCATGTATGGTAACTGATTGGCTCAGTGGACAGCTCATGTAGGGAAGTTGATATCTCCCATATGAAGTGGTTAACTTTTTAAAAAAAGTTAATTAAATTCTAAGTTTTGGAACACAAATATCAGAGCCAACATGTAGACCCTGAACATTTTGCTTCAAGCCAACATGTAGACCCTGAACATTTTGCTTCAAAAGGAGCAGTCTGTTCAGGGTCTACACTCGACTGTTTGACATTCAGCTAGTAGTTCTACTAAACAGGCTCACATGTGTAGTTAATTGGCTGTTAATTGGCTTTATGACCATTCCCCCCCCCCCACCACACACACACACACACACACACACACACAGAGTCTAGAATGACCTCAAATATCTAAATCAGTCTTATGCCGAGCTCTGGAATAAGAGGGAGTATTTAGTGATAAGTATGGATAATTTTTGTTAATGCTGCATAAAAGCATAAAAACATATGTTGTGACCCTCATCTGACCTGTCTCAATGACTCAACAAAAGAATTCTGATGAGGGGTCACAACATAAAGTTTCATTGAGAAATGGGAAAAATTATCCCTCAGTTGTCATCAAATACTCCGTCTTATCTAAAGCTCTGTTACATATATTTTAATCTGACAGCTGTGAAAAGGTTGATGCAAAATTTCCAAGCAATTTTAACTGTTCACGCATAGAGCTGGACTGTCTACACAAAAATTTGTTACTATTATTTGTCAGATCAAATATGCTGTTTAGAAACTGATTTCTTTTGATTCAGTTGTAACTGTTCTAAAACCACTGAGTTAAAGTTGCGGCAACTAGGGTATCCTAAAGATTACTGACATCACTAAGAAAACCATTGGACTGTACTCTGTGAGCCTCATGCGAACAAAGCGACTGCAAAAATCATTAATAATATAGCTGACAGGTACCATTAAGGGTCTGTGAAGAAATGACTTTGGTCATTTGTCTTTTAATTATTTTGAGGTAACAGAGCATTTCTAAACCTGTGTTAAAGGCGAAATGTTTCAGTACAGGGATCTCCCCAGACCATTAAGGCATGTTGCGCCGGGCCGGGTAGCGCAGTCGGTAGGGCACCTGACTCGGAAGTCAGAGGTCCTGGGTTCGAATCCCGGTCAGGCCACATACTTTCGTTTCTCCTTCCGCTGATTCAAGAAGGGCAGTTGTCAGTTACTGGCGATAGTATGTGCACTTAGTACTGGTTAACCGCTTAGGAGGTCTAAGCCTGCCCAGGAATAGTGTGGTTAGGTTAACTGACCGTCCCGACATGACCATAGTTGTTTACCGTGGACGTTAAGCATCAAATCAACCAACCAACCAACCAACCAAGGCATGTTGCTAGCAACATGCCTTCCTCTTCAAATTAACTTTGCAACATGCCTTAATTTCCAATGAAAATTTATTAAAATGCTGTTACCGGTATTTTCATTTCTTAGCCAATAAAACTATTTTAAATGCATTAAGGATCATAAATAAAGTATTTATAATGTAAATTTAGGCTAATTTTGATCAAACATTGCTATATGAAAGATTTTAAAAATTTATCAACAAGTCACAATCTGGTTTTTGTGCTAAAAGCGACATGCCTTCAGAAATTTCTGGGGAGAACACAATGGACACACGGTAGTTTAAATATGAGTCTTTTCTGTTTCTTCAATGTCACAAAGGCATAAGGGACCTTTTCATATAGTGGGGCTCTAATGATTCTATTATATCTTTTTCTTCAGTGAGATTGCTGACATTGCAGCTGCTCGACAGATTACCTCCCCTGATTATGGAAAATCTCGGAAAGCCATCAAAGAGTATGAAAAGGCAGTTGAAAATGAAGCAAGGGTAAGTGTTGACCAATGGAATGACACTTTTCATAGAAATAAACTATTGACGGTTAAATTGCCAGAAATGAAAATACATGTAGTCAACTTTGCAAACAGTTGAGATCCAGATGAGGTGGCTCATTATGAGAGATCCAGTAAAGTTAAAAAGAGAAGTATTTTTCTTGAAACACAAATATCAGATAGTTCAAAACTACCATATTAATCTTGTTAAATGCCGTGGGGGTGTTAGGTAGAGCCTAAAGTGTGGTAAATACCTCTAATAAGCAATATCAAGGTGATGGGTCGCTTTAGAGGAAGCAGTTCTACTATTTTTGCCTCCCTTTTAAGTAAGGGTCAACTCTTTAAGGAAAGCATAGGAGAGCAAATGCTATCCTCTAAGAGAAGACCCCATTTCAAATAGCTTCCTTATCTAGTGAAGCAAACAGGAATCCATGGAACATAAAATAACAATATTTTTAGAAAAGAGGCAGAGGGCGTTGTTAGAGCAGGGGCATTCATTAGGATTAATACGGTAATTAAAACTATTTTTGCAATCTATAAGTAAAAACTTATCATAGAAGTATCTTTGAAGCTTCTATATCTCTGCCAACTGTGCAAAGCTGGTTTCTGTCATTCAATTAGAAAAATTAATGTTAGATGTGATGTGACATTACATGAAACGTTCATGTAGAGAGTTTGAACTGGTTTTCCGCCTGTCCATCCGTTCGTCCGTTCGTCCGTCCATTCACATTTACGTCGACCCTAAATTTGAAGTCCATTCAAATGACTTTTTCTCTGAAACCAATGCACCCATGGTTCTCAAATTTCACTTGCTGCATGACCAGACTGCAGGGCTTCTGAATGACAAAATTCAGCTTGGTCCAGAATCCAAGATGGCCACTGTTACTAAAAATAGCAAAAACAATAAAATCACTTTTTTCTCCAGAACCACTTTGTATATTTGGCTGAAATTTTACGTGGAGCATTAATGGGACGTTGGTTTTAAAAATTATCAAAATGAAAAAAATTTGTAGCGGAATTAGGTCACAGTGACCTACTTTCTGTTTACGAGTCCGAGTTTGCAAAAAAAACTTGAACAGATTTAGGTCAAATTTAGTCAGAATGGTCCTTAAATGGAGTGCTTTGAAATTTTAGTGTAAATGGAGACCATCCAAGATGGCCGCCAGCCAATGTTACTAAAAATAGAAAAATATGAAAATGCCAATATCTCAAGAGCCCCTGAATGGAATTGGACTAAATGTGTATCAAAATGATCCTTGCATGAAGCTGTTTCATGATTTTTTTCAAATTGATAATCCAAGATGGCAACCATCCACCATTACTAAAAATAGCAAAAAACATGAAAATGATAATACCACATAAACTACTAAATGGATTTTGACCAAATATGTTTCAAAATGACACTTTTATCAAGTTAATAAAGTGAAGGTGTTAAGTAGGTGCGACATAGCGTTCCGCGGAATTCTTGTCTCGTGTCACAGCTCAAATGTTGTTTATCAATACAGCTGACAAGGAACTTACAATTTTCATTTTTCTTCCATTTAAATTTGGTCAACTCTTGAAGGAGCCAATTCTTTCCTTCAAGAGTTGACCTCATTTTGGAGGGTTTCATAATCCAGGGAAGCAAACATAAAAATGGTGGGAAACATTGTGGTGTATTCAATCACAGTAAGAAAAAATAAAATGTTCACAAAATTTTCATGATTTATGGTATTTTATTGTTTACAGAAAGCTCGTCAGATTAAGCAGCGCCACTTTGAAGAGACAACAGCTCAGATCCAGAAGGAGGCGGAAGAAAATCTGAGACTGTTACGACAGCGGGCCAAAGAACAAGCTTCGTCACAGATTCAGTCCATGGAACAGAAGCAGGAATCACAGTATGTAAAGCTGTATTTTTGTCTTGCCTGGGACTAGTAGTAGTGAGGCATTGGCAGTACTTTTTCGGGGTTGTAAGCGGCATAAACTTTGTCAGATTTTTTTGAGTTTAGCTCTTCCTTGTGACAATGTGCAGATAGGTGAGACAACACATTCTGCCAAATTCTCGTTACCAAGCTTGCAAGAAAACACGAACTTTAGCATGAAATATTTGGTGATGTCCAAGGTCTACATTGGTAAGGGTGATATAAAATAGTTATACCATAGCTTTTCTGCCTGTACAGGAGATAATCTATCAACTGCATGCAGAATGGACAGCCAGTGCTGCACTGGGAATATCATGTAGATTTCTCCTTAGCTGCCAGTCATAAAAATGCATGTAAAAGATGAAATTAACATGACAAATTAACAAAAAATTAGACGGATGTTAAAGAAAGGTTAAGCATCCATTAGATAAACTGTGATAGGTAAGAAAAATAATCAGTGGTGGGTTGAGATATCAACAAGAAAATCTCAGGCTTGTTTGCAGACTCTTTAAGTCTCATGCTTGGCAAATCTCGCATGATTCTGAAAAAAAGACTATCATAATTTGAAAACTAGCTTGAGTCTTGGTCTCAACTCATTCATATTAGTCTCATCCAATTCCAGCCACTAATAGGGACTGCTAAGGTAATAGTTTTTATTGACATTTTAGGGCAGCTGAAATTGTGAAACAACACCAGCGTATGAAACTGTCACATGAACAGAGAAAACAGGTCAGTTGGATTCTTAATTTAAGTTGTATGGGTATATTCCATGTTTTCCTGCTATTTTCAGCTTGTCTGAACGAAAGTACAGGGAGCTATTGTTGTCATACTGGCATGGGTATTGACATGAGTGTCACACTTTCAAGTGCTTTAGCAAGGTACGATAAAGGCATCCGGTTTTCTGTCCATCAGCCTGTCCATCCATCCATTCACAATTTATGACGACGCTAGCATTTAAGTCCATTCAAATGACTTAGTCTCTGAAACTACTGCACCCATGGTTCTTAAATTTAATATGCAGTATGATCAGACTGCAGGGCTTCAGAATGATACAATTCAGCATGATCAAGAACCCAAGATGGCTGCTGTTACTAAAAAAAAGCAAAACCAATAAAATCAACTTTTTCTGCAGTGCCGCTTGGTATTTTTGGCAGAAATTTTGCATGAAGCATATTAAATAGGTCCTTGGTTTTCAGAAATATCAGAAGAAAAAAATCTGTAGCAGAATTAGGTCACAGTGACCAATCAATAATCTACGTCAACCCTAGCATAATTTACGTTGATCCTAGCATTTAAGTCCATTCAAATGCTAATTCTCTGAAACCACTGCACCCATGGTTCTCAAATTTCATATGCAGCATGATCAGACCGCAAGGCTTCAAAATGATAAAATTGGGCCTGGTTGAGAATCAAAGATGACTGCCATTACTAAGAATAGCAAAACCAATAAAATCAACTTTTTCTCCAGAGCCACTTGATATATTCGGCTGAAATTTTGCATGGAGCCTTAGTGAGACTTTGGTTTTCAGAATTATCAAAATGAAAAATTCTGTAGCAGAATGCAGTGACCTACTTTCTATTTACAAGAGCAGTTTTGCTAAAATGCCTATATCTCAAGAAATGTAAAACAGATTTTAATCAAATTCAATCAGAATGGTCAGTTAATGGAGTTCTTTTAAATTTACGTGATTGGGCAGTCCAGGATGGCCGTCGGCTGCCATTACTAAAAATAGCAAAAACATGAAAATGACAATTCTTAAGAACCTCTGAATGAATTTGGACCAAGTTTCAGAATGATCCATACTTGAAGCTGTTTTAACTTTTTGCAGTTGATGATCCAAAATGGCCACCATCTGTCATTACTAAAAACTAAAAATAGCGAAAAATATGAAACAGACAGTATCTCATGAACTACCAATGGATTTTGACCAAACAGATTTCAAACTGATACTTTTATTGAGGTCTTAATGTGAAGGCGCAAAGCAGGTGCGACATAGCAGTCTGCGGAATTCTTGTTCTTTATATGATGGGCATGGGGCTATCAGGTAAGCTATCCTGTCCTGGGACAGGTCTTGTTACCAAAGGAAATAACTTTTGTGACAGGTATAAGCTTCCCTGGATGAAAAAAAAACTTCTAAGAGGGGTTTACATTTAAAGGGATTTGCTCCTAGAGGAGAAATTCGTCCCTTTAAGAGTAGACACATAATGAGAAGAGAGGCAAAAATTAAATGGAAGAATTGTTTCCCCTGAAAGTATACCCAATCACCTTAATGTGCCACAGTAAAAAGTTGGTACATGCTCACTAAATACTCAAACAGTTTAATTTGAGATAATATACACTTAGATGAAACATAGTGTTCAATGGAATTCTTGTTTCTTTGATGATTTGCAAATTTGTTATATTGACAGATTCATGATGCAAAGATCCAGGAAGCCGAAGCTGCCAAACAACGACTACAAGAAGAGGAAATGAGAAGAAAGTAGGTCACTCACAAAATGAGCCTATATTCAATAAAGCCTCAGAATAACAATTAACACTGCTAATTAAAATGTCGTTTTAGGTACTTTTAAGGGGGCAAATTATTTCCTTTAAGAGTAGACCCCATTTTGGGAATGCCTGTTGTGAAGTTTTAAATTTATGATTCTCTCAATGGTTCTTTGCATTGATAAATTCTATAACCATTTTGCACTGATTGTAGTTTCTCTTTATTTTCACAAAACTACACAGTTGCATAGCTTGGGAAATACAAAAAAATCTAGATCCATCTTATGAGATGGATCTAGATATTTCGAATTGTTTTCCCTTCTAAAACAATCACGAAAATCTAGATCTGTCTTATTTTTCTCTTCCAAAACAATCCCAAAAAATCTGGATCCTTCTAAGATGGATATAGATTTTTGGGACTGTTTAGGAAAGGAAAAATCTCATCTTATAGATTGGGTTAGATATTTGGGGTCATTCTAGAGACCCCATCTTATAACCAAATAAATATGGTATTCTATTCTTTGCAGACAAAGAGAAAACAAACAACGCCTTGATATGATTGTAAGGTCTTTGAATGATCTGAACAACCTCAATGCGAAACTACAAACACTCCACCAAAACTGCAAGTACCAAAATCACTTACCAGAGGCAGCTAAAAATTCCCTCCGTTTCATGCAGCAGCTTGTGGCAATGTCCGACGCGGTTCATGTAGAGTGTCAGAAATCGGGTGAAGCGAAACAGGACAAGGTTGATAAGATTCGGAAACATCTCGAACAAGCTAGGAATGCTTATGAATTTGTTAAGCAGGAAATAGGTAAGTTAAACATTGCAGACACTAGTCAGATCTAATAGAGCAGTATAGTAGAGCTCCAGATGAGAAGGGGTAGCAGGGATAATCAGGGATAATTTTCCTTATTTTCCATTAAAGCATACATTGTGACCCTCACTGAGACGGTTCTAATGAGGGGTCACAACATATGTTTTTAATGAGAAATAAAAAATATCTATGAATTATCCCTGTTACCCCTTCTGATGTGGAGCTCTGAGTATGGTGTGGGTCTAGACTGTCCAGACGGGAACTTCTGGCCCCATTTGTTCAAAACATTGTTAGTTTACAAAAGTCGTGAGACAGGGATTAATTAAGTCTTCCAGTGCCCATCATTTGGGGTTTTGTTAAAGTATACTGTTCCATAGTGCTTTGGATGGATTTAGTTTATATGTGAACTGATGTTAGATACTGGCTTTCACAAAATACTACCCCACTCCACTGGGTGACTCTTAGGTCAAGGTCATTAGTATATAAATATGTTGAAATACATATACATGCTTTCACAAAGTTTTATGTTATGCAAGCCATAGGGACAGATGCCTGTGAGATGGGCAAGCACCAGTTCAGGCAAGCTTTGCTGTCAAGCAACAGCTCTTGTTGATCTTGTTATGATAAGTTGTTGTGACATGCAACTTTTGTCACCTGATGAAGTTAGATAGATTGACAGAAATGATAGCATATATACATGTACAGTAATTAAAGAGAATTATCACCTCCCTTATGTGGAAGTTTTGCCGTGGAAGTTTTGCCCTTAAGGTAAATGAATACACTTTCAAGGGTAGCAACTCTACTCTTTTCATGTTTGCCTCCCTTGTCAGTAGGAATCAACTCTTAAAGGAGCTAGGAGCAAATTCTTTCCTTTAAGAGTGGACCCTTTTTGGGATGGCTGAATGTCCAGGAAAGCAAAAAAGAAGACATAATAGTTCCCCTTCGTAAAAATGGCCTAAAACATGCAGATATACCTATACACCTTAACTGCCTTGATAAGTGCTCCAGATAAGGGGTAGCAGGGATAATTTAGGAATAGTTTTTTACTCCTTTATTTAAAACGTTGTGACAACTCAATAGAACAGTTTCCCTGAGACAGTTCTAATGAGTTGTTACAACAAACATAATGTCATGACACCTCATTAGAACCATCTCGCTGAGATGGTTCTGATGAGGGGTCACAACATACATTTTTGTTGAGAAAAAAATATGGAATTGTCCCCATGGACAGACACTGGGCGCCAAGTGTGTGCAACTATGGTTACTTTTTGCTGAGCCACTTGGGGAATGTGGTTACAAGAATTGAAACACAACAGAATTGCCCCCCCCTCCCCCCAAACCCACCTTATCTAGAGCTCTGATAGATACTATCAAAACACTATTGTTTGAATTTTTACAGACAAGGCAAACCAAGCAGGAGCTAAGGCAGAGGCAGAGGCAGCACAGAAGGCAGCCGCTGCAGCAAGTGCAGCAGCAAGCGCAGCACAGGTAAGGAATTTTCTGGCATGAAGAACACATGATTGGTGTCACTTGAAATAGGGTCATGATCCATGGATCAGATTAGCCTGTGGTTCCACTCAGGTTAATCATGGAATTATCAGTTTTGCTTTGTAGATTGCTCATGGCTCATGGATTGTATATGCAAAAAGGGATGACTCTGACCAGACTGCTCGGATGCTGATGCTGATCTGAGTCTTTCCTGTTTGCATGTGCTGTAAGGTAACTTTTCATATGGTGCCAGTTGTGTTTTTAGCTCACCTGAGCCAGCGGCTCCGGGGGAGCTTATAGGATGGTAAGGCTCCGTCGTCGTCCGTCGTCCGTCCGTCCGTCGTCCGTCCACAATTTCAAACGACTTCTCCTCTGAAACCGCTGGGTCGATTGTAACCAAATTTCATATAGAGCCTCATGGGACCTTAGGAACGAAAAGTTGTTCAAACGGTCCTGGTCACATGACCAACATGGCCGCCATGCCCATATATGGTAAAAACCTGAATAGGCCGATGGACTTGAAACTTGGTATGTAGCATCGGGTACGCGAGTACTACCAAGATTGTTCAAATTATGACCTTGGGTTGACCTTGACCTTTTTTACGGTAAGGTCAAATTTGCTTCCTTATACTTTTATATGGCAAGATGCTACAACATAAGATATCTTGGAAACTGTTGAAGATTTTGGGCTAAAAATTGGTATCTACTGTCATCTTAATGACTACATGAAGATTTACAAGTATAAGAGGTCAAGGTCATCCTTTGACCTTTGACCCTGAACTCTTATATTTTGACAAGTTCTAACAATCTACTCAAAAGCCACTTAACCAATTGAAACCAAATTTCATATAGAGCCTCCAGGGGTTGAGGGAACAAAAATTTATTCATACCGTCCAGGTCACATGACCAACATGGCTACCACGCCCGTATATGGTAAAAACCTTTAAAAATCTTCTTCTCCAGAACCAGTTGGCCGATGGCCTTGAGTTTTGATATGTAGCATTGGGTACTTGAGTACTATGAAGAGTGTTCAAATTATGACCTTGTGTTGACCTTGACCTTTTTTACGGCAAGGTCAAATTTGGGAAAATGCTAGAACATGAGATTTCATGATTAAGTTTTTAAGATTTTAGCCTAAAAATTGGTATATACAGTCATCTTAATGAGTACATGAAGATTTGTGATTACAAGAGGTCAAGGTCATTCTTTGACCTTTGACCCAAAACTCTCATATTTTGACAATTTCAACAATCTCCTCAAAAACCACTGGGCCAAATGTGACCAAATTTAATATAGAGCCTCCAGGGGTTGAGGGAACAAAAATTTATTCTAACGGTCATGGTCACATGACTAACATGGCCACTATGCCCATATATGGTAAAAACTTTTAAAATCCTTCTTCTCCAGAACCAATTAACTGATGGCCTTGAGACTTGGTATGCAGCATTGGGTACTTGAGTACTATCAAGATTATTCAAATTATGACCTTGTGTTGACCTTGACCTTTTTGACGGCAAGGTCAAATATGGGAAAATCTTAGAACATAAGATTTCATGGAAAGTTTTGAAGATTTTGGCCTAAAAATTGGTATATACAGTTGTCTTAATGAGGTCATGAAGAATTATGAGTACAAGAGGTCAAGGTCATTTCTTGACCTTTGATCCAGATCGCTCATATTTTGGCTCTCGTAACCATTTCCTCAACAGTCAAAGGGCCAATTGTAAACACATTTCTTATAGAGCCTCCAGGGGTTGATATGATAAGAAAAAGCCACCTTGCCAATTGCCCAGGTGAGCGATTCAGGGCCTCATGGCCCTCTTGTTTAGCTCACCTGAGCCAGAGGCTCCGGGGGAGCTTATAGTATGGTCAGGCTCCGTCATCCGTCGTCGTCCGTCGTCCGTCCGTCCGTCCGTCCACAATTTCAAACGACTTCTCCTCTGAAACCGCTGGGCCGATTGTAACCAAATTTCATATAGAGCCTCCTGGGACCTTAGGAACAAAAAGTTGTTCAAACAGTCCTGGTCACATGACCAACATGGCGGCCATGCCCATATATGGTAAAAACCTAAAAAAATCTTTTTCTCCAGAACCAGTAGGCTGATGGCCTTGAAACTTGGTATGTAGCATCGGGTACGGGAGTACTACCAAGATTGTTCAAATCGTGACCTTGGGTTGACCTTGACCTTTTTTACGGTAAGGCCAAATTTGCTTCCATGTGCTTTTATATGGCAAAATGCTAGAACATAAGATATCTTGGAAACTGTTGAAGATTTTGGGCTAAAAATTGGTATCTACAGTCATCTTAATGAGTACATGAAGATTTATGAGTACAAGAGGTCAAGGTAGTTCTTTGACCTTTGACCTAGAACTCTCATATTTTGACAATTCCAAACAATCTCCTCAAAGCCCCTGGGCCAATTGAAACCAAATTTCATATAGAGCCTCCAGGAGTTAAGGGAACAAAAACTTACTCATACGGTCCAGGTCACATGACCAACATGGCCGCCATGCCCATATATGGTAAAAACCTTTAAAAATCTTCTTCTCAAGAACCAATTGACCGATGGCCTTGAAACTTGGTATGTAGCTTTGGGTACTTGAGTACTGTCAAGACTTTAAAAATTATGACCATGGGTTGACCTTGATCTTTTTTACCGCAAGGTCAAATATGGGAAAATGCTAGAACATAAGATTTCATGGAAAGTTTTGAAGAGTTTTGCCTAAGAATTGGTATATACAGTTATCTTAATGAGTACATGAAGATTTTTGAGTACAAGAGGTTTGACCTTTGACCCAGAACTCTCATATTTTGACAATATCAAACAATCCCCTAAAAAAAACTGGGCCAACTGTAACAAAATTTCATATAGAGCCTCCAGGGATTTAGGGAATGAAAATTTGTTCAAATGGTCCCGGTCACATGACCAACATGGCCGCCAGGACCATATATGGTAAAAACCTTTAAAAATCTTCTTCTCCAGAACCAATTGACTGATGGCCTTGAAGCTTAGTATGTAGCATTGGGAATTCCAGTACTATCAAGATTGTTCAAAATAATGACCTTGGTTTGACCTTGACTATTTTACTGCAAGGTCAAATGTGGGAAAATGCTAGAACATAAGATTTCATGGAAAGTATTGAAGATTTATGCCTAAAAATTTTTTATCTACAGTCATCTTAATGAGTACATGAAGATTCATGAGTACAAGAGGTCAAGGTCATTCTTTGACTTTTGACCCAGAACTCTGTCATTTTGACAATATCAAACCATCTCCTCAAAAGCCCCTGTGCCAATTTTGAAACCAAATTTCATATAGAGCCTAAAGGGGGTTAAGGGAATGAAAATTTTTTCAAACGTCCAGGTCAGATGACCAACATGTCCTCCATGCCCATATATGGTTAAAACCTTTAAAAATCTTTTTCACCAAAACCAATTGACCGATGGCCTTAGAGTAACTTACCCTAGAGTACTGAGGCTGACTGGACCCAGGTGAGCTACAGGACCAATGGTCCTCTTGTTTCTTTCAATACATCAGTGAGTTGTCAAGTTCAGTTATGTATTCAAACAAACAAGCTTTACAAAGATGATGAAAAGTTACTACTTCTAAAGTTAGATAATCGTCTGTGTGCAAAAAAAAAAGCACTTTAGATTTCCTGTTGTTTTCTTCAATTTAGGGAACCCATCTCACATGTCTTATAGAACAGCTTTAGGAGTATAGGTACTTCCATGCTTTTCTGCCATTTATACAAAGGTGAACAACTTTTATGACTTCCTGTTTGCCTCCCTTAGCAACACAGACCTTACATAATGGGGTCTACACTTAAAGATGGATGGATATCTTGTGATTTTACATCCTTCTCAACAGTATTTTAGTCATATCAGGATGATGGGAGGGTGATAATGAAAGGCTGTGTGCAGTGGAACCCCGTTTATGGTAGGAAAGATTCTGACCTTAAGTGGGGCTCAAGCCTGGGTTTGCTAGATCAGTAGGCCAGTGCTTAACCCACTGAGCTACTGGGGCTCCTCTACTATTAAAGGATTCACTCCTAAAGCAGAATTCTTTTAAGAATTGACCCCCATTGATCATGGCGATGAAAAGGTGTAGTTTCTTACACTGAAAAAGTACCTATTTACCTTTAAAAGTATCAGTTTTTTTTTCTCAGAGAACAGTTTAAGCCTAATAAGACCTCTTGAAACCATTCACATACATTTGTATGTATGACTGTACATTGCTGTTTCAGCCTGCATCTGATATAGGCACCAGTTGCTGCATCTACATCAGCTGAGAGTACAGCCTCTGCTACAGTGTTAGACACTTACACTTTCTTGATTACTGTATGTTATTCAGCCTCCATCTACTGTAGGGGCACCAGTTGTGCACCTCAGAGTCAGCCTCCAGTACAGTGTTATACACTTACACTTTCATGATTACCATACATTGTTATTTCAGCCTCTATCTACTGTAGGAGCACCAGCTGCTGCCTGTACAGCAGCTCCTCAGAGTGCAGCCTCCAGTACAGTGCTATACACTTACACTTTCATGATTACCATACATTGTTATTTCAGCCTCCATCCAGCCTCCATCTACTGAAGGGGCTCCAGTTTCTACCTGTATGTCAGCTCTTCAGGGTACAGCCTCCAGTACAGTGCTATAACTTTCACTTTCAAGATGACCATACATTGTTTTTTCAGCCTCCATCCAGCCTCAATCTACTCTCCATCTACTGTAGAGGCATCAGTTGCTACCTGTACATCAGCTCCTCAGAGTACAGCCTCCAGTTCAGTCTTTCACACACTTTCATGATTGATTACCATTTCTTGTTAGTTCAGCCTCCATCTACTATAGGGGCACCAGTTGCTGCCTGTACATCAGCTCCTCAATGATCAACCTCCAGTACTGTGTTGTACTCTTACGCTTTCATGTTTACCATTTATTAGTATTTCAGCTTCCATCTAATGTAGGGGCACCAGAGGCTGCATCTACATCTGCTCCTCAGAGTACAGCCTCCAGCACAGTGTTAAGCACATATGCTTTCATGGTTACTGTATATTGTTATTTCAGCCTCCATCTACTGTAGGGGCACCAGTTGCTGCAGCAACATCAACTCCTCAGAGTACAGCCTCCAGTACAGTGTTATCAGCAGTAGCAGGAGCTGCCGCAGCAGGTATGTGTAGGGTGAAGTCGGGTAAATTCGGACAGCAGGTAAATTCGGCCAGTGACATAGTTTCCTTTATAAGTCAATTGTATGGAATTAAAACAAAAATAACTGGGCAAACAGTGAAAATCCTGATGAGATGGCTCATTATGAGACATCTCATCTGGATTTTCACTGTTTGCAATGGTTTGTCCAAATTTACCCGCTGTCCGAAGTTACTTGACTCGACTCTACTGAAGGGTTGCCACAGTCAGGGAAAGTAACGGGAATTAGAAAATTTTTGTTTTTGATTTGGCCATTTTCAGGAGTTTTGAGAAAACTTCACTAGTTGTTTTACTTCAAAGCAAAAATTATGCACAAATGTATTTTATACATGCAACAGGGCTTCCACTAACTTTCAGAATTTGGAAGTCCAGACTTCCATGGTGTCAGATTTGGACGTATTGAGAGAATTTTTAGCTCACCTGAGCCAGAGGCTCCGGGGGAGCTTATAGGATGGTAAGGCTCCGGCGTCCGTCCGTCCGTCCGTCGTCCGTCCACAATTTCAAACGACTTCTCCTCTGAAACCACTAGGCCGATTGTAACCAACTTTCATATAGAGCCTCCTGGGACCTTAGGAACGAAAAGCTGTTCAAACGGTCCTGGTCACATGACCAACATGGCCGCCATGCCCATATATGGTAAAAACCTGAAAAAATCTTCTTCTCCAGAACCAATAGGTCAATGGTCTTGAAACTTGGTATGTAGCATCGGGTACACGAGTACTACCAAGATTGTTCAAATTATGACCTTGGGTTGACCTTGACCTTTTTTACGGTAAGGTCAAATTTGCTTACTCATGCTTTTATATGGCAAAATGCTGCAACATAAGATATCTTGGAAATTGTTGAAGATTTTGGCCTAGAAATTGGTACATACAGTCATCTTAATGACTACATGAAGATTTATGAGTACAAGAGGTCAAGGTCATTCTTTGACCTTTGACCCAGAACTCTCATATTTTGACAATATCAAACAATCTCCTCAAAAACCACAAGGCCAATTGTAACCAAATTTCATATAGATCGTCCAGGGGTTGAGGGAATGAAAATTTGTGCATACCGTCCAGGTCACATGACCAACATGGCCACCACGCCCATATATGGTAAAAACCTTTAAAAATCTTCTTCTCCAGAACCAGTAGACCGATGGCCTTGAAACTCAGTATGTAGCATTGGGTACTCAAGTACTATCAAGATTGTTCAAATTATGACCCTGGGTTGACCTTGACCTTTTTTACGGCAAGGTCAAATATGGGAAAATGCTAGAACATGAGATTTCATGGAAAGTTTTGAAGATTTTGGCCTAAAAATTGGTACATAGAATCATCTTAATGAGTACATGAAGATTTTTGAGTACAAGAGGTCAAGGTCATTCTTTGACCTTTGACCCAGAAATCTCAAATTTTGACAATTTCAAACAATCTGCTCTAAAACCACTGTGCCAATTGAAACCAAATTTCATATAGAGCCTCGAGGAGTTGATGGAATGAAAATATTTTCTAACGGTCCTGGACACATGACCAACATGGCTGCCATGCCCATATATAGTAAATACCTTTAAAAATCTTCTTCTCCAGAACCAATTGACCGATGGCCTTGAGACTTTGTAAGTAGCATTGGGTACTTGAGTACTATCAAGATTGTTCAAATTATGACCTTGTGTTGACCTTGACCTTTAGCAGCAAGGTCAAATATGGAAAAATGGTAGAACATAAGATTTCATGGAAAGTTTTGAAGAATTTGACCTAAAAAATTGGTATATACAGTTGTCTTAATGAGTTCATGAAGAATTATGAGTACAAGACTAAGAAGTCAAGGTCATTTTTTTACCTTTGATCCAGATTGCTCATATTTTGACATTTTCAACCATTTCCTCAAAAGCCAAAGGGCCAATTGTGAACACATTTCATATAGAGCCTCCAGGGATTGAGTGAATGAAAATTTGTTCAAACGGTCCAGGTCACGACCAACTTGGCCGCCATTACCGCTTACGGGATAAATCTTTAATATTTTTCTTCCCCAGAACCAATACACCTATGGCCCTGAAACTTGGTAAATAGCATGGAGTACTAGAGTACCACCAAGACTGTTCAAATGGTGACCTTGGGTTTACCTTGACCTTTTTTGCGGCATGGTCAAATATGGGAAAATGCTAGAACATAAGATTTCATGGAAAGTTTTGGAGATTTTGGCCTAAAAATGGTATATATGGTTGTCTAATGAGTACATGAAGATTTATGAGTACAAGTGGTCATGGTCATTCTTTGACTTTTGACCCAAAACTCATATTTTGACAATTTCAGACATGATAAGTATAAGCCACCTTGCCAATTGTTCAGGTGAGCGATTCAGGGCCTCATGGCCCTCTTGTTTGGAAGTCTGAAGTTTTTAGGAATGACTTATGCATGGTTACTTTTACCTCCAACCCCCCCCCTCCCCCCATTGCACCCCCCAACACACACACACACACACACACACACACATCCCTCTCTCTCTCCCATACTGTAGTGAACTTTTTGTTCTACAAAGGGAAGCCTGAGCATTTGCGCAGTCTAATCAGAGTCATTCCTGTTTGTTTGTGAACAATACGCAAGTCCTGAGCACTCTAAAAACTGAAGACTCTCTTAAAGGCAGGATTTCTGAACCCCCGGTAGAGGATTAGCTACCTGTATGATGCAGTAAGTGGGCGTGGCTTAGCTACTGTGCAAATTAGACCACTGTCCTGTTTTAGCCAATAAGAGCTGTCAGTACTTTCACAGGTAAATACATCAGCAAATCAACAGCCAATCAAATTAGAGATAAATCTACAGGAGCTACTGTAGATGTTTACCCTTTGGTGGCTATTGGAAAACTGAGAATAGGTAGCTAATTTTGCCTTTTATAGTCCACTCCTGCCTTTAAGTTACAATGGTTGCACTGTCTGCTATTGCATGATATTCCCTTTCATTGCAGCCGAATGGGCCGCGTCGGAAATACGGTGACTTAGGGAACGTATAATGACACGCTTCCATAGAAGAACTCGGTTGTCGCTAAGTCAATGTTCATTATTATTCATGTTAGATGCGAACAAGAAAGACCGGTCTGACTGCTTAGTTGCGCTGGCTGATACGATTGTTAGTTATCGGTGTGTGTACTGAGGTACCTTTAGCCGTCTCACGGTTGAAATGACACTGCGCACGGCACGCGTATATACTCGCAGCGGCGTCTTTGATCTTTACATCAAATAGAAAACGTGCTTGACCCATAAACGAGCAGGTAATTGCATATCAACGCTACTGTTAGTATTATACCGAATTAATAATCGTGTAGACCCTGATCAGAATGCACTATTTCTGTGCACACTGTACGGCATTATTTTCGCACTGGGTTGCATGACGATATGATGATACAACTAGGAAATCTGTGAAATTCGTATTTTAATAGTACCATTCATCAAAACAATGTACATTACCAGAGCGTAGACCATAACACGTCGGAAATTTAACATTGTATCTTCGCTTTGAATCAACGCTTTTCATTGCAAGGGGGTCGTATTCCTAAAAACTCCACTGACTCCGTTGACGACAGTATGGATTATGACAAGACCTTCCGTTGTAAGGGCAAGCGTTAATATGAGTGTTGTGTTCGTACAAACTTCGGATAGAGTTTGTCAACACATGCTTCAGTATTCGTGTGTTTTTGATACATTCACAAACTTTTGAAGTCGGCATACGCCTTACACATACAGGTCAGTTACATTTTCGCGATCGTAAAAAAAGATGGACACCTTTAATCCAAAAGCTCGGTCATGGTGATTTGATAAAGTAGTAGTAGTATTTCAATTCTCCTATGGACGTTCTCCCCGCACCTCAGCGGAACGAATCCACAGCCGTAGTAACGGGGCGCCGAGCGTCCGTCCAAGATTTGATAAGTTGTTTTGCAGACTGCCGTAAGAGGTTGAATCTACGAGTGGGCGTTATTTTGATAATCGTTTTTGACTGGTAGGCGGTCCGACATGTGTGTTACCTGGTTCAGTGCTCCATACGGACAATCTCGATTGGCCTGTAGGCGGTCTTTGCATCTGGCTGACACCGTCGTTAATCCGATCAATTATGACACGTGCTAGAATTTTATAGACAGTGGCGATATTTTATACGTCAGGACAAGATCAAACTGCGGTATGTGACTATTATCGGGCGTATGCCAGACGCCAGAGGTCCCATTTCTCGACGTACAGGAGCAAATCCTGGGCGTAATATACGGCCATACGCCCGTTAATGGAAGCCCTGCATGCAAGTCAAATAACATTGTTTTATATTGCCACCTGTATGCAGAAAATTGAAATTTTAACCTCCAGGTGGGAATGGAATTGGGTTTTTACCAAGATTGTCGTAATGGTTGTAAAATCAAAATGCCAATTAGTTAGTCAGCTAGTGAACATGAGAGATAGGGCTCTGGTTTAAACACTTAAAGCTGTTCACTAGCTGACTAACTATCATAATGTGCTTAAGTATTTGGACACCTAAAATAATAAATTTTCCATTTGTCCCAAATGGAAAATTTATTATTTTCAGGTGTCCCAATATATACACACATTGTGGTAATTAGTCAGCTAGTGAACATGAGATATGGGCTCTGGTTTTAACACTTAAAGTGCCTAAAGCAACAATAGTTTAATTCACAAACAGTGTAGATCCTAGATAAGGTGGCTTATGATAAGCCTCATCTGAATCTGTACTGTTTTGCCCTCTAGTCTTTGAATTCTCAATATGATATGGCTGGGACAGAGAATTGTTTTGTCTGCTATTTTGGGTACTCATAAGCATACAGTCCCACTGGAAAGATTAATGGTTCAGAGATTGACTCTGTGATTTGTGTTTTCGTGAGTTGCCAACAGACCGATGCTCTTCCTACATGATAATTTTTATACCACATAAATTTAAACACTTTCCTTTAGCCTACAAAGTTGAAAAAGGAAAAGCATGAAGTACATACAGAGCTTGAAAACTCTTAAAATTTTCACTCGCCCTTCATGACCAAAGAGATGGTGATTCATTTATGTTCACTAGCAACAGCAGAGCTCTAGATAAGAGGGATTATTTAGTGATAATTAGGGATAATTTTTGTTAATTCTGTATAAAAACATATGTTGTGACCCCTCATCTGAACCATCTCGACGCAGTGATTCAGATGAGGGGTCACAACATATGGTTTCGATGAGAAACATGAAAAATTATCCTTAATTATCATCAATAATATTCCCTCTTACCTAGAGCTCTGGCAACAGACAAAAATTTCCCTTGTCCTCCAGCAAGAGTGAATCATCATGGCCAGCAGACAAGTGGAATTTTCCAGCCTTGGCATATATATATTCCTTTGTGTGCATCTTAATAAGTTTTACACACTATGTTTAGGTCATATACTAGGCAAGTTTCGATGAAGCACACTCCATTGTACCACGAAAACTAAAAAAAAAAAAATGAGGACACCGAAATACAATTGCAGTAATTGTCCTTAAATGGAACAGTTTGGCTATACATTGCAGTTACGTGTCTGAAAGATCAGATGGAATAGCAACCTGTGTAGACTCTGATCAGACTGCTCTGTTTGCTCAGGCCTGCACTGTTTGCTCAGGCCTATCTGTCCAAATACTTAGAATTTTTACAGTATTTCTCATTCACATATATTATGTTAACAGGAGGAGCATCATTGTGTGTAGATATAGAGGCATATAAACAGTACACTGAACTTCAGAACAAACTTAAAGTGGTAGAACAACAAATCCAGAGTCTAGCCGCCACTCCACAGGTAGGTCATTTTGCAGAGGTCCAGATAATATGGAGTGATTGGTAATAAATAGGGATAATTTCTGTGAAATTGCTATATAAACATACATTGTGACCCCATATTAGAATCGTCTCGAGGAGTGATTTCTTTCCTTGAAGAGTTGACCACTATAGATTGATTGTTTTGGGCTTAATGGCTCTTTGAGACAGTATGTCAGTCTATATCTGGCCGTCTTCCAAAGAGAAGGAGAAAGAAAGGAGATGATGGGCAAGAGAAAAAAATGTCCAAACATTACTGCAAGCGCAGTAGACCCTTATCCTACTATTATCCAAATTAGTAGGATGACCTGGCACTGAAAGTTACCCAGCACCATCCCCTGACCACAACCAGCCCCATATTGGAAGGGGAAACCCCATTTTAGAGTGAATTACACAGACTGGTTAACACATTTTGGGTCATCATGGAGGGGGAAACCCCCTTTGTTATGAGTGAATGAATATGTAGTAGTCAGTCATAAGCATGTTGTGGATCCCAAGAAGAACCGCTTCTTTAAGATTACTCTGATGAAAGATTTCATGAAGCAGAACTGTCCTCAAATTCAGTACTTATTAGTCAGTGCTCCAGATAAGAAAGGGTAACAGGGATAATAAAGGGATAATTTTTCATATTTCTCTATATAAACCATATGTTGTGACCCGTCATTAATACCATCTCACCTAGAGGATTCTAATGAGGGATCACAAAATGTTTTGAGACAGAGAAAATCTACCTTTGATTTATCCTCAGTGTCCCTCTTATCTAGAGCTCTGTTATCAACAGGAAGTGTCCCCTTGGCCTATTGGTTAGTGCTCCCGACTATGGATCATAGGGTCATGGGTCCGAGTCGAGCTAGTGGTGTGGGTACACATCCATGTCTTTATGCCATGTTTACCAAGAGGAACAACTGTTGTGACTTCTTGTTTATCTCCTTAACAGACAAAGCCCTTACAAAAGGCTATCTACTCTTCAAGGAAAGAATTTGCTCCTTAAGTTTACCCCTTCCTTGAACAGAGGAAAAATGAAAGTGGCAGAGTTGCTTCCCCAGAAACTATACCCATTTACTTATAAAATGACCCTTATATTGAGCTTTGTTGCGTACCTTGTCAGTTTTTGTCTCAGCTGCAACCAGAAGCGAGACATAGGTATTAGTTTTTTGATGTCATCATTGGCAAGGTAAACCTCGTCAAGTTGTGATAGTGCACAGACAGACAAGACACAACATTTTGGGGAAATTCTTGTTTAAGTTATAGTCAACTCTCAATGTCTCAGAGTCAAAGTTCATCCCAAACTACTGATATCTCAAAGTAAATTTTCTGGTCCCAGAAAATTTACTTTGAGATATCAGTAGTTTTGGACAACAGGAGAGATAAAATGCAAATGAAAATTGGTTCAAATTGTATTCTTTGATACAAGAGGGTACTTGAGATATCAGTGTTCCAGATATCGAGAGTTGACTGTATATGAACTGATGTTATATTTCAGTTAAAGAAGTACAAGTTTGATATTCAGAAAGCCGTCAATACTCCGATCAACGCTATTTCTCCAGTGAGTGGGGATCATCTTCGTGACAAGTTAGATCGCTTACTCAAGCTGATATCGGGAAACCAGGTTGATGTAGCGGGAAAAAGAGTCTCGGTCAAAGATCATCCTGATGCTGCGGCATTTAGTAAACATCTTACAGCAAGAATGATAGTGGTGAGTGATTTAAGGAATGATTTTTAGTTACCCTTGAATTATAGCTGATTATTACCACGTTGTTGAAGGGCAGATCACCAAATGTTAATTCACGACGGCGAAGCCAGTGTGAATCAATATTCATATCTGCCCGACATCTTATTTATTAATCAGTGATAATTGTTTTGATCCTAACATTATACAGAATGAAAATGCAAGAATTTTGCAACATTTTCCTAAGGACTGTTTGGAGGCAGACATGGAAAGAAGTACATGTTTATATCTGATGACATCAGGGCGCAAAATGTGCACACTGTGATGTTAACAATGTGATTTATCGAAAATTTTCACACGACGCCACTTTCTATAGGCTCTATGGGCAAAATGTTAACCACATGTTAAAATTGTGGTTAAATGTCGCAGCAAGCAATATTTTCAGTCATGTTGAGACATTTCCTCTCAGGCTATTAGAATTTTACCCAAACTGAAATAAACAACTTGCAGGTCCTGTCAGCTACTAGCAGCTCTAATACAGAGGCACCAGGCAGCCCATTTATTTGCGGGTAGGAAAATGTTTTGTAGTTCCCTTGTGTTGATCTACCGAAGTTTTTACTATGTTGTGATATTATTTTCATGATTAAAACAGTGCTGCAGATAAGAAAAGGTAACAGGAATAATTAAAGGATGATCTCCTTAAAAGGATACATTATGACGGTTGACCCCTTATTAGAACCATCTTGCCGAGACAGTTCTAATTAGCGGTCACAACACATTAACATTTTTGTTGAGCAATAAGAAAAGTGATCACAGAAATATAGTAAAAAAATGCATCTTATCTAGAGCTCAATAAAAAGTCACTTTGCAATTGTTTTAAGCAGCTCAAGAAATGCAAACAGTTATTGGTGTGAAAAAAAAAGCTGCAAATTTTCTCTCTCATTTTTATTATGCCCCCCGAAGGAACTTCGGGTGGCATATTAAAATCGCACTGTCCATCCGTCCGTCCATCAGTCCGTCCGTCCGTTACAAATCGTGTCTCAGCGATAACTTTAAAACTACTGAAGCAAATTTGATGAAACTTCACAGAAAGATAAGGCATAATGAGAAGGTGTGTCGCACGCAAGACTTAGGTCCCTACGCCCAAGGTCAAGGCCACAATTGGGTCAAAGGTCAAATTGTGTCTCAAAATCGTGTCTCAGGGATAATTTTAAAACTACTCAAGCAAATTTGATGAAACTTCACAGAAAGGAAAAGCACCATGAGAAGGTGTGTCGCGCACAAGACTTAGGTCCCTACGCCCAAGGTCAAGGCCACAATTGGGTCAAAGGTCAAATTGTGTCTCAAAATCATTTCTCAGCAATAATTTTAAAACTGCTGAAGCAAATTTGATGAAACTTCACAGAAGGATAGAGCATAATTAGAAGGTGTGTCATGCACAAGACTTAAGTTCCTATGCTCAAGGTCAAGGCCACAGTTGGGTCAAAAGTCAAATTGTGTCTCAAAATTGGCTCTCAGCGATTACTTATAAACTACTGAAGCAAATTTAATGAAACTCCACGGAAAGATGAAATATAATGAGAAGTTGTGTTGCACATCACATTTGGGTTGCCAGGAAACATAATGAGAAGTTGTGTTGCACATCACATTTGGGTTGCCAGGTTCTAGGTCAAGGTCACAATTGGGGATCAAAGGTCAAATCTTGCCTCTATGATAGCTTAAAACCTGCTGAAGCTAATGTCATCAAACTTCACAGAAAGGTAAACCATAATGAGAAGGTATGTTACACACAATATTTATGATCCCAAATCCAAGGTCAGGGTCACAATCTGGGGTCAGAGGTCAACTCATGTCTCGGCAATTACTCAGAAAAGTACCAAAGCAAACTTTAAAGAAAGATAAAGCCTAATGAGATAATTTACCATGCACAAGACATAGGTTCCCACACCCAAGGTCAAGGTCACAGCCAGAGGTCTAAGGTCAAGTCATTCATCCTCAATTACCTAAAAACTTCTGAAGTAAACTTCATTTAACCTCATGAAAAGGTATAGAACAGCGAAAATGCCACAAACAAATTATGGTTGTGTTGCCCGAAGTCAGGATCATGATAAAATGGTAATGTAAAGAAAAGTAAAGTATAAGTTATGTAAGCTGCGACATTTAGGTTCCCACACCCAATGTCAAGGACACAACACAGTTTGGTTAGTGGTTGAATTAAGTCCCCTTGAATCCTCTTAAACTTCCAAAGTGCATTTAAACATTACAGAAAAGTAAACTGAAATGAGAATGTATATCATGTGCAAGACTCAGGTTCTATGCCCAAGGTCAAGGTCTTAACTTGGGCTCAAAGGTCAGTATAAGGGGCCTTCGGGGGCATTTGTTACACACTGTAACATTTCTTGTTCAAATTTAACATGTTCTATAGTAAATTTGTACAAGGAGATTGTGTATATTACATTTTCCTATGCCAGAGGAAATCAGCAATTCCAGATTATTTTCTACCATGTTATCTGTATTTAGGCACTGACATTTAATATTCGGAGCTCCAGATAAGAAGGGTATTGAGGAGAATTCAAAGATATTTTTTCTTATTTCCAAAGAAAACATATGTTGTGACCCTTCATTAGGACCATCTTCGTGAGATGGTTCTGATGATGGGTCACAACTGATGTTTGTAGGGAAAATAATGTAAATTATGATCCAGAGCTCCAGATAAGAAGGGGTAATAGGGATAATTCAAAGATAATTTTTCTTATTTCTCAATGAAAACATATGTTGTGACCCCTCAGTAGAACCGTCTACAGAGACGGTTCTAATAAGGGGTCACAATATTTGTTTTTATTGAAAAATATGGAAAATTATCCCTAAATTATCAGTGTTACCCCTTCTTATCTAGAGCTCTGTAATACCAGTGTCTGGAGCACTGAGCGCCAGATTATTTTCTAGCATGTTGATCTGTATTGAACTACTTACATTTATATGACAGATAAAGATATGTGACAGATAATGATATGTGACAGATGATGATGCGATTTATATCTTTACAGAAAAAGGGAGATGAGCAGGTTTCATCCAACCATGAATCAGCATTTGCCATAGCAATGGTTGCTGTAGGTTTGTGGGCGGAGCATGCAGACTTCGGGGATTTGTTATTGGCTCAGTTTCACTCTGTGTGCCCTTATATCGTGCCATACTACTTGCCAAAACAGACAGGGCAGTCTGACCAAGACTATTTGAAGTGAGTATTAAGTCTCTGAGTGATTTCGGAAAAAAGTTCTTTTGTTGAAAACTTAGGTGAGTTGTTTCCCCTGGAAGTGTAGCCATTCCACTTTTAGTTCAGGTTTCTTGATGCAAATTGTATTATACATGCTAAATGAGCCCTGACATGACAAAACCAGCAAAGTGGCATTTGTGCCCAGGAAAGACTTATATCAGCCTTAGATGCCTCCAAGTCTGATCAGACTCTTCATTGTGCCCTTAAAGGGTAGCTAAGGGTCTAAGCTAGTTCCATATTGACAGCAAAGACTCTGATCAGGCTGGGCAGATGCCCAGGCTGATCTGAATCTATGCTGGGCACACATGTTACTTTGTTGGTTTTGTCGTGTTGTGGCTCAAATATTGATTCTTTTTAACAATTTTTATCAGTTCTGCCAACTGCTGTCTTGCTGGGAGAAAGAACTCTTAGACACATAATTATCAAAACACAGTCTCATCAACAAGCTCATCATATTGTTTTAGTGATCAGGGCCCTGTTGTTCAAAACTAATGATGCTATTAGTTATCAAGACGTTAAATTTTCAAACCTATTATACACAAAAATGCTGCCATTTTTTGCCCAAAAATTTGATGAGCATTTGCAGTGAAAAAGCCCCTGACAATTTTCCGCAAAAAATAATACCACAGTTGTTTTTGTATGTACTGTAAGACTTAATTAATTCTCAACTAACAACACTGTTAAAGCTAAAGATGCTTTGAACAACTGAGGCAAGTTCATTTTATCATCAGTTGTCTCTGTCTTTTTCAGGTCTCGTGGCTATAAGTGTGACGATGGAGTTTTTGAGAAACAAGACAAATTTCTTAAGCGTATGTCAGGAATAATGAGACTGTATTCTTCAATGCTTGTGTCATCCCCACCCCGGGGCAACCACCCACATGGTATAGAACATGCCTGGATCTGGCTGTCACGTGTAATGAACATTGATCCAGAACCAGATATAACGGCTACAATGATTTATGACCTTTTACAGGTCACCGGATATGCTCTGTGTAAGGAATACAAGAAACAGTTTTTAAAACTGCTACATATACTTATAAAAGAAATGTTGCCAAAGTTAAATTCCGTGGCCTCTTCTGGAGGGGGTGGGGCATCAGTACGATTGCAGTCTTTGTTAGAAACTAGTGTGAAAAACTTCGGAAATATTCCAGTTCCTGAAGGCTATCTTCCAAACAGTTTCTGGATGTCTTAGTGTTCATTTCTAAAGCAAATTTTGTGATTTGGATAAATGAATGACAGTTAGATATGACCTGCTACATATAACCAACGAAGTTGCATGTTGATACAACAAACACAACTCAGCCTGGGCATCTGCCCAGTCTGATCTGAGTCTTTGCTGCTCACATGGAGCTAGCTTAGACCCTAATCTGCTCAGTAAGCACACAGCAAAGACTCTGATCAGACTGGGTGGATGCCCAGGCTGATTTGAGTCTTCGCTTGGCGCACATGCCACTTGGTTGGTTTTATCATGTCACAGCTCATATATTTTTTCCATCTCAATAACTGCAGCTTATTTGCCATATTTTTTTCAGCGTTAATATGTTTTCCCCCTCCAAATCAACCCCAAAGTTCTAGATCTGTCTTATCAGATGAATCTAGATTTTCGGGATTGCTTTTTTGGAACAGAACAATCCATCTTGAATCAAAAGGCTGATTTAGATGTTTTGCGTCATTTTCGAGGAGAAAATCTATAGAGAATCATGTCATTGATTACATGGAGAAATAGAGAAAAATATTCACTTCTTGGCCCAAAAGTTGGCTTTAATAGAGCTCTGTCTTGTGATCAGAGCTGGCCAACCTGTCAATGTTAGAGCTTCAGATTAAAGAAGTGTTCTAACACAGAGCGCCTATAGAAGCAATGAAAAGTTTCTGTGTTTTATTCTGCAACAAGCCACTGTTTGGGGGCTTGTAAGTCTAATTGCAGACATCACTGGAAGCTGTTGACATATTCTGGGATGTCTTGAGATGGTGTAACGTCCTTTTTTTTTTTAAAATTGTCATAAAAACCATACTTTTATCTTTGCTACAGTTAAGAATATTGATAGGAGCATAAACATCCTGGCAAGAAGTTTGGGAGAATTTAAATGAAAAGAATACTTCTTCAGTGTTTTTGAGTGGTAGAATCGAAATAGTTCAACTCTTTCATTGAATTGTTGAGTCAGTTGGTCAATTGTAAGTAGATATATCATTCGCCCTCCATGCTGGTTATATGATCTTCTTTACAATTGACCTCCAAACAGTGAATTATTACTCCACAATTCACTGCTAGAGATGATCTGTTTCATAATCTGAGTTTAATTCTGAGGCAGTTTTAAGGTGAATAGGTACACTTTAATTTTTTTATTGCCATCTTTACAAAGGGGAACAGATCTTATGACTTCCTATGTGCTTCGATGAAGCCCTTCTGAAAAAATTCTACTATTAGGAAAGCAAATTCTTTTAAGAGTTGACCCCCATAGAGGGGAGGAACAAAATGAAAATGCTACAGTTGCTTCCTCTGAAAGTGTACCCATTTCACTTATTCAGTAAAACTGTTTTGCTGAGAGGGTTCTAATGAGGGATCACAATTTTAAGCTTATATGGAGAAGTAAGGAGAACTATTCCAGAATTATTTTCATATATGCTGATTATCTGAAGCTCGGCTAGGAAACTTAGAAGATAATGCAGACCCTCAGATAAGAAGGGGTAACAGGGATTATTTAGGGATAATTTCCCTCAATTTTACATAAAAACATACATTGTGACCCCTCATTAAAACCGTCTCGCCGAGACAGTTCTAATGATGGGTCACAATGTTTTCATTGAGAAATAAGTAAAGTTATTGCTGAATTGTCCCTGTTATCCCTTTTTATCTGGAGCTCTGATAATGAAACTGTTTTAATTGAATATTTTAATAAAAACAGCACAGAAACCTGTGTACCCTGTACCAAGAGTTTGTCTCAGTGAGTTCGATCATTCTTTTTTATAGATAAGCCTCACCATTAGCAAAGTTGCATTATCAAGGTCATAGCTGTCCATATGCTAAAAGCAGCCCTACAGATCAGCCAGGCCTTATTGAATAGAATAGAATCGAATAACACTCTGGCTGATACGTTTAGGCAAGAAGTCTCAGAAAGGAGCCAAAATGAAAGCCCCATTGCTGGACTACCCTAACACAAATTTGCATTTTATCAAATTGACAAAGCTTCAACACACCTGCCTATTTGCATATCTTAAGTATTGTAAATTTGACAGAATATATAAATTCTAACTGCATGCATGCAAGACCATGTGAAATACAAATGCATCTTAAAGGGTAGATATAGACGTTTCTCCTGGGGGCTTTATTGTACACATCATGAAATTGCCCTAAGCAATGTCCTTGTGTCATTTGTGCATGCATACACAAGCCTGTTTTGTTTTAACCACCACAAGAAATTGACATTTTTTGTCATTTATAAACCCAACTCCAATTACTCCATACAAGAGCCTAAACCCAAATTCTATTCATTGAGTTAGCAAAGCTATGTCGGATCCATTCCCGCATCTCCCATAATACCTGTCCTGTAATCAGGATATACCATCAACTCAACAACAAAGTTGGAGGTTTACCAATTATTTTTTGAAATTTTGATGAGGTAGACTGGTCATAGTTGCACATACAATTTGTAGACTGATTTTCAAATGCTTTCTAGGTAATGGTCTTAAGGTTATCTAGAGACGTGTCCTTTCACAGTGTGTTCAGTCTAGCAATAATTACCCATAAATCCATCTTTATATGGATATAATGTCATGCTCAAACAGGACAGACTAAGCTCAGATTTTGCATCTGCACAGTCTGCGTCTGCACAGTCTGATCAGAGTGTTGCTAATCTCTAAATAAGATTCTTCAGGGTCCAGTATGGTAAGGTAAATGGGTACAATTCCATGTTTTCCTGACATTTTTGCAAAGGGAAACTACTTTTGTGACTTCTTGTTTAGTTCCCTGGACGATGAAACCCTTAGTAAGATGGATATATACTCATAAAGGGAAGAATTTGCTCCTACAATAGCAAATCCTTTCCTATGAAAATTGACCCCCATGAAAAGGTGGGCAAAAATGAAAATGGCAGAGTAGCTGTCCCTGAAATAGTACCCATCCACTTTAGCAGAAAAGGCTCATCAGATTGCATGCATATGCAGTATAATCTAAGCTTTTGCAGTATACTTATACTGAAGGCCTCTTTTTGTCATGCCACTGCTCAATTTCACACTGAAGCATTGTAAGCTTATGTTGATCCATATTTTCCTAGGATATCCCTAAAAGATGTTACTTTAATATTATTTTCTGAAAAGAACTCCATCATTTTTGGATCACGTAAAATTTTCATTTCATGTTCTCGTTCACTAGATTGAGCAAAGTCGTCTGGTCCATTCCCACATCCCCCATGATTCCCTGTCTTGTATCCAGGATGAACCATCAACTCAACTACAAAGTCAGAGGGGCTCCAATTACTTTCTGATGATGTAGACTGGTTATCATTGCACATGTAGTTTTCAGACTGGTTCTCAAATGCTTTCTGGATGCTGATTTGAAGGTTATCAATGGACATGTCTTTGCCCATTATGTACAAACCAGTAAAACCAGGAAATCTGAAAAAGCAAGGAAGAATATTAGAATGTCGCCTTCAGCACTTGTCTTGCAAGCACATTTATACCTCCATGTATTGCATATTCCCCATAAGGTGAATGAGTACACCTAAAGGTTTTGCTGCCATTTTCAAAGGGAAATGACCTTGGTGATTTCCTATTTGCTTCCCTAAGCAATGAACCCCTTCCAAAAAGGGTCTTTTTTTAAATGAGAAAATTTGCTTCTCTAGGAGCAAATACTTTCCTTTATGTATTGACCCCCTTTGGGAAGGGAGGCAAAAAAAAAAGAAAATGGCAGAGTTGCTGCCCCTTGAAAGTTCCCCTAGGCATAACTGGGTGTGAGAGAGTGAACTGGGGCTTAGCATCTCACCAACGCAGGTCCAGTGGAGACTGGGCCATAACTGTGTTACCATTATGACCCTAAATATTTGGACAGACAGGTCTGGGCAATCATTGTAGACCCTGATCAAACTGCTCCTTCAGGATCTACATACAATAGAACTTCAATGGCTCAAACAGGCTTAGGACCATGAAAATTAGTTCCAGTTAAGGGTAGTTCTGGCCATCAAGGGATAGTTTCCATATAAAATGACCTGTAGGGATGAAGAAAAGCGTTCTAGTCAGGCAGGGTGAACGAGCCATCAGGGTTCGAGCCATTGAAGTTCTACTGTAGTTTGTCATTTACTGAGCATCATTTGGATGCATTAACATGTGTAAAATCCTCTTCCTAAGAATTTTGGAACAATGATTCTTCAACTTTCAGGTGTCCGAAATTTTAGGGTGATTACGGTAAACAGCAATATTTGCTGTGCATGGGCCATATCAGAACAGAAATCCTGCAAGACTTCAGAGGACCAGAAAATTGTGGGTTTTTAGGATAATTATGAGATAATTTCTGTTCATGAATGTACCCTTTAAAAACATGTTGTTACCTCCCCTTAGAACTGTCTTAGTGAAGTGGTTCTAAAGAGGAGTCACAACATAGGGTCTATTGGTGGTGAAATCCCAGAATTATTTTCAAATCCCAGAATTATTTTCAAACTTCGTCTTACCTGGGAGTCTACTTCCTTAAGTGTCCTGCATGTAGTCCTGCATCTTGCATTTGTACTATCTAGACTATACTCCACTCTAATAATCGCTTTCCCCCCCCCCCTCCCTTCTCCAAAAGTAACTTATATTGGCTTGCCTAAATTGTTTAATGATACCAAATTGCTGCTTTTATTCTTACATGGTTAAAATCCCTATATTATATAAATACTGTTTTTGAAAGTGTTTTGGAGACTGATATGTTTTTAGGCCCTAAATAACACCCGTATTTTATAAAACGCTACTGGGGCTTTTATTACAGTGGTTACCTTAAGCCCCGGTAATGGAAAATTTCTCTTGCTTTAAGTGAATGCAGCTGTAACTCTCGACTGAACTCAGTGATATTTGAGGTGGGTCCCTGACTTAGCACAGTATGATCATCTTCTAATGGTAACCTGGTTATTTTTATACCTTTGTCTTTTAATACTGCAGCAAATAACTCACAGATACCTGGCAAAACAAAATGTATATGCATGAAAATGTTTGGATTTGTCAGTTTATAAACAGAAATAAACTTTAAACAGGTAAGTTTGTATCCTAACGTATATTATCCAGAGATATGCCAAAATATCTGGAAAGTGGCAAACAGTGTAGACCCTGATTAGACTGCTCGATAGACTTAGTCAGGCCCCGAGGTTATAAAACTTTTTTCCAGCTCAACTCAGCTGAGCATGAAATTTTCTCTGCTGATAAATATGAAAATGCCAACTAATGTTGGCATTTTCATATTCATAAGCAGAGAAAATTTCATACTCAGCCAAACTGAGCAAGAAAACAACCGTACTTATCAGTAATTTGCTATTTATGAGCAGGTAAAATTTCATGCTCAACTCAGCTGAGCATGAAAAAAGTTTTATAACCTTGGGCCCTGATCTTGCTTTACACTTTTTGCTCAGGTGCTGCTGTCTTATATCTATAAGCCTTACAATATAAATCTAAGGTGTATGGATACACCACCATAGTTTTCTGCCATTTGTATAAAGGGAGACAACTACAGTGACTTCTTTTTGCTTCCCTGGATAAAGAAACCCTTCCAAAAAGGGTCTACTCTTAAAGGAAAGAATTTGCTCCTCCAGGAGCAAATTCTTTCCTAGAAGAGCTGACTCACACTGAGAAGCGAAGCTAAAATGAAAATGGCTGAGTTGCTCCCCCTGAAAGAGTACCAATTCACCTTGATAATTTATAAACAAGTAAGAGTTATTTTTTTAGCTTACTTGGAAATATTCGTCAAATAACTGAAAGTGGCTGACAATCATAACAGAACACATAAATTTGGTAAAGACCAACAAAGTCTTAATTTTCGAAAACTGCACCAGTCCAGTGGAATTATTCATAAAAAGTTTGTTTTCAAATCAACATACTGGCCTTTCTCATTGCTATTATTTCTTGATGATAGCTTTAACATTATCAGCCTGGCATTTCAATAGCATTCACAAAGAGGGCCGCAAGGGAGATTAGTTTTGTACTAATTGTGTTACCCTCTTGAAATAAAGACTTTATTATTATTATTATTAAGATAAAGCACACAAAAATATCCTGTTTTACGGTGCATGCATAGAAACTTACCTGGGATGACATGCACATGTTGGTGCCCATCAACACATACTGGTACCCTTCCTGTTAGCCTCTCAAACTTTTTAATCTGGGATTCAATTTCTCTCTGTATCTATAAAAATAACCCAAATGTAATTAAGGAGTATAAGCGACACCTCCTTTTTTTTCTTTTCACAATTTTTACAAAGGGAAACAATTTCTGCAAGTTTCCAGTTTGTTTCCCTGAGCAATGAAATCCTTCCAAAAAGGTCTACTTTTACATAAATTTGAAAATTAGATATGATTTGCACAACATATTACATATCACAGTTACTACACACAATGTTCTGTTGCCAGCCGTTAATCTGAGATAGCTTTGGGGCTAAAATTCCTAAAAATTGGTCATGAAATAAATACAAGCTTTAAACTTGTCAACATCATTATCATTTCATATAAAATTTCTGAAACTCGCCAAAGCTTGTTTCATTAATTTTGCCTGAAATGACCACTATTTAAGATCCTCTATTATCTTAATACTGCAAAACTATTGCCAGTAAAATCACAAGAATAATTATCTAGACAAAAGCATAGTTTAAAACCTTGAATGAAATGGATGAAATAATCCACATTCCATTGGCTACAATTTGTTTGCAGAGCCTAGGATGGTACTCTTGCAGGAAAGAATTTGCTCCCTCAGAGGGAGCAACTTCTTTCCTGTGAGAGTGCCATCACAAAGCCATAGAAAGAAGTGCGGGAGCTTATTCCTGCCAGCCCATTCCACTCCCTGTTTTAAACTATGCCAGAAACAAACCTCTGACATCTTGATGCTGCCTGCAGACATTGCTGTTCTGATACCATGTTTCCCCAACAGAAATCCATCAGACCCAACTAAGGTGGTACGGGGTACTTCGCAAACTGGGGACCCTTCTGAGAGGTTCAGATGAAGACCTATAGTAAAGAAATTCAGTGAAGCCTCTATAATGTTCCTTCTTATAATGCTCTGCTTTTAGATACAAAGGAGCTCACAATTCTTTGGATATAACCCTGTTATGCCATTTTCTCCCACTGAGATTTGTGTCCTCTCTCTTTTATCTTTGTTGTTTTTTTACTGTTAAAGGCCCCATTGCTCTGTCAGTGGTATAAAGTCCTAGGAAATATTTTATCATGAGGTATTGCTGCAAGCATCTCACTACAGTTTCATCATTAAATATGAACGTTACTACCCAACTTCAAATAAATAAAACAGACTTGATTTTGGCGTAAAAAGGTTTTGAAAACTGAACATCATTTTAGTTGGCAACTATAGGACCCACTTTCAATATCATACTCTTGAATAAAATGGCAAAAATACAATGTACAGGTGTGGGACTCCATTCATTGTCCCACTTTTGTTTAGCACTTGCTTCCCTCAACAGGGAACCAGAAAAAAATATACTGGTATACATATTTTGTGGAGCAATTCTTCATTTGCAAAAAATATGTTCCCCATATTTTTTTGCCTGTTATAAGACTATTACATCAACCCACATTTTATCACAAAATTACTAATCACTAATTAGAGCTTACCCATGGGTAGTCCACATATTTTAGCTTTCTCCACTGCCTCCACAGCATGGCAACCATTGACCATGAGCGACACGCTGCTTATACTGTTGTCATGGTAACAATCTAGAATCCCAGCATCCCTCTCTGGGCTATAGCCAAAATCATCTGCATTTATAACTAGATATTTAGATGTGGTCATGATTGTTTTACAGCTGAAAAACAAAAACTTTGATGCAGATAGTCATATTAAAATAACATATTTACAATGTTTTATCATAATCAATTATTGAGCCGCGACAGGAGAAAGCCAACAAAGTGGTTGTGCCCCCAGCGCAGACTCAGATCAGCCTGGGCATCCGCCCTTATCTACCCTGTAAGAGCTTAGCAAAGAGTCTGATCAGCCTGAGCGGATACTCAGGCTGATTTTTGTCCACGCTGGATGCACAACCACTTTCATGGTTTTCTCCTGTCGAGGCTCATAATGTCAGCTGACTCTGTAGACAACACAGCTTTTAAAAAGATTCTACAGATTAAAATTGATAGTTAAGCAAGCTCATGGTGATGGGCAGACTCGGATTAGCCCTTTCAATAGTATTTCAGACATTTGGGCCATAAGGGTTAAGATGACGATGAAATAATTCAGCTGCTTTAAGAGTCACTAACAAATGGTTTTGGCTGGAATCAAATAAGCAACATTTCTATAAAGAGTCCAGAGTGTTTACTCCTCAGCCAACATCAGCCAGCTTCATATACCATATAAATCTTAACTGAACTCCCCAAGGGGGTGTACATTTTATGAAAGGAGGCATGATTTAGCTCCCCAAGAGTATCAAATTAGCTTAGAACTACCAAAACTATGCTTCCAGACAATATATATATCATCACTGATCATCAGTTAAACAGCTGCAGGAAACACTTGTGGACCATGATCAGGCCAACTTCAGGCGCATAAATACTACCGTAAAAATTCTAAAATTTGGGACACCTAAAATAATTACCATAATTATCCTAGGATGGAAAAGTTTTATGTTTACAATGCAGTAATTAATGCATCCAAAAGATGCATATGGAATGGCAAACAGTGTAGATCCTGATCAGACTACTCCTTTAGCAGGCTGATCTGCACTGTTGCTCAAACCCATCTGTCTCAATACTTAGATTTTTTATGGGAAGAATATCTGAGAATTTTGCAAATGAATTATTATTATTTAGATTAAATCAGTTTTCACAGCGAGTGGTGAATCAGTGGAATGCATTGCCTCATTATGTTAATATGAATGCTTCATCGGTTAATGCATTCAAATCCAACTTAGACAGATTTTACAATTCTGATATCATATACGAGTATTAGTAACAGTATACAGGGTGTTAAGAAAGTTCGTAGACATTATTTAAACATACACTGAAAGCTTAATAATGTTAAGATTTTCGCAAAACTTCGTCAGTGTGATATATGAAGCACTACCATAAATACGCAACATATAGATTCTTGTTTTATTTCAAAATGACGAGAAAATCTGAATTGCTATGGACACACCCTCTATAGGGCTGATAATGGTGAAGGCAAAATTTTGACTTGCATTAGAGTTTGGCATCTTAAGAGCTTTGTTTTTTTCTTCAAAATTTAAAGATATATTTAAGATGTAAATATAAATGTATTGCAGGGAATATTTTCGTGACTTTAACCTATAGTTAAATTATTTTCCGACGGTTTACTACGTAATTTTTGACTTAATTGAAAGTGTACCCCCATTCTCTATCGAAACTTTAAATTTTAGGGGGAAGGGATAGAATCAATATCAGTTTTTGCAACACCAGAGACATTTTGCAGATTTCTATTATTCTCTTGTTATTAGATTTGTTCTCACATCAAGCAGAAACGTTTGATAACATTTTTCTTTTCACATGGTGTTGCAAAATCACTCTTAACGAATTACCCTTTAAATTTAACTTCAATTTCATTTGTCATTGAGATTTGCACTAAAACCTTGCTGTTTTGAAACAAAAAGGTAAGAATATGAAACTGTTTAGGAAACGCTTGTAACATTCTACTCTAGGGTAAAACTCCCTGTAATTAACAAATTTCTTTGTCATTTAAATGCTTTATTTCCATAGAAATGCTATTTTATCAAAACCATTGCATAATTTGACATTTTGGTGGTAAAATTTCAAATATGCAATAATTTACAGATACACTACAAATATTTTAAAATTTTATTGTTGTCTCCCTTATCTCTAAGACCCACTCCATAATATAAATGGTTTTATGTCAACTTCCGATTTCAAGTTCTGTTTCAGATGTTAATTCATTACCCCCACCCCCATTGAAAAATATAAATGCCTGGTCTGCCTTTTCATATCAGTAAATCGACTGTCAAAATGTGCATGTCGTCTATGATACCTTACAAGCTGTAACTAATAAAATACTGTTTGGCATAGTCTCTATCATTTAAGGTAGTTTTAAAATGATGATTCACTGAGGGATAAGAATGAATAACAGTTTAATATGTCACACCTTTATGCATAAAAAATCACTAATAAATAGCGGGCAGTTTGACACCTTGGTAATGAACTGATAATTTTATTATGGTAAAGTGCGGTAGTTAAAGTTGTTACATTGTGGATCCTTTAATATTGAATAGTTCTTGAAACCGGAAAAGTTTTAAGATTTAATGAATGTAACTTCTGAAGTTATAAGCAATACAGTAATGTCTTCGAACTTTATGGGGGTGTCACCCCCCTCCCCCCTTGAATACTGAATACCGCTTAATTTTGAGCTTCAATACTGAATACTCTTTAAAACGGGCTTGAATACTGAATACTATTTAAGAAGTAGCGCAATGTAAAATCCTAGTAAATATTTAGAAAACATTTAGCAGCATGCTTAAACGGCTGATTTAAATTCATCAAGATTTTGAAGTCAAATGATCAGAAACATTAAATTCAAGTGATTGCTAAACCATGCAAACCCTAAACAGAATGTTCAGTTTAACATTTCTGCCTCGTTTGTCGTTCTAGTGCAATTTTCAATTGTGTACTCTCCAACTCCTAAATTTGTTAGCTGTGTTTTCGTCGGTAACAGTCATGCCGAAAATTCTATCTCTGAGCTCCTATCCCAGGGCCGGTAGGTGATGTAGGAGGAATGGGGTGCTGGACACTGCGTGCCGTGAAAATAATATCAAAATCTCCTCAGCATTCTAAAATATCCAATGCTCAATTTAACCATTATTAACCTTTTCTCCAAACCCCTGAAATTAAAGCAGGGCACCCACACATCTAGCTCCAAAAATATGCAGGCATGCCATGCTTGCTCCCTGTAAATCGGATCTGCATACCTTTGAAATTCCGATCAGATATTAGGTAAATTAGTTAAAAGCTGTTCAAAAGAACATGACATTTAGAAGGAATCTCTACTCAGCGCTGACTGCTGAAAGTCCCCACTTGTCGCCACAAGTCGCAGCAACTGATTCATGTACAAGTTAAATGATGGCTGCTTTAATTGAATGCATATAGCCATCTAATTTTCACAAAGTCTTTATTTACAGAAGCCTCAGTATATAATTTATTGAATGCCTTGCTATTATATATTTTAGGGTTTCGGTCCGAGGTTTTGTCGTCATCATAAATTTTTTTCACACATTGATAGCTGGGTAGTTATATCCGCATATTACTAAGAAAAGCAGTCCGTGTGTCTGTCCCAAAATTAATGTCACTTGCTTCGTTTCTTCCTTTACTGCAAATGCTCTTTTTTTACTTGATCTTCCCTTCAATATACTTTCCATCAACCTAAATATACCTGTTTAGCCGGTCAATCCACTTTTGGAAGCAGTTCACATACTCTTCAATAGGGACACCCTACTGATAAACCGCAGATCCAATGGCATTTCTCGAATTGCATCTCTATTTCCGGATAGATGATATTTGAGTTTTGGCAACAGAAAATAGTCGTAGGTAGCCAAGTCTGGCGAAAATGGAGGATGTGGAAGGACGGTAGCCTCCTCTGACTCGAAAAACTCGGCCACAAGGTGTGCCTTGTGAGCAGGAGCATTATCATGCAAGAGGCTGAGGTGCTTAGGTCCTGTTTTGGGGCGGCGGGTTTTGCAGTACTTCATCAGTTTTTGTAGTACAATATTTGTATAGATTTTTGCTGTGACAGTTCTGCCTTTTGGCACCGGCATTTGCATGACTGGACCCTTATTTTGTTGTGCTCTAATCTCCCAACACCCAAGGAGGTGGGGTCTTAAACATTATAAAAAAATCCATTTCCTTCTATTTAACGACTAAGGATCCAATTCAAATGAAACTTTCTGTGATCATGAAAGGATGTAAACATGTACGTTTTGTTTTGGAATAATAGGAATATGCATGGAACTTTATTGACTTTGCCAATTTTATTTTGGCAAAATATTGCGTTTTATGAATGCACTCTTTGTCCCTTTCACTCCTTGTAAATTATTAGACACTGACTTTCCCTGTTAACCCCAATAAGTGCTTGTACTTTTATAGAAGAGAAAGATATGCACAAACATTTCGGCATCAGGCCTCACACACTATAGCAAAAGGGCCTCGAGATCTTGGATACCCTTCACATTTCAACCAGTAGCAGAAGTATTAACCAGTGGCATCCAAGAGGCGGTTTTGCTATAGATCTCTACAATTGTCAGGTCATGCAACAGCAAACCACTATGGCTTCGCACATTATTATCGAATGACTGCCGATTAATTAGATAATATATTTATTTATATTTTTGCGAGTACGCGTACGATTTGCTGTTTTTCTTGAATACTGCGTACCATGACTCTGCGTACTGAATACTCTCTAATTTCGGCTGAATACTGCGTACGATTTAGGGGGGTGACACCCTCCTTTATTAACACCCTGTAAATGGCAGTCAGTGTTTTTAACAGTTGACTTAAATTACAGTAATATTCGCGGAAGTGACAACTACTAGTTATTTTATTCAAGAGGATTTTTATTCATCCAAGAGGATTTATCAACAAAAGAGTAACCACATCATACCAGTAATTATAGTGCAACACGAGTAAATGTAAGAGGGTGGGCTAAAAAGAACGTCGTTCTTCACTTGGAGCCCCAGAAGTTCAAGGTTCAATTATGATATTTTATAATTTTTGGAAAGAGGGAATTAAGGGGTGTTTATTAGAGAGGGGGCATTAATTTGGATTAATATGGTATTTAGTGTTGGGGGAATTTACACTGGTGAATACTGTAGATTTTGGTCAGGGAGAGCCCACACTGTTTGCTTTGACTTCTAAGTCTGAACATTCTGAAAAATGGTAACTGGAAGCTAGATAGTTTGCACTCAAAATTACATTGTTACCTTTTCATGTCTTATCTTCTCTTCCATTTAATGTGTGTTTATTTCACCATAAAATAGTAGCAACTTCGACTGACACTAGTCATCCTTAAACAGCTGTAAATTATCTTATCATTGACCAGCTGACCTAAATCTATGTACACTGTGTAACAGTTCATCACTGTCTCTGGACAGTATAAGTAATATTAGTAAGAGATAATTCTTACCTAAGCCTGGGAAATATAACTGCAACTGCTTCTGAGAAGCCATTTCTCACAAATGTATAACTGCAACTGCACGGTTGATTGTTAAGTCTGTTTGAGGAAGTTGGTGGGTTGGAATGTTGTATTTTTTACAACAGATATAATAGATCAGTGGTAAGGAAAACGGGTACACTTCAAGAGAAGCAACTCTGTCATTTTCAGTTTTGCTCCCTTCTCAATTGTGGTCAATTCTTAAAAGAACTTGCTCTCAAAGAACTTGCTCCTCTTAGAGCAAGTTCATACTTTTATGAGTAAACTCCATTTGGAATGGCTTATTCCTCCAGGGAAGCAAACAGGAAGTCACAAATGTTATTTCCCTTGGTAAAATGGCAGAAAAACATGGAGGTGTACCCATACACCTTAAAACCAGAATAACAGCATGTTCATCATTAACTCTGTAAGCCCAAGTGACGAAACTAGCATAATTTGCAAACAGCATAGATCCTGATGAGGGGGCTCATAATGAGCCGCCTCATCTAGATCTACACTGTTTTCCCTCTAGTCTTTGATTCTCAATATGAAATGTCTTGGACAATGCGTTTTTGTTTTTTTTAATTTTTACAGACGTAAATTTTGTCGTCTGCTTTTTGGTGTGTAGAGTTAATTCAGTGTTAGAACATTGCCAAAAAGTGATTTTTGCAATGAGCCTAAGTGTTCATTACATTCTACTGATATGGTAGGAAAGGTATTCAACCTAATTACTGCTCAACACTATGGGCATTTCTGCGAGATAAGCTTACAAGCACACATACTTTTACTGATTTATCATTTTGTTTGCTTGTTTACAAAAGCTGAATAGACTATAGAATCTTTGAAGCTTCATTTGGTTTAAACATATTTGAGCCGCGACATGACAAAACCAACAAAGTGGTTGTGCGCCCAGCGCAGACTCAGATCAGCCTGGGCATCTGCCCAGTCTGATCAGAGTCTTCGCTGTCCGCATGGATGTAGATGAGGCCCTTAGCTACCCTTTAAGCGCTTAGGGAAGAGTCTGATCCAATTGGGCGGATGCTCAGGCAGACCTGAGTCTGTGCTGGGCGCACCACTTTGTTGGTTCTTGTGTCGCGGCTCATTTCTTTTTTCGTAACATATATATAATACAACATACAAAATTTATTAGGATTGGAATGAAAGCAACTTGCTTATTTAGTTCTTCTCCTAAGCTTCATTTGCAAAGCTTCATCCTTCTGTGACTTCAAATCATTAAATTCTGGTTGCTTTCTTACCTTAACATTCTTTAAAATTTACACTTATTATTACCCAAAACATCCAAAGTGGTCACCAGCGTCAATGCCAGGGTGACAATAGCTCTTCTTTACTTTCGTACAGGGAGCTAAAAACACTCATTAGTTAAACAAAAATCACATTCTCAGTTTCACTGCAGGCACATTTTTTGCTGATGCTGTAAAAAGCAAATTTTCAAAGCACACCTGATTTTATTGTACTGGATGACTTAATGAACCAGTGTCTTTCAATAATCTTTTGTTAAACTGTGATGCTTTGAACAACTGGAACTTGGTCTCATAATCAAGCACCTCAATTCGGCCCAGGTTGAGCTTCCTCTATAGCTTTAGTCTCATTAGCTTACTGTTTCCCCACTCCATCCATGGTCCCTTTTGAACTTGTCTTATATATAGAAACGTTTTATATTGTTGACGTTTAGACGCTGTATGCCCTTACCAGGGTTGAGCGTCTATGAATAATCTAACAACCAATCAATCCCCACTCCATCCAGCCATCTGTCCATCATCTTAAGGTGTATGGGTACACTGCTTGTTTTTCTTCCATTTTTATAAAGGGGAACAACTTTTTGACTTCCTATTTGATTTTCTGGACAGCAAAACCTTAGAGGATAGAATTTGCTCCTATGCCAAAACTGAACAAGAGGGCCATGAGGCCCTGAATTGCTCACCTGAACAATTGGCAAGGTGGCTTATACTTATCATGTCTGAAATTGTCAATACATAAGTTTTGGGTCAAAAGTCAAAGAATGACCATGACCACTTGTACTCATAAATCTTCATGTACTCATTAGACAACCATATATACCATTTTTAGGCCAAAATCTCCAAAACTTTCCATAATTTCTTATGTTCTAGCATTTTCCCATATTTGACCATGCCGCAAAAAAGGTCAAGGCAAACCCAAGGTCACCATTTGACCAGTCTTGGTGGTACTCTAGTACTCCATGCTATTTACCAAGTTTCAGGGCCATAGGTGTATTGGTTCTGGGGAAGAAAAATATTAAAGATTTATCCCGTAAGTGGTAATGGCGGCCAAGTTGGTCATGTGACCTGGACTGTTTGAACAAATTTTCATTCAATCAACCCCTGGAGGCTCTATATGAAATGTGTTCACAATTGGCCCTTTGGCTTTTGAGGAAATGGTTGAAAATGTCAAAATATGAGCAATCTGGATCAAAGGTAAAAAAATGACCTTGACCTCTTGTACTCATAATTCTTCATGAACTCATTAAGACAACTGTATATACCAATTTTTTAGGTCAAAATCTTCATAACTTTCCATGAAATCTTATGTTCTACCATTTTCCCATATTTGACCTTGTTGCAAAAGGTCAAGGTCAACACAAGGTCATAATTCGAACAATCTTGATAGTACTCAAGTACCCAATGCTACTTACAAAGTCTCAAGGCCATCGGTCAATTGGTTCTGGAGAAGAAGATTTTTAAAGGTTTTTACCATATATGGGCGTGGTGGCCATGTTGGTCATGTGTCCAGGACTGTTAGATAATACTTTCATTCCATAAACCCCTCGAGGCTCTATATTAAATTTGGTTTCAATTGGCCCAGTGGTTTTAGAGCAGATTGTTTGAAATTGTCAAAATTTGAGATTTCTGGGTCAAAGTTCAAAGAATGACCTTGACCTCTTGTACTCAACAAGAGGGCCATGAGGCCCTGATCCGCTCACCTGAGCAATTGGCAAAGTGGCTTTTTCTTATGTCTGAAATTGTCAAAATATGAGTCTAGGGTCAAAAGTCAAAGACTGACCATGACCTCTTGTACTCATAAATCTTCATGTGCTAATACACATTAAGACAACTATATATACCATTTTTAGACCAAAATCTTCAAAACATTCCATGAAATCTTATGTTCTAGCATTTTCCCATATTTGACCATGCTGCAAAAAAGGTCAAGGTGAACCCAAGGTCATCATTTGAACAGTTTGGAAGTACTCTAGTACTCCATGCTACTTACCAAGTTTCAAGGCCATAGGCATATTGGTTCTGGAGAAGAAAAATATTAAATGTTTATACCATAAATGGGTATGTCGGCCATGTTGGTCATGTGACCTGGACCATATGTTCCCTCAACCCCTGGAGGATCTTTATGAAATGTGACTACAATTGGCCCTTTGGCTTTTGAGGAAATGTTTGAAAATGTCAAAATATGAGAGATCTGGGTCAAAGGTCAAAGAATGACCTTGACCTCTTGTGCTCATAATTCTTCATGACCTCATTAAGATGACTGTATATACCAATTTTTAGGCCAAAATCTTCAAAAATTCCCATGAAAGCTTATGTTGTAGCATTTTGCCATATTTGACCTTGCCATAAAAAGGTCAAGGTCAAGCAAAGGTCATAATTTGAACAATCTTGATAATACTGGAGTACCCAATGCTACATACCAAGTTTCAAGGCCATCGGTCAACTGGTTCTGGAGAAGAAGATTTTTAAAGTTTTTTATCATATATGGTCATGGCGGCCATGTTGGTCATGTGACCCAGACCATTTGAAGAAATTTTCGTTTCCTCAACCCCTGAAGGCTCTATATGATATTTGGTTACAATTGGCTTTTAAAAAGAAGTTTGAAATTGTCAAACTATGAGAATTCAGGGTCAAAGGTCAAAGAATGACCTTGACCTCTTGTACTTATGAATCTTGATGTACTCATTAAGATGACTGCATTTTCCAATTTTTAGGCCTAAATCTTCAAAACTTTCCATGAAATCTTATGTTCTAGCATTTTCCCTTATTTGACCTTCCAGTAAAATGGTCAAGGTCAACCCAAGGTTATCATTTTGAACACTCTTGATAGAACTGGAATACCCAATGCTTCATACCAAGTTTCAAGGCCATCGGTCAACTGGTTCTGGAGAAGAAGATTTTTAAAAGTTTTTATCATATATGGGCGTGGCGGCCATGTTGGTCATGTGACCTGAACCTTTTGAACAAAATTTCATTCCCTCAACCCCTGGAGGCTCTATATGAAATTAGGTTACAATTGACCCAGTGGCTTTGGAGAAGATTGTTTGAAAATGTCAAAATATGAGAGTTCTGGGTCAAAGGTCAAAGAATGACCTTGACCTCTTACACTCATAAATCTTCATGTACTCAACTGCATTTACCAATTTTAGGCCTTGCTCTTCAAAACTTTCCATGAAATCATATATTCTAGCATTTTCCCATATTTGACCTTGCAGTAAAATGGTCAAGGTCAACCCAAGGTCATAATTTGAACAATCTTGGTAGTACTCGAGTACCCAATGCTACATACCAAGTTTCAAGGCCATCGTTCAATTGGTTCTGGAGAAGAAGATTTTTAAAGGTTTTTACCATATATGGGCGTGGCGGCCATGTTGGTCATGTGACCTGGACAGTATGAATAATTTTTTGTTCCCTCAACCCCTGGAGGCTCTATATGAAATTTGGTTTCAATTGGCCCAGTGGCTTTGGAGAAGATTGTTTGAAAATGTCAAAATATGAGAGTTCTGGGTCAAAGGTCAAAGAATGACCTTGACCTCTTAAAGTCATAAATCTTCACGTACTCATTAAGATGACTGTAGATACTGGTTTTTAGCCCAAAATCTGCAACAGTTTCCAAGATATCTTATGTTCTAGCATTTTGCCATATAAAAGCACAAGGAAGCAAATTTGACCTTGCCGTAAAAAAGGTCAAGGTCAACATAAGGTCATAATTTGAACAATCTTGGTAGTACTCGTGTACCCGATGCTACATACCGAGTTTCAAGGCCATCGGCCTATTGGTTCTGGAAAAGAAGATTTTTAAAGGTTTTTACCATATATGGGCGTGGCGGCCATGTTGGTCATGTGACCAGGACCGTTTGAACAACTTTTCGTTCCTAAGGTCCCAGGAGGCTCTATATGAAATTTGGTTGCAATTGGCCCAGCGGTTTCAGAGGAGAAGTCGTTTGAAATTGTGGACGGACGGACGCCGGACGCCGGAGCCTTACCATCCTATAAGCTCCCCCGGAGCCGCTGGCTCAGGTGAGCTAAAAATCTTCATGTACTCATTAAGATGATTCTATGTACCAATTTTTAGGCCAAAATCTTCAAAACTTACCATGAAATCTCATGTTCTAGCATTTTCCCATATTTGACCTTGCCGTAAAAAAGGTCAAGGTCAACCCAGGATCATAATTTGAACAATCTTGATAGTACTTGAGTACCCAATGCTACATACCGAGTTTCAAGGCCATCGGTCTACTGATTCTGGAGAAGAAGATTTTTAAAGGTTTTTACCATATATGGGCGTGGTGGCCATGTTGGTCATGTGACCTGGACCGTATGCACAAATTTTCATTCCCTCAACCCCTGGAGGATCTATATGAAATTTGGTTACAATTGGCCTTGTGGTTTTTGAGGAGATTGTTTGATATTGTCAAAATATGAGAGTTCTGGGTCAAAGGTCAAAGAATGACCTTGACCTCTTGTACTCATAAATCTTCATGTAGTCATTAAGATGACTGTATGTACCAATTTTTAGGCCAAAATCTTCAACAGTTTCCAAGATATCTTATGTTGCAGCATTTTGCCATATAAAAGCATGAGTAAGCAAATTTGACCTTACCGTAAAAAGGTCAAGGTCAACCCAAGGTCATAATTTGAACAATCTTGGTAGTACTCGTGTACCCGATGCTACATACCAAGTTTCAAGACCATCGACCTATTGGTTCTGGAGAAGAAGATTTTTTCAGGTTTTTACCATATATGGGCGTGGCGGCCATGTTGGTCATGTGACCAGGACCGTTTGAACAACTTTTCGTTCCTAAGGTCCCAGGAGGCTCTATATGAAATTTGGTTACAATCGGCCCAGCGGTTTCAGAGGAGAAGTTGTTTGAAATTGTGGACGGACGGACGGACGACGGAGCCTTACCATCCTATAAGCTCCCCCGGAGCCTCTGGCTCAGGTGAGCTAAAAAGGCAGAGTTGCTTCCCCTGAATGTGTACCCATTCAACTTAATCACTGTGTTCAGTTCTTGGACAGAGCCAAATAACATTTAGAACCATACAGTTGCCCTGTTGTTGTTGTCTTTTTTCTTAGAGTTTCTTAATCATGTCAGGGAATGAGAGATACTCATATTACCAAATTACCTAACTGAACCATTAATATTTTGCAATGGAAGGTAATGTAATTTGCTCCCTTCTGCAAATTCACTTGCTTTATATGGGGTGCTGTTTTACTACTTATTCCCTATTTATGGATATCCATAATTCAATTTTTGGATATCCATAAATTGATTTGTGGATATCCATAAATAAGCTTGAATATTTGATATCCAAAAATCTATTCAAGGATATCCAAAAATTGAATTACATGTATGAATATAAAAAAATAGTAAAAATGGCACCCCATAGTTTTTTTTTACTCTATCAATTCTAGAAAACACATAATTCCTTTCTGAGCTGAAACTTCCACAAATAGTTAGCCAAAACACAACAATGTATTCACATGTATTTAAAGCATATTTTGCACAAATTTTGCTTTGAAGTAAATGAAATGGTGGAGTTGTCACAATACTTCTGAATGTGGCCAGGGCCCGAGGTTATAAAACTTTTTTCATGCTCAGCTGAGTTGAGCATGAAATTTTACCTGCTAATAAATAGCAAATTACTGATAAGTACGGTTGTTTTCTTGTTCAGTTTGGCTGAGTATGAAATTTTCTCTGCTTATGAATATGAAATGCCAACATTAGTTGGCATTTTCATATTTATCAGCAGAGAAAATTCTATGCTCAGCTGAGTTGAGCACGAAAAAAGTTTTATAACCTCGGGGCCAGTTTACTTTTCGCAGAGCTGAATGTTCTGTACTAATAACTTAGCAGGCTTTTGAGTTGAATACTAGCATTGTTATAATTTTGCTATCCAATTGCAGAAACTTAAATTTTAAATTGAATTATGTGTATACCACGTCCTAGTTGTTCAAAGCATCGTTAGCTTAACCAAGTCGTTAGTCAAGGATTTGTTAAGTCTTCCAGTATACATAAAATCAAGCGTTCTCAAAATTTTGCTGCAAATATGAGGGGAGATTTTTTCGGCAAAAATAGCAGTGTTTTTGGGAACAGAATGTTTGGTTTAAATAATATTTTATTCATAGAAATTACATATATATATAATACAAAAGTAAATAATGGTACAGGACTGACAGTAAGCAAAATGCTTATGTAAAATCCATCTCCTGAATGTTTGAAATTTTAACGTCTCGACTAACAAGAGGCCAACGGGCCACAAAGCTCACCAGATCTCTAGCTCAAAATTGCTATCAAAATGTACAGGCTAATACAAAATATACAACTACAAAGTCTCAGCCTGACAGTCTGTTGAGTTGACAACAAAATATATAACTATTTTCCATATTTTGATTGCAGTAAATGCCATTTTTCAATTTTCCCCAGTATAAGTCAATGCAACTCTAAGTTTCCATAGCAACCAAAGGAAAAAGCCAATTTTTTCATAAAAAACACCAACTTTCAACCCCCCAGCCTAATTAGGATACTACAGATGAATTCGGGCCTTATTGGCCCAGTGGCTTCTGAGGAGATAATTTTGTAAGTATTTTTTTTTCCATCATTATTGCATTTTGGTTTCCATGACAACCAGTAAAAGGAACAGTGGGTCCAAAAACAATAAAGCTGATAGAAGACTTCTTAAGGAACATTTCTATAAAAGTTTTGTCAACATATCTGCAATGGCTAGGCAGTAAATGCCATTTTTCAATTTTCCCCATTATAAGTCAATAGGAACTCTAAGTTGCCATAGCAACCAAACTAAAGGGCAGATTTTCATAAAATACACAAACTTTCAACCCCCCAGCCTAAGGATACTACAGATGAAATCTGGGCCTTATCCGCCCAGTGGTTACAGTGGAAATAATTTTTAAGTATTTTTTTCCTTTCTTTTTTCATTTTGGTTTCCATGGCAACCAATAAAAGGGGCATTGGGCCAAAAAAAACAAACAGCTGATAGAAGACATCTCAAGAAACATTTCTATAAAGGTTTTATCAACATGTCTGCAATGGTTTGGCAGAAAATCCCATTTTTCAATTTTCCCCATTACAAGTCAATGAGAACTCTAAGTTGCCATAGCAACCAAACTAAAAGGGCAATTTTCATAAAAAAAACACAAACTTTCAATCCCTCATCCCAAGGATGCCATAGATGAAACCTGGGCCTTATCGGCCCAGTGACTTCAGAGGAGATAATTTTTTACGTATTTTTTCCTTTTTTTTTTGGCATTTCGGTTTCCATGGCAACCAATAAAAGGAGCAGTGGGCCAAAAAACACATAGCTGATAGTAGACATCTCAAGGAACATTTCTATAAAAGTTTTATCAACATATCTGCAATGGCTTGGCAGAAAATGCCATTTTTCAATTTTCCCCATTATAAGTCAATGGGAAAACTAAGTTGCCATAGCAACCAAACTAAATGGGCAATTTTCATAAAAAACACAAACTTTCAATCCCCCATCCCAAGGATGCAACAGATGAAATTTGAGCCCAATCGGCCTAGTGGCTTCAGAGGAGATGTTGTTTAAAAGTGTTGAAGGACGACGACAGACGACATACGACGACGACGACTGACCACTGCCTATCCTTTAAGCTCACCCGGAGCCTTCGGCTCTGGTGAGCTAAAAACGTTATTAGTTTTGAACAACTTGGCCCTGGTGTGTATATGGGTTTCCTCTATTCGTAAAATACCTACGTCCCTTACTTTCAAGGGAGATAACTGCCTAATGTCTCCCATTAAGAGTGTAAATTTACAGGCCAGCCCAAGGGATCAGAGACCACATTTTATCGACTTAAACCCGAAAGTCTGAAACAGTCCCATTCTCTGGGAAATCCCACCAGCTCCTACTCTGACAAAACATTGATAAGTACAGAGCATACTAATTTCTGTTATTCATAAGTGACTTCTCTATCTTTGAATTTACCAAGTCCTTTAGTTTCCAAAATTCTGCCCGCAAATTTAAGAATGTAACTGATAGTCTATAAAAGTAAGCTGGCCATTATGCAAAGCTAGAACTGGAACCATTTTAGACTTCCTCAAATAAACAGAACAACAATATATTTTCTTGTTTTATTTTTTAGCATGATCTATATAACAATTTAATCAGCACTATTTTTTTCTTTCTTTGTTGGTAAAGGGAACTTTCAGACAGCTCCAGACAAAGCAAGATGTGGTTGTGATAGTTATTGTTTTCAAGGAGACATATCAGGGCCTAGTTGTTCAAAGCTTCGTTAGCTTTACAAAGTTGTTAGTCGAGGATTCATTATGTCTTACATTTTTCACAAATCAATTGTGGTAATATTTTTTGCCAAAAAATTGAGAAGCTTTTGCAAAAGCTCCTCACATTTTTTGGCCAAAAAATGGCAAAATTTTTATGTATGTGTTTGAAAATTTAACATCCGGTTAACTAAAGATGTTGTGAGTTTTGAAAAACTGGGCTCAGGTGTCACCTTAGAATTATCATCATTATAATATCCCATGATTCCAGAAATTTCTAATGAGTCTCTTTGAAAAACAAGTTTTTCATGGAGAATTATCACAGAATACATTTACCTTGATATTAAAGGCCTCATCCAAATAATGTCATACTGTAACAAGAATTTACGTGGAATGCAGTGTGTCACCTGCATTGCATTGTCATTAATGTTGCTTACATGTATGTTGTAGGATCTCATTCATGTGTCTCACGTGTTGAAATGCAGATGGAGAGATTCTACTGGCATCACGATTCTATTGACGTCACATCTTACATTATCTTCTCCCATTGGCTCTTCCACACCAGATTCAGACAAGGCTAATTATTCAATCAAGGGATATCTGATAAAACTGTTGTCAAATGGTATAGACCTGGGTCAGACTGCTCCTGATCTGGGTCTACACAGTTTGGTCACTTATTAGTATCCAAATATTTTGAGCACATGTGGAGAATGAAAAAAAAAAACGACATTTTTTAAAGTGCAAAGATACACTACAATATTTTCCACATTTTTTCAAAGGGCAATAACTCTTAGGGTTTTGTTTAGGCTTTCCTGTGAAAAGAAGCCTCATTCAAAGGGATGTACTCTTATAGGAAAGAATTTGCTCTCCTTTAAGAGTAGACCTTCACTGAGAAGGGAGGCAAAATGAAAATGGCAGAGTTACTTCCCATGAAAATCTATCCAATCATCTAAACAGAGCTCCAAAGTGACTCAAAGGGCAGGACCTGATAATAATTTGGGATTTTTTTTTTCTTATATCACAATTATGTTGGAGAGCCTCTCATCAGAACTTCCTTGCCTTATAAAGTCAAAAAGCATGTTTTAATGTGTCTGGATACACCATGTAATTGTTTTTCAACATTTTTACAAAGGAGGACAACTTTTAAGACTTCCTATTTGCTTACCTTGAACCTGGAAGACAAGCCCTTCCAAATTCCAAATTCCAAAACGGGGGTCAACTTTTATGGGAAGAGTTTGCTCCTAGCGGATAATTCTTTAACAACTGATCCTCAATGAAAAGGGAGGCAAAAATGAAAATAGCAGAGTTGCTTCCCCTGAAAGTGTACTCATTTACCTTAAATAACATTTTAAGGATTGATTGATTGATTTGTTGCTTTAAAACCACAGGTAAACAGCTATGGTCATGTCGGGATGGTCAGTTCCTGGGCAGGCTTAGACCTCCTAAGCGTTAACCAGTACTAAGTGCACATACTTTCGCCAGTAACTGACAACTGCCCTTCTTGAATCAGCGGAAGGAGAAACTAAAGTATGTGGCCAGACCGGGTTTCGAACCCAGGACCTCCGACTACCGATTACCCTACGCGGGCCGGCACATTTTAAGGAACATTAGGCCATCACTAGAACCAACTCAACTCCATCAAGCAAAGGTGTGCCCCTTATCAGAATCACCTTGGTGAACAGGTTCTAATTTGACAGGCCATACTGACAATATATATGAGCCGCGACAACAGAAAACCAACAAAGTGGTTGTGCTCCCAGCGCGGACTCAGATCAGCCTGGGCATCTGCCCAGTCTGATCAAAGCCTTCGCTGTCCGCATGGACGTAGCTTTGACCCTTAGCTACCCTTTTCAGAGCTCTTAGCAAAGAGTCTGATCAGGCTGGGCGGATGTCCAGGCTCATCTGAGTCTGCGCTGGGCGCAAAACCACATTGTTGGTTTTCTCCTGTCGCGGCTCTTATGTACATTTTTACATACTAGAAGTTCTTAGAATTTATGTAAAGCAAATTATCATATAATTATCAGTTAATTCCCTTTAGAAGCCACAATGTACAATCTAGAGTCGAGCATTTTAAGATGAATGGAAATACTGTATCTATTAAGCAATAAAAGTGTTTTTACAGCTTTAGAATGACCCAAATATCTAAATAAGTCTTATAATATTCTGCTATGAAATGTGTGTGTTCCCTTCTAAAACAATCCCAAAAATCTAGGTCCATCTTCTAGGACTGATCTAGATTTTTTGGATTGTCTTGGAAGGGGAAACCACCAACATTTTACCAAAAGAAATATGGTACATTTTTACAAACCAAAAATTCTGAGGGGCCACAACCTACCTTTGTATAGAATTTGATATAAATTATCATACCGTATACAAGGTAATTTTCACGGTGTTCCATTGTTCACGGTTTTTCGCAGTCACTTAGAAACTAAGAATATTAAAATCGCCAATAATTTCCAGTTTCTTACAAAGTGTCTTCTGTATACACAGTGTTCATATATTTTGTTTCTGTTTGCTGGAATTTTTCACTTGAGCCAGGGCCGCCGCAGGTTAATGAACGAACTGACTCAAGTGAAAAAGAAAATAGTTTTGCTTTTCGCGCATGTTGCTAACTGCGAAAATTAAAAATCGTGAAAATTTGAACCTGCGAAAATTACCGCATATACGGTATTATCATCAGTTAATTGCCTTAGCCATCCTGTAGAATCTAGAGTGGAGCTGTTTTACTTCAAGGGGAGGGAATTAATGTATTTATTCAACTATACTCGAAAAAAATATTAAAGGGTCAAACTATTACCCTGCGATTTCTGGAACATTTCAAATAGTCGGTAAAATAAATCATTTCCACCTTACATTTCATTCATTTTACAAGTTTTGTACACATGAAAGTTGAAAATGTAGCCTATATCTTGACCAAGTTCAGACTTCAACTAGAAATGTTTTTCAGAGAAAAACTGATGTCCCCCCCACCAGCCCATTTCCCATCCTCTCTAATGAATAAAAAGCCTGTACAAATAAAATATCTATGCAAGTTTGGACAAAATCCATCCGCTGGTTCTAAAGTTATCCTACATAGAAGACTGTCCTTCAAAAATGGGTCATGGTCACCAACTACTAAACATGTCTTAAACCTGTCACAATGATACATTCATGCAAGTCTGATGAATATCCATCCACTGTTTCAAGATATCTCATTTTTAAGAGAGAAAAATACGCATTTGTAAGATAGCTTTCGACCTTGAAAATGGGGTCAAGGTCATCAAAACACACTACACTCTTGAGACTGTCCCATAGGTATATCTATGAAAGTAAAGTGGAAATCAAGCCAAAGCTTAAAGAGATACATCAATTTTAGTGAAATTTTCACATATCTAAATCCTCCTGCAAACTTGAAAATGAGGTCAAGGTCACCAAAATTTTGTTCAGCTCTTAAACTTGTCCAAATCATGTATCAACGAAAGTTTGGCAAAATTTCATCTATTGGTTCAGGAGATATTGTGGGAACAAGAAATTGCCATGTTAGTCCTCCAGTGACCTTTAAAATAAGGTCAAGGTCACCAAAATCTAAACAGCTCATAAACTTGTCCCAATCACGCATCCAGTAAAGTTTGGTGAAATTCCATCCATTGGTTCAGGAGATATAGTGGGTACAAGAAATTGTCATCCAAGTCCTCCAGTGACCTTGAAAATGAGGTCAAGGTCACCAAAATCTAATCAGCTCAAAACCTTGTCCCAATAATGTATCAATGCAAGTTTTGTGAAATTTCATTCATTGGTTCAGGAGATGTAGTGGGTACAAGAAATTGTCATCTAAGTCCTCCAGTGACCTTGAAAATGAGGTCAAGGTCACCAAAATCTAATCAGCTCTTACACTTGTCCCAATGATATATCCATGCAAGTTTGGTGAAATTCCATACATTGGTTCAAGAGATATCGTGCATACAAGAAATTGTCATCTAAGTCATCCTGTGACCTTGAAAATGAGGTCAAGGTCAGCAAAATCTAATCAGCTCTTACACTTGTCCCAATGATGTATCCATGCAAGTTTGGTGAAATTCCATCCATTGGTTCAAGAGATATCGTGCATACAAGAAATTGTCATCTAAGTCCTCCTATGACCTTGAAAATGAGGTCAAGGTCACCAAAATCTAATCAGCTCATAAGCTTGTCCCAATGATATATCCATGCAAGTTTGGTGAAATTCCATCCATTGGTTCAAGAGATATCGCGCATACAAGAATCTGTCACGCCGACGGGATCCGCACTGAAAACAATATGTCCCCCCTCACCTTTGGTGGGGGGACATAATTCACACTACCCTCAAAATCAGAGTTGTTTGAAGTCCATAGGAAACAAATTCACCAAAATTTTCGATTTTGCCAATTCATGAATTTTTTTAAAAATTGCTCGATATTCATCAAGTTAAATCATTTTTAAGGTCAGCAAGCTATAAGAAGTTTAAAACTCATAGCAATTTTAGAAGTTATTCCCGACCAAACTGACACACTATCAATTCTCTATGGGAGTTCAAACAACTTTAATTTTAGGGGTAGTTTGACTTAAAGCTTGACCTTGGTCAAAACAAAGGCTATAGGTTCAAGCTTCATGTGTATAAAACTTGTAAAATGAATAAAATGGAAGGTAGAAATAATTTATTTTACCAAATATTTGAAATGTTCCAGAAATTGCAGGGTAAAAGTTTGACCCTTTAATATTTTTTTTTGAGTATATAAACCTCTCTAAATTCTAGACTGACCCTAAATATCAAGATCAGTCTAATAAAATTCTGCTGAAAGATGGAGTTTTCCTTTCCAGAGTGATCCCAAAAATCTAAATCCATCTTATAAGATGGAGCTTGATCCAAACAATTTAGATCCCTCTTATAGGATGTATCTAGATTTTTGGGATTGTTTTAGAAGGAAAACCTCCGTCTTATAGCCGATGGTAGTAAGAAGAAATACCGTTATGACCTTAAATATTTGGACAGACAGGTTCGAGCAAACATTGTAGATCCAGATCAAACTGCTCCTGAAAGGAGCAGTTTGATCAGGGTCTACAATATTTGTCATTCACTAAGCATTATTTGGATGCATTAACCTGTGTAAAATCCACTTTCTAAGAAATTTCTAACAATAACTGCCCGACTTTCGGGTGTCCGAAATTTTAGGGTCATTACCGTAGTCTCTCATTCTGTAGCAGTTTTTCTTAAGACTTAATGAAAGAATTTGTTCCTGTTAGGATAAAATTCCTCCGCTTAGTATAGCATCCATTTGAGAAGCGCTTCAATGTTCAGGTAAGCAAGAGTTGTTTCTTTTTTTAGAAAATGGCAGAAAAACAGGGAGATGTCACACCTTAAAACCGCCACTTAAAATGTATCACTTCAACCTAACTGGCCCTTGATATCCCTTATATTTCCTTCTGTATTTTAAGCTTTGTACAATCCCCTTCTCGCCAGGAAACACAGCTTTCCCGTCAACTTCCGCGTCGTGATCATGCCTGATTGGTTCCAGGTTCATGTGTAGGTTTTTAGGTAAATCTAACTTAGATAAGTCTTCCAATTTTGTCGTGTCTCTCACTTCTGTCTGGAAATATTTTATCGTGTCCTCGACCTTTGACATCAAATGAAGATCAAAAGATGGGATGTCGTGATCAAACTGATTAATGGCTTTTGTCAGGAACTGAAAGGAACAATAGCACCGGCATACTGTAAAATATGGTATGGTATGATGGATTGGTATGTGGTATGGTATGAAATTCCCATACCATACCACATACCATACCAAACAGCCATACCAAAAGTATTATTAACCTGTAGTTTAATCTAGATCTGTAGTCTCTGCAAGTCAATAGCAGTCAGACCTTGATAAAAGCATTATACCCATCATTATCAAATGCATGACAACAATGTTAACAAGATCACCTCTATAAGCATTACACCCATCATTATCAAATGCTTGACAACAATGTTAACAAGATCACCTCTGGGTGATCTTGTTAACATTGTTGTCAAGCATTTGATAATGATGGGTATAATGCCCAAATAATACTTTTGGTATGTTTGTTTGGTATGATATGTGGTATGGTATAGGATTTTCATACCATACCACATACCAATCCATCATACCATACCATATTTTACAGTATGCCCAATAGCACAGGTTTTCAGCACAATAACAAGGTAATATACAAGTACAAATGTACTGTAACATATAAAATTTTGTTAAATATATCAGCAGAGTTCCAGATAAGAGGGGGTACTGAGGATAATTCAAAGATAATTTTTGTTATTTCTCAATGAAAACATACGTTGTGACCCCTCATTGGAACCGTCTCACTGACGGTTCCAATGAGGGGTAACAACATATGTTTTTATGCAGAATTATGAAAAATTATCCCTAAATCATCCCAGTCACCCCTTCTTATCTGGAGCACTGATCAGTATCAAGAAACTGAACTGCAGCAAACTATCACATCCATACCAAATTTATTCAGTCAAAGGGATAGTTTTCCTCTCAATAATGACCACAAATATTTACTCCAGTGTTGTGTAAATCTGCTGTAAGAAGAGAGCCCTGGTAGCTCAGTGGGTTATGTGCTGGCCTGCTGACTCAGTGGTCCCCGGTTTGATTCTCACTAACGGAAATCTTTTCAACTGTAAAAAGAGTTCCATTGCACACAGCCTTTCATTAATTTTATACCCATTTCAGCTGGGGTTTTTTTCAGTCATATCAGGATAATGGGAGGGTGATGGCAAGTCATCCATCCATCCATCATATGATGGACATAGAATTTTGGGGTTGTTTTGTAAGGGAGCCCACCATCTTACAACTGAATAAATATAGTAATAGGCTAAAGCACGGCATGAATGTTTCTTGGAGAGTTAGACTAGGTTCATGGTATCTGCCTGCCTTAAAGACAAATATTCTTGTTTAATGGGTCTCGTAATCCTGTTATGCAACAGTCCAGTGAACTGCTATTTCATCAAAGGAAATAACCCCTCTCACATAGGTTATGACATAATAGGGTCATAAAACCAACAATAAAGACTGCTGTGATTGGGGGGGTGGGTTCTATATAGTAGAGAATATTTGTCTTTAGGAAAGAATACTACATTGCTATTTCATGTGTATAGAACGATCCATTACTAGGGTCACTATCTAATGATTAAAATGACTGAGTAGAAACATGCCCAAGTTACTCAATTTTTGAAAGGGGCCAATTCTGGCTGTAAATGCACAATATCCTTTACCATCTAACCGTAATGTGTGTAAGTATTGGGACACCTGAAATAATAAATTTTCCATTTGTTCCAAATGGAAAATTGATTATTTTAGGTGTCCCAAAATTTAGGCACATTACAGTAATTTGGCTAAAGTGGTGTTTTTTTCCATTTCTACGATGACCCCAAATATCAAAATCAGTCTTACAATATTCAGCTATAAGATGGGGTTTTCCCCATCTTAAACAATCTCAAGAATCTCCAGTAGAACTTCGATGGTTTGAACCCTGATGACTTGATTACCTTGCCTGACTAGAACTCGTTCTTGGGTCCCTACAGGTCAATTAATATAGAAACTATAACCCTGGATAGCTGGAACTACCTTTGGCTGGAACTAATTTTCATGGTCCCAAGCCTGTTCAAGCCAATGCAGTTCTACTGTAGATCATCTTATAAGATGGATATAGATTTTTGAGATTGTTTTGGAAAAGAAAAACCTCCGTCCTATAATTTAACAAATGCTGTACCTTGTATTTCTTAAATCTATCACTGAGAGACTGATTTTTCCAATCGACAACATGACCAAACACTTCCACTGTTAGACTGTGAAGTTGTTCCTCCACATTCACTGGAGGCGTGTAAGCTCGAACTGTTTCTATACATCTGAAACATTTTGATATAATTAAGGTAACAGAGCCCTAGATAAGAGGGAGTATTTGGTGATAATTAGGGATAATTTTTGTTAATACTGGATACAAACATATGTTATGACCCCTAATCTGAACCGTCTCAACGAGACGGTTCAGATGAAGGGTCACAACATATGGTTTCAGTGAGAAATAAAGAAAATTATCCCTTTATTATCATCAAATACCCCTCTTAGTCTTAGCTAGGACTCTGGGTTAATGAATATAGGTAAATTTTCCAAGCAGTTTTTTTAAAGCAAATACCTACGTGACAGCCTGTTTGCTTCCCTGGATAATGAAGCCCTTACAAAATGGGGGTACCAGAAAGAATTTGCTCCTCCAGAGAAATTCTTTCCTTTAAGAGAAGTCTCAAATGAAATGGGAGAAAAAATCTTTTGTGGATTGCCTCCCTTAACCAAAATATATAAGGGAGGTAAATGAGCTGTGACATGAGAAAACCAACGTGGCATGTGTGCCCAGTGAAGACTCAGATCAGCCTGGCCAACCTCCCTGTCTGGCCAAAGTCTACGCTGTGTGTTTTTAGGCTAGCTAAAGGTCTATGCTAGCTCCATGCAGACAGTGATGGCTCTGATCAGACTGGGCTGACGCCCAGGCTGATCTGAGTCTTCGCTGGGTGAACATGCCCTTTGCTGGTTTTGTCGCGTTGTGGCTCAAATATTTTGCAAAGAAAGCGATTTTATTACCTCCCTTTTCAAATTATTAAATTCTAAGATTATCAACCTAAACTGGTCTAAACAGGGCTCAACCTAGAGCTTTTGGACAGGGAGAAGTTTTACTGCATTGGCAGGACTTCAGGAAGAAGTCTTGGTTCAAATTTTGAATTTTCCCTATGATTATATATGTTCTATACATTTAAACTTCTCCCTCAGCTTGAAATGGGGAGAAGTGGAGAAGTCAGCCAGCTTTGGGAGACTCTTTTCTCCCAAAATGCCCTCTAGGCTGAGCTCTCTACAGGTGTACAATTCATTAAAATCTCCCGTATGTTTTATCTTTTTTTACAGCTCTCACTGCAATACTCAAACTGTGAAGAACAAGATCAAACTGTCCTATGCGGCCCAGAGCTCCAGATAAGAGGGGGTATTGAGGATAATTCAAAGATAATTCTTTTCATTTCTCAAGGAAAACATATATTGTGACCCCTCATTAGAACCGTCTTTTGTGGAGCACTGTGTAACACCTCCTCTGGGTCTATGCATGTACCGTTTGCTCTGGTGCTTCTGTGGTCAGGGTAATTATAATTTGCAAATGTACATTTCTAAGATCTGTTTCGGCATAATTAGTAACAACTAGAAATGTGTTCACAATACATGGATGCCCCCGCCTAGTGCCTTGAGTAAGATGGCACCTTGATTAAGGCACTGGCACTTGAAGGATAACTAGGTTTATAGAGGCAGACTTGTATAATATATGAATTTCTTAGATCTGTTTAGGCATAATTACCGGTAGTAACAAAAAGCAACTGTCAGAGATAGCAATAATACATAAGCCACCTTTAGTCAACTACTTTGTATTTTTCTGTACATGTATATACTTTATCTCAAATAAACAGTGATTATGGTAACCCAAAAGCAAATGTGACTCAAGACATTTGACTACAGACCCTTCTTTCAAAAGATTCTTACTGTCTCTTTTTGGCTGAATCAGCTTTTCCATAAACTTCTAAAGCTGCTTGCACTTCATCCATCTCTGTGCCAGCTTCTTGTTTATCTTTCCCCACCCACTTCAGATTACCCAGAAATCCCATCTGCCTACACTGGATCTGCTGAAAGCACAGAAAAAAAAATAACTTCAGAAAAGGGAAGTACCTGACTACCATAAAATATCTAAGTGTTGGGACAGATAAGGGCTGAGCAAACAGTGCAGACCCAGATCAGACTGTTTCTCCAGAGCTGTCGATGGACAGGACAGCTTGCCAAAAATAGTGCTTGCCCATTGATTTGGACTTTTTGCATACACTATTAGTCTACTACAGTTTTTTATATTATGGCACATCCCACAAAATCTATATAGTTTAGATGCAAAAAGGTGGGGAGTCAATGCCAATGACCACATTGATGTGACTGCTATAGCTAAATCTTGTTCTGTTGTCAGGGCTCGAAATTTTTCTTTGAAGGTACTTGTCCTGCAGGGCAAGCGCTTTCAAATTTTTACTTGTCCTTTCATAAATCTACTCATCCTTCTTAAAAACTGTCTAATATCACCCATTTTTCACTCAGTAGTATTCTATTTTCACTTTGACTTGGTGAAGGCTGGTTATTTCCAGTACTAACACGGCCAGCGAAGACTGATCTGATTAGGCCGATGAAAGAGTGATCTTAGTCTTGGCTGGGGCATGGTCAATTTCTTATTCTCTGAAAATCGGTGTCTTATGGAGTTAAAATTTCAAATTTACATATTTACGCTTTCAAATTATGGGTTGATATTACGAGAAGAAAAGGACAAACACTGTGAAAATGTTTCCAAATTGCAAAAATGCTCCTTGTTCTGCATTTTAGTAAGAATTGACGGACGCCTACTAAATTTCTTGAAACTACCAAAATGCAGTACTTATTCCTATGACGACCCTCGCCTCATGCTGATAAAGAGGTCGCTTCTAAAGCTCCGCACCACTACTGTGTATGTGTCACCTACCGTAAGACATGGATTTTCATTCCTTTCCTTTTTTCAATTTGCTTTAGTCGATAATGACTGGTCATCATTAACTCATATTTTTTCAATGTTCGCATCGGTGCGCACTCAAGGCATTTAGACAGTGACTATCGTTATATATTTTGCTCTCATATAAACATGACTTTATTTTCAGGACTTCACCGGAAGGCCTTTAAAATTTAATATAACAATTACGTAAATTCCTGTTTTTATAGGAGAAGAAATATTTTGAAACGCTGTAAGTTAACTATTTGTGGTCCGATTTGGATGAATGAAAAACCACATGACGCTGCTTTACACGACACACTTAACTGGGATTACGTGCACTTTACCTAAATTGTTCTAATTTATAAAATAAATTAATAGGGTTAATAGAATAACCGAAAAGCACAGAAATACCGGAAAGCACCTGAATAACCGAAAAGCAATTTCAACAAGAGCTGTCGCCTGACAGCATAGCTCGCCTGAATTGGTGCTTGCCGATCACTCAGCCGCTATGGTGGTGTGGACTGCTATGCATAAAACTTCATGCAAGCATGTCCATAATGAAAACACATTTATAAACAAAAGCTATATCAGAAATAAGTCTTAAAATAAGAATAAAAAAAATGAAATGAAATTTCAAAGTCCATGAGCTTGAGGTAAAAAAAACAACTGACTGGTGGGGGGTGGGGGTGGGGTGGGGTGGGGCTATGTGGACTGCTATGCATAAAACTTCATGCAAGCATGTCCATAATGAAAACACAAAAGCTATCTCAGAAATAAGTCTTAAAATAAAATAACCAGAGGACCATTGGTCCTGTAGCTCACCTGAGTCCATTCATCCTCAGCACTCAAGGGTAAGTAACTCTAAAGTAGTAACTTGTACATTATGGCCTAATTTCAACTTTGACAGAGTTGTTATGCTTGTCCTAGTTAATATTAGCAAGTCTGATGAAGTTACAATAAAAAAGCATGTTTATAAAACTTTTTGCCTAAATATTGCAGTAACACAGAAATAAATGCCAATTTGCACTTTTACCAATACAAGTCTATGGAAACTTTAAAATGCCATAGCAAAGAAAACCACGTGGGCAACAATAATAAAAAACAATATTTATGTAGTGGCTAATGTCATGAACAGGTATGCAAAGAATAAGCTTCATCCCCCCCCCCCCCCCCCCCCACCCCCGAATGGTTTTTGAGGAAAAGATTTTTGAATATTTTCTTGAAAATATTTCCTTTATGTTGCCATGGCAACAAATCAAATTCGGGGATTTGGACAAAATTAATACAAATCATAGGGGACTACTCAAGAAACATTTCTGCAGAAAAAATCCAAATAACTGCAGTGAGATAGCAAAAATTGCAGATTTCCAATTTTCGCGGGGACTACTCAAGAAACATTTCTGCAGAAAAAATCCAAATAACTGCAGTGAGATAGCAAAAATTGCAGATTTCCAATTTTCGCATTATAAGTCAATGGAAACTATAAGTTGCCATGGCAACCTAACTGCTGAAGCAATTGCCATGAAAAACACTAATTCTATAGAGGCTAGTACTAAGATCCTTTATTTGAGCTTTCTCGACTACATAGTATCTGCAAAAATGATATTTTACTATTTTTTTATTTTTAACCATTCGGTTGCAATGAGAAAATCAGCCAAATAGTGCAATTAGCATAAGTTTAATAAGGCTGGTTGAGGACTACTCAAGGAATATTTCTACAAAAGTTTTGTCAAAGTATCTGCAGTGACATAGCAATAAATGCAAATTTCCCATTTTCCCATTATAAGTCAAAAGCAACTTTAAGTTGCCATAGCAACCAAACTGCTGGAGCAATTGCCAAGAAAAACAGTATTTTTATACTAAGATCCTTTCTGTGAAGTTTGAGCTTTATTGGTTGCATAGTTTCTGAGGAGATGATTTTTTAATATTTTTTCTATTTTTAACCATTCTGTTGCCATGGCAACCAGCCAAATTGTGCAATTACCACAAATTTCATGCAGTTGATAGAGAGCTACTCAGGGAACATTTCTGTTAAAGATTTGTCATATTATCTGCAGAGAAATAGCAATAAATGCAAATTTTCAATTTTTCCCATACAAGTCAATGAAAACTTTAAGTTGCCATAGCAACCAAACTGCTCGAGCAACTGCCAAGAAAAACAGTATTTTTATAGAGGGTGGTACTAAAATTCTTTCTGTGAAGTTTGAGCTTTATTGGTTGCATAGTTTCTGAGGAGATGATTTTTGAATATTTTAACCATTTGGTTGCCATGGCAACCAGCCAAATCGTGTAATTTATAGAAATTTCATGTGGTTGATAGAGGACTACTCAACAAACATTTCTGTTAAAGAAATGTCAAAATATCTGCAGAGAAATAGCAATAAATGCAAATTTTCAATTTTTCCCATACAAGTCAATGGAAACTTTAAGTTGCCATAGCAACCAAAGTTCCAAAGGGAGTTGGATAAAAAACAGTATTATTGGTTCCCCCTGCCTATAGATGCTATGTGTGAAATTTGGTAACAATGGGCCTTGTAGTTTCAGAGGAGATGTCGTTTGAAAATATTGACAGACGGACGACAGACGACGGACGACGGATGCCTGCCTATACTATAAGCTCACCTGTGAGCCTTCGGCTCAGGTGAGCTAAAAATAAAATAAATAAAATAAATGAAATGAAATTTCAAAGTCCATGAGCTTGAGGTAAAAAAACTGACGGGTAGGAGGGGGGGGGGGGGGGGGGGGGCGCTAGTATGTATCAAAACCCTGAACCATTATCTAACATCAGCCCAAGTATTAGTATCAACTGATTCCATCATCGTGGCACTGTGAAACTATGTCTTCATAAATATAAAACTTTAACCAAAATCTTTAAAACAAAATTCTAAGTCTTGACTTCAAGGTCACCCAGTGGGGTAAGTATAAGGTGTTTTGTAAAAACTCAAAAAAGAGTCTAACATCAGTTCAAGTATAAACTAAATCTCTGCAAAGCATTATGAATCAGTATGCATTTACAAAACTTTTAAAAAGACAAAAATTTCCTAAGTCCCTGACCTTGACATCAAGATCACTGAGCGGGGTTGGGGTAGTACTCTGTAGATCTAACTACAGTGCAAATATAACAAGAGCTGTCGCCTGACAGCATAGCTCGCCTGAATTGGTGCTTGCCCATCACACAGCCGCTATGGTGGTGTGGACTGCTATGCATAAAACTTCATGCAAGCATATCCATAATGACAACTCATTTATAAACAAAAGCTATCTCAGAAATAAGTCTTAAAATAAAATTAAAAAAAAAAAAAAAAAAAAAAAATGAAATGAAATTTCAAAATCCATGAGCTTGAGGTAAAAAAAAAACTGTCGGGTAAGGGGGAGGGGGTGGGGGCTATGTGGACTGCTATGCATAAAACTTCATGCAAGCATGTCCATAATGAAAACACATTTATACATTTATAAAAATGAAATGAAATTTCAAAGTCCATGAGCTCGAGGTAAAAAAAAACTGACGTGTAGAGGGAGGGCTAGGATGTCTCAAAACCCTGAACCATTATCTAACATCAGCCCAAGTATTAGTATCAACTGATTCCATCATCGTGGCACTGTGAAATTATGTCTTCATAAATATTAAACTTTAACCAAAATCTTTAAGACAAAATTCTAAGTCGATGACCTTGACTTCAAGGTCATCCAGTGGGGTAAGTATAAGGTGTTTTGTAAAAACTCAAAAAAGAGTCTAACATCAGTTCAAGTATAAACTAAATCTCTGCAAAGCATTATGAATCAGTATACAATTACAAAACTTTAAAGAAGACAAAAATTTTCTAAGTCCCTGACCTTGACATCAAGATCACTGAGCTGGGTTGGGGTAGTACTCTGTAGATCTAACTACAGTGCAAATATAAAAAGAATTCATTTATGGGTTCAGGAGATATGTGTCTTTAAAAAACTTTAACCAAAACATCCAATCAATAAAAAGACAATATTCTAAGTCCATGACCTTGACATCAAGGTCACAGAGGGGGGTGGGGGTAGTACCTTTGAAAACTTTAGACCAATATCTAACTTTAGTGCAAGTATCAAAGGAATCCATCCATGGGTTAAGGAGATATTGGGCTTTATAAAACTTTAACCAAAACATCCAGTCCAAAAAACTACCAATTTTCTAAGTCCATGACCTTGACATCAAGGTCATGGAGTGGGGTGGGGGTGGTACCCTGTTAAACCTTAGACCAATATCTAACTACAGTGCAAGTATCAAAAGAATCCATCCATGGGTTAAGGAGATATAGGTCTTTAAAAAACTTTAACCAAAACATCCAATCTGAACGCCGACGCGGACGCTGACTCTGACGCCGTGGTGACAACAATAGCTCTTCCTGAACTTTCGTTCAGGCGAGCTAAAAAGAATTCATCTCTGGGTTCAGGAGATATGTGTCTTTAAAAAACTTTAACCAAAATATCCAATCAATAAAAAGACAATATTCTAAGTCCATGACCTTGACATCAAGGTCACAGAGGGGGGTGGGGGTAGTACCTTTGAAAACTTTAGACCAATATCTAACTTTAGTGCAAGTATCAAAGGAATCCATCCATGGGTTAAGGAGATATTGGGCTTTATAAAACTTTAACCAAAACATCCAGTCCAAAAAACTACCAATTTTCTAAGTCCATGACCTTGACATCAAGGTCATGGAGTGGGGTGGGGGTGGTACCCTGTTAAACCTTAGACCAATATCTAACTACAGTGCAAGTATCAAAAGAATCCATCCATGGGTTAAGGAGATATAGGTCTTTAAAAAACTTTAACCAAAACATCCAATCCGAACGCCGACGCGGACGCTGACGCCGTGGTGACAACAATAGCTCTTCCTGAACTTTCGTTCAGGCGAGCTAAAAAGAATTCATCTCTGGGTTCAGGAGATATGTGTCTTTAAAAAACTTTAACCAAAATATCCAATCAATAAAAAGACAATATTCTAAGTCCATGACCTTGACATCAAGGTCACAGAGGGGGGTGGGGGTAGTACCTTTAAAAACTTTAGACCAATATCTAACTTAAGTGCAAGTATCAAAGGAATCCATCCATGGGTTCAGGAGATATTGGGCTTTATAAAACTTTAACCAAAACATCCAGTCCAAAAAAATCACCAATTTTCTAAGTCCATGACCTTGACATCAAGGTCACAGAGTGGGGTGGGGGTGGTACCCTGTTAAACCTTAGACCAATATCTAGCTACAGTGCAAGTATCAAAAGAATCCATCCATGGGTTAAGGAGATATAGGTCTTTAAAAAACTTTAACCAAAACATCCAATTCGAACGCCGACGCGGACGCGGACGCTGACGCAGACGCCGACGCCGTGGTGACACTAATTGCTCTTCCTGAACTTTCGTTCAGGCGAGCTAAAAATCAGTTTAGTATGGGAATAATTAGGTTTTTCTTGGGTTGGAAATCATTTGTAGTATTATTTGTGACACTTTTGTTAGCTTGGGTGTCATCATAGCATTATAAGAGAAAAGGGTGCTAGTGATGCTCAACAGTTTTCGATTATATCAAGGCATTATGATCTGCCATCTGCTTTATGTAAGAACAAACGAACCAAATTAGTAAATGTAACAGCATGATTCTGAATAGTCAGATATAGTTAATTATAAACTGAACAGATTATCAATCTTTTGAGACACAAAATTTAATGGTAAACAAGACTTGTGCAAGTGCTTTTCGGTTATATATTTGTGCATTTGTTTTGGTGGAAAATTGTTGTCAGGTTTTAAACCAAGACTACTGTAGTCTAGACAATTACTCTTTCAATGCTTCTCCCACCCTTCATGAAATTAGTATCACAATGATAATTCATATAAAAACTGATTTTTTAAATTGCTTTTCAGTTATTCCAGTGCTTTCCGGTATTTCTGTGCTTTTCGGTTATTCTATGTACCGAAATTAACAGGTGCCTCACTCAATAAATTAGTGAGACAGCGACAAGTATCGGCTCTTTATCTAGGTGTGTCGGTAACGATGATGGGGTACAATGTTATCAAATAGATTAGCACCTCCCCGAGTAGTCTCCATATAGAGATTCTACAGGACTTAATTGGTGCTAATTGGTCCAATTAGTCTGTTGTTATTCCTTCTCTTACAATTCCCTGATAAATCTTATTAATATGATCAAATTACCAAACATATGTGACCTGACAAAAACAAACCATTGGTCCTGTAGCTTACCTGAGTCCATTCATCCTTAGCACTCAAAGGTAGGTAACTCTAAAGTAAATTGTACAATGTGGCCTAATTTCAACGTTGACTGAGTTGTTAGCCTATGGAAATTTTAAAATGCCATAGCAATGAAACCACGTGGGTAACAATAATAGAAAACAATAGTTATGTAGTGGCTAATGTCATGAACATGTATGCAAAGAATCAGCTTCATCCCCCTATATGGTTTTTGAGGAAAAGATTTTTGAATATTTTTTCAATTTTTTTTTCCGTTATGCTGCCATCATGGCAACTAATCGAATTCGGTGATTTGGACAAAATTAATATGAATATGAATCATAGAGGACTACTCAAGAAACATTTCTGTAGGAAAAAAATCCAAATATCTGCAGTGACATAGCAATAAATGCAAATTTTCCATTTTCCCATTATAAGTCAATGGCAACTTTAACTTTTAAGTTGCCATTGCAACCAAACTGCTGGAGCAATTGCCAAGAAAAACAGTAATTTTATAGAGGGTAGTACCAAGATCCTTTCTGTGAAGTTTGAGCTTTATTGGTTGCATATTTTCTGAGGAGATGATTTTTGAATATTGTTTCTATTTTTAACCATTCGGTTGCCATGGCAACCAGCCAAATTGTGCAATTAACATAAATTTCATGTGGCTGATAGAGAGCTACTCAAGGAACATTTCTGTAAAAGATTTATCAAATTATCTGCAGAGAAGTAGCAATAAATGCAAATTTTCCCATACAAGTCAATGGAAACTTTAAGTTGCCATCTATCTATCTATCTATTTATACTGCAACACCCCCTCGCGAGGATTTTGTGCAGGAATGTCTGCGCGTCAAGGCTGTTAGAAAGTTAAAAGAATGCAGTGCTGAAATAAAAGATGAAAGTGTTAAAATGTTAAAAAGGTGAAAGGCAGATAAAAGCAGGTTAAAAACAATGTTCCTTTTGCTTTATGGCACAGAATGGTCACAAGACCTGACTGCCTCTCTAAAGTGGTCTAGAGTAGGCAGAACAACAACATTAGCGGGCAGTGCATTCCACTGTACCACAGCTAACGGAAAAAATGAATATTTATAGAAATTAAAAGATGTGTGTATTTGACGCAGGGCGAGGGGATGGTTATGTCTTGTCATTCTGGTGGGTTGCTGGAAGTATGATGGTATGGGAATAGAGACATGTCCATTAATAATTTTGTACAGCATTATCAGTCTCGCATCGGACCGCCTCTGTTCCAATGACCTCCAACCAAGTTCATGCTGCATTTCAGTGACACTGCTGTATGGGGAGAAATTATTTAATGTCCACCTTATGGCCCTGCGTTGGACCATCTCAACTTTGCTAATGTCCTGTTTAGTATATGGGCTCCATATACACTGCTCAAAATATTTAAAGGAACACCTTATATTTTTCCATAGACGACAGTGCAACGCATCCCCACTTTGAGGTAAAATGCTTTCGATCGATAAAGACACGGATTTTCCATTTATTATGCCATTTTTTTAAAAGGGGGCGAGGTTACTGACTGCACAGTGTTTGATCCAATATTTGTCCTGCCCTTGTCCATGGACAGATTTATGTAAAACTGGAATTTTGCTAAAAATTTGCAATTTTTCAGAACAGGTGAAAAGGGGGAAATTTCAACCGAAATCAAAAGAACCATTTTGTCTATGAAAATTAAGGGTCTTTCAAGATGACCCTTATTGAGAAGATCCCTTTGAACTGAGGTTTATTAGATTTTATAGACTTCAGCAAACATACTCAATTTCAGAAAATACGAAAATTGCAAAACTTGTACCATGGAAATGAGCAGGGCATCTGTTGTGTTGAAATTCTGGTTGTCTTAAACTTCGATTCTTCTTAAAAGTGCTGAAAAAAGATGGAAATTCTTGCCCACTGACGGTCAAATTTATGGGCCGTTAAACTGGGCATATGTTGTAGTTACATCTATGGGAAAATACCTGCTGTTCCTTTAAATATTTTTAGCAGTGTAGTTGAGGCATATTCAACTTGTGGCCTTAACAGGGTCTGATATGCTGCTTCTCGGACAGCTGGATTTTTTACCCTGATATTCCTTTTTAAGAAGCCAAGGGTTTTGTTAGCATTTGATGTAATCCGATTTATGTGGTGTTTAAAGTTCAGATTACTTGAGATGTCTACACCAAGGTAACGGGCAGTGTCAACAGTGTCTAAGATCTGGTTGTGCATGGCATACTGGCAATTGTTGGGACGCTTAGCACGAGTAATATGCATTACTACGCATTTACTAGGATTAAATTCCATGTCCCACATGGTTTCCCATTTCTGGAGCTGGTCTAGGTCACATTGGAGAAGCTGAGGACTATTCTGCTTGTCTAGAGTTAAATAAACTGCCGTGTCATCCGCGAATAAACGGACTTGGGATTTTATTTCATCCGGTAAGTCATTTAGGTACAGCAAAAACAGAATAGGCCCCAGCACAGACCCCTGAGGGACGCCCGATGTGACTGATAGTTCTTCAGAACTTGTGCCCTCAAGAACCACAGTCTGGGATCTCCCAATCAAAAACGACCTGATCCACCCCATAGTGGTGCCTTCAATACCATGCATTCTCAGCTTGTATAGAAGTTTTAGATGACTGACCTTATCAAAGGCCTTGCTAAAATCTAACAGAATTAGGTCTGTTTGTAGACCTGCTGTTAGATTGCCGGCTAAGTCTTCTACCAGTTCAATGAGTTGGGTTTTACATGACCTCCGCTCACGGAAACCGTGCTGGAGGTCATAAAGTATATTGTGTTTATTAAAGTGCTTCGTAAGACTGGAAGCAACAATGTGCTCCATTGTTTTACATAGAATGCACGTCAATGATATTGGCCGGTAATTTGCAGGATTACCTTAATCACCTTTTTTGTACAAGGGACAGACCTGTGCTTTCTTCCAGTCTGCTGGAATAGCACCTTGGTCAAGGGATTTTTGAAATATAGCTGCTATGGCGGGTGCTATTTCTGAGCTTAGCTCCTTAAGAACTACAGGTTTAATTGCGTCAGGTCCTGCTGCTTTAGCAATGTTGAGGTTGGATAGGAGTTTAGCTACCCCATTGACAGAAATTTGTATTTCTGGCATAGAAGGGTACTTTCCCTTGAAGTGATCAGGAATAAGGCTGCCAAATAGTGATATGCTATCAAACACAGCACTCTGGCAAAGCTGAGCTAGGTCAAGATGTGACCTTATGGAAAAGACGGACTGAAACTACCTATTAAGGATATTCACTTTGTCTTCTGTAGATGTGTATACTGAATCGCCTTGTTTTAATGGAGAGATGCCCTGGGTGTCCTGTTTAGAGTTTTTAATAATACTAAATAATTTCTTTCTTGAAAATGTAGTTTTACTGTCCTCCTTAGAATTTTCCTGGTTATGGATATCAAGCAGGTCTTCAAAGTATTTATCATGAGCCAGTTTTAGTTTCTTTTTAATGGCATGTTTACTGTTCAAAAATGCTCTCCTGTCAGAGAAATTTATTTCTCTTAAATTTTCGAAATAAATGATCTCTTTTTCTTATTTCCCGCCTGATACCCTGTGTAATCCAGGGAAGATTCTTTTTACTGGATGTGAGTTTTGAGGGAATGAATTTAGAGATTCCATCATTTACTGCCATTTTAAATTCCTGCCATATAGTTTCGATGGTCTTACCATCTAGGTCAAAGATGAAGGTATCACAAAAGGCTTTCATGTACTCTCTAAAGGAATCCCAGTCAGCTCGCCTATACAAAAATGTCTTCCTAGGAGGTTGTTTTATTGGTTTTGGCTTTGTGTCAACGACACAACTCACAATATCGTGGTCAGAAAGACCAGGAATTATGTTAATTGAGTCTAACAGTGTAGGGTTTGTTGTAAGAAATAGGTCGAGTATATTCTCACCCCTTGTGGGAACTTTCACCATCTGTGAGAGTGAATTATCATTCAACATCTCGATGAAATCTTCGTATATACTGGGGAAATTGCAACCTGGTTTTATGATAGGAACATCATCGTCATCCCACTGCAGTTTTGGGTAATTTAAATCACCTAACACCCAAATATTACCTTTTTGCTGGCTAACTAAGGCTAAGGACTTTTTGAATTCCTCTGCACTGTGAACATCGCCTTCTTTTGGTCTATAATAAGCAGCAATGTACAGTGGTTTTGTGCCTACCAACTCAATTTTTACCCATACCACTTCACAGTCAGTTTTGTACTGTTTCTGTTCGGATGCAATGATACTATACTTAACCATAGCAACCATAGCAACCAAAGTTCTGAAGCGATTTGGATAAAAACAGTATTATTGGTTCCCCCTGCCTATAGATCCTACATATGAAATTTGGTAACAATGAGCCTTGTAGTTTCAGAGGAGATGTTGTTTGAAAATGTTGACGGACGGACAGACGGACGACGGATGCCTGCCTATACTATATTATTATAAGCTCACCTGTGAGCCTTTGGCTCAGGTGAGCTAAAAACCGAAACAACCGAACCTGACACATCTAGCTAAAATACTTGAGAGTTTCTGCCTGTGAAGAAGAATACCAGGGAAACCAGCAACCTACCAGAGGGGTAGTTCAACCGGATCTATGACGAAACATAGAACGACAAAACATAGAAAAGCCAGAATATAGAAAAGACAATACATAGAAAGACTAAACATAGAAAAAAAAGATCGAAAAAAGATCAAAATAACATCGAAATAACATCGAAAAAAAATCAGAACCATCAAAATTTTTATTTTCAACCATTTTACGACGACAATATTTTTTTTTTAATTTCGTAAACATATCTCCGGCCAAATAGATGGAGGAAATGCAGGTTCTCTCCAAGTCAGACGCAAAGGGTGCAATGCATCAGTACCCGCATCAGCACTGGAACACTGTCCAATATATGTCCATTCAAAGTTAAGCGCAAACATAGAACGGCAAAGTCTTCCGCATCATGTGGCAGAAGTGGTTTGATTTCCTGGAAGACGTGACGGACAGTATCAGGTGGCAGGAACGCAAGTGACGTGAACATGCATACATTTAAGCTGAAATCAGGGTCGTCATCGTTCTTTGTTTGAAGGCCGAGTTCAGAAATTTTGCGCCAGTTTGCCTGCCCAATGGAGCGAATGTTCAATGACGCATAGCATTGCCGAGCGGTCAAGTGATTATTGTTTGGCGTGAACATGCATACATTCAAGCTGAAATCAAGGTCAAGTGATTATTGTTTTCACACTTATTGTTCTATTATTGGTCGTTCTATTATTTGTCGATCTATTAAATGTCCCGTCTATGTTTTGACTTATCTATTAAGTGTCGCTTCTCTCTTTTGTCTTTCTATGTTTCGTCGTATACCGGTTCAACCAGAGGGCTGTTACAACAACAACAACTGGTAGATTTAACAAAGAGATAACAATAAAGTAACATAGGATAATATATGAAGTCATCTGAATAAACTGTCATGGCACTGAGTCCACAATATCACAGAAACAGGTAATAAACAAAGGTGGTATTAAAAGGTAATTACTTAACCACCTTGGTCTATTACCTGTTTGTGAGATGTTGGGTCAATTGACGACTATAATTGCGTTAATTAGTATGCCAAGCACCGTTAATTTAAAGCCCCTGGGTAATTTTCTGTACTGACAATTAACATGTCTCTTTTGTGGTCATAGACAGTTCAGTTATACGACTATACCGTCTGTCCGAATATAAGGTACATTCCTGAAAACATTAAAAACTTCGGACTACCTCCGGCAATGTAAGAAAACGGTAAATCACTGATTTTACCAGAAAGGGGAACTGTAAAGGGGAATTCTTACATTGTTTTTAAGACAGCATATTGGTTTGTTGCCAAGATTTTTTGAAAAATTTCTGAGAGCAAATGCGACACTCAAGGGCGCAGCCATTTTCCTGAAATTTCTGAGGGTAACCGCCGAAAATTCCGATTTAAATACATGCGGATTTCTCGGCGATGATCGACTCGTGCTGCCTCAAAAGCAAGGATGAAACGTTTCTTTCAGAGGGTTCTTCGAGTCTCCAAACAATATGGTTTAACTGCAGCAGGGGCAGTTGCGGTTGTTGGATTTCTGGTCTATGAACGCAACAGAAAGAACCCAGTCTATGCTTCTTGGACAACGAATTATGATCCCAGTGTAAAATGGGATTACAACTGGGACAGGTATCAACTTGCACTTTTGTAGCTTTAAACAGGGGCTAACCCAAGTCTTCCTCTGGCTGCAAACCCTTATTGGGTCTTCAAAATTATAAATAGGCTTTTTCAGTCTGAGAACTTTCGGATTAAACAGGGGCGAGTTGCTTAATGCTAGCGTTACGTAGCGCTCGCTAGCAATTGGCAATGCAACGGTATGTGACAAAAAAGCGCTACGTGGCATCCCCCGAGCCCTTTTTAACGTACCGGTGCATAGGCAAAGCGCTCTGTAGCGCTTTCTGTTTAAATGTGTTTAAAACGAGGCAAATTTTACTGTGCAACGCAATGCTACTTAAAAGCACTTTTTGAAAGCAAAATCGTTGCATGGGGTTGACAAAGCGCTACAGAGCGCTAATTTATAGCGCTTTCGTTAAGCAACTCTCCCCAGGTTTAAAGAATATGGTGAACGGCCAGCTGAGCCCGGTGCACGACATTTCTTCTAAACCCATTTCGTCGAATAGACACTTCGTCTAATACGACAATTGGTCTAAAAAAACGGTCTGGTACGACATTTCGTCGGAAAAAATTAAGGATTTTAGACGAAATGTCGCACCTTTGTTATTTTTCGTCTTTTTAGATTTTTCTCACTTTTTTCCTCCAATATTTAGTAGATCTGCCTGTTGTCAGCCATATTGATTTCATATGAATTTTTGCCTTCGATTTTACCCAGCTGATTTTACAACCATCACGTCTGATTAATCCTTGTGTTAATTGAGCTTGCCTATGTTTACTTATGATCCCAAAACAGCTTGCAAAAGTCTCATACGCTTAAGGCCCCATCTTTTCCTTTTTGAGAATGTAGGAAACACCTGCCAGAGCTTCCTAAGTCTATTGATGACGTCAGTTTGTCTGCTTTTACGACTGGAAAGGGGGAAAACTTTGTATTGGCCAACACAACCATAGAAATTTCATGTCACTGGCAGATAAAGATCAGCCTTCGTAGATCCGTTGTCTTTCCTTACCATTAAATGTGTAAACAAAATTTAGACGAAAATTTAGACGAAATTTTTTTAGACATTTTTAGACGAATTTAGACACTTTTCGACGAAATTTAGATGAAATGTCATATTCGACGAAATGTTCTTTAGACGAAATGTCCTTTAGACGAAATGGGTTTAGACGAAATGTCATTGATCCGCTGAGCCAGGGCATGGAAGTTTGATACCCATCATCTGACAGAGCAAACGGTATCAAACGTCCTTTGACAGCTGACAGATCAACTGGGTGTCAAGTTCAACAAACATCATTTTTGAGAGCTTTGGTATTGAACCTATGTTCTGACAGCTCACTCAGAGCTAGCTGGTATTGACTAGGGCTGACTATCATCCCAAATTCTGACTATCAGGATACTATCACTATCGGAGAAACCCCTTTAACGATTCTATTACTATCAAGGGTCTTACATCACGATGCATCACAATACTATCACTGTCTCTGAATATTGCAATTTGTTAAGAATTCAGATGATTTAAGTAAGTCCCTCATCTCTAAATTACATACCAGTACTGTCCACAGTGAGTGTGAGATTAACTACCATCTTAACAAAAGTTGATGCAAAGCAGACACCTTTTAGGTTCCAAAATGACATTTGTTTGGAAGACAAGTCCACAAGGTGAAAATCTACGTGAACAAAAACTATCAAAACTATCGATAGTTGAAAGCGCTATATTGGTGATAGTTATCGATAGTTGAAAACACTATCACGATAGCACTATCAAGGCAACCACTATCACGATGCATCGATATATCAAAGTAACGTTACACCCCTAGTATTGACCGTGGACAAGTCTATAGAATATCAGCATCCATTCTGAGAATCCATCTAGCTTAAAACTTACCCTTTGACAGCTGACAGATCCATAGAGGTAATTTCTGTTTTGACAGCTCCCAGCAGGCACATGACGTTGAAATGACGTTCTGATGTCGATGCGACATAATGACGTCACATCAATGTCAGAACAACATCACTTTCAAGTTGTGTGCCCGCTGGGCTTATTTATCCATCCAGTATCTGTGTATCAGCTAGACTTTGACAGCTGACAGATCCGTAGGGTATCAGACTTTCATTTGACACCTGCTGATGGCTGCACAGGGTATCAAAGCTTGCATTTGAGACTTGGGTATCAGATTCATGTTTTGGCTGCTGACAGATCCAGCAGGTATCATAATTTCATGGATCCATTGTGTATCAAGCCAGTTTTGACAGGTAATGTATATCGGGGTAACAAACCTTCTATTTTTGATAGATGACAGATCCACTGGGTATCAAGCTTCCACTTTGACAGTTGTGGATCCGTCAGCCTCAGGTAGCAGACTTCTGCTATGACAGCTGATAGATTCATTTGGTTTCATTACTGTTTCAAACTTTCAAAATTCCATTTTGACAGCTGCTGGATCTGTCAGGACAGTTACTGTATCAGACTAGCACTTTGGCAGTTGATAGATCCAGGGTGTCAAACCTTCTTTTTGACAGCATGCATCACACTTCCATTTTGATTGCATTCTGCCTGAGAATATTAAATTGAGATATATGTGAGGGTCAATCAATCCAGAAATTTGTACACTAGCTTTATAGTTCCGCCAATGCTTAAGATAAATTCATAATAGGAAATAAATCTCACCAGGGAAAATGTAAATCTTTGTCAGACTTTCAGCAGAAAAATGACAACTCTGTGTATTAAAGAGCAACAGGCAGAACTTAATCCTTATTGATCCGGGGGCTGTCACGACGTTACACATCCTCTTTTCTGAAAACAGAAACATCTTACGGTTTGCACACTCAGGCTGTCGACTTTCTCCATATAATCCCCGTTTATCTGTATACCTTTCTCAACATGGCTCACCCACTTGTTAAATGTATTCTTATGCCAGTCACAATCAAACTGGATATTATTGTGACATATTGTCACGGTCGTGTGCACTGTGCACTGCACATAGAAAAAGGTCAGAAATGGAGACACATGATTTTATACTTCACCAAGACGATGCACCCTGCCACACAGCAGCTGAGACACATTGATGTCCCTGGATTCCAGAGATTGTTGCATCCTCCATACAGCCTAGATCTTGCACCTATGGATCATGGATGTTTGGGGTTTTTTTTGCGGTTAAGGAACAGTAGCGTGGTGCGCAGTGTGCAATTTCAAACTGATAAAAACCTAATATCTGCGACACAGACAGTTATATCCAGGTTTGATTGTTACTGGTGCAAGGATACATTCAACAAGTGGTTGAGGCGGCATGAGAAATGTGTGCAGATAAACAGTGACTACGTGAAGAAAGTTGACAGTCTGTCATTTGAAAGATGTTTCTGTTTTCAGAAGTGATGTGTAATCTCATGACGTCATAACAGCCCCCGGATCATTGGGGGTTAAGTTCTTTCTAAGCCTGTTGTTTTTTAATTTGTTACATACACATGTAGAGTTGTAATTTTTTTACTGCGAGTCAGACAAAGATTAGCATTACAACTGGCGATATTTATTTTCTGTTATCCTAAGCATTGCCAGAATTATAAAGCTAGTGTACAAATTTCTGGATGAACCAACTCTGCTATTTTTACCTCCCTTCTCAGCAGGGGTCAACTCTTATTTTAGGAAAGAATTTGCACCTTATCCAAAGAAAAAACATAGGATCTTACATGAGTGCTCATGTATTACTGAATTTATTAAGCAAGTTGGGGAAAAAGATAAGATGCGAGGCTTGGCATATGATGCGAAGTCATACAATAAAATGTTATAGGCTGGGAATTAACCCTTCCAAAATTACAGCAAATATGTAAATCAGTTTGTGTTATTCAGCTGCAGAATAGGGTTTTCTCTTTCCAAACAACTCAAAAAATCTAGATCCATCTTAAGAAGATGAATCTAGATTTTTGGAATTGTTTGGGAAGAGAAAAACACCATATTACAACAGAAGAAATGAGCCGCAACACGAGAAAACCAACAAAGTGGTTGTGCACCCAGTCTGATCAGAGTCTTCGCTGTCCGCATGGAGGTAACTTAGACCCTTAGCTACCTTAAGCGCTTAGGGAAGTGTCTTATCAGACTGGGTGTATGCCGTGGCTGAGTTGAGTTTGCGCTGGGCGAAAAATCACTTTGTTGGTTTTCTCATGTCACAGCTCAAGAATTGTATGTTTTGTAGGAGAGATCCAGAGTCACTGGTTCAGCCTCTCAAACAGTCTGCTACAGATGAAGAGAAAAAGTTACAAAAAGATGCTCTTGCTGGCAAGGTTCCCACGGTAACAAGGCATCTTATACTCATACGTCACGGGCAGTATCATGACAGAGAGAAAGAGGACATCAAGCGCACTTTAACAGAGCTGGGTAACAAATACTTTAATATTAATACATACATGTATATGCCTTCATAACACCCTATGTATATTTAAACAGGTTCACACTTTGACTTTTAAAGCTAAAAAAAGCAGAAAATTTAAGTCTGCAAAATTTAAAAAAGAAATGTTTTCATCCAGGCTATCTCATATATATTGAAAATCTAAAGACTGATAGGCAAGCAATGTAGATTCAGAAGAGGCTGCTCAGTATGTAATATCTTACTGGTATCCACTTTGAAAAAAGGCAAAATATTGAATGAAATTTTGTCGTATTAATGAGGTTGAGATTTAGCATGACTGCCTTTACATCCCTTAATCCCATTAATGCCTAGCATCCCATAAAAAGGGCCTTGGTAAGCAGTGTAGACTCAGATCTGATGCTGCAGAATGCATCATCTGATCAGGGCCGACATAGTTTGCATTTAATATAGGAATTTTTGAAGGGAAAAGTATAAATAAAACAAAAGCTGGCACCCCTTATATTATATTAGCATGGATCTGTCCAAACCATGCAAACCATGAGGTAGAAGAGTCCACTAGGCATTAATGGTTTGACATCTTGAGCTCTTGTTTATTGTCAGGAAGAGAGCAGGCTAACATCACTGGTGCTCGGCTTGCAGATCTGAATTATCCCTACAGTAAACTGATCTCTTCTACAATGACGAGAGCCAGGGAGACTGCTGATATCATACACAAACATTTACCGGACCTGCCGAGAGAAGAAAGTGACTTGTTGCGGGAAGGTGCTCCGATACCGCCAGAACCTCCTGTAGGTCACTGGAAGCCAGAAAAACATGTAAGTACATGTAACTAGGTGTATCAGGTCTAAAAGATAAAATTTTGGGAATTAAACGGACACTCCTTTAATTTTGACAAACATACAACTATATTATGTGATCTCAGGTGTACAAATAAGAAATGGAACTTTGCCTGCTGATTGCATGATTTAGTGGTAACACACAAAGTACCCAACAGTGCTATCTATTACAATCTGAATCAAATTGCTCAATTATCACAATGTCAGTTTGACATCTTGACATACCAGTATGGGCAGTACTCCAGATAAAAAAATGGTAACAGGGATAAACTAGAGATGATTTCCATAATTCTCAAACAAACATATCTTGTTACCCCTCATTAGAACCTTCTCGGTGAGATGGTCCTAATGAGGGGTCACGACATACGTTTTCATTGAGAAATAAGAAAAATTACCGTTGAATTATTTTCTATTATCTGGAGCTCTGTGTGGGTAACTATTCATCAGCAGATGAAGACAACTTGCAATTGCTCCAAATAAATTCAAAAAAGGAAAGTCAGTTGCAAGTGTAAACATTAAATAATAAGTTTCATTTAATAACAATTTTAAAGTTAATGCTCAGCTAAATTTAGCAAGAAAATAAGTTTTGTTACTGCAGGGCCAGACAGCTCCATGTGTGTTCCACAATTCGTTTGAATTGATCAGTTGTGTACCTCATCTGTTTATTATCAGTCATGTACCTCATCTGTTTATTATCAGTCGTGTACCTCATCTGTTTATTATCAGTCGTGTACCTCATCTGTTTATTATCTATATGTACTTCTGCTTTTCATAATGTTCTTTGCTTCATGTTTCTCATCTATGATTTGTTCTCCTTTCATGACAGACATAATCATGGTCATGATGGTGGATTGGTTAGAGATCCTCAGTCACGGTTTTGCGTTGCCATTTGGCCAGCAGGTGACAGGTAAACTCTGTCAACTTAGCAGTTTGATCTGGAAAGGAAAAGGCAGCAAAAGGACAGGGATGGGCTCTGCTGAGAGATCTAGATAAGAGGGAGTATTTAGTGATAATTAGGGATAATTTTTATTAATTCTGCATAAAATCATATGTTGTGATCCCTCGTCTGAACCGTCTCGACGAGACGGTTCAGATGAGGGGTCACAACATATAGTTTCAATTAGAAATAAAAAAATTATCCCTCAATTATCAAATACCCCTCTTATCTAGAGCTCTGTCTGCCTTTCATATACTGTACCCAAGATGTAGTGGCCCTCTAACCCCTACTGCCTCTATAGTCACTAAGCCATGGGAAACCTTTATGTTCTTTGCCTATAATTTCTTCTCATTTCATGTACCTCAGCAGTTTTACCAAGATGGTCCCCGGATAGAAGCAGCATTTAGAAAGTATTTTCACCGTGCAGATGTAGACCAAACCAAAGATAGTTATGAAATTGTTGTATGTCATGCCAATGTGATACGATATTTTGTATGTAGGTAAGTAATGTAAAATTCTAAATATTGGGACAGATAGGTCTGAGAAAACATTGCAGACCTTGATCAGACTGCTCCTCAGGGAGCAGTCTGATCAAGGACTACTCTGTTTACATTTCATTTGCCTTTTTTGTATGCATTACTGCATTGTAAACCCAAACTGTTCCATTTTTAGGACAATAATTACAGTAATTATTTTAGTTGTCTCAATATTTAGAACTTTTAAGGTATACAAAATTCCAGGTTGGGACAGTTCAAATGAGGGCACATCAAACACTGCTAGGATGGATGAATGACTTGCCATTTGATGTTCTTTCCAACAGTATTTCAGTCATATTGGGACAATGGGCGGGTGATAATGAAATGCGGTGTGCAATAGAACACAATGTATGGTAGGAAACATGTTCACCTCAAGCGGGGCTTGAACCAGGGTCCGCTGGATCAGTAGGCCAGCGCTTAACCCACTGAGCTAACAAGGCTCCTGAACAGTGCTAGGAACTAGTCAAAAAAAAACAACCTCTCACTGTGAAGTTTATCTCCTTTCCTTGGATGAAGAAACCCTCTCAAAATGGGGTCTGCTCATAAAGACAAATATTATTGTTTACTAGGTGCCATAACCCTAATTTGCAAGATTTCTGTGAAAGCGATATTTCATCAAAGGACATATCCTGTGTGACTTAGGTAATGATATAATAGTGGGGAACACTGATGATTTCTACATAGTTGGGAATAAAAGTCTTTAAAGGTTAAAATTAGCTCCTGGAGGAGCAAGAATTTGCTTTTAAGGGAGCAGATTCTTTCTTTTAAGAGTTGACCCCAACTGAGAAGAGAGGCAAAAATGAAAATGTCAGAGTTGCTTTCCCTGAAAGTGAGTCCAGTCACCTCTCATGTCATTGACATTGCAGTCACCAACCAGCACCCTGTTACCACTATTTCCAGCTCAGGGTACCCTGGTTGTGGATTTCCTTTTTCTGTTGGATTGAAGAAATCTCAGTCTGCTAGGCCAGGCTGTCAACATAAAGACACAGTAGAAGGTAATCCTTTTATTGTCCTTTCTGTCTTTTACTTGTGCATGTTGATCTGTTTTCCAGAGCTTTACAGTTTCCACCAGAAGGTTGGTTAAGAATAAGTCTCAACCATGCCAGTCTCACGTGGATACACATCCGTCCTAATGGTCGTGTAGGAGTACGTATGATGGGAGAGGCAGGTCATATGCCAGTGGATAAAATATCAGTATTATGACGACTGGTAAGCAGCGTTGATTCTCATTTGAACATGTCATAAATGTAAGTAGTGCATACATCTTATTTTTCTGCCATTAGGGCTTGCCTCTGACTAGCAGAAGTCCGACATCTAGTCTTACTTTTCCAGCGGTATAAACATTCATGGAATTTCTGTTCAGATACGCCTTCCGTGGAATTCTTGTTACAAAGGGGAACAAGTTAAGTTTTAGGAATTAAGCAAAGAAAAGGATTTCTCCTTGATGGGAAATTCTTTCTTTTAAGAGTTGACTCCGATTGAGAAGGGAGACAGAAATGAAAATGGCAGAGTTGCTTCCCTTGAAAGTGGATCTAATTTTGTAAAGTAGCTAAGTATCATCAGTTAGTAAAACCAAATTGCTTTGAAGCCTTTTTTCCTGGAGAAGTCTGATCAGGTGTTTCCATTCTATCCACATCTTTTACATGGTTTACTGCATTGAAAAAACAAACAAACTATTTTATCTTTATTTCTTTTATCATAGTAATTATTTAAGGTGTCCCAATTTTTAGAAGTATGACATAAAATATGATACTGTCTATGTCTTTTCAGCTCAGCCTAGTCTCTTTTTCTCAGGATTTCCAGTCATTGTCATACATCAAGAACTACCCATTCTGATGCATTAAGAAACTTTGTGTGTCTTCGGGAGGATATGGTGGTGATTTAGAGACAGTTTGTGTTCATAGTCTTTCTTTTAGAATATTCCGTATTTCTTTAGTTGTAAGACAGGTTTTTCCCTTCCTAAACAATTCCAAAAGTCTAGATCCATCTTATGAGATGGATCTAGATGTTTGGGATTGTTTTAGAAGGAAAAAACCCATATCATAGCAAGATTTCATTAGACTGAGTTAGACAATTTGGGTCATTCTAGATATGGAAAAAAACATCATTTTATAGGCAAATAAATATGATATCTGTCTGAGTCATCTAGACATTATCAGTGTCTTGAAAGCTGTAGGTCCAATATGGGCCCAGTCCTTCAAAGCATCATTTGCTTAAAGTTGGTAGTCAGGGATGCATTGAGTCGATGATCTGGTACACATAAAATCATGTATGCTAATACTTTTGCTGAAAACTATTTGAGGAGCTTTTGAAGTACAAAAGCTCCTCTTATATTTCTGGGCAAGAAATGGCTGTGTTTTTGCATGCAATGTTCTTGAAACTATAATATCTTGTTAATGAATTGACGTTGTTAGATTTGAACTGCTGGGACCTTATGATAATATAGAGATAGTTTGTGTTCATTCTTCATAAAAATGCACATTTTTCCCTTCATTTTCAAATCATTACCATTCAGTGTCTGGTTGTTCAAAGGATTGGTAGCTTAACAAAGTCATCAGTCAAAGATTTGTTTCGTCTTCTAGTGCATTTAAAAAGTTCATCACATTTTTATACCCCCGGCATACGAAGTATGTCGAGGGGTATATAGCTTTTGTCTTTCCGTCCGTTCGTCTGTTCGTCCGTCTGTCCGTCCGTCCGTCCATCCGTCCGTCCGTCCATCCATCCGTCCGTCCGTCCGTTCGTTCGTCCGTACGTAAGTTAACATTTGCGTTAAAGTTTTGTGTTAGGTTTTTAGCTCACCTGAGCCGAAGGCTTTGAGGTGAGCTTATAGGATGGGAGTCGAGCCGTCGTCCGTCCGTCCGTGGGTGCGTGGGTGCGTCAACACTTTCAAACATAAATATCTCAGAGACCAATGGGCCGATCGCAATCAAATTTTATCTGAAGCATCATTTGGGTGGGGGAAAGGCTGCATTAGGTTTTGGTGCCGATCAGCTCGGAACTCTGGTTTCCATGGCAACAGATAGCCCCCATAGGGTTATAATGGGGAAAATGGCGTCATCACGTTTTCTCGACTGTTTTTGATTAGATCCTTATCATACTTGCAGGTAATGATGACATACACAAGAGCTTGGATGAGTTCGAAATTTGGCCGGAATCGAGCACAGACTACGGAGTTAGCTGCCCTTGAGCGTTTGAAAAAAATCCCATAGGGTTATAATGGGGAAAATGGCGTCATCACGTTTTCTCAACTGTTTTTGCTTAGATCCTTATCATACTTGCAGGTAATGATAACATACATAAGAGCTTGGATGAGTTCGAAATTTGTCCGGATTCAAGCACAGACTACAGAGTTAGCTGCCCTTGAGCGTTTGAAAAAAATCCCATAGTGTTATAATGGAGAAAACAACGTCATCACATATTTTTAGAAAAACTTTGTCATCGCTCTATTGCCTACATTTCTCAACGGATTTTGAAATAACTTCACACAAATGTAGGGCATGACAATATCTCGAGCAAAATGGACTTTCAGGATGCTGCGCCCAAGGTCAAGGTCACTGTGGCTATTTTAAGAAAAACTTTGTCAGCGCTCTAGCACCTACATTTCTCTGCAGATTTTAAAATAACTTCACACAAATGTAAGGCATGACAATATCTCGAGCAAGTTTGACTTTCAGGGTGCTGCGCCCAAGGTCAAGGTCACTGTGGCTATTTTTAGAAAAACTTTGTCAGCGCTCTAGCACCTACATTTCTCAATGGATTTTAAAATAACTTCACACAAATGTAGGGCATGACAATATCTCGAGCAAGTTCGACTTTCAGGGTGCTGGGCCCAAGGTCAAGGTCACTGTGGCTATTTTTAGAAAAACTTTGTCAACACTCTAGCACCTACATTTCTCAGCAGATTTTAAAATAAATTCACACAAATGTAGGGCATGACAATATCTCGAGCAAGATTGACTTTCAGGGTGCTGCACCAGAGGTCAAGGTCACTGTGGCTAGTTTTAGTAAAAACTTGGTCATTGCTCAACGCCTACATTTCTCAACGGATTTTAAATCAACTTCACACAAATGTAGGGCATGACAATATCTCAAACAAGTTTGACTTCCAGGGTGCTGCGCCCAAGGTCAAGGTCACTGTGGCTATTTTTAGAAAAACTTTGTCAGCGCTCTAGCACCTACATTTCTCAATGGATTGTAAAACAAATCACACAAATGTAGGGCATGACAATATCTCGAGCAAGTTCGACTTTCAGGGTGCTGTGCCCAAGGTCAAGGTCACTGTGGCTATTTTTAGAAAAACTTTGTCATCGCCCTAGCACCTTCATTTCTCCATGGATTTTGAAATAACTTGACACAAATGTAGGGTATTACAATATCTCAAGCAAGTTCGACTTTCAGGATGCTGTGCCCAAGGTCAAGGTCACTGTGGCTATTTTTAGAAAAACTTTGTCAGCGCTCAAGCACCTACATTTCTCAACGGATTTTAAAATAAATTCACACAAATGTAGGGGATGACAATATCTCGAGCAAGTTTGACTTTTAGGGTGCTTCAATCAATGTTTTTGATTAGATCCTTATCATACTTGCAGGTAATGATGACATACATAAGAGCTTGGATGAGTTCGAAATTTGGCCGGATTCGAGCACAGACTACGGAGTAAGCTGCCCTTGAGCGTTTGAAAAAAATCCCATAGTCTTATAATGGAGAAAACAACGTCATCACATTTTCGTTTTTCATCGGATCCTCTTCATACTTGCAGGTCATGAGGATATGCACAAAAGATTGGATTAGTTAGCATTTCGGCTAGATCCCACCACTGACTATGGAGTACCTGCCCTGAGCATCCAAAAAATCAATGTTGCCACTTTTTCTTGGTTTCTACTGATCCGATCCTTTTCAAACTTGCAGGTAATGAGGAAATGCATAATATCTTAAACAAGTTCAAATTTTGGCCAGATCAGGCCAACCCCTACGAAGTTAGCTGCCCTTGACAGCTCTGTCTATTGTGCTCTTGATCGGATACTTTTTAAACTTGCATATATTAAATAAGGGCATACATAATGTTTTGGATGAGTTTAATTTTTAGCCTGATTGGACCACTGACTGTGGAGTTAGCTGCCCTTGAGCATCTTAAATATCCCTATAGGTTTACAATGTCTCTCAGGTGAGCAATTGTTGCCCTTTGGGCTACTTGTTTTTCTTTTGCTTCTATTATCCAGAGCTTGTTCATAAGTGCTTAGTGTTACTACAGGATGTATACCGATCAGTATGCATCACCTTGATGCTGCTGCTGGCCAAAGGTCAAGGTCACAGACTTAAAAATTCTTATAACATTTGCTTTAAAGTTTTGCGTTAAGTTTTTTTTCTTTTGCTTCTGTTATCTAGAGCTTGTTCATAGGTGCTTAGTGTTACTACAGGATGGATACTGATCAGTATGCATCACCTTGATGCTGCTGCTGGCCAAAGGTCAAGGTCACAGACTTAGAAATTCTTGTAAAATTTGCGTTAAAGTTTTGCGTTAAGTTTTTTTCTTTTGGTTCTCTTATCCAGAGCTTGTTCATAAGTGCTTAGTGCTACTACAGGACGGATACTGATCAGTGTGCCTCACCTTGATGCTGCTGCTGGCCAAAGGTCAAGGTCATGGACTTAGAGATTTATATAACAGTTGCATTAAAGTTTTGTGTTAAGTTTCTGCTGTTGGTCTGTTTTCATGAACGTCTTTACTCGAACTTGTTGATATGTGCTTATTGGTACTACAGGATGGATACTGATCAGTTTGCACCACCCTGATGCTTCTGCAGGCCTAAGGTCAAGGTCTCAGACTTAGAAATTTCTACAGCTGTTGTTTTAAAGTTTTGTTTCAAGATTTTGCTTTTGCTCCATCTTTTTGACAGCTTCTATTGAAATTTGTTCAGATGTGCTTAGTATTACTACAGGTTGGACATATATTAGTACCTAAGGGCAAGGTCACAGACTTAGAAATTTATATAACATTAGTGTTAAAGTTTGTTTTGAGCTGTATCAGTTTGCTTATGTTTTTGATATACTTGAATGGAACCTTTTGATGTGTGACTAGGTTTACTGCGAGGTTGAGACAGTTTTGTTGACATCATCTGACTGCTGCTGCTGATTGTAGGTCAGGGTCACAGACTTTGAAATTTATATAACCATTTGTGTTAAAAGTGAACTTTAAGTTTGTATTGTTTTGATTATTGTGAAATCTTGAGATGTAGCCTAGTGATATGTGCCTACATGGGCATTCAAAGTTTATTTCCTATAGGTGGTGGCGCTGGCCGGGGGTATACGTGAGCCCCTGCTCACTTGCTCTAGTTTATCTGCAAAAAATGGCAGTGGTATTGCATACACTATAAGTGAACATGTAATAACCTGTTGACTAATGATGTCAGTTTTAAAACTGGGCCCAGGTCTCTATAGAAGGGGACTATAATGAATTAGGTTGAATATTTCATTATTACTTTTCATAACTCTTCATAAAATGTTATTGTATCGCATTAGATGATACAACATGTGTTTTGTATAGAGACATTACAGAAATTAGCCACATTTGTCAAATATTAGGTTGTATCAAATGAACTTTGTCTCAGAATTTTTCATAATTTCATTTTCATTGAGTTGGTACACTATCAAGGGGAGCAACTCTGCCAGGATCACCAGAGCTACAGCCCTTGATCAGTCAAGTGACCCATTTTTTGTGGCCATAATTTCTTCAGTTTTCAGCCAGTTTTCAGAAAACAGACATTATTTCCACCTGAAATGGATTATATTCTGGGTTGGTTATCAGGCTTTATTTAACAGTTACAGCTGTTGCCCTGTCAAGGGAGAAAAAACTTGTGAATACAACTCCTCTTTGATTTTTCAACCTTTTTCATTTAACTTTCAAGATATTGTTATAATTATCTTAAGTGGATCATATTATATTGGGATCATGATCAGACAAGTATTGCTAGAGTTACAGCCCTTGATATGTCTGGTGCTACAAATCTTGTGGCAGTCATTTTTTCAATTACATCAGAGTGAAAATAATTTGCTTGGCACGTTTATAATTTAGTGTTTTATACTCTTCCAGATTTATAATAGACAGTGCTGTACTACACGTTTATGCAATTTAACCCTTTAACCCTTCAAAAAGCAGGCAGCAAAATTTACGTCTGCAAAATTTCAGAGAATGTTTCATCCAGGATATATCCTGTTTAGAATTCAAAGACTAGAGGGTAAACAGTGTAGACCCCTACGAGCCACTCATCTGGATCTGTGCTGTTTTCACCAGGCCGCGTAGTGCAGTTGGTCGTGACGTCTGATTTATAAGCCAGAGGTCCTGGGTTCGATACCCGGTCCGGCCACTTACTTTCATTTCTCCTTGTGCTGATTCAAGAATTGTAGCTGTCAGTTAATGGTGAAAGTAAGTGCACTTAGTACTGGTTAACCGCTTAGGAGGTCTAAGCCTGCCCAGGAATAATGTGGTTAGGTTAACTGACCGTCCCGACATGACCATAGCTGTTTACCATGGATGTTAAACAATAACACAACAACAACAACAATCTATGCTGCTTTCAAAGTTGACTTTTTATTTTCGGGGCCTTAAGGGTTAAAGCTCAAATTGTAATGCCTGAGATGCAGAAAATCATGTAAAAGTTCATAGGTTATAATTCAGAGCTCCAGATAAAGTGGATTTTTGATAGTTATTCTCAGACTCTTTTATTCATTATCCCAGAAAAAATATACATTGTGACTCGTCATTTGAACCTGCTTAATGTCTCTGATAGTATAAATGTGCCTTATTAAGTTACTGTACTTCTTTCTATAAACGCCCCGCTCACTCTTGAAAAACATGGCCAAATTCAACATGGCCCCGAGGTTATAAAACTTTTTTCATGCTCAGCTCAGTTGAGCATGAAATTTTCTCTGCTGATAAATATGAAAATGCTAACTAATGTTGGCATTTTCATATTCATAGGCAGAGAAAATTTCATACTCAGCTAAAATAAGCATGAATTCAACTGTACTTATCAGTAATTTGCTATTAATTAGCAGTTAAAATTTCATGCGCAACTGAGTGGAGCATGGAAAAAGTTTTATAACTTCAGGGCCAGGATTGGCTTTGGTTTACCAAAATTTGTAATTTATTGCCCAAATTTGTTTCAAAAATGCTATTTATAGGATTTGTGATTTGCAGAGCCCCAGGGTGTTTAATATGAAGAAATATGGTTATTTTATATCATTATTGTATGCAATAAAGTTTTTGTTGTCTCATTTGGGATAAGCAGGAGGTTACAAATGGACCTGTATCACACCATTTTTATAGTCAATAGGGCCCCTGTGGTACCTTTTTTACAGACTTTAGGGCCCGTGTGGTACCACAGAGGCACTGAAGACTACATATAAAGGGTTTGATACAGGTCCCTATGGAAGGGGAGGTACATGCGTTACTTTTCTGTTGTAAACATTCAACAGGTTTCTAGTTTTAAATTAGCTGTGTTCAGACAGCCCAGACAGCACTTCTACCCTATATGTTCGAATGCAAACAGACCCAATCCTGCCGGGCCGCGTAGCGCAATCAGTAGAGCACCTGACTTGTAAGTCAGAGGTTCTGAGTTTCATACCCGGTCTGGCCTCATACTTTCGTTTCTCCTTCCGCTGATTCAAGAAGGGCAGTTGTCAGTTACTGGCGAAAGTATGTGCTTTTAGTACTGGTTAACTGCTTAGGAGGTCTAAGCCTTCCCAGGACTAGTGTGGTTAGGTTAACTGACCGTCCCGACATGACCATTTACTGTGGACGTAAAGCAGCATATCAATCAATCAATCAATATTCCTGTTTGTGAAAGTGGTGTAAAAACATGGGAGTTGTACCTGTACCCCTAGTGAACAATCTGCCAATCTAATGTCCAGACTGGCCCGAAGCAAAATAAAATGGACTGGTATTAAATATATCATGTTACAAGGTTGGAAATTAACAGTAGCAAGTAGCAAAATCTTATTTGCCACCCGAAGAAAATGTGGGTAGCAAAATGTTGCTGCATAGGAATTCTGAAGTAAAAGTTAATTTCTTGAAAGCACTAGCCGATTTTCATTAAAATACTGCTTCTATGTGTAAAACTAAACACAATTCCATAAGGTCAAAGGCATTGGTAATGCCTTTGACCTTATGGAATTTTGTTTGGTCTTAAATAGGACTCCTTCCCCTGATTCAAGAAGGGCAGTTGTCAGTTACTGGTGAAAGTATGTGCACTTAGTACTGGTTAACCGCTTAGGAGGTCTAAGCCTGCCCAGGAATAGTGTGGTTAGGTTAACTGACCGTCCCGACATGACCATAGCTGTTTACCGAAGACGTTAAGCATCAAATCAATCAATCAATCATAAATTTGACAATTGTTGAGTGGCAAGAAGACTGTTTTTGGCCTCTTGCTTTTGCTACCAGGTGTGTGAATTTTGTTACTAGCTTTTATACCAGGTAGCAAGTACACCAGGTAGCAAGTACAGTACTTGCTACCTGCAAAAAGCTCATTTCTAACACTGAATCATGATTGGTATTGATCAGATCTGTAGGTAATTGAATGTGTAGGATATATGAGGAATTTTTTGTTTAAATTCAGTACTGCAATATATTTTTCATTATTTTTTAGTCTTATGTATTTTGTACAAGTTTTGTAATAAAACAACACTGTACAACTATTCTGTCTTTGTTTTTATTTAATTTTAAAGATTAAAGACACCAGATTGAAAAATACCATGTTTATTGTATGTAAATGCCCAGGACAACCTGATCAAACAGTGTGGACCTTGATCAGACTGCTACTATGAGCAGTCTCTTAAGAGCAATCTGAGCAGGATCTGGACCATATTTAAACATATTTAGCGCGCCTGTACAAAAGTACAGAGAGCTATTGTTGTCAAACGTCGGTGTTGGCGTTTGCGTCACACTTTAAAGTTTTACGACAAAGATTTTTATGTGATGGGCAAGGCGCTGTAGGCGAGCTATCCTGTATGGGGACAGGTCTTTTTAATTCATCCCGTAGGATAAATGGCCATGCCCAAATTCAAATATGGAAGAGTCCATTGTCACAGTAGTTGTTGAGGTGTCAGATAGTTAGCATAGAAATACCGGTAGTATCATAAAGATCCAAAATAGTGCAAGAGAAATCTCAGAGCAAACAGAGTATCAAGTTGAAGTCTCATCAGAGCCAGCACTTGTTACCATATTTATTTGGTTATAGCATGTAGGGAGAGATTCTTCCCTGCAAAATCACAACGGGTAGGCCGCAATCGAAAACGCTCAAGCAATTGACAAACGCAGATCAAAAACCATTAGAAACAGCTTTTTGATTGTAAATTGTCGCCAATTTGCAATCGAAAACGCTATTTCTAACGGTTTTTATCTGCGTTAATGGATTGTTAAAAGCGTTTTCGATTGCCGCCTACCTGGTGTGAAAATGATCCCAAATATGTAAATCAGCTTTACATTAATTATTCTGCTAAAAGATTTTTATGCGCTCAATTTCGGAGAAATTGTGGGGGCATATTGGTTTGGGACTGTCCGTATGTCAGTCTGTCTGCTATCTATAAGTCAAGAACCATAAGAGCTAGGAGCATGAAACTTTATACACATGATCAGTATGAAAAATAAGCGAACATATGTTTTTTCTTTTTTCCGCGGGTCACATATTTTCAGAGTTATGCCCCTTTTTCGACTTAGCCTGTGGAACCTTGTGAACAAAATGTCTCAAGAACCCCTGATGCTAGGATCATGAGGTTTTGCTTTTTGTTACGAAAATAACATCATTTGATTTAAGCAATTAAGCGGGGTATAGTCGGATACGCTGACAGTTCTAGTTAATTATTATTGTAGAGTGGTTGCCCCTGTTTGTCTGCCTGTCTATCCTTTTGCAATCTTGCTCATTCTGTAACTCCTTTAGGAAATTGAAACGGGCGTATTATGCGCCGCTTGCGAAGCCCTTGTTTTTATTTTCCGCAGGACATGTATTTCCAGAGTTATGCCCCTTTTTGTCGCACCTGCTTTAGCAAGGTGCGATATAGGCGTCCGGTTTTCCGTCCGTCATTCCGTCCGTCCGTCCGTCCGTCCGTCAGTCCGTTCACATTTACGTCAACCCTGGCGTTAAAGATTTGTACAGTTAATTTCTCCAAAACCACTGCAGCCATGGTTCTTAAATTTCATATGGAGCATGATCAGACTACAGGGCTTCAGATTACACAAATTCAGCCTAGTCGAGAATTCAAGATGGCCGCCTGTTACTAAAAATAGCAAGACAACATAATTAACATTTCCTCTAGAACCACTAGGTATATTTGGCTGAAACTTTGCATGGAACATCAATAGGGCCTCCTTTTTGAAAATTACGAAAATGAAATAAATCTGTAGCGGAATTAGGTCACAGTGACCTACTTTTAGTTTACGAGTCTCAGTTTTGCTTGAGTGCCGATAAATCATTAAACACTGAGTGGATTTTGCTCAGATTTAATTAGAATGATTCTTGAAAGGAGTTTTTCTCTCTCTTTTTTCACATTTATGGGAATGTATAATCCAAGATGGCCGCCCCTGTCATTACTAAAAATAGCAAAAACATGAAAATGACTATATTTCAGTAGCCCCTGAATGGATTTGGACCAATTTTGTGTCAGAATGATCCTTGCATATAGCTATTTCAGTTTTGGGCAAATTGGCCATCCAAGATGGCTGCCATCCACCGTTACTAAAAATAGCACAAACATGAAAATGGCAGTACCTTAAGAACCATTGGGTGGATTTTGACAAAATTTGTGTCAGAATAATGCCAGAAACTATTTTGTTTTCTTTTTATTGTCAGTTCTTCTCAACATCATCTCTGCTACTGTGGAAATGCATTGCAGGTGCGACATAGCATTCCGCGGAATTCTTGTTTGACTTAGCCTGTGGAACCTTGTGAACAAAAGATCTCAAGAACCCCTGATGCTAGGGTCATGAGGTTTTGCAGGACGACAATGCTCAAGGTGTAGATGACCTGATTAACTTTTGAAAAAAATTCATGAATTTTTGACCAAGTTATGCCCCTTTTTCGACTTAGTGCATTGTAAGCCTATGGAACCCTGTGAACAAAATATCTGGAGAACCCCTGATGCTAGGATCATGATATTTTGCAGGAAGATACACCCTAAGGTGAAGATGACCTGATTAACTTTTGAAAAAAATCGTAATTTTTTTATCAAGTTACGCCCCTTTTTTTGACTTAGTACATCGAAGCCTATGGTACAAAGATACCTTTACATCCAGTCAAGAACCCTAAGAGCTAGGAACTTGAAACTTTAAACACATGAGCATTATGAAAGATAAGCAAACATGTGTTTTTTCTTTTTTCCGTGGGTCATATATTTTCAGAGTTATGTCCCTTTTTCGACTTAGCCTGTGGAACCTTCTGAACAAAATATCTCAAGAACCCCAGATGCTAGGATTATGAGGTTTTGCAGGATGACAATGCCTAAGGTGTATATGACCTGATTAACTTTTGAGAAAAGTTCGTGAATCTTTGACCGAGTTATGCTTCCTTTTCGACTTAGTGCATTGTAAGACTATGGAACCTTGTGAACAAAATATCTGGAGAACCCTTGATGCTAGGATCATGATTTTTTGCAGGAAGAATCTGCCTGTGGTGTAGATGACCTGATTAACTTTTGAAAAAAAAAATCGTGAATTTTTGATCGAGTTATGCCCCTTTTTCAACTTAGTGCATTATTTGCCTATGGAACCTTGTGAACAAAATATCTGGAGAACCCCTGATGCTAGGATCATGATTTTTTGCAGGAAGATATTGCCCAAGGTGTAGATGACCTGATTAACTTTAAAAAACAATACGTAAAATTTTGACTGAGTTAAGCCCCTTTTTTGGACTTAGTGCATTGAAGCCGATGGTACAAAGGTACAGGCATTATTGGATGAACCTTCTTTAGAGGCAAGCATATGGTTGGGGGCATAGTGTTTCATAAACACATTTTCTAGTTAACTTCTAAATCAAACTACAAACATGACAAACTACCAATAATAACTGTTTTAAACAATTGGAGTTCAAAAGAGTCAGTTTTATTTGTCTTTTTAAAAGAGTCTATTACATTTACCTATTTCTTCGCTTAAAAGACTTTTTACCTCTTCCAAAAATATCAAAGACCTAGATCCATCTTAAAAGATGGATCTGGATTTACAAAATTGTTTTAGAAAGGGAAAAGGAAAAAAAAAAATCTCATAGCAGAAGTTCAACACTGTTTTATAGCAAAATAAATACTGTAACATTGGTAGGATGTGAAAACCAACATAAACTGCAGACTGACTGCAATACCCTTCATGTTAGCTCCAAGGGCATTTTCACCGCCAAAAACGTCATGCTTAGTTACCATATCTATTAAGTTGTAGGACAGGGTTTTTCCCTTTCAAAACAGTCTCAAAGATTTAGATCCATCTTGTAAGATGGATCTAAATCTTTGGGTTTGTTTGGAAAGAGAAATCCCATTTGTTGGCTGAATTACACAAGACTGATTAACATATACCGTATACGCGGTAATTTTCGCGGGTTCAAAATTTCGCGGTTAAGGGTAAAAAACATAAACATTATTTTTCGCGATTTTTTATTTTCGCGGTTAGCAACATGCGTGAAAAGCAAAACTACTTTTTTCACTTGAGCTAGTTCGTTCATTAACCTGCGACAGCGCTGCCGCAGGTTAATGAAATAGCTGGCTGAAGTGGAAAGTACCAGCAATTACAGAAGCAAACAGAAACAAAATATAGGAATACTGTGTCTACAGAAGATACCTTGTAAGAAACAGGAAATCATTTCGCAATTTTAATATTCGCGGTTTCTAAGTGACTGCGAAAAATGGAGCACCACGAAAATTATCTTGTATACGGTATTTGGTAATTTTGGAAAGGTAATCTCCCGTCTTATAACCAAATAAATACGGAATGTCTCTTTGGCCATCTGTTGCAGTTTTCTGAAACGACAAGAAGTCTGGGCCAGTCATGATCAGTGACATAGCAAAGTCATATCCGAACTGGCCTTCCGGATGGCCGTTTGTTATTGAAACGCCGTCTTGTACAGCAACTTCCTTCAAAGGGAACTCCAGCATCCTCTGCTTCTTGTTCGCATCAGGAATATTAAAACTGGCAAAATTCTTTATCATGCAAATACCCATTTTAACTAACTTTACAGTTTTATTAGCCCATACCGGAACATGAACAAAATTTAAATGGACTGGACAGAAGGAGGTTGGCCAGAAATCTGTAATGCCTACTGAAAGATAGGCTTTTGTTTGCTGCTTTAGCCATCGGTCCGCCCATCTGTCTTTACCCTTAGCTTGGCCCTACCAAAAACGGTTGATTTTATATATAAAAAAAAAATGTTTTTTTTTTTTGGCAGATTAGCCCGTTTTTCGTATTTAGGATTGTCTCTTGCAATGATATATTAAGTTAAATTCTATAATGATAATGCACTGTCTTACTACAGTAACAGCATATCTTGCATAAAATTAAAGCCGATTACCTACCCCCTAATGTTAGGAAAGCAGCAGTAAAACTGTTTTATCTACTTATCTACCTGTACCTACCCAGGTAGGTATAGATCAATCAAAAGACCTTACTCTGCAAAATGATATTTGCTTTTTAAAGGATGTAAGAATGTTCATCTCGGATTATTAAATGCCATAATAACAGAAATACTGTAGTCACACTATTAAACTTCCCGGGCGCAAAAACAGGGCGTTATTTAGAGCCTAAGGTGTAGTTAATCAGCCACTGCCAAAATAACCCTAATAAGCAATATAAAGGTGATGTGTATACTTTCAAAGGAAGAAACTCTACTATAATTTGCCACTCTTTTCAGGAGGGGTCAATCCGCCCAGTCTGATCAGAGTCTTCGCTGTCCGCATGGAGGTAGCTTAGACCCTTAGCTACCCTTTGATAACTTAACGAAGAGTCTGGTCGAACTGGGCGGATGCCCAGGTTGATCTGAGTCTGCGCTGGACGCTCGACCACATTGTAGGTTTTCTCGTGTCGCGGCTTATTTATTAGGATTAATGCGGTATGTTGCTATGACGTCGAGATATCTACAAGGGTATGCCGTGCATGTTTATTGCCAAATGATGTATACCTTTGCAATGGCACGTAAAATGTACATAATCCAAAAGCCAGATTTTTCTAAGAAAATAATAATTCGGTTCTAAAGTTAAACTTTACTTAAATCCGCTTAATGTTTTATAAAGCATCTTAGCGTAGTCTGCCATCGACCGTCAATATAATTTGCCATCGACCGTCAATATAATTCAATTTTCCATAAGCAGTGCCCATTTTCCACTCGATTGAACCCATGCCATTGAAATCCTTGAAATAATTCATTTAAATCTTAAATAAATTCTGAAAAGTATATTCTGTCTGATATGCTAAAACTTATAATTGCAGTCAGATAATTTGTCTTGATTGCTGTTATTTTCCTTTTAGAGTTGAATTATTGCGTTACCATCAGACGGGCTATAATTCAATTTGTCAATCTTTGGCTTAAGTTAATATCCATTATTTCTTGAAGATTTGCCGAGGTCTCAATGCCAAGTAATTTAAAACCAGCCTTGCCGATACTCGTTTGCACATGATAGATTTCGGCGTTCATTGACCTCATCTATCCATGTGAACTTGAAATTAAAGATGGTCCGCTATTGTAAAGCGTGTTTCAAATATCAAGACTTTGTTGATAGTTGATAGAGGGAAGCTGCACACCTGTAAATTGTTGACACAGGGTTATCATATATAGAACGAAGCTTGTTAAAAAGTTTTATGGGAGACATCATGGTCACGTTGATCCCTACAATGCGTCCTTTCTAAACTTATTTCCGATTTGATGGCCTCAGCCGAAGCCTGGTAAAGTACAACGATAGGCAATGATCAGGAATTAATACAATCCAATCCCACATCCCGCTCTCGAAACCAATTGGGAAACCGTCCCGACATGACCTTAGTTGTTTACCGTGGACGTTAAGCATCAAATCAACCAACCAACCAACCAATTGGGAAAGAAGCACACACACACTGTAAAATTGACACAAGTTCACGAAAGACACGGACGGTAAATCGAATGAGCAGCTCTTTCCCAAACAGGTGGTCATTCAGCCATAACTTTCAGCAAACTATTACTGAGGGTGGGTGTGCATGGGGGTGGGGGGCTTAAATATGTTTTACTAGTACCAAACCTCGCCCTCTGCTTCTGCAGTGGTTCGAAACATTTGGTCAGCTGTTTGGTCCGCATGAAGGAATCCTAACCCATTAATGAAATATCATCGGAAACAAACAAATCACGAATAAGACCTATGATGAATCAGAGATGAGGACTCGACGAAAAATAACGTATTGCAACACCAGGAGACCCCTGGGAAGTCAAAACAACACCACCGAAATACTGGAGCAACAGAAAACCACCAGTTAGACCTCGAATAACCAAACAGACAAGGCAAACTCCGGCTCCAACCAACTAAACTAAGTAGCTTTATGTCGGGCCCATCATTGAGTCTGATACCTGACAAACAGGCGTGTAATTAAAGAGGGAAGCAAAGTTATCAAACATGATTTGCTTAACTACTAAACATGCAGACTGTAACATTATATTTATGTTATATCCAGTACGTTTGTAACGAAAGACAATTTTTCTGAACTGATCAGAAAAATAAGAGCAATCTACAATTTTTTGAATTTTTAAACTAAGTCACCATAAAATTCTGGTTCCGAAAGGCCCTGTTGCAAAAGACTTTTTAATCCGACCTTGAATTTAGAATCAATTCATAGTGTCGACGATAAAATTTTAAAAAAGGTTTTCGAAGTTTATGATACCGATAGCCCTGATGGAGAAGCCTAGCAGTTAAAAATTTATTACGGGCATTGAAGTCAGTCACATGACTAGACACTCTAGCAAACCGAATATGTTGAGAAATGTAAACCCCATTAGAGGTAGAACGGAGAACATCACCATCCAAAAAAAAAGAAGAAAATTCACTATGTCAAAATCAAAGTCATCGCGTTTATCATAAATTTTGGTTGAAACAAATCCCTTTGAAATAGATAAATGTAAATCCAAAAATGGGGCTTCAGTACCGGCTGCATTAGTTTTATTTAAATGCAGCTCAGGTGGATAAATTCTAATCACCATACCTTCAAAGTAAGGATTGTCAATATTTAAAAGATCATCTAGATGTAGAATTAAAAGCCTCAATAATTTCAGATTGTTTATCATTAGAAAGAGAAGCCATGAAATCTCTTTCATAGCAAAATAAAAACAAATCCGCTACAAGAGGAGCACAATTAGTACCTATCGGAATACCGACAATTTGTCTGTATAACTTAGGACCAAATCTAACGTAAATATTATCTAAAAGATATGTTAATGCTTCACACATATTTTGACATGACCAAAGTTTATATCGGTTTTGGTGTTCAGAAGTAAAGAAAGCGTTTCTTTAATTACAGGCAAGGAAAGGCGAACCTTCCCTTTGGAACGTCCACTCAATAAAATCTATAAGTTTTTCCTGGATCAAATTATGTGGCAAAGTAGTATAGAGTGTAGAGAACTCATAAATTGACAAACTGGTCGCACGGAACCCTCTCATCTTCAATTTATTAATTACCTCGACAGAAGTTTTAATAGACCTAAAGAAATTTTTACCAGACCTTTCATAACTATTTCACAGTGATTATGACATGATTTTTGACAGCAGTGAGGCAAGAAGTTAATAATTTAGAAAGTTCAGTAGTAGTACAAGAACTAGAATTGGCAATAAAGGGTGCTTTAGACGTTTTTTTTTATGAAGCTTAGGTAACCAATACATCGTAGCAAGTTTGTCTCGGCGTTCCTTAACATTAACAGAAAACTTCAGGGGTAAATGGCCGCAATGTTGCTTAACTACAGAACTATCTTCTGTATGTGTCTCTTTTTAGGCCCTTGTACCGCAAAGACTTTCAAATACCGGACTTTCAATTCCTCAGACGCATAGATATGGCGGGTGTATTATAATACGCAGTTGATGCTTACTACTCGCGAGCACCAGATCACACCTTTGTTTTTGGGTCCATATCTGTTATATAAAATATTCCGGAATTGTCAATTATATCACTTACGAGTTCGGACATATAATTTGGGTAGTTTGACCACACATTTAATTTTGTCTGGGCTTCATTTCTGAAACGTATATACATACAGATTTCGAGGCGTCGAGATAGAAAATTTGGAGCGAAGAAAAATAAAATTTTAATCCGCTTGAATCTTCGTCAGATTTAAGAGTTCATCGCCATAGAGGGATAAACTATGAAATATAGATGCTGAATTTTTAAGAACTGCCCCAAATTAGTATAGATTGTGTACACTTTATGTAATTTAAGTCGCGGATCCAACGTGCAGCATGACTGGAAATAGAGGGAGGAAAGTTGGCAATACTGCTGCCAATAATCACAAACCCAATCAAAATAATGGTCATTCCTATACAAGGAGTACTAGAAATTCAGATAATAATGTCAATAAAAAAGTTACTTAACAGAATCCTGAAAATGTGAATCCAAGTAGCCTACTAGTTTGGGCAATCAAGAAAGTTGTGCCCCCCCCCCCCCCCACAAAAATGTTACTCAACAGAATCCTGAAATTGTGAATCCGAGTAGGCTTAGTCTAGGCAATCAAGAAAATAGTGCCCCAACAATTGGTGACCCTTGTATTGAATGCAAACTTGTGTATGTTTCATTACTAGTCATGAACAGACCCAATTAATCCGAGTCTGCTATTTTCTATTCTTTGGTGTGTTCATTGCTTCCAAAGGATCTTACTTTCCAGAACACTTTTATCTTCACTGCAGCTGGTGTTTGTGCCGTGTGGCGGCCGTAAAACGTCTCCCCGTACATCATCATAGTGCAGATTATATTTTCTGGTCCTTTGGGATCATTGAGGTTATTTGAGTAATATTGAAAATAGAGTTCCGCGTAAGTCGTTGCTAAGGGGCGTGGCTAGTGTAGCACATTTCATTACTAGTCATGGACAGACTCAATTAAACCGAGTCTGCTATTTTCTATTCTTTGGTGTGTTCCTTGCTTCCAAAGGATCTTACTTTTCAGAACATATTGTTATAGGTGAACATGATGAGACACTGATGGGTGACTGCTGTGAACACTGGTACTGTATCAATTGTTCACACATAGTCAGTGAATCTATTTACCAGGCCCTAGCTCAAAGTACAAGGGAAGATGGTATTATCTGGTACTGTCGACACTGCAGAATTAGTTTTCCAGGTATGACAAACACGGTGGAGAAAGTGGCTAAATTAGAGGCAAGTCAGAAAGATATTGTTTCCAGACTCGACAAGTTGAAGAACGGGGGAATAGAAAACGCCATTAAAGATGCACTGGAAGAGAAACAGAACATTGAAGACCGTAACCTGAACCTGATTTGCTTTGGTCTTGAAGAGAGCCAGAAGAATGGTGCAGATAAAAGGCACAAAGATTATCAGTATTGCAACTGGAGAGTGTAGATTTCAAAGACAGGCCAATACGCCTAGGCAGGTATAATGTAGATAAAAAAGCGTCATGTTAAATTGGTCCTGAATAGTGTTGAATCAAAGCAAACTTCTTAAATCTGCTCGAGAAAAACTCAAAGATTCAGAGAATGGAAAATTTGCAGCTGTTTTTATTCAGTCTGATTTGACACCCAAACAGAGGCATGAAGCATACTTGAAACGGAAGGGAAGGAGAGAAAAGACAAAGAAGAGAGAGAGACAAATGATAGAAACAGAGCATTTGGATTAATGAGAGATAGTCAGGCAGACACAGTTCAGAATAAGGATGGCGGGGCGGCAGGAGGGGTAGCTTTTTGTGGAGGGTCACTACATGATTCCTTTCCGGGTTCCCAGCAGTAGATATACTCACTGCGAAGAAAATGTAAATACGCCCAAGTTTAATGCGTTTTCTGGTACTAACGTTTGTTCTAAAACAGTTCTGATTTTATTCAAGTTTTAAATTCAAGTTTTTCGTCTCAAGATGATGAGTCAGTGATTGGTGTAGATGTAAATTGTAATTTTAAGACTTCTTCACCCAAATGGGGTGTTGTGTTGCCACCATTGTTTAATGATTCTTGAAGTTTGAACTCTTCAAGTGAATTGGAATAACCATCAAATTTTGAAAGTGAAAGTAACTTTAAGCCTGATGATACAACACTGATATACGATAAAAGTTCTAGAGACACATTTTCCGAGCAACAGGATGAAGACAGCGAAGAAACATATACATGTAGATATGTTGTTAGTAGTGGCCAAACAGACATGGATAGTGAAAGTAATTCTGAAGAATTTGAAAATAATCACAGTAGTAGTTTATCAATGATGGAAAGTGAACGTACTTTTATATATGAAGACAGTAAAAGTAGCTTATCAGAATCTGATGCATCTATTAAAGTTGAATATTTCAATACAACTACAGACTCTTCGGAAGAAAAGCTAGTCATTTTCTACACAAACTGTGATAGCATGTTGAATAAAAAGGATGAACTTGAAATAGAAATTAATAAATACCAGCCAGATGTAGTCGTTTTGACGGAGATATTTCCAAAGAACATTGACTCTAGAAATATTCTTCCTCAAGAGTTTAAGTGGATATGAATTGTTGTTGGGTAAAATTGATATAAACAGTCGAGGTGTATGTATACAAGTAAAAACGGCTTTTTTTAAGATTGCAAGGTACAAATGATTTCTCTTTCAGTGAATCATTCTGGTATGTTTTGAAGTTACAATCTGGTGAAACGTTGTTAATAGGTGGAGTATATCGTAGCGCTCAAGTACCATTGTAAATACAAGAAAAGTGAACAATCTAATAAATGTGGCAGTAAATGTAATGCTACAGTCTTCATGTTTAGTGGTTAACCCAATTATGGTTAAACACTTTGCTTCTCTCTTTAATTGCACGCCGGTTGATCAGGCATCAGCCTCAATGATGGGCCCGACATAAAGCTACTTAATTTAGTTGGTTGGGGCCAGAGTTTGCCTTGTCTGTTGCTTGGTTATTCGGGGTTCAACTGATAGTTTTCTTTGGCTCCGGTATTTCAGTGGTGCTGTCTGACTTCCCAGGGGTCTCCTGGTGTCGCCATACGTTCTTTCCGTTGAGTCCCCATCTCTGATTCATCAAAGGCCTTATACGTAATTTGTTTGTTTCCGGTGATGATTCATTGATTAGTTAGGAAACCTTCATGCGGACCAAACAGCTAACTTAATGTATCAAACCACTGTGGAAGCAGAGGGTGAGGTTTGGGCCCCAGTAAAACATGTTTAAGCCCCACCCCCTGTAACCTTTTGCTGACCGTTCCAAGGTACTTCTGTTGCGGTTCCTTGATGTTATATTGTGCTGTGTCCGCTTGTCTATGGTCTCTGGCGGTTTGGTTACCCGTATTGCTGCCCAACCTGCCTTCTGTTTTGTTTTGTTTTGTTTTGTAACTAAAATAAGAAATAAGTAAATATAGATGTTGATGCTGTAATTGGGGTAGCTGAATGACCAACTGTTTGGGAAAGAGCTGCTCATTTGGTTTACTATGTCTGTCTTTCGTAAACTTGTGTCACTTTCTGTGTGTATGTGCTTCCTTCCCTATTGGTTTTGAGAGCGGAATGTGGGATTTGATAGTATTAATTCCTGATCATTGCCCATCTATTTACTTTGAAATATGACTATAATATCATAGCTGGAGATTTAAACTTTCCTACAATTTCTTGGCAAACCTGAACGACATCTTACAGTCAGAACATCCCGAATTTCATTTCATTGAATTTTTGCATGACATTTTTTTTAAATCAGTTTATTTCTGAGCCAACTAGACACAGAGAGGGACAGACAGCCAACATACTTGATTTATTCATTGTTGATAAGAGTGAGATTGTAAACAAAGTAACTTATAGTTCAAATTTAGGGGCCAGTGACCATGTGTGTTTTATAGCTGAGGTAAGCTGTACCCCTTGTGTAAAACGAATAGATACCTTGAAACGAAATTTTCATAAAGGGGATTATGATTCTGTGCGAAATGACTTGACTTCAGTAAATTGGAGTGTAATGGATAACATGAACATGGAAGAAAGCTGGATTTTTTTCACAAACAAACTATCTAAAACCGTTGATAGTAAGGGAATGTTCCCTTGGCAAACTCTGGTCATACCAAGAAAAAGCAGAAATGGATTGACACATAATGCCTCATATCGGCCAAAAAGAAGCGCAAAGCCTGTAATCGTTATGTATACACCATGGATAAGAGAGATTATTTCAAATATTGTATGGCTCGGAATGAATGTACTAAAATTGCGCGATCTGCAAAGAAAAAGTACGAAACAAGTATAATCCAAAAACATCAAAGAGGTTTCTAAAGGTTTTTGGAGTTATGTTACTACGTGATTTGACTCGAAATAGAACTACAGTATCAAATCTTAAGAATTCAAAGGGGCAAATGATAACTGATGATGAACAGAAGGCGGACCTATTGAATGACTTTTTTGCTTCAGTATTTGTAAATGAGCCCGCAGGACCTTTGCCATTTTTTGATCTCAGATATCATGGATTACCAGGGTCTCGCATTAGGACATATTCAGAAATGCTCAAGAAACAGTTCAAAAACCTGAATATTGATAGTTCTATGGGCCCAGGTGGGTGCCATCCACGTTTGTTTCAAGAGACGGCAGATATGATAAATTCTCTAGAGAAACTCTTTGACTAGACTTTTATTGAACGGAAAGTCCCCACAATCTGGAAAGATGCCAAAGTGTCAGCACTGTATAAAAACAAGGGAGGCAAGAGTGAACCAACTGTCTATAAACCTGTTAATCTGACTTGTTTACCATGTAGAGTGTGTGAAAAAAAATGTAAGGAATATTATTATGAATCATATGAATGAAAACAACTTGTTTAGTGACTGTCAGTATGGGTTTAGAAATAAGAGAAGCTGTGTTCTTCATTCTTAGATGTGTTAGACAATTGGGTCAAGTTTTATGATAATAATAAAGAAATTGATACGGTTAACTTTGACATTTAAAAGGTGTTTGGTTCTGTACCTCACCGTCCACTTTTGTTGAAATTGAATAAATACATAACGTCCGGGATTCCCCAAGGCTCGGTCCTTGAGCCAGTATTTTTTTATTATTTATATGAATGAAATGCCAGACGCTTTAATTAGTTTTTGTAATATCTTTGCTGATGATAGTAAAATCTATGTGCCAGTAAACTCAAGAGCTGATCAAGAGAAGTTACAGAATGACTTACTTAAGCTCAGTCAATGGAGCAGATTATGGCTGATGGAATTTTCTGTACAGAAATGTAAAAAGTATGCAAAGACCAGGAACTGAAACAATCAAAATCCAAATCCAGCCCTCAAACCATAGTTGGAAACAACTAAGATTACAAATAATCAAGATACAGAGAACATATGGCCAACCGAGTGAGCAGCTTGTTCCCAAAAGGTGGCCACTCAGCAACCCAAACCGAACCAAAAATAATAAGAACATACATAAGGTAAAACAACACAGAAACTCTGACACCAAAAACAGGCAACAGAGAACCACAACAGAACTACCGCCTTGGAACGGTCAGTAATGAATTACTGGGGGGCTTAAATCGATTTTACAGGCCCAACCTCACCCTCAGTTTCTGAAGTGGTACAAAACATTTAGTTGGTTGTTCGGTTCGCATGATAACCCTCTAACTCGTCAATGAATCATCACGGTAAACACATAAATCAAATTTCAACACCATGAAGAAGCAAAGACGAGGACTCAACAGATACAACGGGCCGTCTGACAGGTGGAGATCCCTGTCCTGCCAAACGACCCCACTGGAAATCTGAAGCAAAAGAAGGTCACCAGTTGAGCCCCGGTGGACCAAGCAACAGACTGTCCAATATTGAATACCAGATGGAAGACAAAAAAGGCACATTTCGTACTCTGACAAGTGATACTAAAGAGAAGGACTTAGCCATAATTTTTGAAAATACCCTGAAATTTGACTCACATATATCACATATAGTGAACAGAGCGAATAGGTTGTTGGGATGGATTAAAAGAACGTTCAGGTCTCTGAACATAGAACCATTCCTAGTATTGAATAAAAGTTTAGTTAAATCAATTATTGATTATGGTTAAAGTGTTTATAGTCCTAGTTCCAAGAAGAATATTCAGTTATTAGAAAACATACAAAGACGTGCAACGCGAGTTGTGCCCCAAATTAAAGGATTAAACTATAGTGTAAGACTTGAAAGATTGAATTTACCAACCCTTTACTACAGAAGGAAGCGTTATGACCTGATTCAGTTGTTTAAAATTGTTCATGAATATGAAGATACTAAAACAGAAAAATTCTTTGAATTTAATGACACCTGGTACAATTGTCATTAAATTCAAAGAATTTTTCTTACACTATAGTTTAATCCTTTAATTTGGGGCACAACTCGAGTCCTTCTCTTTAGTATCACTTGTCAGAGTACGAAATGTGCCTTTTTTGTCTTCCATCTGGTAGGATTATAGTGTATCCTTAAAATCATCAATCCTACATGGCAAAAGTCGATACAGCTGAACAGTTTCCCAGTGAGATGCATTAATCAATGGAAATTTTTGGATGAAGCTATAGTATGTAGTGACTCGGTTGATTCCTTTACGACAAGACTGGATAAAGTATTGCGACCAGATAGATTCAATCTGGCAAATATCTACTAGACCCATACCAGAACCGGAACAACGCGATTTATGTGTAGATGGAATCTACAAGCTACTCAAGAAGCTTTTATTACTCCTAAAACAGGAAACAAGAACAAGTATTTCTGTCCCAAATCCCAACCTGTCCACCGCCGCTAGCGAAGCGAGGTACATTGAAGGGGTGACGGTACCAATTCATTTCCCATAGACCGCAATACAAACATTTTGGAATTTACAACACCTTTTCTGCAATCGCGGCTACTTTAGACCATAGCTCCTTCTAGCTGGTGGACTCAAAATTTAAACAAGCAAAGAAAAACAATATCTTATATTGCATTTAAGAGATCCGGGTAAACCCAAACCCAACAACCGTCTGCGGAACTGCTTTCTCATGAAAATAACTGTCAAAAATTCAAAGAGGTTAGAAATGCAAAACAATAATACTGGTAGACATTAAATAATTCAACTCCCTAATTTTACATGTTCAACCACGGAATTAAGAAGAAAAAATAATAACATTAACTCAGCATCCATTTTCAGCCAATAGCAGCAGGTGATGTCAAATTGTGTGCCAAAACTTGATGACGTACGAGAGATGATTGATAAGTCCTTAGCCTCACCAGGTTTTTAAACCTTTAGAGTGGATTTGAGTAATTGTTTTTAAACACCCGTTCTACAGAGCAACATTCGTCAAATATCGGGAATTTATCTTAAATATCAATTGGATGACACTTCATCTTTTACAGTTACCCACACGAGTGCACTGTATAACTCTTTGACCGGCCATAACTTTAGCAGAGTCAAGCATTTTGCAATTGTTTTTGCAAATATATGTCCTACAGCATCCCGGTAATTGATGATATATGCAAACATAAATTTATTCCATTCCAGAATAAAAAGCAAAATTTTAATTTTCAGGAAGTGTCTATTTTGAGAGTTTCTGCAGATAGTGCATAATCGGAGTCGCATGCTCTGCGTGCACAGAAGTGGATATCTTTTAACTTTTTATGACGAAAATCATGTAAGATGTCAATCTTCATTTGTGTGTAAACATTGTTTGGTTTTGCCCACAATGTTCCTAACAAACACGAAAATAGGATATGGGTCTCTAAAATTTGGGGTTGCAATATTAAAGGGTTTACAGTAAAGCCATCGGAGGCAAAAATATTTTGCATTTCCATCAAACCATCGACAACTTATTATACTTGCAAACAAGAACCGTTTAAAATCTTGTAGAATGTGAAGAATATTTTTTCAAAGAAATGCAAGGCAAATAGATTGTAATTGTTACTTTAAAAATATGCCACCCTTCTTTTGTTTAAAGCTCTGTAAAAAAGAAACCTTTTGCCAAAATTTTCCACCGAAAGCTAGTGAATGACAAGTAATTACTTTCGCGGTAAGCATCTATGCGCAGATTCACTAGAAGTATCTTAGGCTCAGAGCTTATCAATAAGCCCTCGTGACGCTATGTTCAATATATCAAGTAGTGCAAAGGAACATGGAGCTCTGACCAGCAAAAAGTAATACACAGATTCGACTGGAGCCAGGTTATGAAGCCTTAGGCCTATATCATTCCTTCTGTTACTAGCGGTTACTATTAAGCCCTTTAGGGTAACGTCTGGAGAATTCACCGATATATTCAAAAGGAGTTCAGTATGAGACACATGCACAAAAGACAACTCTTGCCTAACCTGATAATGAGTTATCTCCCACTGGTCAGTCTTTGTTTCCGTTCTGTAGGCTTTTTTACGTATTCAGAAATTCATGAAACCTAAAAAATAGTTACCATACACCAACAATATATTGCATACAAAAATAAAGATTTTAGCATAACAATTCCAGAACATATATGCTCTTGACTGATTAACGCAGAGATTATAAATGTAATAATTAATGTCATTATTATAACTCTTTATTCAGTCCTTTGGAGTATTTTTATGAAACTTAACATATGCATACTCTTAAAATGAGACGACAATAGTGGACTATGAAAGACAATTACTGCATGCGTTATCTTCCCTTGCGATTGTTTTTGTTCAAGCTATGGCTCCTTAAATTTACAGAATATATCTTAAAGCATATAGATGCACTCATTTTTAGAAATTTTATGAACAGAAAACATCTCTAGGACTCTTAAAGAGGTATCTAACCTTTGCAAGCTTTCATATCTTGACTATAGCTCCTTAACCAAGTGGGAATATATTCATATCATGTTACAGATGCATTCTTCTTAATAAGAAGACATATGTATAATAAGAAAGACGACTCATGCATTCTTAATTTATTGGTTATCTGTCCTTGCAAAATATTGCCCGGGTTAAAGCTTCTTAACGCAATAAAATATTTTTGTGAAACTTTACAGATGCACCCATCTTAAAGATAGGGCTTCTCTGCCGGAGTCATAGAATATCCCGCCTGTACATGTAAAGGTTTGCAAAATAATATGAATGAAAACAAAATTGTCGGTCTCCTTATTAATGAATCATTCTTGGCAAAAAATCATGCCTTTGCTATAGACGCTTAACCACTTGGAATAATTGGCCGAGCGTGCTCCGATAGGGCTGGCGGTCAAAGCTCGAAGGAATAGCTACCGAAGTTACTCGAATGAAAATTTCCTAGCTCTCCCGTGCAAAATGCGACATCGATGCGGAAAATCCCGTCTGTATCCGACTTTGTCCTTCTATGGCATTTGTTTTGTATCCGATCTGAAACTTTTGAACCTGTCAATTATAGCATGTACGTCATTCTGTTCTTCATCGTCTTTGATAATAAAGACACTGTTCTTTAAGGTAAATTTGTACACTTTCAGGGGAATCAACTCTGCCGTTTTTATTTTTGGTTTCCCTTCTCAAAGGGGGGCAACTTTAAAGTAAAAAAATTGCTGCAGAAAGAGCAAACTATTTAATTTTAAGACAAAGACCCCAGTTTGGAAGGGAAGCAAACAGGAAGTCCCAATAGTTGTTCCTGGCGCTAAACTAACAATAAAAACAATACGGTATCCATACCCATACACCTTAAATGATAACCTACAACATCACAAATGATGCAATCAAAGATCTTTGCAATGCTAATCTTTTCAAATAATAAATTGTATAGATTTCCCTATCTTTATAATCTGTCTGCTGATTATCTAACAAGATTTGTTTTCAGTGTAAGCGCTGCTTTCGACCATTTCAGATGAAAGAAGCATAATTGTCCTAAGCGGAAGGTGATTTTTTTTATCCATTCATCATTTACGGATTATATAATAAACATCCTGATCCGATTATTTCTGTACTTCTGTAACAGCAAAGATCCTAAATAATTGGAAACAAAAGAGCTTTGGAAACATTGCAGACCCAGATCAGACCGCTGCTTATATCATACTATGCATTATTTGCCATCCTTTTAGTACTATTCGATAGTAAAATTACTTTCAAGTACTTCAGTTGGTTAACGAATTAAGCGCCAAAAAGCAGATGACAAAATTTACGTCTTCAAAAGTTAAAAAAATGTGCCAAAAAGCAGACGACAAAATCTGCGTCTGCAAAAGATCAAAACAGTTTTGTTTAAGCTGTTATATTGAGAATTATAAGACTATAGGTAGCGAACAGGGTAGACCCACATGAGATAGCTCATCATGAGCCGCTTTATCAATGTCTACATTGTTTGCACATTCAGCTATTTTCATTTTTGGTGATTTAAGTGTTAAAATGTCCTAATATTCAGGATTTTTTAAGGGTAATCAAGAACAAAGGCATGCAAATGACTGACGTCAGTGGGTATCAAGCTACGCTTGCGTTCCAAAATATATGACATTGACAACTTTAGGAATTTTGACCATTGAGCATTCTAGGTGTTTGCCTCTGTGTGTTGCGACCCTTCAGCAGTATTTCATTCTTGGTGTTTGCTTTGGTGTGTTACGACTCTTCAACAGTATTTCGTTCTTGGTGTTTGCCTCTGTGTGTTACGACTTTTCAACAGTATTTCATTGTTGGTGTTTGCCTCTGTGTGTTACGACTTTTCAACAGTATTTCACTCATGGTGTTTGCTTTGGTGTGTTACGACTTTTCAATGGCATTTAATTCTTGGTGTTTGCTTTGGTGTGTTACGACTCTTCAACAATATTTCATACTTGGTGTTTGCTTTGGTGTGTTACGACTTTTCAACAGTATTTAATTCTTGGTGTTTGCTTTGGTGTGTTACGACTTTTCAATAGCATTTAATTCTTGGTGTTTGCTTTGGTGTGTTACGACTCTTCAACAGTATTTCATTCTTGATGTTTGCTTTGGTGTGTTACGACTTTTCAATGGCATTTAATTCTAGGTGTTTGCTTTGGTGTCTCACGACTCTTCAACAGTATTTCATTCTTGGTGTTTGCTTTGGTGTGTTACGACTTTTCAATGGCATTTAATTCTTGGTGTTTGCTTTTGGTGTCTCACGACTCTTCAACAGTATTTCATTCTTGGTGTTTGCTTTGGTGTGTTACGACTTTTCAATGGCATTTAATTCTAGGTGTTTGCTTTGGTGTCTCACGACTCTTCAACAGTATTTCATTCTTGGTGTTTGCTTTGGTGTGTTACGACTTTTCAATGGCATTTAATTCTTGGTGTTTGCTTTTGGTGTCTCACGACTCTTCAACAGTATTTCATTCTTGGTGTTTGCTTTGGTGTGTTACGACTTTTCAATGGCATTTAATTCTAGGTGTTTGCTTTGGTGTCTCACGACTCTTCAACAGTATTTCATTCTTGGTGTTTGCTTTGGTGTGTTACGACTTTTCAATGGCATTTAATTCTAGGTGTTTGCTTTGGTGTCTCACGACTCTTCAACAGTATTTCATTCTTGGTGTTTGCTTTGGTGTGTTACGACTTTTCAATAGCATTTAATTCTTGGTGTTTGCTTTGGTGTGTTACGACTCTTCAACAGTATTTCATTCTTGGTGTTTGCTTTGGTGTGTTACGACTTTTCAATGGCATTTAATTCTAGGTGTTTGCTTTGGTGTGTTACGACTCTTCAACAGTATTTCATTCTTGGTGTTTGCTTTGGTGTGTTACGACTTTTCAACAGTATTTAATTCTTGGTGTTTGCTTTGGTGTGTTACGACTTTTCAAAAGCATTTAATTCTTGGTGTTTGCTTTGGTGTGTAACGACCCTTACCCAGTATTTCATTCATGGTGTTTGCTTTGATGTGTCACGACTTTTCAACAGTATTTCATCCATGGTGTTTGCTTTGGTGTCTCACGACTCTTCAACAGTATTTCATTCTTGGTGTTTGCTTTGGTGTGTTACGACTTTTCAACAGCAGTTCATTCTTGGTGTTTGCTTTAGTGTGTCACGACTCTTCAACAGTATTTCGTTCTAGGTGTTTGCTTTGGTGTGTTACGACTTTTCAACAGCAGTTCATTCTTGGTGTTTGCTTTGGTGTGTTACGACTTTTCAATGGCATTTAATTCTAGGTGTTTGCTTTGGTGTCTCACGACTCTTCAACAGTATTTCATTCTTGGTGTTTGCTTTGGTGTGTTACGACTTTTCAATAGCATTTAATTCTTGGTGTTTGCTTTGGTGTGTTACGACTCTTCAACAGTATTTCATTCTTGGTGTTTGCTTTGGTGTGTTACGACTTTTCAATGGCATTTAATTCTAGGTGTTTGCTTTGGTGTGTTACGACTCTTCAACAGTATTTCATTCTTGGTGTTTGCTTTGGTGTGTTACGACTTTTCAACAGTATTTAATTCTTGGTGTTTGCTTTGGTGTGTTACGACTTTTCAATAGCATTTAATTCTTGGTGTTTGCTTTGGTGTGTAACGACCCTTACCCAGTATTTCATTCATGGTGTTTGCTTTGATGTGTCACGACTTTTCAACAGTATTTCATCCATGGTGTTTGCTTTGGTGTCTCACGACTCTTCAACAGTATTTCATTCTTGGTGTTTGCTTTGGTGTGTTACGACTTTTCAACAGCAGTTCATTCTTGGTGTTTGCTTTAGTGTGTCACGACTCTTCAACAGTATTTCGTTCTAGGTGTTTGCTTTGGTGTGTCACGACTCTTCAACAGTATTTCATTCTTGATGTTTGCTTTGATGTGTTACGACTTTTCAACAGCAGTTCATTCTAGGTGTTTGCTTTAGTGTGTCACGACTCTTCAACAGTATTTCGTTCTAGGTGTTTGCTTTGATGTGTCACGACTCTTCAACAGTATTTCGTTCTAGGTGTTTGCTTTGATGTGTTACGACTTTTCAACAGCAGTTCATTCTAGGTGTTTGCTTTGGTGTGTCACGACTCTTCAACAGTATTTCATTCTTGATGTTTGCTTTGATGTGTTACGACTTTTCAACAGCAGTTCATTCTAGGTGTTTGCTTTAGTGTGTCAAGACTCTTCAACAGTATTTCATTCTTGGTGTTTGCTTTGGTGTGTTACGACTTTTCAACAGCAGTTCATTCTAGGTGTTTGCTTTAGTGTGTCAAGACTCTTCAACAGTATTTCATTCTTGGTGTTTGCTTTGGTGTGTTACGACTTTTCAACAGCAGTTCATTCTAGGTGTTTGCTTTAGTGTGTCAAGACTCTTCAACAGTATTTCATTCTTGGTGTTTGCTTTGGTGTGTTACGACTTTTCAACAGCAGTTCATTCTAGGTGTTTGCTTTAGTGTGTCAAGACTCTTCAACAGTATTTCATTCTTGGTGTTTGCTTTGGTGTGTTACGACTTTTCAACAGCAGTTCATTCTAGGTGTTTGCTTTAGTGTGTCAAGACTCTTCAACAGTATTTCATTCTTGGTGTTTGCTTTGGTGTGTTACGACTTTTCAACAGCAGTTCATTCTTGATGTTTGCTTTGGTGTGTCACGACTCTTCAATAGTATTTCATTCTTGGTGTTTGCTTTGGTGTGTTACGACTCTTCAACAATAATTTCATTCCTGTTGTTTGCTTTTGGTGTGTTATGCTTCTTCAACAGTATTTAATTCTTAGTGTATGTGATGTGTCACGAAACTTCAACAGTATTCCATTCTTGGTGTTTGCTTTGGTGTGTCACGACTCTTCAACAGCAGTTCATTCTTGATGTTTGCTTCCATGTGTTAAGTACTACGACTTTTCAACAGCAGGTCATTCTTGGTGCCTACTTTGATGTTTACAACCCTTCAACAGTTGTTCAGTGAACTAGGGTCATTTCAGAAAACAGTGATTCTAGTATTTGCTGCATTTCAATAGTTAATGTGTGCTCCGTTATGTCGCTTCTGGGCACATATGATGTGAGACAGAGACACTACAGCTAATTACGAAGAAAAGAGAAATTTGAACATCAACCTTAAGTAATGGCCCATTTATCATTTACTTTGAGCTACATGACGTCAGATTTGTACATTGTTTTCGTCTCGAAAAAATCACTTGAAATTTATTAGATTCATAGTACATTTCATGTTGCTTTAATTGTCTCATTGATAACTGTAGACAAGAAGTGCGAAGCATCCTCTGTTGAATTACCTTTAATTCAAGGTACTACTTAATAAAGCGATGCAATAATTGAATTAAATGTCAAAATTGAAGCAAATATATGATATATCATGATTCGCATGCAAAGCATTCAACTGTTAAAAATTTAAAACTGATGAACAAAAGTTCGGCACGTTATTGTAGAAACAAATAAAGCATATGAGCCGCGACATGAGAAAACCAACAATTTTGTTGTGCGCCCAGCGCAGATTTAGATCAGTCTAGGCGACCGCCCAGTCGAATCAGACTCTTAGCTAAGCGCTTAAAGGGTAGTTAAGGGTCTAAGCTACCTTCATGCGGAGAGCGAAGACTCTGATCAGACTGGGCGGATGCCTAGGCTGATCTGAGTCTGCGCTGTCCGCACAACCACTTTGTTGGTTTTGTCGAGTCGCGGCTCAATTATAATAGATGCAGTCTAATATATGTGATATATATATGTTTCGTTTTCTTCTTTTCCTATGCCTTTCACGGAGAACTGAGCATGAGGACAAGTAGGCGTGTTCTATAGATACAAAGGTAATTTCAGAGTTAAATATATACTATGCGCAATAAATATAGCATTTTTTTTGTATGGGTCAGAACCACCATATAAGGATTTTATTGTCAGTTTACTGCATAAAGATTTAAAGGCCGATCATCGAGATGGACTGGCAGGTAAAAGATTCAAGATTGCTCAATTGTAGCGTTTGAACTATCGTGACGTCCCAATAAACTCAAGATATTAAAATTACAAAAACGTGCATGTAGGATAATCCTTGATTACAATGTAGATGATTCCAGAGAGGCTATGAAATCTTTGAAGGTTATGTCTATATATGATAGGCTTTATCTAAGAAAAGCTAAATTTATGTTTAAAGTCTATAATAACACAGCTCCAGGGTATATCTCTGAAAATTTCACTCTGCGGAATGATATAAATACCAGTATACATCTTAGATCATCTTCTGCTGGCTGTTTTATCCCACCCAAGCCTAGAACAGAATACTTCAAGCAGAGTTTGAGATACTCTGGGTGTCTGGTATGGAATAGTCTACCAACAGAAGTTAAAAATGCCCAGACTATTGATACATTTCATAACAGGTGTTTAAAATGGCTTGTAAACTGAATCAAGAATTCAAACATACAACATGTGCAACTGTATATATATATATTTTATTTTAGCTGTTCATAAATACTTTCTTAAATTCTGTCAGGTGGTGTTTTGAGAGTGTAATTACATAATCTATGTTTATAATTTGCATATTTTTTTTTTTTTTTTTTTTTCCTTCTGTTTACTTTCTAAACTGTTGTGTATGTACATTAGTTGTTGCATGTCTATATATATACATATATAATCTTTTTCCCATCCTTTTATGTCTATACTATATATGTATATATATGTTGTATAGACTGAGGTCATCCTAGCCTCAACTAAGAGGATGTGACACAGGTACCATTGAGAGTTCAGAAGTTTATCAATTGTGGAAAATGAAATACTAACAAAAAAAAAAAACAAAAAAAAAAACTATTATTTCTTTTCTCAAAGATCTACATAGCAAATATAGAAAAAAGCAACCTTTACTGATGTGAAGATTTGTCATTTCACAATTTCATAAATGTTTTCTTATTGTTGTTTTGCCATTGCATGTTATATTTCTAAGTTTAGTTGAACCTTCTAAGTTTCAGCATCCCAGCTTTACTTGTCTGTTTGATATTTTTGTGGTTAAGTGTTTATTTGAGGTCGGGTCATTTCTTCTACATCAGTTGTTGCATACCTTTTCATGTGCACTGTATCATGGATCTCTTGCGTTTTGTTCTGATAATGTATCTATCTAATGGGAGAAACATGGCTACTGTGTGCAATGGAAGGTTTCACAAATTCAGAGCTCAAGTAGACACATAATGACAATAATTTAATTTCTGTTTAATTGTTTATTTTTGTATATATGTATATATGGAGGGCCTCATGGAAGATTAGCTATTACATGTATTTATGTATGCGCTAAATGTTGTAACCCTCGATAAATAAAGTCTTTACTTACTTACTTACTTACTTACTTACGTCAGTTTTTATGACCATTGTATCTGAACGACATTTATGATCATGTTCAAAAGCCACAACCATAATGAGGCGGCTGGTTTGCTGTTAAAATAAAGGAAAACGCTCTAAAACATTTGAATATGTTACGAGTATGAGGTTTACAAAGTTCGAAAATTTGACGTTTTTCCTTGTTTTTACGTTATCGTCTTAAAAACTTGTTTCTGATCGGTATTTCTTGAATCCCTTTTGAGTGTATGATTGTTTGGTAGCTACCAATATGATAATGTAAACCATTCAGAAAGAAAATTCTTCCCAGTTACTGAGCATAAGTCAAAAGTCTTAGACTAACGTCATCATTTTCTCACAGTTACATTACACTTCAATGAAGAAACTTCACAGTTAAATTAATCATGGTGTGACCTTTAATTCTACTCTATTGTTTTTCTCGGGTTTTGATTCTGTATTGAACTTCAGCACCCGTGAATCATTGCACATTGGACCGAATTAATACGTTTTAACGTCAATGGCGCATGCCAAGATTCGTCAGTTGTTAAGCTTAACCATATCTTTTACACAATCAATAGCTTTGACAAGAAAACTGAGCATGAAAATGTTGAGAAATACCGTACAAAAAATAACATGCTTACCAGTTTTATGTTGCTTTTCAATGGGTGCGAATTTCGGCTAATGACCCCTTCCGTGCTTATCGCTTTTCCCCCATATCGTTTTTAAAGATGGCTTCTGTAATCACATGGTATCTTAAGCCCCAAATATGGTTCCTTTCAATTCAATTTAATTTTGCTCAATGTTTCACTTCAGTAATGAGAAAAATTGCAAAATATAAAAATTTGCTAAATATATTTTGCATAGTATATATTACGTTTCATTAAAAGCTTTTCAAAACACATAGAGACCCGTGGTCGAGTGCTTCGAGACGCTAGATTATGGTCAGAAGGTTGCGGTTTCTAATCCGGGTGACTGGAAAACTCTCTCTTTTACAATTTTCTACTGCTTACCAACTAATTGCTCAGAATTTCCCGTCAACTATTCATGTGCATTTGATATCGTTTACATGTATCAGTTTCATCAGTGGATTCTGATTTGCTTGGATATTTACCAGGATCTCTCAAACTTTTACTGGAGATAAGATTTATTTTATTCGGTCAAAGTAAAACGATAGACAATGATCAGGACCTAATACAATCTGGGGTCGCATTTATAAAAACACTTAAGTCGTTGCTATACTTTTGTTAAGACTAAAGGGGGGGGGGGGGGGTGGTATCAATAAGGTGGGTTTTCTGCATCCTACCAAAGTTTTCTTTTTTTAACTGATGGTATACTCCAATGTGTCTAGTTTATTGGAACATATGTGACTTTGGTCGGAAAGCCCTACTTACTGAGCTATGGGTCCACAGAAGTGGGTGGGGTAATCCAACATGGTTTTAGCCTGTCTTGTAAAAACATTCTCATTTGGTAGAAGAGTACAGCAGACAGACAGGATTTATTAAAATGATTAACAGAACATCTAAACTATATTTCCATATCATTTTATTTGGTTTAATTTGAACATATGTTGTCAAAAAAGACTTCCTTTGACATTCAGCATTTCTTGATATTTTTGTCCTTAATTTTCAATATTTCTTGGCCTTATTGTTAAATAAACAGACCAGTTGTCATCAATCTAATGTCAAGGAAGCACCCTCACCAGGACATTCGGATGATTTGACCAGAATTTCACAATGACCTAGTTTTCATGGTCGACTGAACACATAAACTTGCTTGGAAGATGTTTTTTTTTCATTTAATTTTGACCTAGAATTACGAACCTTTGGCCAAATTACTATTTTAACTGCTATATTATGCCCTACACCCCCACCACTAAAGGTGAGAGCATACATATTGGCTTCAGATTGGATCTCCTTGGCGTCTGCATCTGTGTCTGTGTCACATACTTTGACCTTGGAAACAAGGTCAAGGTCAGATTTTGATGACCTTGACCTTGTTTCCAAGGTCACAGAAGGACTTAATATGTGACACATACACAAATGCATCTGCATTGAAGCCAATATGTATTCCCTCACCATTAGTGGCGGGGGCGTGGGGCATAATATAGCATTTAAAATAGTAATTTGACCAAAGGTTCGTTGTTCCAGGTCAAAATAGAAAGAAAACCATCTTCCAAGCAAGTTTATATAAATAAAATTTCTAGCCTGTCGTGTCAAAAGGTCGCCGATTCCATTCGAACCTCGTAATTAGGTAACCACGACTATACCCGTAGCAAAACAACCGTCCGTCCTTCTCCGTAATATACCCGAAAGCACTCGTCATTATCCGTCAGCATAGTGCACGGTATAACTATTGAGTAATAATGCCAAAAAATTACACTGTCCGCCGTGGCGTAGTGGTAAGCTATAAGCACTGCATGTGTAACGCATATTTTGCATGGGCATACCCTTTGGGTCAGTGTTTTTTTCCTCTTTTTTTTTCAGCGGCAGGGGTGGGGCGTGGGTATATTTTTTTCTCCGATAAAGCATGATGGTTTGATTTTTAACTGTTTATGGGTCCCACTGGCACTGAGCAATTTATTCTATATATTCTTTTTGGAAAGACTCATGAACGTGCATATCCAACATAGAAAGAGCGAAAAACAGTCTCAGCGCAGCATGTAGCCTGACCAGGATATTGCTGATTAGACTAAGCAGAAAAGTCGGCTTAAAATGTTGGCTGATTAGTTGGGTGGGTTTAACGGCTCGTTGGGACAGTATTTCATTCGATATTGAGCCGTCTGCCATCGAGAGAGAGGAGAAAGAAAAGACAAGATAGGCGAAAGAAAACAACAAAACAACCCACCCGTACCTATTGCAAGTACTCGTACAGTAGGCCTTTGCCCTACTTTTATCCAAATAAGTAGGACGCTCTGGCACTGAAAGTTACCTGGCTCCATCGCCTCACCGCACCCAATCCCGCTGCTCCAAATGACGAACTTTATGCTTTCCCCAGCTCAGAGATTCAGCTTTGTCACAGTTGAGCGCTGTGTTTGCAGTTGATGCTGAAGCGTCCGCGTAGCCAAATGAATAGCGCTCCCGACTTTGGATCATGGGGTCGCGAGGGATTCGAGTCCAGATGGAGGCCTCCTCTGCTTGAACCTAATCAATGCTTTATTTTTCACAGAGTCCTTCATAATCACCCTTGCATCGTCCTGGTATGGCTAAAATATTGTTGAATAGACTGTAAAGTCGCCATTTCATCCATTCATCCTGTGGATACTCGTTTTTACACCCTCTAGACGCAGGGGTTGCGGTGGCACGATGGGGACGCCTGCGCTTGCGAGTTAATACATAGACGTCTGCAGCTAGTGTGTCTCGCGGAATACGACAGTAAGTGCGGCTCGGCGAGGAATGTTCGTTGCCTGCCCGGACCTGCCCATCATCTTTCTTTGAAACGTTTGGAAGCGACAGTGAAATACAGAACCGCGCGTCTGTCGCACTAAATTTGGTATGAATACGTTCATATTTGATACAAGAAAACCCTTATGCATTATACAAATCCTAGCTATTGTGTGTAGTTTCGCATAAAGTCATACCAGATCAAGAAGAGGGGAATTCATTATTAGACGTAGAGAAATCAAAGTGAAATGAAATTCAAAAAATGATAATGAAAATAATAGGTAAAATGGACAAAAATTGAAAAAAGAAAGAAATACGGGATTCGAACCACTGACTCGTTATATGTAGTCGAAATTATCGTAAATGGAAATATATACAGGTGTTCTGACTGATACGGAAAGAGCCGAGTTTTTCCGTGACAAGCTGCTCAACCTATTTCAAGGTTTGGTCCAAAATTAAAAGTGCATTGACACGACAGTAAACAAAATTTGATCTGTAACATGTCTGTTTATTTAACAATAAGGCCAATAAATATTGACAATTGAGGTCAAAAATATCAAAAAATGCTGAATGTCAAAGGAAGTCTTTTTTGACAACATGTGTTCAAATTAAACCAAATAAAATGATATGGAAATATAGTTTAGATGTTCTGTTAATCATCTTAACAAATCCTGTTTGTCTGCTGTACTCTTCTACCAAATGAGAATGTTTTTACAAGACATGCTAAAACCATGTTGGATTACCCCACCCACTTCTGTGGACCCATAGCTCAGTAAGTAGGGCTTTCCGACCAAAGTCACATATGGTCCAATAAACTACACACATTAGAGTATACCATCAGTTAAAAAAAGAAAACTTTGGTAGGATGCAGAAAACCCACCTTATTGATACCCCCCCCCCCTTTCTATGAAGGAGATTCCCTATAACTATGAAATTTGCTCAGGGGCAAACTCGTTGGGCAAAACCGATAAGATGCTCGGCAAAGCCTCGCATCTTATATTTTTCCCCAACTCGTTTAATAAATTCAATAATACATGAGCACTCATGTAAGATCCTCTGTATATACATAAACTGACAACAATACACGAAGGGCATGTACGGCAATCCGATTGAACAGCTCTTTCCCAGACAGGTGGTAATTAATGCATCTACCCAAGCTGACAACACCATTTACCCAACAGGTGAAGAAAGGCACCGGTATGGACAATAAGAAAAAGTAACAGTAAACGGTCAGTAATAAATTACTGGGCTTGTGTGTTGGGGGAAGGTGGAAGGGGTGGTGGTGTTGGGGGCTTAAATTAAACCGGCTTTACTGGATCCAAACCCTCGCCCTTATAAAGGCTGATCAAAGTTGATCAAAGTTTTACCTAGAGTCCACCAAAGTGGTGTTTAGGCTATCAAAGTTTCCGAACATTTTCAGAGCTCTAGATAAGAGGGGTATTTGATGATAATTGAAGGATAATTTTCTTTATTTCTCATCGAAACCATATGTTGTGACCCCTCATCTGAACCGTCTCGTTGAGACGGTTCAGATGAGGGGTCACAACATATGTTTTTATCCAGAAATAACAAAAATTATCGCGAATTATCTAAAAATACTCCCTCTTATCTAGGGCACTGATTTTGTATACTGAAACACGCTTAAGCCATCTGTTAATTTGGAATGCGCTTAAGCAACATAAAATTAAAATTATCTTATCTGTCTTATTGACTTTGTTAGTAAACATCAGTGCTTTATTGGTATTCCAATGAGCACAACAGATTGTGACCGCTTGTTTCAGATTTTTTTTCTTCTCATTTTCTTATGGATAAGATTTTATGCTTTCTTTTTTCTCAAGGAAGTCGAACCGATTTTATTAAAGCATTCAATTCAGCTGAACTTCTTGATATTTAGACGACTTGTAAAATTTTGATAACATCTATTTCTGAAAATATGGCCAATCAAATGCATTCTTAATAAAGAACTTCAACTTAATAAGGCAAACTCCTCTGGCACCGCAGCCCAACTTTCGGATTTACACTAACTATAATAGCTAATGACTTTGTTTCATGTATAACGAACAGGATAATTTTGATGTCTAGTTGATTTTCCGGTCTTGATGTGTGTGTTTCGTATGCGACATAAAACGGTATATATATATTTCCGAATTCATACGTTTTGCAAGAGCCATTTTATATCCATAAGAACTCTTTCATTGTATTATAATAAATGTTATACAAATTTGTGATTCTTTAAAAGTATACTGATATTCAGAATTCCCTTTTTGGTATATTATGGAGTGAAATAACTTGATTCACTACTACTGCTTGATGCTCAAATTCTCGTTAGGTAAGCTCTACTGTCTAGTTACACCAGTAGCTCCCGATAAAGTAGCTTTACTGCCTGACGACATTGTTTGATATATGTAAGCTACACTGTCTAAGAATAGCGCTATGCTGTCTGGCAACCGTCTCTTTTGACAACTATAGCTTCTAACTCACCAAAATTTTGCATTACGGCGCCGCACGCAAACATAGCCCCATTTCGACTTCAAGCATTTGATATTGTAAGAGAAACATTTCTTGAATAAAGTGATTCGCCTGTGTATAAACTGGACCGTGATAATAAGTGACCAATTTGGACATAATCGCGCATAAAGAAATATTTTACTGGGCATGACTGCATTGTTTAGGTATTCAAAATACAAGGGTGAAATTTTTTACCCTTACATTATTTTCCGAAGTCAATATTGTTAATTTCTTGTTTTTTCCTCTCTTACAGGGATCGATAAAATGGCTGCAGACGAAATGAATTTTACTCTCGTGCCCGCCTTCAGCAGTCAGCTCTCAGAAACAACCAGCGAACCTGGATTTCTGAACTTTGAAAACACATCAGTTCTGGTGCCAGCTGTTGATTTCGAAGAAAAGTTTTCTGAAGAATTTTACAACAGATTTGAATATATTTGCAACATCATAGTGACTCCTATTCTTTGTACTGTTGGTCTTGTTACAAATTGTCTCGGCGTCGGGGTACTCTGGCATGACACAAAACAACAGAAGATGTCGATCTACTTTTACCTCTGCGCGCTGACCTTGTCGGATATCTCTTATCTCGCCCTAGGACTTATTCGGATCATTCCGGAAATCATGAAACACTTCGATTTCGAGCTTGGTAAGTGGATTGGAGCAGAAACAAAGCCGACGATTATTTACTTCGACATAATGTTTTCACACACAACAGCCGCCATGATAATTCTCATGTCAGTGGAACGCCTGCTTGCCTTGGTGCGGCCACTCAGAGTCAAGCATTCTTGGTTTGCAAAATATCCAGTCAGACTAATCTTGTTCTGCTTCTTCTACAACGCAATAATACTATTACCTTATCCGATCTGCATTGAAGTCGTGCCGGTTCCGCGAGGAAATTCGACGGACTACTTTCTTGGTTATACAAGTGATGCCAAGCAATTCATGGGCATATATGATACTGTACAAACTGTTATAGGCGATTTTATTCCATTTCTATGTATCTTGGTGACTAATGTCGCAATACCTCTGAATTATTACAGCGTCTTGAAACAACGCCTTGAGGTCTTAAAAATACCGTCTAGTCAAATGGCAGGGCAGCAGACGAAAATAACATCCACCGTTATTGCCGTGTCTTTTATGTATGTGTTGTTAGTATGCCCTTTACTCGTATCAAAAATATTACCTCACATAGATTCTGAGTACAGTTTCAATGGTAGAAAGAAGCTAGTTTTCTGGTTTTTGATTGAGATCTCCAATGTATTTTCGTTCGTCAACGCGGCTAATGATTTCCTCCTATATATTCTGGTATCCAACCATTATCGTTCTATTTTTAAGCAGAAGTATTGTCGATGCTGCAGACGACAAACGTCTTATGTTGACAGAGACCAAGGACTTTCTATTGATAGGGGAGACCGGGGCTAGTTGGTCCGCGGGGCAAGATGGTCCGAGGGCAATTTCTCTAAACTGAGAAAAATTATGACGACAGTTTATGACGCAAAGGAATCTTTGACCACGTTACACTTACTGACGAAAAGAAGATGACGATCGGAGTACGCATATTAAACTTTGAGAAGAAAAAACTGATTTTGTACCAAACAAGTAACTTTCCTGCACCCTTAATGTTATGTTTTAGTATTTCCTGTGTATCAAATAACACACTAATGTTATACATTTCCTGAAAGCTCATCACTTTTGGTATTCACTCGTGCATATTTGCGGTTTCCAAATTCAATGGTGTTTCGGTCATGAGTGAAGATTTATAGTGCGGTATGGTCGGGGTAAGTTGGTCCAACTGCGACGGGGTAAGTTGGTCCGTCGGAAACTGGTATTTTCCAAACGAAAAACTATAAAATAAGTTAGAAAAAAAATTATTACCGGTAGATATTAGTTATCCAATGCGAAAATAATACCAGAAATGAATATCATTAACCTCCACATTTGAAAAAATGCAAGTTTCGGACCAACTAGCCCCGGTCTCCTCCACATGTCCACCCCTTTAGGGTTAACAGACTTTTCAGACACAATTAACATGACTTAACAACAAGTGGAACATCAGAGTGAAATTTCGATGTCCAGATAACTATAAAATTGCAAAAAGGCTGCATTATAATAAATGATAACATGTGATTCGATGAAACTCTGAAAATCAGCTGTCAAACATATTCTTGGTTTAACCCTTTGATTGCCAGCGGACCACTTTTGTGCCACTGTATGATTGCAATAAAACATGCGTCTTCGGCAAAAGTATACTCTTATATAAAATTTATGTAAAATAACACACTTGCGAAGAAAAAAAGAAGACTAACGTTATATGTTAGTAAGATTTTTTTCTTATATATCGACCCCACAACATAACACCGAATCGGCGTCGAAGCCTTTACGTGGCTGAGGTATCAGTGAAAAACATAGATGCGCACTCTTTTAAAATAGTTTCATACTATTTATTGTTATGAAAATATATTTGTTCTAGGATTATATTTATTTTCGTTCTAACTTACCCCGTCGGTCCAACTTACCCTGCTGTCCGGACCAACTTACCCCGATAACGGGGTAAGTTGGCCCAGCTGACCTCGTCTCGGAAAACGGCTATATTTATCAGAACCTGTCATTTTCCGAATGAAAAACTACAGAATAAGTTAGAAAAATGATTATACTAGTTACACTATGCGAAAATAATACTAGCAAATGAATGTTAACGTCAGCATTTGGAAAAATGCAATTTTCGGACCAACTAGCCCCGGTCTCCCCTAATGCATCTGGTCAGCCCTGATATTCACGTATTGAATCGTACCTGTTTTGGAACCATCAAAAGGACTTATTTTTGACAATGTTTCCGTCTTGGACTGTTTTCAGAGTAAGTGCAATCTACAACTGAAAAATGAAATTGACATCAATAAGAATTGTATCCATCACGCCTACTAAATGGTGATTATATCAAATTTCAACATTAGCTATTAGACGAAGCCCAGCAGGCACATGACGTTGAAATGACGTCGTACTCACGTCGATGCGACGTAATGACGTCGCATCGACGTAAGTATGACGTCATTTTGACGTCATGTGCCTGCTGGGAGGAGACATCCTATCATGGTAAACTATAGCTCGTATAGAGGTTATGCATTTTCCTATGCATGAACGTTTGCCAGGCTCCGAGAAGTTGTTTGAATATTAAGCATTAGGTTGGGTAAGCCTGAACAATACCTAGATATTTCTCAGGCTACTCGAAGAGATATATGAGCCGCGACACGAGAAAACCAACAATGTGGTTTTGCGCCCAGCGCAGACTCAGATTAGCCTGGAAATCCGCCCAGTCTGATCAGAGTTTTCGCTCTGCGCTTAAAGGGTAGCTGAGGGTCTAAGCTACCTTCATGCGGACAGCGAAGACTCTGATCAGACAGGGCGGATGCCCAGGCTGATCTGAGTCTGCGCTGGGCGCACAACCACATTGTTGGTTTTCTCGTGTCGCAGCTCATTTATGTATACATACCTTCAAGTTGCCTAAGAAATACTGGGTATCGCTCGGGTTTACCTAAGTAAATATGCCGAACGTGTCCACTCATTTCGCACGTACAAGTAATATGGTGGAGATGCATCACTAACAAATTCATGTGCATTTTTTGCTCTTGCATAATTTATGCAAAAGAGCAGCCATTATTTCTGTGAAAATTAAACTGAATTTCTTGTTTTTATTTGCATGATTTCCCTTTTAAAGCAAATGTTTACAATGTGTTAAAAACATAAATTGATCAGTGAAGATAAATTTAAAAACTGAAAATATGCACGTTTTCAGAAATGATTATATACTTCCTGTTTTTACATGCAATTTTACGCCTAAAAATAAGCGTTTAAATAATTTTCTTGTCCCTAGAAATGTTTTTTCCTGGAAAGAAAATATTTCTACTTAGATAAAACATGGACCTTTTTAGAGTCATAGTCCAGTTAAAAGCGTCATGTCATCTCAGTAGTCTACCCTATGGTTTGTTTACATTCCACTACCATATATGGAAAGTACAACTTCAAATGTTTTAATTCTAGCGCTTTTTAATCCATTCTTATACTTTAATTCTCAAAAATGACCAGAAAGAAGTATTTTGGACGAGGTTAAACTGAATTTGGCAACTTGAAAAAAAAGTTTGCCTCGTTACTTTCCTAACTGTCAAATTTAAATTTGCTCATTAATATTCATGCTGTCATGCTCAGTTATGCTCAGTAAGTGGGAATTCATAAGATTTAATTAGATATTGCTGGGAAACCAGGGGCCAGTTTCATGAACATATCTTAGATTTGTGCTTAAGTTACAACTTAAGTTATAACTTAAGTAAAAAAGTAAGAATGACTTAAGTTCGAACTTAAGCCGTTTCACAAAGTCATCTAATCTGTTTTGACTTAAGTCTTGTCTATTTTTAGGAGTCTATTTTTAGCTGTGTTAAAAGTCTGCAATATACTTTTACGTACCAAACAACACGATGACGTACCTGGGGCGGTGGTGTGGTGGGTACCGTTTTGCGCTCTAGCACAGACAGTTACGGGTTCGAATCTCCACTTTTCCCTTTCAATTTTTACCAGTTTGTTTTATTTCCTTTTTTTAAAATTTATTTACGGTACTTTAATTCAATATATTACGGCTTTGAATGTGTTCCCTAATTTTTATGCATCCTAAAGTTAAAGCGAGTATAACAGTTTCCTGACAGGCATGTCGTTATCGAAAACTATGTTTCAAGTTTCTCCAACCTTTCGGGGATGGTCGTGGTCGGAAGATGATGCTGGGTAACTTTCAGTGCTGGGGCGTCCTACTGATATGGATAATAGTGGGGCAAGGGCCAGCTGTGTTTGCAGTAGGTGCGGGCGGGCATTGTTTGGACATTTTTTCTCTCTCCTATCTCTTTTCCTTCTCCCTCTGTCTGAGAGACGGTTCGATATAGACTTAAATACGGTCTCTAAGAGCCGTTAAACCAAAAACGATCAACCAACTAAATCTCCTATCGTTTATGCCTCGTTCAGTTGCGGCAGACACAGTAAGTGCGGAATTGATAGAGTTGTCCGGTCGAAAACTTGAAATGTTTAGAACTGTTGAGATCTTTAGCCGTTAGCAGCAGTGTATACATGTACAATGGTCAGTGCAAAAAAGTAGGGTCCCTCTTTTAGTTCATCAGATAAGAAGGGGAAGCACGGATGATTTAGGGATAATGTTTTATATTTCTCCATAAAAACATACGTTTTGACCCCTCATTAGAACCGTGTTGCCGAGACGGTTTTAATAAGGGTCACAGCATATGTTTTCCTTCATAAATAATGAAAAATATCTCAGAATCATCCCTGTTACCCCTTCTTATCTGTAGCACTGCTCTTGCTTCCTAAATAAAAGTCGACTATTTAGTGAATATTCCTACATCGGATAGGCACTTCCTCACTTCACATAACTCTTGTATTCCACCGAAACATGGCTACAGGAGAATTTTTTCGGACTTTGGCATTTCCCACTCTCATCATAGCTGAATTCCTCGATATAAAATATCCACCTTTATGTAGGCACTCACGTACAAAAACATTTACGCACGAATGATCATGCAGACCATCCACAAACTCGCACATAAGTATGACAAAGACACCACGAAACTTTCGACATTTGGACTTTCCAAGTTAGAGCAAGGACCTGCTACTTTTGCAGTAGGTGCAGTAGTTGAGTAAAATCTGTCTTAACGGGGTCATTAAGGTAAAAACAATCAACTAGTCGCAGGTTAGGCGTCAGTCTACATGGAACCTGCATGCAGGTTTAGTTTATAATTTCTTCGTATCGATAGAACGAGGGACAAGCATACAAAAGAGACACACACAAATTTGAACTAGCTTTACTTTTGACTGGAAATATGAATATAAAACATGAACTTTTCGGTGGAAATTCTCCCTTTCGTCATAGCTAGTATTTATGCATTTTCAAACGCACATACACACATATACATGAAAATTAGCACATACATACATTGCGTGCGGGCGTGCACTAAACATGCACATACACGCAAATGCACGCTTGTCGGAATCCAGTCACACACACACGCTCGCACGCACACACGCACGCACACACACACACACACACACACACACGAGTGCATGCACACACCGACACACACACACACATTGCATGACTGACAGGCGCAGAAAGACGGAGATAATATTTCGATAGCTGTTTTCCCATGAGCAGAAGATAAAACATACGGACACACACTTTCTTTCAGCTCTTCATTTTTTCTCTCTAATATTTGATTCTGATTTTATTTGACTATGTAACTTGAGAGTCAAGTGCTTCCCGATTGGCTCCAGGTGTAATGAATATAGAAAAGGGGACTATATGATGGAGTACGATCACATGATAAAGTCATTTTCATTCGCTGACGCGTGTACGCTACCAACATCCCCAAACCACACCCTTCCAGAGAGAGAGAGAGAGAGAGAGAGAGATGATAATGGTGATGATGATGATGATGTATTTTAATTGATTATCTATAATACTAAATAAACGAAGTAACGCATAAACTGCAAAATTGGTGGCATTTTCAAGCGTAATTTCTGTACTGGTTCTTTCGCATATTGCTATCATTGATAATTTCGGTTAGCGTGTGTTTTAGTTTCACGTAGATTTAAAGAATTTGGGAATCAAATTCGTCTTTCATTTTAAATTCTCCCAAGTATTTTTCTAGAAACTTCGACTATTGGTTTTTGTCAACAATGGGTGCGTTCGAGTGAAATTATCGTGTACTCGAATACACGTTTCAAATTAATCCGGTCGTTTCGGTTCTGCGTCGTTATATCGGCGCGCTGTTAGCAAGTCCAAATTTAGCAGGTTCTAATGAAAACATCCGACCCATGGTCGTACGTCATTCCCCATAAATATCGATTTATTTTTGTATTTTTGCTCATATGTCTAAACGGATGAAGAACTAAATAGTCCCGACGGCCCTGGCTCGAAACGACCCATTTTCTTCCAGAATGATAGTCAATACGAGTAGCCAATCGAACTCGCCCATTGAAGAATAAAGCTCAACGCACATGGTCTTTCGAAAAGTTGGACGGACACACGGCCCAAGTGTGTGCGGCTATGGTTACGTACCGCTGAGCAACTTGGGGAACGTCGTTAGGAGAATTCAAACTGAACTGAACTTTCAAAAAGACAAAAATTAAAAATGTCTGAGGTTAACACACATGCGCCAGGTAAGAAAGGGCATTTTTCCAGCGAAGCAGACAAATCAATTTCAATGATTCAACGAAGCTAATTAAGCCTTTAGTCTTCAGAGGGCTTGAATATTTTCCCCCAAAACGTTCCAGGACCCAATTTTTCCAGAAAAAAAATACCCAGGACAGGTCACATAACCAATATGGCAAACATTTATTATGGTGAAAAATTTCAAAAATCGTCTTCCCCAGAACCACGCCGGGCCGCGTAGCGCAATCGGTAGGGCACCTGACTCATAAGTCAGAGGTCCTGGGTTCGAAACCCGGTCTGGCCACATACTTTCGTTTCTCCTTCCGCTGATTCAAGAAGGGCAGTTGTCAGTTACTCAGCGAAAGTATGTGCACTTAGTACTGGTGAACCGCTTAGGAGGTCTAAGCCTGCCCAGGAATAGTGTGGTTAGGTTAACTGACCGTCCCGACATGACCTTAGCTGTTTACCGTGGACGTTAAGCATCAAATCAACCAATTCGCCCCCAGAACCACAAATCCTTTGATCTTGAAACTTAGCATGTCGCATCAAGGACTCAAAAGCTCAACAAAATTTATATAAATGATGACCCTGGGATGACCTTGATCTGTTTTACGGCAAGGTCAACTTTTGAGTCACTTAGGTTTTTCTATAGGAAAAAGTGAAAAAAGTTGTGTTTTTTTAGAAACAATGCAGTCTGCTACCTGAAAGTTTGTAGATGCAGACAACTAATTAGGTAAATGAAGCTTTAGTGAGTGTTCATGGTAAAGGTCATATCTTCACCTGGGCCTAAGGCCATTTACATTGAAAAATTAAAACTCGATTTTTTTTATATATATAAACTTGACCATCATGAAATATTTCCGCGCTTGCGCGGGCTCTTTTCTAGTTTTATAAAAAGAGACACACATCAGTGTGTATACGAATGCGTTCGTATAAGGCTTTCATAAACTTATCGGCCGTGTCGTGAGAAAATGTCCTGAATGTACAGGCCTGGGCTGCCATGTACATACCGTTTTACCTGGTAAGCACTCAATGCCGCAGGGAATGGTTCCTGTCCGAGCCCTGTCTTCACCACGTTAAGAAGTACTCGTCTATATGACTCGTGTAAACAGTTTAAGTAGCTTTGGTTTAGCTGTGGTAGAGCTGTGAATTTACCCGGAAATGACCACAATCACAGAACATAGAGTTTTCGGAGCACGAACAAAAGAAGACTGAAGGAGGATGAAATCAAACCCTATCATGTACAGTGTCTACTAAATGAACAAAGAGGAATCGGAACAGAAACCACATATTCACGCCTTCCAATCGCTCTCATGCGAAACCACGGTTCAGAACGCCAATCCATGAGAGGAGTTTCTGGTTCTGCATGAGGGGAGCCAAAATCGTAAACAAATTTGACATTGGCACAAGGTTTGAGGTACTTATTTTCTCTGAAAACTATTTATGCAAAAAAATAAGAATGCTATTTTGTCACATATACATTGGTACTTCGGCACATAAAAGGATTAGGCACATGGCCTTGCATTTTTCTAGATATGCATTTAGTACGGCGGAGCATGTGTTCAATGTCAATCTCGGCGATATATACATGTAGGGAAAAGTCGCATTCTCTTGCTTGATTTTGAGTCTCTGACCTTGTCAGTCGCAAAGAAGTGAACAGAACTACTGTATGCGTGAATCCAAACGTTGAAAGTAAGCTTTCCGTGATGGAAAGTTTAGAATTTAGAAAATATACGCAAAAACTTTGCATTGTCAGCCCGGTTCCGCATGAGATAATAGAAAATATAAGGAATTTTTTATCAAACACTAAAACAGTTTCTGAACAATAATTGGATCAAAACTAACTTGATTTCTGTGATATATCATTATTTTATATATTGCAGATGACTTTCTGGCTGTTTTAATCCCCGTATGTCTGCCTGTGAGGCATGCAAGGGCGTTTGAAAGAGGGTTTGCAAAAGGTCATAAAAGACAAACGGGGAATAAAAAACAGCCAGAAAGTCATCTGCAATGTATAAAATAATGATTTATCACAGAGCTCATGTTAGTTTTGATCCAGTAATTGTTCAGAAGCTGTTTTTGTGTTTGATAAAAAATCCTTATATTTTCTATTATCTCATGCGGAACCGGGATGACGATGCCTAGTTTTTGCGTATATTTTCTAAATTCTAAACTTTCAATCACGATAAACTTACTTCCAACGTTCGGATTCACGCATACAGAAGTTCTGTTCACTTCTTTGCAACTGCCAAGGTCAGAGACTCAAAATCAAGCAAGAGAATGCGACTTTTTCCTACATGTATATATCGCCGAGATTGATCTCGAACACATAATCCGCCGTACTAAATGCATATCTGGAAAAATGCAAGACCATGTGCCTAACCCTTTTATGTGCCGAAGAACCAATTTATTTGTGACAAAATAGCATTCTTATATTTTGCATAAATAGTTTTCAGAGAAAATAAATACCTCAAACCTTGTGCCGATGTCAAATTTGTTTACGATTTTGGCTCCCCTCATGCAGAACCGGAAACTCCTCTCATGGATTGGCGTTCTGAACCGTGGTTTCGCATGAGAGCGATTGGTAGGCGTGTATTGGACGTGCAGTAGCAAAATTGCTTGTGTTCCGAACCGCTTATAGGTAACAATACAACATAAAATACAAGTAAGAATTCGAAGCGCATAACGAACGAACAAAACAGTCTTCATTTATAAACGCATTTCGAGGTATATCCTGAATATTGACAGCCTATCATCAGCATATCTACCTTACACATTTTAAGTTAGAACTTAAGTCACCTCGCTGGTTGACTTAAGTTTATAGCAAAATCTAAGCAAAGAGTTTCAACTAAGATTTTTTGTGAAACCACGTAAGTATACACTTTTGACTTAAGTTATAACTTAAGTCAAAAGTTCTTGCTTAGATCGTTTGTGAAACTGGCCCCAGGTTTTAGCATATGCAAAGAAGGAAAAGTTGTTAGTGCGCATGCGTCTTTCTACGTTTCTGAAGCTTACGTACCATATTTCTTCTGCTATAAGACGAAGTTTTTCCCGCTCCAAAACACCCCAACAAATCTAGATACATCTTATGAGACGGATCTAGATTTGTGGATTGTTTTGGAAGAGAAGTATCGATCTTACAGCAGAATTTCATGAAAGACTTATTTAGATATTTTAGGGCATTTTAGAGGGCGCCGAATTATAGCCGGATAGTTACAGTATTCATTAAGTAGCTCTCACAGTTTTATTTCTGTTTTCATCCTGTAAAAATAATTTTCTGGCGGTGACTTATAACGATTAACATATGGGGATGTCATGGTCGTGAAATAAGTTCTACTTATCTACAAGTCCATCTATTAATCACAATTCTCATTGAAAGAAAATTAAATCATGGTTTGTGTTGATGAACTTAAGTTGATTTAAATGTGGTTTCAGTATTGTGTCGACAAGATGGGTCTGACAGTGTTTGTTTCTGACTGAAGATGGATTTTAGGTTATAAAAGATAGAAAATAGGTAAAAATAAATGTTTTTCGTATAGTCTGTTCAGTCTGTTGTGTGTACAAGCGTTTCTTGTTTCATTGAACCGTTACGGAAGCTAAGGGCGAGGTTTGGGTCCGGTAAAACTAGTTTAATCCCTCCTCCCCCCAGTAATCTTTTGCTGACCGTTCGAAGGCGGTACTTCTCTTGCGGTTCCTTGATGTCATGTTGCTCTGTGTCCGCTTGTCTATGGACTCTGGCTGTTTAGTCGCCTGTACTGCTGCCCGATCTGCCTTCTGTTTTATTTTGTAGGCATATTTAGAATAAAAAGATAAGTAAAATAGATGTTGATGCTGTTATTGGGGTAGCTGAATGACCATCTGTTTGGGAAAGAGCTGCTCATTCGGTTTACTGTGCGTGTCTTTCGTAAACTTGTGTCAATTTCTGTGTGTATGTGCTTCTTTCCCTATTGGTTTTGAGAGCGGAATGTGGGATATGATTGTATTAATTCCTGATCATTGCCTATCTTCTTACTTTCCATAGTCAGTTTTATTAATATATTATTATTGTGGTTTGTTTAGAAACACAACCGAGATTTCAAAGAATGATTAACACCAAAATCTTATGGTCCTATATTGTGTATGTGAAACAAGAAAAAGATAATCGTCGCAGATTAAATAGAAGTGTGTTTTGTAATATGTCTCTAGTTGAAGAGTTGACAATAACTTTCCCGAATATAACTCACGTCAGCTAAGTCGGTAGGCACCCACAACCCTAACATTGACACTGGGTAGCGACAATGACCTATCTCAAAATTGGGCTGTCCAATTTGGAATTCAAAAATGGACTGCAGTCAACTTTGAAATTGACCTGATTTCGATATAGTTACCAACATGGTGCACTGTTTATTTGTGTATATTAAACCGAAAGTAGAAATCAGAAGTAGATCTAAATCGAAAAAAAAACCCCAGAAAGTTTTGAATATCTGCGTCTGTTTTCTTTTGTAAAATTACCAACAAGAGGAACATTTTGAATTAATATATGACAGACTGTTAGTATTCACAGTGCATGCGACGGGAAAAAAAACGAAGATTGAATATTCCTTGACCTTTGATATTATTGGCTAAATTGCTAGTATTCACAGTGCATGCGACGGGAAATAACAAAGATTAAATATTCCTTGACCTTTGATATTATTGGCTAAATTTTGACATACGTGTTATTTGACCAATGAAATCTTGTGAAATGTGGAACAATATCGAAATTATACGCGTCTGTGACGCGAAAAAATGTGCAGAATCGAAATGTACGTATGGTGTCACTAGTAAAGCGTTTCTTAGATTATTTGACTACTCCCCGCTATTGTACCTTAATATACTAGTATAAAATAAATAGAAAGCGGAATCTCAGACCTGTGCAGGGAAAGATAAGAAAAATATGGGCTTTCAAAAGTGTTTATTTTTTTGCCCCTCAGTGTATAGTTGTGATCATTTTTTATAGGTACAATTAGCATGTGCAAACATACAGGTTTCGAAGAATGACGCTTTTGACAAAAAAAATGGGACAGGCAATATATTTCATTGTAAGCCTTGTGTCGTAATGACTGAGCCGCGACGCGAGGAAACCAACAATGTGGTTGTACGCCCATCGCAGACTCAGATCAGCCTGGCCATCCGCCCAGTCTGATCAGAGTCTTCGCTGTCCGCATGAAGGTAGCTTAGACCCTTAGCTATCCTTTAAGCACTTAGCAAAGAGCCTGAGCAGACTGGGTGGATGCCCAGGCTGATCTGAGTCTACGCTGGGCGCACAAACACTTTGTTTTGTTTTCTCGTGTCGCGGCTCAATTGTAATTTAAAAATTGTTTATTACAATGCCATCAGGTGTAGCTACTGAGCCGCGACACGAGAAAACCAACAATGTGGTTGTGCGCCCAGCACAGACTCAGATCAGCCTGGGCATCCACCCAGTCTGATCAGACTCTTCGCTATGCGCTTAAAGGGTAGCTAAGGGTCTAAGCTACCGCTATGCGGACAGCGAAGATTCTGATCAGACTGGGCGGATGCCCAGGCTGATCTGAGTCTGCGCTGGGCGCACAACCACATTGTTGGTTTTCTCGTGTCGCGGCTCAATTATTACTCCTGGTAAATCAAATTTTAATTAGCGAAAGAGTGCGTTCAAGTTCAACTTTATGGTCATAAGTTCAAAATTTCAGTCTTCAACAATGGCATATCAGATAATTATCGGGAGTTATAGGGTGCGCAGGGTAAGGAGTAGGCAAAATAAAATACGATCCATGAAATATAATGTCACTATATATGTATGTATCAAAATATAATTTTCAGTAAAAATTGCGGTGGTCGTGGTCGGGCGATGGTGCTGGGTAACTTCTAAGTGCCAGGGCGTCCTACTAATTTAGATGATAGTAGGACAAGGGCCTACTGTACTTGCAGTAGGTGAGGGTTGTTTGGACATTTTTTTTCTCTTCCCTATCCTGTACTTTATTTCTCCCTCTCTCTGGGAGTTGGCTCGATTTAGACTGAAATACTGTTTCAAAGAGCCATTATCCCCAAAACAACCAACCAACCGACCAACCGATTCAGTAAAAAATAAATTCCAAATACTGGCTTCCAAATAGCCACAAATAACAAGACGCGAAATATACTTGTTTCTCTGGAAATCCAGCCTCGATTGGCTTACTGTCGATGATATGGTACCTAAACACTTAAGATAGAGAAAATCCGAAAAAGGTCAGGACCACCATAGACTACTACTATACAAGGTCAAACATATTTACATGTAAGTTTCGATATTGTAATATACTGCCACATTTTGATATGTGTTGAAGAAGTATGTTTACATGTAATTTTTTAAATAAATTTAAGTTTTTACCGTGTAAATTTTTCACAAAGTAGATTTGTTGTCCCCCGCCTTTTCGAAGAAAAGCGGAGGGACATAGTTTTCGGCATTCCGTCCTTCCGTCCGCCCGTCCTTCCGCCCATCCGTCCTTCCGTCCTTATTTCCGTCCTTCCGTCCCCCTAATGTAGTAGGTACCTTGTGTGCGCAACTCCTCCTACAGTTTTATGCCGATTCTTTCGAAACTTTACAGATGTTTTTGTCATGGTCTGAAGATACGCATGTGGTTTGGATATAATCCTGAGATTATTTTTTGTCACTTTTTCCACAACTTGAACTTAGTAATTTTTTAGGCATTTTTACTATCAAAGTGACTAGATAGTGGGTACCTTGTGTGCACAACTCCTCCAACAGTTTTATGCCGATGCCTTTGAAACTTCACAGGTGTTTTGGTCATGGTCTGAAGATACGCATGTGGTTTGGATATATTCCTGAGATTATTTTTGTTACTTTTTCCACAAGTTGAACTTAGTAATTTTTAGGCGTTTTTACTATCATAGTGACTAGATAGTAGGTACCTTGTGTGCGCAACTCCTCTTACAGTTTTATGCCGATGCCTTTGAAACTTCACAGGTGTTTTGGTCATGGTCTGAGGATACGCATGTGGTTTGGATATATTCCTGAGATTATTTTTTGTTACTTTTTCCACAAGTTGAACTTAGTAATTTTTTTGGCGTTTTTACTATCAAAGTGACTAGATAGTAGGTACCTTGTGTGCGCAACTCCTCATACAGTTTTATGCCGATGCCTTTGAAACTTCACAGGTGTTTTGATCATGGTCTGAAGATACGCATGTGGTTTGGATATAATCCTGAGATTTTTTTTGTCACTTTTTCCACAAGTTGAACTTAGTAATTTTTTAGGCGTTTTGACTATCATAGTGACTAGACAGTGGGTACCTTGTGTGCGCAACTCCTCATACAGTTTTATGCCGATTCCTTTGAAACTTCACAGGTGTTTTGATCATTGTCTGAAGATATGCATGTGGTTTGGATATAATCCTGAGGGTTTTTTTTATTACTTTTTTCGCAAATTGAACTTAGCCATTTTTCATACATTTTACTATCAAAGTGAATATAGTTGGTACCTTGTGTGTGCAACTCCTCCTACAGTTTTATGCCAATTCCTTTGAAACTTCACAGGCGTTTTGATCATGGTCTGAAGATATGCATGTGGTTTGGATATAATCCTCACATTATTTTTTTTTATTACTTTTTTCATATTTTTAACTTAGCCGCTTTTCCAGCTCAAACACTTAAGTGTATATACAGTGGAGACCTAGTTTCCAAGGCGGGGGACATAAATTCGTCGAATTTGCTTGTTTAACTATACCCCCTGTTCTGATGATATCGTTTCTTTTAACGTCAAAAGGAGATTAATGCTAAGAATGTTTTCAGAAATTATTTGTTTCTAATAAAGCATTTATGATCACTTCTAGGGAATAAAACTGCAAGAAAAACGAAAGAACTGAATTGATAGCTTATTCCGTCTTTCAGGGACGAAGGTTTCAACACGCCAGGGGTTCATTTTTGCCATGACATTTATTTTGCGTAACGTGACGTCTCGTTTATTGAACACTTACGAATCTCGTATTTCGCGACGTCAATTACTCCCGAAAATGCAAAACCGGGAAAAATAAACACCTAGCCTGTTTCAACTCTTCTGTCTACAAAACTGAATGAAATATTTCTACAATTTGTTTCGCTTTTCATTTTGATATGCTCTTAAGAATAACTCGACATGCTTTTATCAGAAGTGAAAGAGGATCGCTCTTAGCACCAAATTTAGTCTGACGCTAATAAAATCGACGTTATAGTTTAAAAAATCTCCTTTGAGAAATATTTACACGGTAAAATCTTGATATTATTTCATCAATATTTCAACTTCACATTTTCTTTCAAACATATCAAAATTTGATACATATTTTTCGGAGCCGTTTTTTCTCCTCTATTTCAGTTTCTACGCGATAACTGCAAATTTCAAAAGCTAATGAAAATGAATGATTGCATTAATTCACCCGTAATGCGTAGAGATTGGGCAAAAGTTATAGCACAGGTTTATGGGTCTCTTGATGGCATGCACTTTGGTATGAGATTTATTTCAATACCTCAAAGGACTGCTGAACAATGTCGATTAAAGTGGATACCTGAGAGCTATAATTTTTGCGTAAAAAACAGTCAAACTCGTTCTTCCCCCTGGTTGTTGTGCAATGGAATCGACTACCAGCTGATGTTGTTCTGCTGCCTAAACTGACTCAGTTCAGTGTGGCAGTCAGGTCTCTTGACCACCAGATGCCATAAATACAACAGACCTGTTTTTAACCTGATTTTAATATCTCACTTCTGTTAACAGTTTTAACCCTTTAATCTTTCTTCACCTCACTTTTGCACTTTTTAGACTCATCTATTCATCTCACTTTTTTCTTCATGGCGCGCAATCATCCTGCACGTAATCCTCGCGAGGGGGTGTTGCAGTATAACTAGATAGATAAACCGTCACATTTTCACGACGTCATTGGAATTAGTGGAGTTGCTTAATGTCACAAAAATATGCTCCCGTGTCCACTTTTTGTTAATCAGGGTTTATATATATCAAAATGTTTGTCAATCTAAGCAGAGTCAGAAAATGGTTCCTGCGAATTTTTTTATGACCTTTATATGGTCAAGGTCAAGGTCAAATGCACGGCACTATAATTTTTCACCTTTATTTCAGTTCTCTCCATTTTAAGACATTAATGTTGTGTTTCAAAGGCATAAATGAATTTAGTTTTATGAAAATTGTCATTTGATGGACAAAATCAGGAAAACGATAAGAAAAAAATGATTTTGGAGAGCTTTAGCGAGCATCATGCGGGTATTTGCAGTAGGGGAGACCGGGGCTAGTTGGTCCGCGGGGCAAGTTGGTCCTAGGGCAATTTCTGTTAACTGAGAAAAGGTTATGACAACAGTATAGGATCAATGAAGTCTTTGATTATGTCACATTTACTGAAGGGAACAAGATGGCGATCGGGGAATGCGTATAAATTATTGAGCAGAAAACTCGATTTTGTACCAAATAAGTAACTCGCTTGCAGCTGTAACCATTTGTTTTTGCATCTCCTGTGTCTCGAATTACACTCTAATGTTATACATTTCCTGAAAGCTCAACATCTATGGAATCCAAACGTACATATTCGCTGATTCTAAGTCCAATGGCGTTTCGGTCATGAGTGAAGAATTAGAGTGTGGTATGGTCGGGGCAAGTTGGTCCATCTGCGACGGGGTAAGTTGGTCCGTCGGAATCTGTCATTTTCCGAACGAAAAACTATAGAATTAGTCAGAAAAATGTTATACGAGTTGCGCAATGCAAAAATCATGCCAGCAAATGAATATTAACCCCAGCCTTTGAAAACAAAATGCAATTTTAGGACCAACTAGCCCCGGTCTCCCCTACATGTTTCCCCCTTTTGAGTTCACCATGTTCACGTGACTTTTCAGACACAACTAACATGGCACAATGTACTGTATCAAAGAATGAAATTTCGATGTGCATATAGGTATGCATTAAAATCGCAGAAAAGGTGACATTATAATAAATGTTACAATCTAATCCCAAAGAACTCAAAAAGTCAGCCGTCAACATTTACTTGGTTTAACCCCTTTGAATGCCATCGGGCCACTTTTGTGCCACTGTATGTTTGCAACAAAACAGATGCGTCTTCGGCAAAAGTATAATCTTACACAGAAATATATTGTAAAATAACAGTACACTTGTGAAGAAAAACAGACGACTGTTAAGAAAATGCATTTTTCTTATTTATCGACACCACAAAATAACATAGTCAAAATCTTTGTGACTGAGATATTATCAGTGAAAAACATAGATGCACATTCTTTTGAACTAGTTTCGTGTTATCTATTGTTGTTTATTATGAAAATATATTGGTTTGAGGATTAAATTTATTTTCATTCCAACTTACCCCGCCGGTCCAACTTACCCCGCTGTCCGGACCAACTTACCCCGATAGCGGGGTAAGTTGGTCCGGTTGACATCGTCTCGGAAAACGGCTATTTTTATCAGAATCTGTCATTTTCCCCAGCGCAAAAATATAAAATAAGTAAGAAAAATGATTGTATTTGTTACGCAATGCAAAAATAATACCAGCAAATGAACATTGGCCTCAGCATTTGGAAAAATGCAATTTTCGGACCAACTAGCCCCGGTCTCCCCTACTTTTTCCACATAAATACAATGAAAATAGAGCTTTATATAGACTGGGTCGACAAAACATTCAGTTACAGACTTCGTATGGTATTATATAGCAATCCCTTAAATTATGAAAAATAGGGTTGGGCCCTAACGAACACAGTTGTTGCCATGGCAACCAGTATTTTCGGCCAGCAAACCTTATATCGAATCGGATTTCTATATCCGCAATGCGCTAGCTGATTCATTCTTTGGTCAACCGTTCGAGATGGAGAAATAATATGCAGAAGGCCCATAGACTGGTAACACTTTTTTTTAATTTGTAGGTAAGTGGAAATACCGTATGTCGAATGGTCACACTAAACACCGTATAAACTGATATCGTAGGTGTGAGATTTCGGAGAAAGTCTAGGGTACATGAAAGCTTGCTGTACATTTCTGTTTTCTGTTTTAAAGCAATACTAGTGTAGCGTAAGAGATTTACAAGCAGGTAAATATAAGAAGCGAGGACTGAGCTTGCACAGAAATCATCTTGCCAACTAGGAAACAGCTTTTATAGCCCAAGTCGAGACTACCAAGTAATCAAATATGACTAAGATATATCGCCATGCTATTATATTAAGTAGCCTAAATTGTTAAAGGAAATAATATCAAAAGTACAAAAAGAATCGGGTCTCTGTATCGTGCCATGCGTACTACTGCAGGGAATGCTGGTTTGTTTTCATTATAAATATGAGTCGAGAAACAAATGAGAGACATAAGTTTACATGAAAATTTTGTTTTGCTTGTAAAACCTGTCATTACTATACCAGTGTTCTAGAGGACCTGTGCCGCATTGCCGAATATTTCCTAAGATTACCTAACCAAAATATTCTGTGTTTTAACAAACGAACGCGAACATTTTTCTGACCGAATAAAATAATTTATACATTATATACATAATCCTCTATTCTACCAGCCGACTGTTTCAGTTTTAGGGTTTATTTCTTCAATCTGTAATAGCTGTATTGTCAATGTTAAGATCCCCGACATGTTGGTATAAAAAGATAGCAGATAAAGAAATATTATCCTGCCAGTAATTGTTTCCAAATTATTAGCAAGGTGCACTAATTTCATTTCTCTACGGAGATATTATATCTATATTTCTGCAATTTAAATTTCTAAAAGAGAACGTTTTGAATATATACTAATGTCTACGCTTAATACATAATGAGTCGTTAACTTACAAGCATCGAAGTCGCGAATTTTAAAGATAGGGAGTATGAGGACATGGAAGATTCTAGAATTACGTGTACTGCTCCTACATAATTAACTGCCCTGGTATCAGACATATCGGTATGGTGTAATGTGATATGTTGAAAGGTTTAGAAAAGCCTCAAATACGTGTGCCAGATCACACAAAACACACGATAAATCCATATGGAAGCTATGATATAGGCTGTTTATCTCTATATAAGAAAGACTCAAGAAGCGGAGTCCGACAAAAAGAGAGAAAAAAATCTGATTTGGAATGCTCATGCTGACAAAAGAGTTAAACATGCATTACGCTCTATGCAGTTCAGGATCACATTCATTATCAAGATAAATGTGTCGAACCCCCACCAGCTGTCCCAGAAAAATATATTCTCCCGCATAGGTCGTTGATAAAAAGCTGTGAAAATCATGTAATTTTTTCATGGTAGGGGAGACCGGGGATAGTTGATGCACGGGGCAAGTTGATGCAGTTGGAATATAAAGACAATGACGTCATTATGGACGTCAAAAATGACGAATTAAAGTAGACACTGACAGCCGCCATCTTTTCCTGAAGTTTTGCGGAATTTGGACAACAAATGAGAATTTGGTGAAGAAAAGTTCATTTTTGACACATCTAAGTAAATTTATGGTATTTTGCAATGTCTCGTTTAGCGCACATTTGTTTCTGGTTGTTCATAATTCTTTTATGCACACAGGTAGAGAAATCTTTCATCTTCAAAATCGTACACTCTTCTGAAGGAAAACATTGTGTATTAGTTGTCTACCTTGCTGAATGTCACATGGGGTATGGTTGGGGCAAGTTGATGCAATGAGCATGGGGCATGTTGATACACCATAGAATCCTACGATACTGGATTAGCTGTTCACAATATTTGGATGGATTTGATCTCTAACTGATGTAGAACTATGTACAAAAGTTTAAGCATTTCGGCTTCTTGTATTTTAGAATACGGTGTATTTTGTCATCTTCAAACAAATATACAATGGCATTCGAGCCATGTCACAGCAATTCCTACAATTTACATGTGCGCCCAGCGAAGACTCAATACATCCGGGCAGTCTGATCAGAGTCTTTGCTGTGCACTCTATGAATAGCCAAGGACCCATACCTTTTCGTGTGGCCAGTGAAGACCCTGACCCGAATGTGATGATGCACAGGCTGGTCTGAATCTTCGCTGGGCGCACATGTGTATTGTACGAATTGCTGGGCCCCGGTTTATTCAATATAGCATCTATGACAATGAAATGATATTTTCCCGTTTGAAATGTTTTAAAGTTTCAGAAATTAAAGTATAGAATGTTCTTATCATTTTATCGTACAATTATTCATTTACAAACATCTCTCCTAGAGATCTTTTGCTGGAGATAGGCCTAACTTCATGGCTTAAATACTTTTGATAAATGGATCTAACTAGAAAGCACTGAGGAAACCCCATTTTGTCCATAGAAACGGTCAGTTTACTGTAGTATTTGTTCCATGGACTTGTAAAGCCCAGAAAAAGTCTGTGTCAACTTGCCCCAAGCGTTGCATCAACTTGCCCCACTACTGGGGCAAGTTGATGCATTCGACTTGCCAAAGAAATCTACTCAAACGGAGGAAAAATATACCAAAATTCAAGAATTACTATTTGATTTTAAATGCAGAAAAGACAGAGCTTTTAGTACATACAAAGATGATCAATATTGGGAAGTCCAGTCACGAGATATGTCAACAAGTCTAAAAAGTGCATCAACTATCCCCGGTCTCCCCTACAATAGAAAGATAACAGTGTTACAGACGGGGTAATATACCACCCCGGCAGAATGGGAAGGGGTGGGAGGAGGTAAGGCAGTGGATAGACAACCATCTGTGATCTGGTTCATATCATGTTCGTGATTGATTAACCTTTTTCATAAGAAATGAACGTATGTTTATAGCGATAGTATTTTTCGCGACACGACAAAACCAACAAAGTGGCATTTGCGCCCAGCTCGACTCTGATCCTCCTGGGAATCCGCTCAGTCTGATTAGAGACTTCGCTGTCGGCATGGAGCTAGCCTAGACTCTGAGCTACCCTTCAAGCGCACAGCAAAGGCTCTGGTCAGACTGGGCGGATGCCCAAGTTGATCTGAGTCTTTGCTGGGTGCACATGCCACTTTGTTAGTTTTGTCGTGTCGCGGCTCACATATGCTTAAAGTGAAATCGTTACTTGCGATTACAGTTGTATTACTAGTTTGTTGAGCATAAAGATCTACTGTTTAGTATTCATTCATAAGCTTCAAGTCAGTTAAGAGTTGGTTGCTGAGGATTCAAACTGGTTGCTCAATTCTAATACAAAACACGTTTATTTTTCTCCAAGAGAATTAAAAGTCACACAGCTGTACTTCAAACATTGCAATCTAGTTCATTGCACATATAGGATGTTCTGTTTGAAATTCAGTTAAGGTTTGAGCGCTGTTTAAATTTAGTCGCTTAAGGCACATATTGGAAGCTGTGGGCGGATACACAGAGGTTTTCAATGTATTTTTTTTTTTACTCTATCGACTTTATTTTGTCTACATAATTTGTAGGGCATAAAAGATAAATTAGTGCAACATGGTCAAAAATTCCAAATCTCATAAGAGTTTGTTGCTAGGGGCTCCAACCGGTTGCTAAGGACACATTTATCAACAGATTGTAGAAGTCCGACAGTTTCCAGTTGGAACGCAGCTCCAAGGAGTAGGGATATAATCAAACACATAGCAACGATTATTTGTTCGAAATTGTCGCCATCAAAATGGCTATCGACGAACACCATAGTACTTTAACGCCACCATACAGATTAATCAAATCGCCCCACCGGTTGAAATTTTAAGAGCACTTTCCTGACTTCCATTATTGAATTTTTCTGTTAAAGTAATTCCAGGACATCCTTTTCCGCCTGTGTAATTATTGACGAAACAGTGCCCTTTACGTCAGCGTCAAACATGTAAACAAAAAATTACGATTTACAGCTTATTCGACTTTCTCCAAAACGCAGACCTATGCCATGATAAATATTGATATATATTCTACTATTATGTGAAATTTCAGAAAATTTGGTTTTGGAACATTTTAAAATTGCAAAATAACATATGACCACCCGGTTTGAAAACAAACCGAAAAATTAAATGGCGTCGAAATCATGCCAGCCTTACGCGCTAAGTTTTCACTGCCAAATTTACAAACTCACAATTCGGCCTGTCCGTAGAAACGTAACACCTCTCACTGATTAATCTTCAACCAAGACCGAATAAAACAGTCAAGCAAATACATTTTATTCATATTTTATTTTCAGATACAATAATGTCAACTCTCACCTCTATGCTCTAGCAAATCGTAAACACAAGCTTATGACGTGATTTTGAATCGATTAGAAGTTTGTATAATCATGGCTTAAAAGACGGACTTAATCAGCAATTGATGTTCATTTAGGTACAGTTCATGCTATCGTTCAGGATTAGCCTTTCCCTCATAATTGAACGGTAATTTAACGGTTATTTCTTTTTTTTTTTAATTAGCAGATCACGCGCTTGATTTCAAAAGTCAAATAAACGGTTGTATGTGTGTAACCTGGGAGGGATGAGGAATGCCCCCCCCCCCCCTTCGTGGGACGGTTATTGGCGGTTAGAAGCAGGAGTGTAGGGGTTATTACACTTTACGCACAATTATGTTTATCCTTTGAGAGCAAGAACAAGGGCGTAGCTACCTATACGGCAAATACGCAAGTGCGTAATGAAATTTTGTCAAAATTGACAAAATTTCAAAACGCACCTGCATATTTGCATGCTGAAACTTTATGAATTAGACAAGATTTCCATACCAAGTGCCAAATTGGCTTATATGCTACCTGCCCCTTCAAGGAGTAGAGTTTAAAATATGATTGTGCGTATTATGAAATTGCCTCTAGCTACGCCCTTGAAGAATAAGAGGTGGGCCCCAAAGATACTTTATATTGCCGCTACTATTGAAATTTTGTTCAATTTACAAATACCAGCATCATCAAATATGGCGATACCTGTTGAAATTTTGTCTATTTGACAAAATTACAATACGCACCTGGCTATTAGCGTACAGGCAGTTACGCCTTTGAGAAGAGTTAGCAGTGCACTGTATGAATGCGATGTTTTTGCATTGCCTGTATAAGTTTGAGAAACTCGTCAGGCATCTGAGTGTTTCTTTTTTTTTTTTTTTTTTTTTTTTTTTTTTTTTTTTTTGGGGGGGGGGGGGGGGGGGGAGGGGGGGGGGCAACATTTACGAATCTGCAGGTACACGGGTAGATCTACATAAAATAATAGAATAGAATAGAACATTTATTTCTCCAATTACGAACCCTTTCCGTTATGCAGTCACATATAAACAAACAACAAATCCGAATCGAATAGGACAAAAGTCGAAATACATTCATTAGGCAATAATAGGAATTGAGCTAACGGCCTTCAGATTCTCATCTGAACACTCTAAGCTACCAAATCTGGTGACGTGCGGGAAGGTTTTCACTTTTTCCCTTACTGTAGCATTTTCTGAGGGTCAGTAAGTAACGGGTGACCTGCAACAATCCAAGACTAAGATAGCTTGCACCACAAATGTTATAAAAGTTAAGATGAACAGCTTGCATGTGTGCATTCTATTATGGATCTTGGCTGGTAGCTTTTTTGTTCATGCACATTTTGCTAAATGAAGGCAATGATGGGTTGCTTGAATAAGTATACAAAGTTCATGCATATTTCAACAGTTTCTCACACGCACGCTATTTTCAACTTTCAAGCAGATTGTTTAAGTATACTGTCAATGGTCTTTACGCTTATTCGGGATGTGGAATTTGCCAAAGTGGAGCGATTCGTATACAGTTTAAGTTCATGTAACAGTACTTTGCTTCCACGGAATAAATGGCTGTTTTTGTGCCACGTGCGGCGCCAAACGTCGGATGGCACGAAGCAAGGCTCTAAAATTTTCCCCACACCTCCCACATCATGCTCATCATCGAACGCACGAAATGCTCTTCGTAACTTAATTCAGAACGGAAAGAGTTTGCTTGCAAGCCAATCAGGGTTTTGCTATTCGCTTATATATACAGTTTTGTATCTTGAAGCAGTCTTGTTAGACTAAGCAGATTTTGCTGTTATCATATCCGACAAGATTCCTCTTTCCCTGTTGCGGCTCAGCTGTTGGTAAGATTCAAATGATTGTAATAAATCTCAGTATGTGTAACAACAATGAAGCCAAATCGGATAGAGAGAGAGAGAGAGAGAGAGAGAGAGAGAGAGAGAGATTATACGCTGTCACAGCAACGACTGTTCAAGTCATGTTTGGGACCTATACATCACTCCAGGCATCAGTCAAGATGAATTCCCCCACTTCCCTGGCCCCCACCCTCGTCACCAACCGCCTCCTTCCACACGGTATGTAGGCAAATTTACGGACACGAAAGTATTACGTACGAGACATTGCGGGAAACTGCGCGTGCCAGGTAAACAACTTTTTTTCTGACAGTTTTTCTTAAATATCTCAGCACTGACAAAATATTTTACAGATCTGTTTTTACCATTATATTTAGCATATTTCCTATTATCTAGAACCGTTGAGACACTGAAGATGCACTCACCGAGTTAAGCCTGTTTTTAAGAAAACCGTGTAGATTATTGTATTTCGTCACAAATCAGCATGTACCGTCTTTGTCCCTTTATCATTTGCAAACCTGAACCCATCAGCGAGTGGCCTACTTAGTGCTCCTTACAACCACGGTTAATTCAGAGTTCAGCTTCATACGTTACAAGAATAAACAACCATCTTTCACAGGAGGGGTCTACCTTTTTGCATTTACGACCATCTCAGCATTCCTTTTAAACATTTACGACCATCTGCGCAACAAAACACAAATCTTGACACGACCATCGACAAAAACCGTCAGCTGTTGACTATAAGCTTTTGCCTAATCCATATAGGTCATATTTTCTGTGTTATTCTACCTATTTGAGGCTATGCCGTATGTTGTCTAATATATGAGTCAGGCCTGTTTTAGTCTCTTAACCGAATTTTCGACTGCGCAAACGATAGTATATTAACTTCACTTACAATGAGACAAGTAGCCTTTATCTTGGCTATTTTATCTTTTTATTTCTGTCTCTCTAGTTTTGCAAGTCTGAAGGCAAAGGTTGCCTGGCCGGGTTGCTCCTTGCAAAGCACAACTACTTGTCTGCAGTTGCATTTATATCCAGCGTATTAAACGAGGAAGAACTATCTTATATTGATCATCGTAGTATTACATGCATGATTTACATATACATACTAAAAGCCTTCCACTTTACACACTGGTAAGAAGCTTCTAAACCAAGTCGTTTGAGAGAGAGAGAGAGAGAGAGAGAGAGAGAGAGAGAGCAATGAGATATACAAACGGCTACTTCTGCAAATGGTGGATTATCAAAATTCTGCTTCCCTTCTCAGTAGGGATCAAATCAAAAAAGAATTTGCTCCTCAAGGAGCAAATTCGTTCCTTTTAGAATTAACCCTTTTTGAAAGGGGTCCGTTGTTCATGGGAACAATATCATGGTCGCACCTGCACTGCACTTCCACAGTAAAAAAATTGAGAGAACTGAATTATACGATTCTGGACGCAAATTATTCTGACAAAACTTTTGTCAAAATCCATTGGCAAGATCTTGAGATATTGACAGTTTCATATTTTTCGCTATCTCTTATGGCTGGTCAGTTTGCAACAAATGAAAATTGCTTTATGCAAAGTTCGTTCTGACATAAAGTTGGTCCAAATCCATTCAGTTGTTCCTGAGATACTGCAATTTTCATGTGTTTGCTACGTTTAGCAATGGCAGACTGCCATCTTGGATGGTCCATCCTTTTTTTTTTTTTTTTTTTTTTTTTATTCAAGGATCATTCGGCTTAAATTTGATCAAAATCTGTTCAGTTATTCTTTAGATATTGGCGTCTGAGCATAAGTGGGACTCGTAAAGAGAAACATATTTTTATTGGACAGTCTTGAAACCCAAGGCAGGACTGATGTTCCGTGCAAAATTTGATCTAAATATAGCAGTTGATTCTGGAAGAATCGTTGATTTTGTAGCTTTTACAATTTTTAGCAACGATGACCATCTTGGATTCTAGATCTGGCTGAATTTCACCATTTCGAAGCCCCGCAGTCTGATTATGCTCCATATGAAATTTGGGAACCAGGGATGCTGTGGCTCTGGAGAAATTAATTGAAAAATCTTTAACGCCAGGGTTGACGCAAATTTTTAACAGCAGGGCTGACAACTCGACACAAATGTGAACGGACTGACGGACGTGCGGAAAACCGGACGCGTATAGCGCGCCTTGCTAAGCAGGTGCGACAGTAACGGAGAAACATGGATGTGTACCCATACACCTTAAACAAGTGCATTTATACAGTTCCGTTGGCGGAGCATACATGTAGGAATGGTAATTTTGAATTCCAGGCTCGATGCCTTGCGTGGCCCTCAATTGTAATGCTGCAAGTTCATTCATATTTTCATGTTGCTCTCTCTCTCTCTCTCTCTCTCTCTCTCTCTCTCTCTCTCTCTCTCTCTCTCTGTTACTGAGAACCCAGAGGCCGTGTTCTCTGATCATTTTAATGCCTTATTTTTTTGCTACCTCATCCTTCTCTCCAACTTTTTGAGGGATGAATTCGCACTGTAAAACCTCTCACACTATAAAAGACGTGATAAGATGTGTTCCACGGTACAACTTGGACACACTACACGCTGGCATTCATAACAGACAACGACTGCAACGTTTATCCCAGTGGAAATGTTGGACTATATGCTCCAGCCTATGGAATGTCCCTTGAGTCAAGGATCAGATAAAATTGTTATAGTTATTTGTTAACTAGCCTCTAATAGCATAAGAAAACAAAAAGCTCAAATACAGCTTGTAAAATCTCAAACATCAAACAGTTTGACCACTGTTTGGCAGCAGGATGCCACTTAAGCAACAGTTACAGCTGCTTATCAGTCATCTATGTAAACAAACAATTTCATGCTGAAAAGTTCACCAGAATTTGAACTTGTAGGCTGTGGACAAAAGTGTATAGAACTCGGTCGTTTCTTGCGCATCATTTCTCCCGTAGGGGTGGGGGGGGGGGGGGGGGGGCACAAGACGTTAGAATGACGTCTTATTGATATCGGTACGACGTCACTATGACGTCGTCAATAAGAAGTGAAACAAACCAAACAAACCAGTCATTATGGCAAAAACTTAAAAAGGTTATAGTTTTTACAGACCCGACAGTTTGCTAGGATTCTAAGCCTGACCAGTTTTTCGAATGAAAATCATGTGGTAAACCCATCGTCCTGCAGTGGCTTTTGAAATGCTGCTGAAAAGGCCATAATATGGTACGACACCTCTTTTTTAAGATTATAATGCATTTTGGAAGGGCCTCGTGGTCCAGATAAGCAAACAAAAACTAACCAAAGTTACTCTCCCTTGTAAAACGGTTGAAATACAGCGATGTACCGATAAACCTAAATTCTGAGTAACTGCCCATTTGCACTGATCATGACTCATAGTTTATGCGAAGAGATCATATCAGACTGCACGGTAGCGCAAGCTGGTCTGAGTTTACTGTTCGTTCATGCCGTAACATACTCTTTCACCTTAAACTGTAGTTGTATTTCATAAGTGTGCATGTCCGTCTTTTTGTTCCTGTTATGATCTGTCATTTGAAATTCTTGCCTTGATTATATTTAGTTACTCTACTATCTATTACCTTCTGTAGGTGCTCCTGTGTGGGCCGAAAATTCGTAATAAACTTCTTGCATACTGTTGTATCTTGTTTTCGGCGGGTTCGAGAACAGCAAGCACATTTTGAAAAATGACAATATGCATTTGTAATACACAGCAATAAGCATGAGCATGTAAAAATATGTCGCAAATGCGCACATGATCTGGCGCAAAGTACTCAGGGTCTCTCATTTGTCACTCATGTTCATATACCAAGTGTTCGTTGACTGTTTATGCCAGAAAGAATGCATTACACACATGCAACATTAGGTCTGAATGTTTCCTGCTGGGACAAGCCTTTTCACGCAACCCCTCACATACTGATATGCATATTTGAGATGCCGAGTGACAAAGGGTTCACAAAGCGTGTAGAGGGCTTGAAAATATTGCGGTTCTGCAGTTTCAAACAGCCGCCTTGCCACTGCCGGGCTGGGGTCAGGTCGTACATTGAAGTTGTGACGCAAGTTAAGGGGAGACGACTAAGGGCGGGTTAACTTCAAAACGTCAGTCTGGACGTGTCTGTTGTGGCTGAGCACCTAATACTTAGCTAGCAATCCCCATCCTTCCGTTTTATCAATAAAATCTCAATCGAAAGTTAGTCGACCATCTTACCACTATTATCACTGGACTGAAAATCTAGATTGAGGAGAAGACACGATTAAGTGCAAAAAATCCAAACATGAAGGATTTCGTACATGATTTTTGTTGATAGTCGTGTCATGATTTGTGTTTTGTTGCGCAGATGGTCGTAAATGTTTAAAAGGAATGCTGAGATGGTCGTAAATGCGAAAAGCTAGACCCCTCCTGTGAAAGATGGCTGTTTATTCTTGTAACGTATGAAACTGAAATCTGATTTAACCGTGGTTGTAAAGAGCACTTACTAGGACACTCGCTGATGGGTTCAGGTTTGCAAATGATAAAGGAACAAAGGCGATACATGCTGCTTTGTGACGAAGTACAAGAATCTACACGGCTTTCTAAAAAACAGGCTTAACTCGGTGAGTGCATCTTTAGCGTCTCAACGGTTCTAGATAGAAGGAAATATGCCACATATAAAGGTAAAAACAGATCTGTAAAATATTTTGTCAGTGCAGAGATATTTAAGAAAAACTGTCAGAAAAAAAGTTGTTTACCTGGCACGCGCAGTTTCCCGCAATGTCTCGTACGTAATACTTTCGTGTCCGTAAATTTGCCTACATACCGTGTTCCATCCCCACCTGGCTTGTTTCTTTCTAAGTAACTTGAGCCGCGACGCGAGAAAACCAACGATGTAGAGATAATCCTGGGCATCCGCCCAGTCTGACCAGAGTCTTTGCTGTCTGCAGGTAGCTTAGACCTTTAGCTACCCTTAAAACGCTTAGGGAAGACTCTGTGCAGACTAGGCGGATGCCGAGGCTGATCTGAGTCTGCGCTGGGCGCACAACCACTTTGTTTATTTTCTCGTGTCGCGGCTCATATGTTCTCTGTAATTGTTGAGCAAATTATAAAATCAGATCGTAAATTTTTCGAAAACCAGACAAACAAAACGACAAGACAGAAACTCTTTACTTCGTACTGGTGCATTTCATGTCCGACTTATAATCTGTTTACATGGCATGCGGACTGGCAATCTAGCGCGAGGCAATATACGTCATTTATTTTATTACGTCACAACACTGACCTTATTACTTATTTGACAGAAAACAGATGACTGTTTGAAAGATAAATAATATTAGAAAAGGATATTATTTTCACAAATTTGAGTGACAGAACGTCAGATTTGTACAATGCCAATCAGGTCAGCAGTCAGGTAAGGTACGTTCTACCAGTTTGTAGTCTTTTTGAGCTAACTAAACTCCGTACTTTTTCTCCTCTTCAAGTATTTAGCAATCTGAGCTAATGTTTGACAAGCTGTCGACCTCAATTTTCTGTCTAAATTGTCGTGGCTGTCCGGCAAGTATTGCTGGTGCTCATATCACGTGCAAGACCGTTTCCAGAGCGTTAAAACTGCAGATGCCATCTTTTATTTTGCAATTTAAAAATGTTCCAAAACGATATTGCTTGAAATTTCACATGCAAATAGAAGAAATAATAAAGTTTTCGATGGCATGGGTGTGCGCATTGGAGAAAGTCTCAGCTTTCTGTAAATTATGTTTTATGTTGATACAAGTTTTCGGTAGAATTAAGATAGAGTATTGTCATATGACCATGAATATTTTAGCATTTCGAGCAATTTTGGCCCTGAATTTTGTTGAGAAAGCCTGCTTAATACTAGTTAGCAAAACATTTTTATGTGTTTAATTAAATTATATACCCAATACCTCTAAATACATTTGAGAATAATGGGAAATTTCGTCAAGAACCATGTTCGCCATTTTTTGGGCCTATTTTTTATGTGGAAGGATCCACCGTTGTAAATACAATCACCACTTTTCGAGGGTTTGCGTTCCAACTGTTCTTACAACACTTTCTTCATATTTTGTTTCAGGTAGAATATATTCCGGATGGATTTCAGTAAACAGTCTCGAATTCGCTAAGAGTTAGTTGCTAAGACTGGTTGCTAAGGATGCTAAGGATAAATGTATAAATAATTGTTCTAGAACAAGTGTATATTAAATAGTTTTTTTTCAACAAATTGTTTAAGTCCAATACTTACGCTTCAAAAGTATATACAACAGCTAATATAATACATTGTAAATAGAAGATGATTTTTTTAGAATTTTCTCAATAGCTCTAAATCTGTTGGAATGTGGTTGTCAAGTGCTTAAATCGGTCGCTAAGGACAAATATATACCCATATTGTTTCAATGATTTTTCAAAGTCTGCCGGCAATGCTTCAAATTGTCTTCAAAGTTTGTTGCACATAAAAGATATTCCTTTTGAAGTTCAGTACAATGTCTAAAATTTGTTAAGAGAAAGTTGCCAAGTGTTAAGGGTCGTTGCTATGGACAAAATATACGCCTCTTTTTCAACAATTTGTTATAGTCTGGAACTGGTTTGATAAACATAACTTACAGTTATCTATATAAACATTGCATATAGAAGATATTTTATTTGGAATAAACTAAAGAAATCCAAATGTGTTACAAGGTGGTTGCTATGGACTCAAACTGGTTGCTAGGGACATAAAGATACCCATATGTTTCATCAGATTTTCAAAGTCAGACAGCTGTGCTTTAAATATTACTTCCAATTGTCTTCGTAGTTTGTTGCTCATAACAGATATCCAGAATGAAAGTAAATCAAAAGTCTATAATCTGTTGATGGGAAGTTGCTAAGGACTAAAATTGGTTGCTAAGGACAAATGTATAGACAGGCCCCGAGGTTATAAAACTTTTTTCATGCTCAACTCAGCTGAGCATGAAATTTTCTCTGCTGATAAATATGAAAATGCCAACTAATGTTGGCATTTTCATATTCGTAAGCAGAGAAAATTTCATATTTACCTAAACTGAGCATGAAAACAACTGTACTTATCAGTAATTTGCTATTTATCAGCAGGTAAAATTTCATGCTCACCTGAGTTGAGCATGAAAAAAGTTTTATAACCTCGGGGCCTGGTTTGTTAACAGTTTGTTCAAATCCATTACTTGTTTGTTAAATATAACTAATAATTGTCTGCATAATACATTGATAAAAGAAGATATCTCATTTGGAAATAAGTGAAAATAGACCAAATTTATTAAACGGTGGTTGCTATTGGCTCAAGCTGGTTGCTAAGGACACATAGATACCTATATGTTTCAACAGATTTTCAAAATCAGACAGCTGTGCTTTAAATATTACTTTCAATTGTCTTTATAGTTTGTTGCTCATAACAGATATACAGAATGAAAGTCAATCTAAAGTCTAAAATCTGTTGATTGAAAGTTGCTAAGGACTGAAACTGGTTGCTAAGGACAAACGTATACGCAGGTTTTTCAACACATTGTTAATTTTCATAACTTGTTTTTTAAATATTACTTACAATTGTCTGCATAACACATTGCAAATAGAAGATATCTCATTTCGAATTCAATCAAAAGTTCCAAATTTGTTACAAAAGATGGTTGCTATGGGCTGAAACTGGTTGCTAAGACAAATAAAAATGCATCTTTTTAACCAATTGAAAATCTATCAGCTGTCCTTTAAATATTTACTACAGTTTTTATCATGATTTATTACACATAATAGCTATTCTTCGTGGAATGAAGTCAAAGATTTCAAATCTGTTAATGGTTGGTTGCTAAGGGCTGAAACTGGTTGCTAAGAATAAAGATATGCACATTTCCTTCTTAAAAAATTACAGGAGTCCAACACCTATGCTCAAAACAAACCGTTTCGCATATAACAATCAAGATTTACTGCCACAAAACCCATCAGGTTTGCACAACAAACTCCAATTCTTATCTTTAAAATGCCCAGTCTTTTGAAATATGCTTGCGTAAATCTGATGCCATGGCAACGGATTTGATAATAAGATATAAGCTTGAATACAATGGCCTGCTAAACTATTTTAACCGTAAGAATGATCTAAGAAATGCCATATCCAATTCGCGTTTAACGTAACAATAATCATAGTGTTTATATCTATATATTTTCTTTCGACCTTTAATGAAATGACCTTGACCTTGCCACACTAGCGGTCAAAGTCAATTGTAAAATGATTTTTTAATTACTAACATTTATTTTTTCGATAATACCAAAGTTTAGTCCCACATCTTACACTATGCCCACCATAAATCACGACTTTTAAAGTTTTCCTTTCTATTTTTAAGCGTTGACCTTTGACCTTTACCTTGAAAAGTGATAGAAAAAATTCGCAGGATCCATTTTTGAAAACTACTTGTCAAAACAAACATTTTGGTATATAACATTCCTGATTAACAAAAAGTGGACACGGGATTACATAAGCAACTCCACTAAATAGGAATTGTTTGTTTCAGGCTCGGAAGAAATTCATTTAGTGAGTTACAAATGAGTGAATTTTTTGATGATATATTGTTTGACTAGAAAACTGAAAATTTTGGTTTTGTCCTATTCCACCTTAAGGCGCCATGACTTTAACCTTCAACAATTATCTTTTTTCAAGATATTTTTGTCCTACAAATGGTTCAGGGGCCGTATTTATAAAAGCACTTAAGTGGTTGCTATGCTGTTGCTAAGGCTAAATTGCTATAAAGGAGATTTCCTACAACTATGAAATTTGCTCTGGAGGAACAGTCTGAAAAAGACTGTTCCTCCAGAGCAAATTTCATAGTTGTAGAGTATCTCCTTCATAGAAATTTAGCCTTAGCAACAGCATAGCAACCACTTAAGTCGTTTTATAGATACGGCCCCAGAATGATAGTACTCCATTAATGTTTTCAGGTGTATGGGTCCCGCCATTTGTTAAAGCGGAGACAGCTTGTTGACAGTCCTGGGTTCAAGGTTATAAAACTTGAGAATAATCTCAAACTCAAAATAAAGCACACTGATTAGCTGCTTCCGAGCATGTGCCAATCGATGTGCTTTATTTTGAGTTTGAGAATACACTCAAGTTTTATAACCTCTGGGCCTGTTTGTTTCCTAGGCGACCAATTCCTCCTTTCAATGGATCTATTCTTAAAGGGAAGAATTTGCTTCCCAGACAATCTATTTCGTCCCTTTATAAGTTGACCCTTATTCAGAATGGAGAAAAGCACCGAGTAGTTGGTTCCCTGAAGTGTTTACATTCATCTTAGGGCCGAAAATAATTAATTAATTAAATAAATGAATAAATAAAACAAGAACCCCCCTACCCCCCGCCCAACTTTTCTTTATGTTTATCGGTAACCCAGTTGTTGCTGGGTGATGTTGGTACTGCCACAATGTATAGCAAACTCATAGCACTCATGAGACCATGCTGGCATCGGATTCAAGCCAGGGGAACGGAAATACCGTCTGAAAATGCCTGTAACTTAGCTTAAAACAATTTCCTGTTTTTTACTTTCTTATTGTTGTTCTTTGTTTCCAAGAGATTATTCTTTAGTCATTCTTTAGTGCTTATTAATCTTCCCTCAATGTCCTGTATATTTTCATGTGGCGGACGTAAAGGGTCTCCTGGTTCAGATTATTTCCTGGCCCCGAGGTTATAAAACTTTTTTCATGCTCAACTCAGCTGAGCATGAAATTTTCTCTGCCGATAAATATGAAAATGCCAACTAATGTTGGCATTTTCATATTCATAAGCAGAGAAAATTTCACACTCAGCTAAACTGAGCATGAAAATAACTGTATTTATCAGTAATTTGCTATTTATAAGCAGGTAAAATTTCATGCTCAGCTGAGTTGAGCATGAAAAAAGTTTTATAACCTCGGGGCCTGGTATGGCTGAAAACCGGATTTTGTTTAAGGGCGCGTTTACACGATCAAAGTTTCTATGACAAAGTAGGTTTGTCACAGAAAAATTTGCTCGTGTAAATGCCAAAATATGACAATGTTTCTTTGACAAATATATATGGTAAAGTTACTTCGATAAATTAAATTTGTCCGTGTAAACGGAGAACTTTGCTAAAGATTATGTAACAAAGAACATTGCTACAAGCGTGGAAAATGTGACAAAGATTTTGTTTCATCGCTGCAGGTAACTTTGACGAATTATATTTGGTCGTGTGAACACTGCAGCAAATATTTCATTGCCAAAGTTTATGTGACAAAGATTCTATGACACATTTTCTTTAACAAATAATTTGCTCCGTGTAAACGCAAAATGTTTGTCATACTTTCTTTGTTAAAGTTTCTGTGACATAGAAACTTTGCTCGTGTAAACACGCCCTAAGCCGGAAAAAGCCTTGCAGATTACTTTGCTGATAATGGGAAGACTTAGTAAAATGAGTGTTACTTCTCTTTTTTATTTTCAAGGAGTATGTTTTCAACACGTGCTTATAAGATCACATATGAGCCGCGACACGAGAAAACCAACAAAGTGGTTGTGCGCCCAACGCAGACTCAGATCAGCCTGGGCATCCGCCCAGTCTGATCAGAGTCTTCGCTGCCCGCATGGAGATAGCTTAGTCCCTTTACTACCCTTTAAGCGCTTAGGGAAGAGTCTGATCAGACTTAGCGGATGCCCAGGCTGATCTGAGTCTACGCTGGGCGCACAACCACATTGTTGGTTTTCTCGTGTCGCGGCTCATATATTGTAGTTAATGTTTCTAAGAAGGGTTTGCATGCACTACCATTTACTTTTGTAGAGACTGATTCTTCCCGAAGAAGGGCAGTCGTCAGTTACTGGCGAAAATATGTGCACTTAGTACTGGTTAACCGCTTTGGAGGTCTAAACCTGCCCAGGATTTGTGTGGGTAGGTTAACTCCCCGTCCCGACATATCCAAAGCTGTTTACCGTAGACGTAAAGCAACAACACATGAACAACAATTGTTTGTAATGCAAAAGATAGTAAAATATGAAAACTTTCTTTGCACTTTGATATCATTTAGGTGAACTTATTAAGTACTCTGTCACTGAAACTATATTAAACGATATCTGTATGAATTTCATTTCGTAATTAAGGAAATATACGGAATTTAATAGGTGCATCCCAATCTCTTTTCATCGCTTGGTAATATACCGCTTTCGTAACAAGATTGGCAGACATGCTGAGGATTAATAATAATCCAATAAAACTGTGAAAGAACTTTAAAATCGTTCGGGCAGATTAGTTTTGAAGTTGTTGCTGAGGAGCGGCCTGATAAGACCTGTGCTGTTTGTCACTGCGTCTCAGACAATCCCCTGTTTTGTGCAAAGTTGCAGATGAAAGAGACCCTAATGACAACCGTACTGATTGTAAGCATTGGGACAGATAGGTCGCAGCAAACAGTGCAGACCCAGATCAGACTGCTCCTAAAGGAGCAGTTTGACCAGGGCCTACACTGTTTGCCATTCCAACTGCAACTTTTGGTCTTATTACTGTTTCGTAAAATGAAACTGTTTCATTTTTAGGACAATTATGGTAATTATTTTGGGTGTCCGAATTTTGAGATGTTTACGATACAAGTAGCTTAATCAAAGGTAGGCGTCGAGGAGTCAAAATCGGTTCAAGTGTTCGAGACGCAGCATGAAGAGAACTGCCTGCGGACCAGAACCGCCCACGCACAGTTAGATTCGTAAGCCCTGGGCAATAAAACATGGGCCTTGTTGACTCCTATACATGAACTTCACATCCACCTATAAGCGTGCGCGTGTGTCCTGAAACAGTTTTGCTCTGACGCGGTGATTTGCAGACATTTTTACAGACAAAAGGATTTTAACAAGTTGTGGAGTGTTTCTGTACCAAAGAAGTACCAAGAAAGAACACTGTGACATTTATCAAGGCCTTGTATAAAACATGGGTAGGCCTATGTTGTTGTTGTTGTTTTGTTGCCTACGCCTACGGTAAACAGTAATGACCATGTCGGAACGGTCAGTTAGCCTAACCACACTATACACAGTTCCGAGAATAGCCGCTAAGCTCCGCCTGCTTAGTTACTGTTACTACGTCTCACAAGCTTACACAAAGATGGCGGAAAAACAAATGACAAATGCAAGTGTCTGCTAAATGTTGGCGATCTATGGCGAAGAATCCGCCTCCTCATGACCTACACACTGCAGTTGGCGCATCATGCATTTCCGATGCGTTCTGTTCTTGCAGAGCAAGATAAGTTTATTAAAAGTGCTGTTAGTTTGTTTTCTTTAAACAGGTATATATCCCTTCATTAACTGTAAGGTAAAATCACGGACTTATGTTTGGTATTGGCCACGTGCGATTTGTTTGTGAGACTATGTCACGTGCTAAGTTGTCATTGCATTGGCCAGGTATACGCTATCATGTGATTTTGAGTGAAATTCTGGGCGTGGCTCGGAACTGTGTATTCCTAACAGGAAATCACAAAAGTTGCCCCCCCCCCCCTTCAAAACTTGGCAGAAAACATTGCGGTGTACCCGTACACATTAAGCCCTAGGCAAACACATATTGGGAGGCAATCGGAACACCGCTCGGCCAATTCCGTAAATCAACCTAGGATGTATGACGTGGGACTACTTACGTCACACGACTGTTGTAAGGGCGCGTTTACACGAGCAAAGTTTCTATGTCACAAAAACTTTAACAAAGACAGTATGACAAACATTTTGCGTTTACACGGAGCAAATTATTTGTTAAAGAAAATGTGCCACAGAATCTTTGTCACATAAACTTTGGCAATGAAATATTTACTGCAGTGTTCACACGACCAAATATTATTCGTCAAAGTTACTGAAGCGATGAAACAAAATCTTTGTCACATTTTCCACGCTTATATCAAAGTTCTTTTATACATAGTCTTTAGCAAAGTTCTCCGTTTACACAAACAAATTTAATTTATCGATGTAACTTTACCATATATATTTGCCAAAGAAACATTGTCATATTTTGGCATTTACACGAGCAAATTTTTCTGTGACAAGCCTACTTTGTTATAGAAACTTTGGTCGTGTAAACGCGGCCTTAGGAACAACGACATAAACAAAGATGGCCGCACTGTCGCACCGAGTAAATAATAAACTGAAAAGAATCAAATGTTTTTTTCTTAATAATTGACTATTTTGTTTTAACAACAGCAAAGCATTAAATGAATGTCCGTGCAACAGCTGAAAAAGGTCGCAGGTCGAGAATTAATCATCATTCGTAGACATAGAGATCTACGGCTTCGGCGTATACTTTCGGCCGAACAATAAAATGTTGGATTTTGCTGCATATTGCTCCGCCGTACATACGCCCGAGGTCTGATTCACGGAATTGGCCGAGCGTGCTCCGATTGGTTGGGAGGGCAATAAGTGGAGTCTTTGTCACGGAAACTTTAACAAAGAAAGTTTGCCAAACATTTTGCGTTTACACGGAGCAAATTGTGGCATAGGATCTTTGTCAAATAAACTTTGGCAAGAAAATATTTGCTGCTGTGTTAACACGAACAAACATTATTCTTCAAAGTTACCCGGACAAATTGTATTTCCCCGTGTGAACGGCCAACTATGCCACATTTTCTTTGTTAAATACACTTTGTATAAACTCAAAACGATTTGATTTTGATAAAAGATTTCTGTGGTCATTTCCATAATTAATTGGAGACATGTTCTGTGACTAATTTTCTGTTCACACGGACGAATTTTGTTTGTCATATAAACTTTATCATATAAATTTGGCAATAGAAATGTGGCATATTTTTCATTCACACGAGCAAATTTTTCTGTGCCAACCTTTGTCACAGAAACTTTGCCCGTGTGAACGAAGCTTTGAATGAAAACTTGCTTCAGAGGAAATTCGGACTGAGCAAGCCCTAACAAGCCTGCGTAAATGAACAGTCTGATCTTAACATAAGCAGGATGTGAGGTTTACACGAAATTAAACTAGATCTTGTTAAGGTATGAATTTCATTTTTCTGAAGTTTATGGAAATGTAAACTACTTTGGGTCACGTGCAAAGTGAATGAACCCCGAAGGGGTTCATGTAAACTTTGCTAGTGACCCTATGTAGTTTACACTTCGATAAACATCAGAAAAATTAAGTTCATTGCTTATATTTACATTCGTTCCAATCAAATCTTTCATGAAAAATCTTCTATAAGCGCTAAAATTGAAGCAGTAAAACATGTACACGCAGTTTTTTCTGCTAACAGCAGAACGGCATGCATGACGTCATGACGTTGCTGACGTCCAATCAGGTTGTAGAGAGCTATTGTTTATTTTGACGTCATTGACGTCGCCTGTCTCAATGTAATTATTGGAATGTAAACTACATTACGTTCCAATGGTTTACTATAGGGCTTTTCAGTAAATACACCAAGAATGTAAATATTATATAATATTTACATTCTTGGTGTATTTACTGAAAAGCCCTATAGTAAACCATTGGAACGTAATGTAGTTTACATTCCAATAATTACATTGAGACACGCGACGTCAATGACGTCAAAATAAACAATGGCTCTCAACAACCTGATTGGACGTCAGCAACGTCATGACGTCATGCATGCTGTTCTGCTGTTTGCAGATAAAACTGCGTGTACATGTTTTACTGCTTCAATTCTAGCGCTTATATAAGATTTTTCATGAAAGATTTGATTGAAACGAATGTAAATATAAGCAATGAACTTAATTTTTCAGATGTTTATTGAAGTGTAAACTACATTGGGTCACTAGCAAAGTTTACATAAACCCCTTCGGGGTTCATTCACTTTGCGCGTGACCCAATGTAGTTTACACTTCGATAAACCTCAGAAAAATGAAATTCATTCCTTAATTAAATACCACGGCATATCTAAGGTGAATTGATACACCTCCATGGAAATCAACCCAGCCTTTTTCATTTTCGTGAAAACGTTTACTCATGTAAGAGCTAATTATTCTCTTAAAGGAAGCGCAAATTCTTTTTTTTTAAGAGTAGACATTTTTTGGATTGATTTCTTCGCCCAGAAAAGCAAACATGAAGTCACAAAAGTTGTCTGCCTGTATAACAAGAATTCCGCGGAATCATGTCGCACCTGCATTGCGCTTCCCCGTAGCAGAGGTCATGGTGAGAAGAAAGTGAAAGCAAGATATGAAAATTAGAAAACCGAAATACTTTTAGCCAAGGTTTAATTCGACACAAATTTTGTCAAAATCCGTCTAGTGGATCTTAAGGTATTTTCATGTTTGTGCTATTTTTAGTAACAGTAGATGGCAGCCATCTTGGATGACTAATATGCCACTAAATAGAGGTAATAGCTATATGCAAGAATCATTCTAACTCAAAAGTGGTCCAAATCCATTCAGGGGTTCCTGAGATATTGTCAATTTCATGTTTTTGCTATTTTCAGTAACGACAGCTGGCGGCTATCTTGTATGGTATATTCCAATAAATTTGAAAAACAAATGCTTTCAAGAATCATTCAGATTAAATTTAAGCAAAATCCATTCAGCGTTTTTCGATTTAATGGCATTCAAGCAAAATTTGGACTCGTAGACCAAAAGTAGGTCACTGTGACCTGAAAAAAATTGCTTACAAGAACAATTCAGATTAAATTTAAGCAAAGTCCATTCAGTATTTTTCGATTTATCGGTATCCAAGCAAAAGGTGGACTCGTAGACCAAAAGTAGGTCACTGTGACCTAATTCCGCTACTGATTTTTTTTAAATTTTCATTTCTTACAAAACGAAGGTCCTACTAATGTTCAATTCCAAATTGCAGCCAATTATACCTAGTGGCTCTGGAGAACATGTTGATTTTGTTCTTTTGCTAATTTTATTAACGGCAGCCATCTTGAATTCTGGACCAGGCTGAATTTCTGTAATCTGAAGCAGTGTAGTCTGGTCATGCTCCATATGAAATTTCAGAACCATGGATGCAGTGGCTTTGGAGAAACCTTAACGCCAGGGTCGACGTAAATGTGAATGGAATGTCAGACGGACGGAATGACGGACGAAAAACCGTACGCCTATATCGCACCATGCTAAAGCAGGTGTGAGAAATATTACGGAAAGACATGGAGGTATACCCAAACGCCTTAAGACTGGCCCCGAGTTTATAAAAATTCTTTCGTGCTCAACTCAGCTGAGCCTGAAATTTTCTCTGCTGATAAATATGAAAATGCCAACTTTCATATTCATAAGCAGAGAAAAATTCATACTCAGCCAAACTGAGCCAGAAAACAACTGTACTTATCAGTAATTTGTTATTTATTAGCAGGTAAAATTTAATGCTGAACTCAACTGAGCATGAAAAAGTTTTATAACCTCGGGGCCTGATTTCCTCATTCTAATAGCCATAGTCATTTGAAATGATTTAATAATTTGCAAGGAATACGTGCTATTGGGGTAATCATCTGTAATTAATAAATACATTATGTAAGAAATACGTGCTATTAGGCTTACCATTTTGGTTAAATCTTAATTTTCTAGAAATTGCTTTCTGCGCAAAATTAATCGACAATATTTAAAATGATTTTGTAATGATTGCTTTGTGTAATAAGTAGATCAGTCTGTTTGGCCTATGAGTTGTATTTTTCTGGGTCGCGTCGCGTGTGCGAGCCGCGAACTCGGAATAACATGGACATTTGCTCATTTTGCTTAGAGTCTTCCCTGTTGGAGTAAACAATAGATGAATCCAGAGATATCTAAATGTTGAGATGTGAAGACGCTGGTCAGCTCGCGCAAACGCGAATGCTACTTTGAATAATAACAGTTCGTTCATAAACGCATGTCCCTTTCACGCGACGCCGTCCATTAAATATAACATTGAAAATAAGTTACAAAGGATAACGACCTATCTGGTGGGTTTAACTCCAATATTGTAAGGTGTAAGATATACCTTCATGTTTTTTCCGCCATTTTTACAAAGGGCGACAACTTTCGTGACTTTCTGTTTGCTTCCATGGATGACATAGCGCTTCCAAAAAGGGGTCTACTCTTAAAGGAAAGAATTTGCTCCTAGAGGAGCAAATTCTTTCCTTTAAGATTTGACCCCCATTGAAAAGGGAAGCAAAAATGAAACTGACATAGTTACTTCCCCTGAAAGTGTACGCATTTACCTTAGCAATCATGCCATGTTTATACGAACATGTAGAACATGACATATATATCGAGCAGAATCAGAAGCTAATAAAAACAAGGTTAGGAAAGTAACTCAAGGTCAATGTACACGTGCAATCATTCAACAACATTTTAATTATTTATTGTGTGGGAAAAGAAGACAAGATCAATGTATTCAGATCAACAGACATTGGACAGGACCACAGCAGTCAATATTCGACTACACTTAAAGACATAATTCTTGTTTATTGGGTGTCATAATCATATTATGCAACTGTCCAGTGACGCTGCTGTTTCATCAAAATAAATACCCCATCTCATATAGGTAATGGAATAACAGGGTCATAAAACCATTATAAAGTGATACCACTTTTTGGCTTACTTCATGCATCTCTTTAAATGCAATTTAATTTTTTGTGCAAATAAACAAAATTTTAATATCCGTCTTCACATTTGCAGCTTCTTTATTTATCTATCTATTTATTTATCTAATTATTTATTTTTGCTTTTTGTAAATTACACAAAATATACACGCAAACGCATATAAGCATTATACAATCATTAAATCATCAAGAAAGCAAACGACCCACAAAACCATGAACAATCATGGTCACTAGGCATTGACGGACTAGAACCCACTGCCTGTAGATATGGACTTAAAGGGTTAACCCATCTCACTTATAATTTGAGAGGAGCATGGCATACAGGGAGTACCATGCTCTTCTCTAATTATAAGTGAGATGTATCTGCATGAAATTAATACAGTAGGAATGTGTGATTGTCTCAAACCTATAATTCTCTCTCAAATCATTAAATTCTTTGTTTAAAGTATGTGCAGTGAACTGCAAGACTGTTCTGGCTGTACAGTCCGACCACAGTCCCCCCCCCGCTGACCGGACATCAAAGGCTCTTATCAGTCAGCGGAAAAATGCCGCTATTGCATTTATATATGGTTGGAGCTCCTCTTAGACTCTTAGACAAGCATCAGTTCTTTTTTTTAACGTTGGCCTTTTTCAAGAGTTTTAATGCCGAAAGACTAAGAGCACGTACTGCTAACCGCATCGCAAGTATAGGCCATGGATCTGTCACCATAGCTAATATGAAATTACCAACTGCTGTGCATAGTACCTTATCAGAATGACGTCTTGTTTACGTCATTTTGACATCAATGTGAACTCTTAGTTGCTAAGGTAACATATATATGACGTCGTTGGTTCCGGAGCATGGCAAATACTGTATGCCATTCTCCGCCAAATTTTCAATCACATTACAAACTGAAATTCTTTCAACAGAAACTTCGGATTTTCTCACACAAATAATTATTTTCAAGTCATTTAATTCCGTGTTTCAAGGAACGGTTTCTCGTTGCACAACAAATATGCAAGGCCATCAAATACAATGGGAACGTTTATTTGTGCTCATTCAAGGAAATAGAATCGCTATCTTAAACTATAAAGCTGTGCCTTCATGGCCTTTGTTATAAAAAGAGATCACAATGGCCCGAAGTAGGCGCACTTTCTACTTAACTTTTAATTATTTTATCTTCCTCATCATCCCATCGGATTCAAAATGACTTAACTACTGTTGAAGGTGTTGTAAACCCCAATTCATCTATCGATTCGACATAAAACATGACCTGTCTGCATACAGAATACATGTAGCTCCTCTGACAGCATACTGACCATCACATAAAAATGAAACCAAAATTTTAACGCAAAATGGCACGTCGACACCGTGAGTGCAGTTGTATTTCCTGAATTTTCATCGTAAATGCGAGCTAAAAATCGTAGGCTATTATATCCCATAAGCTTGCAAGGTCGTTTGGACACCACACATGACTCAACAAACCAATGATGTCTCTCTACTATGTCATGTTTTCAACGACCATTGTTGTGTTTGGTAAGTTCATCCCTGTTCACTCTTTATAATTGTCTTCCCATATCTACTTTTGTATTCTCTTCTTCTTTTTTTCTTTCACTATACCCTCTAAGATCATCTTTGATAAGCAAAAAGACTTTGAAACGTCTTATGGTTGCCTGTATCTTAATTTAGATGCAATTATGGTCTTTATACGAGACGTTCGATCATACGCAGCTTTATGACCAATCGCTTCAACAGGTATACAATATTAAAGCCTCGTCCACACGGGCAAAGTTTCTGTGACAAAGTAGGTTTGGCATAGAAAAAATTGCTCGTGTGAATGAAAAAAAATGCCACATTTTCATTGCCAAATTTATATGATAAAGTTTCTATGACAAACACTATTTTTTCATGTGAACAGAAAATTTGCCATAGACAATGTAACAAAGAAACTAGCTATGGAGATGAACACCATCATCAAATCAGTTTGATTTTGAACAAAGTATATTTGACAATGAAAATATGGCACAGTTAGCCATTCATACGAGTAAAGTTTGTTTGTCCAGGTAACTTTGTCGAGAATTCTTTGTTCGCGTAAACACGGCAGCAAATATTTCATTGCCAAAGTTTATTTGACAAAGATTCTATGCCACATTGTTCTTTAACAAATAATTTGCTCCATGTGAACGCAAAATGTTTTGCAAGCTTTCTTTGTTACAGTTTCTGTGACAAAGAAACTTTGGTCATGTGAATGAGGCTTTACACTTGGCACTGACTTTAGAGCGACTGGCTTCATACACCGATGAACGACAATTGATCTTATTACGATGTCAAGCACAATCAATGTGTATGTGACGTTTTGGAGATGCTATAATTTGACACAGAAATGAAAATAAAATAAAAACGGCATTTCAATGTGGAAAATTTGATAAAAGGCATCAACCCCTCACATTTTTCAATCAGTAACTTTAAAACTTTGCAAAGCTGTTTCAGACACAGTGAAGATGTTCATATTTGTATTCTCAACTTTCTTCCAGTCTATTTGAAACTGTGCATAGACGCTTTAGGTATACTAAAGATATGCCTGTGGCATTTTGGAGGTTAAAAAATGACAAAATTTCCCTCTTCAGACTTCGACAAATAAATGGTTATTCACTGATCTAGGGTGTTAAGTTAGTATAGGTATACACCTGACCGCCAATTTCTTCGGACCAGTTTTTTCTTATTTCCGTGTCCTAGGTTGATATATCTTCATTTACATTCTTTCCAACAGCATGTCAGATATCAGCAGTTTCACTAAATCGTTCTGCGATGACGGTAAAAATTAAAGGAAAACGGCACACCCAATTGTCATATATTCACGCATTAGGAAGAAAGCGGATACTTACCTCCGCCCCCTACCCTACCCCGTCCAAAAGCAAACGATACCCTAAAACCTCAGTATAATGATTTTCCTGACATTCTAGTTCTGGTGATCATATGAACATAAAGTAAATAACTCTTATTCTGAGACCATCGAATTGCAGGGTAAACAATTGCAGCAATTGTATATTTTGTGGGAAATCTGCATACAACCTTAATTCCACGAGACTGAAGAAAGAAAAACACTTTAAGATTACAATTACATTTGGGTGGCTGCCAATGGGGATGCAGGCCGAGATAACGACACCCAGGCTAGTTTTCAGACTATTTAGCCGCATGCGGGGCTTGCCTCGCATGAAACTTAAATGATGTGAAAACGAGCCTGAGATTTCTTTGTTGAGGTTTCAACACCATCATTTGTTATTATTCTCACCCATTAAATTATGCCCTTTTGTTCAGGACATTACTATATACTCGTAACTAATTTTGTCCTGTTACTGTCATCTTCTGTCCGCATTTAACATGACTGACAACTTATCAGAAATCTACAGTAACATTTCATGCTCAGCACTGTCAATTTCATACTCTGTATGCATGCAGTTTACATGACAGCTAACAAACGAGTGTAGCTGTTGAAATTAACATGATTGGGCTATATTAAGCAATGACTGACAGATTGAGACAGCTTTCAAAGCCTAGGCTGAGACAGTAGGCCGAGATCGAAAAATCTCAGACAGCTCTAGAAGGGATAATCTTGTCTTATGGGGAAGAAAAAAAATATGCTACAATACTGATTATCAGAGACCTGCGCTATTGCACCGAAGTACTTGCAGTTTATTACCAGGCGAGAGCATCTATGTCCCATGAACGCATTTCTTGTCTGTCTAGCTGCTGACAGCTAATGATATGGGTTTTAAAAATAATAATATGCTTCCTGTGAAATAACAACTAAATATATTATTTCGTGCCATAAATGGAGAAACTTACCTAGTACAATAAGGTTAATCCACAATTTTGCACTAAGGACACGATGTGTGGTTGGCGGACTGCTTACAGGTTTACATTTTAGCGATTTTGAGATAATTAGCGGATCTCAGTTATTTGGCATTTAAAATCTGAACATCACGAATGAAGCTGGGATATAGGTAGGAGTTCGGTGAAACCGGTTTAAGCTCTTCCCCAGTTAATTCGTAGGTAACATTCCAAAGCAGTGCTTCCCTTGTGCTTTTTTCTAAGCTTTGTCATTGTGGTTTAACATAGAAAATACAAAAAAGTGAATCTTTAGTGTTTATTGTGTTACCAGAAGCTTAGGTAAGGGTTATTTAAAGCTCTGTAAACCGTTGTAAGCCCTTCCACGCTCCTAGTTATTATACACCCGCCTTGAAAAAGTAAGGGGTATACTGGTTTATTGTACAACTATCTGTCCTTCTGCCCGGCCGTAATTCCATAACACTGTTTAATTTTCGTCAACGATTTCTCCCGGCCTGGCCACATACTTTCGTTTCTCCTTCCGCTAATTCAAGAAGGGCAGTTGTCAGTTACTGGCGAAAATATGTAAACTTAGTATACTGGTTAACCGCTCAGGAGGTCTAAGCCTGCCCAGGAATAGTGTGAGCGTCCCGACATAACCATAGCTGTTTACCGTGGACGTAAAGCAATAAATAAATAAATCAATCAATCAAATCAACGATTCCTCCACAACCAAATAGGCTACATATATATAGTATTCTGATCGACGACGACTTGCTGTGATGATCGTGGAATTGAGATTCAGCCCTCTCCTGGTTATTCTTCCCGGTATCCGCTTTCTTTCGTGCCTGACAGAATTTTGGTCAAAGGTTTCTCCGTAACCATATAAGATAGAGTGTTAATGTTTGGTGTTAAGGTAAAAGCGACTTGTTGTATTGTGGGATTGAGTCACAGTCCCCTTCTTGAATTTTTGCCTTTAGCTTTCAATCCATACTTTGAATAATGCATTTTCTAGACGGAATGTTTTATTCATAATTTTTATTCCCTTAAAACTTTAATTCATTGAGACAGCTTTCAGATTTTTTTTAAATTCATAATTTAAGCCGCGACACGACAAAACCAACAATGTGGTTGTGCGTCAAGCGCAGACTCAGATCAGCCTGGGCATCCGCCCAGTCTGATCAGAATCTTCGCTGTCCGCATGGAGGTAGCTTAGACTCTTAGCTACCCTTTAAGTGCTTAGCGAAGAGTCTTAGCGGACTAGGCGGATGCCCAGGCTAATCCGAGTCTGCGCTGCGCAGATTCAGATCAGATCAGCCTGGGCATCCACCCAGTCGGATCAGACTCTTTTCTTGGCGCTTAGAGGGTAGCTAAGGGTCTAAGCTACCTCCATGCGGACAGCGAAGACTCTGATCAGTCTGGGCGGATGCCCAGGCTGATCTGAGTCTGCGCTGGGCGCACAACCACATTGTTGGTTTTCTCGTGTCGCGGCTCATCTGTTGTTCTGTCCACTTGGTAGTACGGTTCGAACAACCGGATTGTTTTGTCTGTTTATTCTTGATTTTTAAAATGTTTGCTTTACGTACAAGAAGCGTCCGCGCGGCCAAGTGGTTGGCGCTCCAGGCTTCTGATCACTGGTCACGACATGGTTCGATTCCCACTGTATAGGCAAGATGTTGTCCGAACTTAATCGGCGCTTCAGTGCACAGATCCTTTCATAATTACCATCTCCTCGTCCTGACTTGGCTAAATATCTGTTGAAAAGGACGTTAATTTGCAAGTCATCCATTCATTTTATGCATACGAAGTAGAGAAGGGGTAATATTTGCTGTTTATTTATGCTTTGGTCAGGCCATTTTTTTTTTAACCTCGGAAGCTGTTTGCTTTCCGCGCACAGTTTCTACGTGTTGTTACTGCAAAGAACTATCTTGCGATTTTACGTCCTTTTTATCAGTATTTCAGTCACATCAGGACAGTGGAAGGGTGATGATTAAAGGCTGTTTGTAATGGAACTCCATTTACGGTTAAAAAGATCCCCGCCTGCAGCAGGGCTCGAACCTATGACCGCTAGATCAGTAGGCCAGCGCTTAACCTACCGAGCTACCGGGGCTTCTGAAAGTAGGCCCACTATTTATCTAGCTGCCAATATGCTGTGACAGCCAATCCCGATGAGCTGCCTTAATTGCCTTTAATACCGGAATTCCCGGTCCGGATGAGCTGCCTTAATTTGCGTAAATACTGGAACATCCGGTGCTCCCTGTATTTAGAGCAATTAGAACAGCTAACTGGCACACTTGTAGTTAGCTCCTACATGTCCTATATGGCGTCTGATTGTTTTGTCGCGTTTCTGGGCATGAACTGCAAATTACCGCCAATCCTCAATAAATGCTATTAACCTGTTTATATAGATGAAAGCTGGAAGTGTTTATCCTTTCACTGAATCTCAATCATATCGGATAAAGGTATGGAAACATGAGTTACAGCTAATACAGACACTTCAGAAAAACCTTGAAACGTGGTGACAAGAACTTCGGCCGCCCTTGAAAACATTCCTTAGGTAGTAGAAATAGTAGTTTTGTTGCTTTACGTCCACGGCAAATAGCTATGGTCATGTAAGGATGGTCAGTTAACCTAACCATTCTATTCCTGGGCAGGCTTACACCTCCTAAGCAGTTAACCAGTACTAAGTGCACATACTTTCGCCAGTAACTGTCAACTGTCCTTCTTGAATCAGCGGAAGGGGAAATGAAAGTAAGTGACCGAACCAGATATCGAACCCGGGACCTCTGGCTCTTGAGTCAAACACGCTACCGACTGCGCTACGCGGCCCGGTACCTTCCTTACGGGCTTAGCTGAAGGCAATTTTATGATACGCCCAATCATGTGGTACTCTCCTTGAGAGGACGTGTAAGGTCTTAGCTCCCTACCGTCAACCTCACAAAATTTCAACACGCACGTGCATATAAACGTGCTGAAGTTTTAAAATTAGACAAGTTTTCAAAGACAACAAACTTCATTACCGCATACACCGTCAGTCTCGCCGCGAGACAAATGCCTTTTCTTATGTTAGGGTCAAATTTAAGTACACACGTAATCAATCTAAAATGAATTAATGCAGTCTATTTCTGAATGGATTTGTATGTAATTAATATTTTGCCACTGTAGAAAAGTCGTTTTCTTAGAGAAATCAGATAAGCAGAACCCAATATAAAGCACGTTGCAGAATAATTAAAAATGGATTATTGTCATTAGTCTTACAGGGCCCTGACAGAGAACCTGAATATTGGTCAAGGATTTTTTAAAGAAAGTTCCTGTTATTTTTTTGCTTCTTTTTTTTTATACTATAACGCATATTTTGTGCCATCACTGGAACCGCTTTGAAGCGATATAATTGATGGCATAAAATCTAACAAAAAATAACAGAACGATCATAATTACATGTCAACTCCCGATATCTCAAACACCGATATCTCAAAGTATCTCAAAGTATCAAAAATGTATTTCCTATTTTTATTTACATTTCAACTCTTGTTATCTCAAACTAATGATATCTCAAAGTAAATTTTCTTTTTTTCTAAACCAGAAAATTTTCTTTGCGATATCAGTAGTTTGGGCTGAAGTTCGACTTTGAGATATCGAGAATTTACTTTATTAGATACCTATCAATGATACCCCCTTTGAACTGCATGTTTTCTGGCCATCTGATACAGACAGCCTTATCAAACTGACGTTTTCTGAATCCGTATCACTATCCCTTAAAACGAGGCTATGTCTGAGTTCCAGCTTCAGGCGCGTCATATCTTAACGTGCATCGTAGAAACGAGAACCAGAGAATCGAAACAAGTGACGTAACGTCAACAAACAAGTCAAAAAACGCGCCTTGATAGCTCCGTCGGTAGCGTTTGTCTCACGACTAGCTACATACCTTTGCCGCACAGGTTCGAATCCGGGTCGATACATTAGCGCTGGCAAGTGTGAATGGTTGGCTGTGTTCCCTAAGGTATATAATAAAGAAATTATTATTATAGTAACTTGATCTGGCGTACTGTATCACGTCGAGTGGATGAGCTCATACCGTCGGATCACCCGAGACGCTTGCGAGATACAGTAGGCCTACGCCAGATCAAGTTACTATTATAATAATGTGTATTTACCATAAAAAAATGGGACACCTAAAATAATTACCGTAACTGTCAAAAAATGGAACATTTTGGATTTTCAGCGCAGTAATGCGTCTGTAAGATTCAGATAGAATGGCAAACAGTATATACCCTGATCTAGGTCTGCACTGTTTGCTCCGACCTATCTGTCCCAGTAGGTGTATTTAGAATGTTTACGGTACCTTAGAATCATCATGAGAACCTAGCCTGGGTCCGAGGTTATAAAACTTGAGTATAATCTCAAACTCATAATAAAGCACACTGATTGGCTGCTTCCGAGCATGTGCTCTGAAGCAGCCAATCAGTGTGCTTTATTTTGAGTTTGAGAATGTACTCAAATTTTATAACCTCGGGGCCAGATCTTATTGCATATAGCTAGAGTGTTTAATTATACACGAGAAAGACACACAAGAATGTTTTGCAGCTTTTCTGGTTTTCCCATACATTGTTTCGGAAAGTAAAGTAAAGACCAAATCTGATCAAAGAAATGAACGTCAACATTTGTTTCCATATTTTCATTCCACCAACAGTATGATGTAATCATTCGCAAAGTAAAGTAAATCGGCTTGACGGTTTTGCGTCTTGGTAATGCGTGTAAGGTTAAGTATCTTAAATATGGTTTACATCTTTTTAACACTTTTTAGACTGGAGACCCGTTTTGGGGACATGACAGACATATGCAAACAGTGCAGACCCAGTTCAGACGCCGCAGACTGCGGCGTCTGATTAGGGTCGGCACTGTTTGCTGACATTAATTTCCATGGAAAATACAATAAAAGTGAAAACATTCACCAAAAACCCCCAAAATTAAAATCCAATCATCCCAATATTGAGGATGGACAAGTCAACTGCTCAAAATTAATTCAGTTAGCGCAGAGTCTATGCGCATTCGTGAGCCTGAGATAAACGAGGGCTCGTAGCCTAGCTCCAGTCGAATCTGTATATTACTCTGGTGGTCAGATTGTTCCTTTGCAGGGGATATATTGAACATAGGGTCTGTAGCCAGACTAGAGGGTTCGTAGTGACCTCTGATATTTGGCAATGGACTGCTTTTTGGACAAAGATGGTAGACAAATCTTTAACAAATAGTGCTGAACTAATCCGAATGATATTTCCCGGCTTTTCTCGCGAAATCTGCGACATTAGGGTGCGGAAAGTGCAGACAGTTTGCAACATTCGGAGCACGATCATCTGTACAATATGTAAACACAACTGCTTATTATTTTAAAGCAATAAGTCGCTTATTCAAATCAAATTAGCGTTCAAAGCTGACTTTATTCAGAGACACTTTTGGTTCGGGGGATCAGAACTTATCCTGCATTTTTTCAGTGTTTACGTGTGATAAGGGTCTATCATTAAATTCTCATTAATGATATGATTCCTCAAATGATCTTATTTTTACTTTAAATCAATTTGAAATAAACAAGCCATGTCACACGTATAGGTGATGTAACCCATGTCGTTCTGACGTCTATGCGATATCATCACGGGGTAATGACCTCAGAACTACGTCATTACGCACACGATGTCGTAGTGTCGTCGTGATGTCGGCGTACTGACGTCTATGCGACATGATGACGTCGAGTTTACGACGTCATTACGATGTCATTATGACGTCATCGTCTTGTCGTTGTACTGACGTCGATACGACGTAATTACAACGTCATGTGCCCGCTGGGACGTACCTGCGAACCGCGAAAATTCAAACCGATTCCTTAATACGTCCAGGCAAGCTAGAGGCTTCATTTGCGCCTGTTAATTTCTCGGCATCTAAACATGGTTTTGACCAGATTGTGAGGATGCACAGACTGGTCTCAGCCTTTGCTGGTCGCATATAGCACCCTTTTGCGTGTCGCACCTTATTTGTTTGTTGCTATGAGAAAACAGGGCTCTAGGCATACTCTAAAATCAGATCGCAGTTCGTCCATATGATGTCAATGTTTATTTGTGTATAAACATTGTTTGGTTTTGCTAAAGAGTTTCAACAAACACGAAAATAAGAGACGGGTCTCTGAATTTCACGGTTGCAAAATTTAAGGGTTTACGGTAGAGCCGCCAGATGTAAAAATATTTTGCATTACCATCAAACCGTTGGCAAACCATCGTAGTTGCATGTACAACAACTAGAACCATTTAAGTATTCTAGAATATCTTTCAAAGTGATGCAAGACAAATGGATTTTAAAGATAACTTTAAAAATAGGCTACCCCTCTTGCATTTAATGAGCCGTTTAAAAGAAATCTTTGAAACTTCCACAGAAAGTAAGTGAATGACTACTTTTTACATTCGTATTAAGCACGCATTCACTTAAAGTTTCTTGGGTCGGGAATTTTTAATCGTCCCTCGTAGTCTTCACATTTTATGGATCTCGGGGAATCTGCTGAAATACGAAGACTCTAGTAAGTCTGCAAGGGCGTAGCTACCATTACGCAAATACGCAGGTGCGTATTGAAATTTTGTCAAATTGACAAAATTTCAACACACACCTGCGTATTTTCATGCTGAAATGTTGTTAAGTGGGCATAATTTAAATACTACCTGCCAACAGACCTCTATTATTGCCCTCAAAGAGTATAAAACATGATTGTTCGTACTGTGTAAGTGGCCCTAGCTACGCCCCTGGTCTGCGCGGACATTGTTCAGTCAAGCACAAGTTCCAAGGTCAAGACGAACTAAAATGATACCCAACTACCTTTTATTTCCAAATCCGCCGTCTTGTGTTATTTCAGAGTAAGAATTTGATATCTGTGATAATTGCTAATGGCAGTCTAATGTAAACTAAGCACTCGGAAAGATATTGCTCAGCAGACAATGTAGCCCTGGATCAGACTGCTCCAATGAGGAGCAGTATGATGAGGGTCTGCACTGCTTGCCATTAATTTATCAGGAGGTTTTCGACAAGTTCCCGGTTATTTTTTTTTCTTCTTCAAATTTTAGGATACAGTAATTGCACAAGGTGTTCCGATTTTACCTGAAACTACGGTAACAGGATTGCGTATATAATATAAGAACATCTTGGAATCGAATTAAATCTAACCTTTAGCTGGGCACTCAGGAAGTATAGACAACGGAAGGACCAGGTGAGGCTTGCTTTAAACTACTTCTTAATTTTGTTGAATGCAAAACTGCCGCATAAAACTTGTCCAACATAATCCAGAATTAAAACGTTAGAGAATTCCATTGCATTCTACATACTCGCACGATATAATCTAAACCAATGAGATGGATTTTTTTTAATAAAGCTATTCTAATATTTATTTTTTTTATACCCAAATAATAATAATAATAATAATAATACGAGTAATAGTGAAATAAAATAAAATGAATAAATAAATGCAAACGATATCAAGAAAATAAAAGCCACTCTATATATTTAGAATTAGGATGAATATCACTGACTGACATAAGTGAAAAATGTAGGTAGGTCAGAACAAAAGGTTAAAAAGACTTGAAAAGGCAACGTAAACAATATGCAATAGAATAAATGGGAAAAATATAAAATTGCTTCATTTTTTGTCTAACACACAAAATGCAATGCTGTCTTCGAAAATCTTATAAAAAATGAAACAGTGGTACTGCATATTGTGCATAACAATTTTAACGAAAACAGAACACAACATATACCGTGTTCGAAAGGCATCCGGGAAAAGGAAAAAGGAATTATTGTTCTGCCTTTTCTTTTATATTCCTCCCTGCGCCCACCATCTGTCATTAACCTAAGTGAATAATAATTCAGTGCTGCAGATAAGCCAGAGGTAACAGGGATAATTTATGGATAATTTTCTCGCTTTTAGAGAAAACATATACCTTGTGACCCCACATTAGAACCATCTCATCGAGACAGTCTTATCATGGGTCACGACATATGTTTTCATTGAGAAATAACAAAAATTGTCTTCGAATTACCCCCTGTTACCCCTTTTTATCTGGAGCTCTCCTGAGTGATGTTTTCCGAGTTTACGTTATCTCTTCTGAGCTAAGCATAAGAAGTAGGGGTAGGAGCCCCGGCAGCTCAGTAGGTTGATTTAGCGGTCTCGGGTTCAAGACCCGCTGGAGGCGGGAATCGTTTCAATCGAAAACGGGTTTCCATTGCACACGGCCTTTCCTTATCACCCACCCATCGTCCTGATATGACTGAAATACTGTTGAAAAGGACGTAAAATCGTAAGTCATCCACCCATCTACTATAGAAGACGTTTAAAGAGATGGTATTTCGACTAGCGTCCGTCTGTCCATTAATATACATCTGTCTGTCCATCTATCCGAAAACGTTTTTCGCATCTTCACCAATTAACAGTTATACCATGGTTTGTCCGCATGTACGAGGAGATAATCCACGAGCTTTAGCGAGTGGATTATCTCCCGTGCAGGCGGAGAAACCATGGTATAACTATTTTATACCATACTTACCAGTGTATATCTTTCTCAATGCGAAATATTTCGTACTAAGGTTGGCATTTTCTGGTAAGGGGGTAAGGGTGGTATAAGACCAGTAGATGGACCTCCTCGAAACTTGCTCCGTGTATTTTCCTTCAGGTGATATCTTGTGATCAACTCTGCGAATTCGTATTGGCTGAAGAAAGCGAACACTTACCTTAGGCACGGTTCTTTTTGTTATTTCAGAATCTGAAGTTCGAGAAAACGCATACAGCAGAAACGCCGAAGATATAATGGCTACTTTAGCTGCCGAAAGGCTCGAAGGATATATTATCGTGGCGTCTGTCTGTCTGTGAACATTTTCTTGTCAGCTTTGTAGCATGAATACCCTTTAAATATTTTCATGATACTTCACATTTTGGTAGAAAAGAACATGACGATGTGCCGTGAACAAGAATGTCAACTCTCGCTTTCATATTTACTTATTTCCCCCATAGGAAGCATCCCAAATACTTGTTATCGTGACGTTTTTTTCATAGATTAAAATGTTAGTTACATACAATACTTGCATTTAACTCAGTTCTATTTTTTTCTGAGATCTATATTCCACAATATTTATACACTTAGACATCTTTGCAAATTGTCTTTTTTACTGTCTAGTACATGCATATGTATGCTAATATTATCAGCTTAAAAGATTTACGCCCTTGTTTATGATTACAAAAACGTTTCCATGAAGTATTTTCACAGTAACTCCGAAATGGCTCATTTGTACATTTGACAATAGATATATGGAGCAATTTTTTCGAAAAGTAATTTTAAACTAAGAAATAAAATAAATTTTGTACAGGCGCGGACCGTGATCGAAATCGCCTTATTGGATAGAATTAATTAGCTCTGACGTCACTAGCGCGTGAACGAATAAGAAAAATACCTAGGTATCGTCATATGATCGTAAGGTGTTGTAACGACTTTCCTATTGGCCGACGATAGTGTTCATTTACATATTCAATTTCGATATTTTATTTTAATTAAAAAATACATGGAACGCTTTTTTCTGAATATTTACAACGGATTTAGGTATGATTATATATCATCTAACGAAATTAGTAAAATTGTTTATTTTGGAGATGGTGCAAAAAAAAAAGGAGTCTACTTTTAAGTCTTTACGCGCCAAACATTTACGAGTGCAAAATTCAAAACATGTTTCATCGAAGCAATATCATATTGTGAATTCAAAGACTAGAGCACAAACAGTGTAGCTCCAGATGAGGCTGCTCATTATAAGCTGTTGCAAGTTCAACAGTTTTCATTTTTTGCTCTTTAAGTATTAGAGGAGTCCCGATAGCTCAGTGGAATAAAGACCGACTGTCGGAGGCGGTAATCTTTTCAATCGTAAACGAGGTTCCATATTGCACACAACCTTTCATTATCACCCTCCAACCGTCTTGATATGACTGAAATACTGTTTTTCTTTTAGGATATAAAATCGCAATCCATCAATCCATCTATTTTAAGTACAAGAGATAATAAAAAAAAATGCGTTGTCGAGTTCTGATTCAATTCCTGTCTTAAAACCGTCAAGGTCATTCAGGTAAATAAGAAAGAGAAGCGGGGAAATGCTCTCGCCGTGTCTCACTCCACATTGGCAAGGAAAAGTAGCAGAATTATTATTATTATGTTTCATTTTTTGTCCAAGTAAATGCATTATTATCATTATCAGATTAATTTATTGTTCACGATTTGAGTTTGAATATTTGGATGTGGATTTGAATACTTGGTTTTGAATCTTAATACTTGCTTAAAATGCAATTTCACATTGTTCGTACAGCTCGATGTCGAAAGATAAACGAACAAATCAAAAAGAGCAAAACATCAATAAATAGTTAAATAAAATAGTAAAAAACATTGACAATAAAATGCGCTACCACTTTTAGAATGTGTATGAAAAAATCATTAATTATCTGCCAGTGGGTTTTGGTAGCCTGTGTATAGAACAGCGCTTTTGTGTTTTCAGAATCTTTCTTTTATAGCCTACAGAAATATGTGTCAGTAACATTTTGCGTTTTTACAAATTCTTTTTTCTTTCTTTCTTTTTTTTCTTTTTATTTTCTTTCATGTGGAACGCCGTACATGGGCCGTATAATGGCATTATTATTAATTTACATATTTTGCTTTACTTATATTTCTACATATTCTGTTGCAGACACTAACAAAACAAACACTGACAAGATTTATCTAAGAATGTCCACACTACCGCCTAGTGGAGAAAGCATTATCAATGCAACGCTTGCAGTTCCTTTGCAACCGGAAGACCATTTCCACACTTTCCTCTCCCAAGAAGACTATGAGAGATTCGGATTTATCTGTCTCTTTATTATCACCCCGATTGTTTGTACCTTTGGACTGGTTACCAACACTCTCGGTATTGGCGTTCTGTGGCAGGATACAAAGCAACAGAAAATGTCTATCTATTTTTATCTCTGCGCGCTGACTATTTCGGATACCCTCTATCTTGCCCTTGGCCTCATTCGGATAATACCGGAGATTCTGATGCGATATGATATACAGATGGCGAAATATATCAACGCAGTAGCTAAACCTGGCGTAATCTATCTTGATATGGTTTTCTCACATACAGCGTCAGCTATGATTATTGTGATGTCATTTGAGAGACTTCTGGCCCTTGTGAAGCCTATGACTGTTAAACACACGTGGTTCGCTAAATATCCCACTAAGATCATTTTATTTTGTTTATTATTTAACATTGTATTCATGATGCCTTATCCTATAAACTTTGAAGTTGTCTCATTTCAAAGCGGTAACGAGACTGAGTATTCCCTGAGATTTAGAGAGGATGTAAATGACCAAATGAGGAAGTTTATGACAGCACAGAGAATCGTTGATAACTTTATTCCGGTAATCATTCTCCTCGGCACCAATCTCGCTATTCCGATTAAGTACTACCTGATATCGAAACGTCGACTCACGGCCTTAAACATGACGTCGGGACAAACACGTCAGCAGATGAAAATTACGTCAACTGTGTTTGCTGTGACTTTCATGTATATGCTATTACAGATTCCAATGATTATCTCGATGCTGTTACCCTATTTTGATCCCGAATATTCCTTTGATGGGAAGAAGAAATTGGTGTTCTGGTTTTTTGTGGATCTTGGAAACGTATTCACATACGTTAATGCGGCGAACGACTTCTTGATTTACATCTTGGTATCCAGACATTATCGCTCTGTTTTTAAGTTGAAATATTGCACTTGCTGCAGCCGGGAGTCGTTGTACGAGAAGGACACAGATCTGAGTGTTACTGGGCCAATTGGAAGTGTTGCCAGTATCGCTACAGTCTCTACACATGATCGGCAATTGAAATACTAAAGCCGACCTAATATCACGTTGCTTGAATTCAGACAGAGTCTCTTTCACTTCAACAAAAGACTGGGTAGTTTCACAATGAAGCTTTTTCGGCTTCATTATGCTATGTTTGGTGTCCATACAAAATACAGTGCTATAAAAGGAAAACATTATGCTTAATCCTGAGACTAATTAAAACGAAGTACATTTGTAAATGCTTATTGAAATAGATAAGCTCTAACTTATATTTCAGTTATTTGTTGAGTAGTACATGCATGTCCATCACTGTATTGCCTTTTGCGGGTTCCTGCTGCATCCGAAATTTTTTCTTCAAATAACAGTGCATGATCATTCGACGACCATAGGAGTTGAGGTGGCTTGGTGTAGATAAACCATAATAATTTCTGGTTTGAAAAAACATGATCTTTAAACAATACCGATTTGAGCTGCGACACGACAATCCCAACAATGTGGTTGTGCGCCAAGCGCAGACTCAGATCAGCCTGGGCGTCCGCCCAGTCTGATCAGAGTCTTCGCTGTCCGCATGGAGATAGGTAAGACCCTTAGCTACTCTTTAGGTGTTTAGCGGTTAGTCTGATCAGACAGGGCGTATGCCCAGGGGGATCTGAGTCTGCGCTGGGCGCACAACCACTTTGTTGGCTTTTTCGTGTCGCGGCTCATTTATGCTAGCAAATGGCATTGAGCATCGTCGTTTCAATACGGATGCAACATGATGACTTTGCATCAACCTTGATACAAGTATCAGAGATGTGTGCGTCCTGATATTTTCGAAAGCTTTGTAAACGTACTATTCCATTCAGAACTGAAAATTAAAATTCAAGCTCCTCCAAATATGTTAGCCAATATAATGAGCCGCGACACGACAAACCCAACAATGTGGTTGTGCGCCCAGCGCAGACTCAGATCAGCCAGGGTATCCGCCCAGTCTGATCAGAGTCTTCACTGTCCTCATGGAGGTAGCGCAGCCCCTTAGCTACCCTTTGAACACTTTAGGAGCGGCTGTAGCGTAGTGGATAACACTGCAGACTACCAATCCAGGGGTCGCAGGTTCGATCCCCCGCTTCTCCGGTCTTTCGGATGAGACTTTAAACCGAGGTCCCGTCTCCATATGACCTCGTTGTTGGTGGGACGTTAAACCCGAGTTCACTCACTCACTCACTTGAACACTTTACGAAGAGGCTAGTCAAACTGGGCGGATGCCCAGGCTGATCTGATTCAGCGCTGGGCGCAGAACTCACATTGTTTGTTTTTCGTGTCGCAATGCTGTTGGACTCGTAAGTACGACAAGACTATCTGTAGACATGATTTACTTCGAAGTAAAAAAAAGCTAGTGCAGAAGAAAGAGATCAAACCCAAACTTCGATTTGACAACTTTTTGTACAAAAGATCGATGGCGACTTATATGAGGGTCTCAATGGGGTTTACTGATTAGCGAATTTTGGCCCCAAAAATTACTGATTAGCGGAATTTGAGAGGAAATTTACCGGTTAGCGGCGTCGCCTATGCTAAGTGATTAACGGAATCGGCCGAAAATATACTGATTACCGAAATTTGAGTGAAAAATTTACCGGTTAGCGGCGTAACATGCGGTTAGCGGTTACTGTAATTGGCCGAAAAATCGTTATTAGTCCACTCCAATGCAAAAAATGTACTTCTTTTCCTTGGTATTGCCTTAATCTTTAATGGTATAAATAGTGATTATTTTTTTTTTTTTTTTCATGAACATAGATTTTGTGTTGTCCCAAGCCTACACGAATTCACATTCAGCACAAGACTTCAATAAGCATAAAATGAAGAAAAATGTATCCCCTTGAAAATCCCAGCTTATACTATAAAGGTGGGATTCGAGGGGGTCTAAATTACATAGGCATGATAATGTGATGTGATTCTAGGGATACATGGTAGAAGTATTTGAAATTATGTCATGATTAATGTTGGACTCGTATTAGATTAATTGATTTCTTTTTACAGCAGATAACAATGACAATGTGACAAACAAGACCAAGATCATGTCCTGCTCATCCTGCAAGAGTTAATAGATTGACACAATGCATGCTATTACATTTTTTTTTCTTTTTTTGTCAAACCGATGCACAATCTCTGTCTTATTTGAAAAGGGTTAAACTGCGTGCATTTCCTTTATAATAATGCATCTGTGTCGTATATACATAGAAAAGTTGTCTTTTAATGTGTTTAGCATGAACCTCGGTTAGCAAGAATAGTATGATACTAAGCTAGTAATCTTCAATGTATGCATCACTGGCATAAGGCAGAGAGAATGGTTGCAGTATGTAATTTTACTGATTAAGCCAAAAATGTACTGATTACTGATCTTTGCTCTTAAATTTTACTGATTACTGATTTTTGGACTGAAATTTTACTGATTACTGATTTCAGAGGTACCACATTGAGACCCTCTTATATTTGTAGTGTGAACTTTTTAGTGTGAAATACCAGATATGAACTATGTAGTGTGAAGTGTGAACATGCAAGTATAAAGTTTGAACTGTAAAGTTTTAAGTATGAACTATAAGCTGTAAAGTTTAAATTATGTATGTGAATTATAAACTTTGAAGTGTCAAGAACGAGCAATGAACTATAAAATGTATATTATTAACTGTGAAGTGTGACGTACCATCTATGAAATATAAAGTGTGAAGTATGAACTATTAAATGTGAAATCACGACCACTGTATGATTCAGTATGTTTGAAGGTGACTTAATAGTTCGTACTGACACTTTATACGTCATAGTCCACAGTTCAAACGTCACACTTCTCGCCTCATAGTATATATATTTCCTGTTTCACAGTTCGAAATTCATGCCTTACACTTCGAAGTTCATACTTCACACTTTGCAATTCATAGTTCATACTTCAGAGTTCATACTTCACACTCTAAAATTCAAAGTTTATATACTTAGCAAAAATAAAAACTTGACAGTCGCTTTTTTGCATCCTACGGGAGTCGGGAAAAAGTGAAACATGGAAATTCTTTTAATTTAAGAAAAAGTAATCATTCTGTAATATCATAGTCACACAAAATTCAAGATTCTTTAGATACAGCAGAACTGAGGCTATTGTAAACGTCACAGGGGTACTTTTCTGTTTTCTATGCTCAAAACCAAACAATTACCGAATTTAAAATTGTTAAAATCTGCTTCACTGTTAATAATTCTGTTGGCATGCCTTTCCATTATTAAATCCAATCTGTATGGACTCATAAGCTAAAATTATGCCGATGCACGGTCAAGTGGGAGGCCGTGAGGACCAGACGAAAAACCTCAGTCCAAACCACTATGAAGTCAGAAATTCAGTCTCAATGGAATTCCCATTACACGTTAAAGTCTTTATGGCAGTTTAAGAAATGGCTTTCAATTAAATTCAGTAATAAAGACATTGAGTTTGCAAGACAGTCAAACAAATCTCGAAGAAAATAACAAAAAAGACGCATTGGTATGGAAGATATGGCATCTCAAAAATCTCTATCTGTTTAATTCAAAGGGAGATAATCTGAAAGTTTTGAAACTTTAAACGTTATTTTCAGGTTGTGGTTACAATGAACATAAGCGTTTAAATTGTTTTCTGTGCGTACTGGAACTATTGTTTATTGCGCACAAGATAACTTCCTTCTGCGCATGCGCAAATTAAAGTTCTGTTCTAAATTATTAAATTAGGATTAAAGACACGACAAAAATTTACCAATAATTTTTCATGAACTAAAATAATCAGACGTCTGTCCAACTCGAAAAAATCCATATATACATTACAAATTTGCTAGCTTGGTCGGAATTAAGAAATAAAAACCGTCAAGTTTTTATTTTTGTTCAGTATATTTCATGGTTCAGTCTTCACCCTTCATACTTCGCACTGAACAGTTCATAGTTTATTCTTCATATTTTTTCTCGGCAGGCGGACGAACAAGCATGCAAAGATACACACGAAAATGTGCTTTAGTCTTAGTTTACGCTAGGAAATAAATCTTTTTGATTTGATTTCTCGCCGTCGCTGTTTATGAAAAGCATACACAGACGCATGCACGCTTATGGGAAGATGTACAAACACGATTGTACAAACACATAGTTGAGCCGCGACTCGACAAAACTAACAAAGTAGTTGTGCGCCCAGTCTGATCAGAGTCTTCGCTGTCCGCATGGAGGTAGCTTAGGCCCTTAGCTACTTTTTAAACACTTAGCGGCGAGTCTGATCAGACTGGGTTGATGCCCAGGCTGATCTGAGTCTGCGCTGGGCGCACAACCACTTTGTTGGTTTTGTCGTGTTACAGCTTATATACACTTACACTTTCTTGCGCACTTATGCGCAAAACCGCGTATACAATTTTCCTTTCATGTCAGACACGGTAAAACATAGTGCCCGTTTTAACCGTATTAACGGCTGAATATCCACTGTAGTGGGGAAAACGGCTATGCAAAAATGCATGTAGTAGATTTCCTCGGGGAAAAATAGGCTATTTAGTTATATATCAGAGGAGGAGGGAGGGGCGGGGGATAGGGGGAGGGGGATGGGAATTCTATTACATACTCATTTCCCGGTGGGAAATTGGACTATAAAATATCTTAGCCTTTTGCCGGGGGTGGCAGATGGGGGGGCGACTGTCGAGTGGAAAGAGACTACTTGATAGAAAAAGCTACTCTCTGACAGCTACGTCTGTGCACGCAGCTTAAATCCTCTTCAACTGCCGATCATTTAAGACATGAGTCGGAATAGCATTTCAATGCTGTTGTCATTACCATCAGTGGTGCAACCGGAAATACACTGAAATCGTTTACTCATGATGCATACAAAATTCGGGTCAGACAACCATACGCGTATGGTTGTCTGACCCGGATGTCGTATGCATCATGGGTAAACGATTTAAGGTAAGTGGCTAAACCTCCATGTTTTCGACATTTTTACGAGAGAACCAATGTTTGTGACTTTCTCTTTGCTTCTTTTGACAACGAAACCTTTCAAAAAACAAAAAAAGGTCTTCTTTGAAAGGAAATATATGCCTCCCTCCCCCAGAGAACTAAATTCTTTCCTTTAAGAGTTTATCCCCATTCAGAAAGGAAGCAAAAATAAAGATGGCAGAGTTGCTTATCCTGAAAGAATTGAATTTTCATTCAAATTAATATAAAATCAGCATAAAGCACTGTATCCTCTGGAGCATTTTCGAGTTGCCAACTCATGTTACTCGGGTCGAAATTTGAAGCATGCGTACAAAGCTACTCGAGTCCTTCAGTTCCGAACACTTCGAGTAAAGAACAAAATGGCGACGACAAGTGATTTTTTACCACAAGTCAAGAGCCCCATTCCCACAATTTTCTTGTAAACCTCAGATGTTTTATATTACAAGTGCCAGGACTCACAATATTTTTTTTTAAACTGCCGTGGGAAATTACTATTCTAAAGTCGTTACTGACGCCACTGTAAACCCTGCTGAGTATGGCGAAAAACACAAGCAAACTAATTATAATCATCACCTTCCTATCTCAAGCTCACTATTAAACAGAAAAAGAGCAAATTATTTGCGTGACAAAGTGTCATTATGAAGGGGGGAAAATGGCTTCGTTTACAGCGGAAGTTCACTTTGCGCTATCTTTATGTTGTTTTATTGCTTTACGTCCTCGGTAAACAGCTATGGTCATGTCGGGACGGTCAGTTAACCTAACAACACTGTTCCTGAGTAGGATCTCCTAAGCGGTTAACCAGTACTAAGTGCACATACTTTCGCCAGTAACTGACAACTGCCCTTCTTGAATCAGCGTAAGAAGAAACGAAAGTAAGTGGCCAGACCGGGTATCGAACCCGGGACCTCTGACTCTTGAGTCAGACGCCCTACCGACTGCGCTACGCGGCCCGGCTATCCGCCATTTTTAATCCAGGTTACTCGCGTATAAGTGGGTGTTACGGTAGTCGAGTAAACGCGAATATGTGCGCATGCTTATTGCAGTTACTCGTGCTGTACAGTGAGTAACTTGAGTTACTCGACTTACTCGAATTTATATACCGAGACAGCTGCAGTAGACAGCCGGAACGTTTGGCATAATTACTTGGGTAAACATGAGCAATACCCAGATATTCCTCGGGCTACTAGAAGATTATATGAGTGTTACGAAATGGATCTAATCGTCCACTATGTCGTCGAGATTATTTTAATCCTTTCAATCAGTAAAGCTACAGTTTTTAGGGCAACTGTGGTAATAAAACATTTACGGAAATTGTGGCTACGTTATGCATGGGTTGTTTGTGAATACCTCTCGTGGACAGCGTATTGCATGATTTTAAGGTGAATACCTGCACGAGTCTTTTGATTGTGGAAAGCGTGTTGCATGATTTTAATGTGAGACGCATAGTATTTATACGCCTATCTTTTAATGAAAAGTTAGACGTGGCTGTTTAATTCTTGATGGATGTTATATTGTTGTGTGCCCAGATTCTGTGTTAAGACCTAGAAGGGTAAGATTTTATTATATTTATTTAGAATAGTTTGGCTAAGAATGAAAAATGTGACTTCTGATTGATATGGTATGATTATATGTGTCGACTGATTTGATTTTGTTGACAGTGATCAGGCTGTGCATATGTCGACCAATTTTGTTTATACTGACCATGCTGTGCATGGTATTTGTATATTAGGAAGTTTTGTAAATTACGGAAATAGTTTATATCACTGATGTTGGTTGCAATGGTGTGCGTCTATTTGACGTCCAGTGACGTCAGTTGCATTCATGTTATTCATGTGACGTCAGTTGCATTCATGTTATTGCGACGTCAGCACTTTTTTACATTAGTTTCACTGGTGTGCGTCTATTTGACGTCCAGTGACGTCAGTTGTATTCATGTTATTCATGTGACGTCAGTTGCATTCATGTTATTTCATGTGACGTCAGTTGCATTCATGTTATTGCGACGTCAGCACTTTTTATATTAGTTTCACGTATACGTGGCCTATAGAAGTAGATTGATTTGTAATGGAACTACTTTATATACTCGTGACGTCAATTGACGCCATAGCATGCACCGCATTAAGGGTTTTTTCCATAAGTTATAATGGTAACATTTGGTCATCATGCGTTTGATTTGCCTTCATTAGACGGCGTCATATGGTATAACATCATTGATGTCATGATGTCAGATCAAACGTTATGATCCCAAATGTGTGAGAAACGCTTATTCAGCTATTATATTCTAAGGCAAATGGTATTACGCTTAGTTTAAAGAAATGAATTAAAACATATGCGAGTTAGATTTTGGTCAATCAATTTAATGTAAATAAGTCATTGTTTAGATTATTCATGTTTTATGTGGGGTATGTCATGGTAATGCCTGTTGACGTCAGTATACTTCTTGACAATGTTTGACGTCAGATCCTTTGACGCACATGCGTGGTAGGATCTACGTTTCTTCATTGGCGGAAGTGGTAAGCACACTTTTAGCTTTACATCGTGAGCGCGAGTCGTGTCTAGTGACACGGCTGGCGTGTGCACGTTATGCTCGGCATTCGCCGAGGGCGTTGTATGGTATTTCCAAGACAAGCCCAAGTCTTACGTATTATTATTATGTAGTTACAATGTATTAAGTGTAAGTTCGTTATTTTTAGGCACATCAAGTCCGGCAGTCAGCTGTTAGGGCTTAGAGCCACGTCTCACCTGGAGATGCGATATACGTCTCCAGGTTAATACCAACCCGGGTAGAGGCAGTTACAACGCCGTTTGTGCATAGTTCCTAAGCAGAGGCGGGAAGCACAAAATGTAGGCGGAAGTGGTTAGCACAGTTTTGCCAGATTCTGTGATAAGATCTGAAGGTCACATCAAGTGTGGGACAGTGTTCGTCCACTAAGGTGTTTTAATATATATAGACTGGTCCCTGGTACGATCCAGGGAGCGACCAGTATATAATCGTGCACGTGTTAATAAGAGTTGGTGTTCCTCATGATATATGGACTGGCCCATGACATGATCCAGGGAACGACGAATTGAAGTCTACCAACATAAGGCCTTGTTTTTTTGTATGAGCTCAAACTAACGTTTTTTGTCCTTTGTGTTTTCCTTTAGTTCATGGCGCTGAGCCGAGTACGGTGTTGACGTCAGACGGTAATCTATTTGCGTATTGTACGCAAATCGATTACAGATTTGAAACAAACACCTTACTTGGGCCAGCGACATGAACTGATATGTGTTGTATATTATTGTAATTGTGACTGTTGTAAATTGTATTGTTGTATATAGAATTTACATTATATATAAACTTAAAAAATTCTAACGTTGTTAGAGTTTCCTTGTTAGTGTATTACACTAGTAAATAACCCTTTAACCGGAAGTCACCCTCCGCCGTCCTGGCGACGCATAAGGCTCTACACCCGTGTCGACCGTGTGTAAAACCTTCTGCGTAACATGGTGTCATGAAGTAACGGGATTTGACTTCTGGTTAATATCTGCCAGTGTAAGACATTGACAATATATACAGAATCTAGGCACAATTTTGTCAGACATTTTTTTTATTATTGACTTTCTGATTGTTCTTTTCCAAGGTGACGTAAGGCTGTGAATTCTAGGGGAGCAATTTTGCCACTAAATCCTTTGTAAATGTAACCTACATTCAATTAAGGTCAACTATCCTTATTCCCTGCGTGATGAAGTGCGATAGCCCATGCATTAATTTGTGATAGAATGTAACAGGTTGCATATCTGAGTGGGGAAACTAAGGTTATATAGACCTAAATTGTCTTGGCACGGATGATACATATTAAGTTTTAAGGTCCATTTGAGTACCTTGGCACTGCTGTTGCATGACAATCTGTTAGTTTATTAACCTAAACGTTTTGTACGTTGTGTCGTAACCGTTACTGAGGTCCATTTTATGTCCTGATTTAGTAACGTAGGTCACTCGTAACGTTATATAATATCGTTACAATGAATTAAACCTAATAGCGGAATCTTAAGTTTGATTTACCGTTGGTATCTTATAAGGTTTTGTAATGTAGGACGTACAGTTGTCGTGTCAGTGTTAATACGTTGCGTTACATACGTTACGTTTGTATATCCGATACGCTAGATCAAGTTGGGCGTAATTGTAATGTGGGTTATTTACGTCATCTAATTGTGTCATTTGAAAGTGAAAAGTAATTCTCGGCAACGTCAACGTCAGTTTATGACGTCATTTCCGGTCTGTTATGAACGTAACTTTAATGAATACGTCCAGATCGCGAGTATACTAATTAATCAACGTTTTAGTTGGATTAGTTTGTTATTATTATTGTTAACGTTTTAGTTAACGTGTGTGACTTTAAGTGAACGTCGGTTTCAGTTAAGTTAACGTGAGCATTACGTTAAGCGTCATGGATCAGTTAGTTAAGACGGGAAAGGAGTTAGGTTATGAGGGGCAGGCATTGCAGGAATTTGTAAAGCAACAGCAAGAGACTGAGAGGGCAGAAAGGCACGCGGTAAGGGAACTTGATAAAGAGAAGATCGCGGCGGAGAAAGAAAAGCTTGCGCAGGCCGATAAAGACCGGGAAATTGAGTTAGCTAGGATCGCGCAGGCCGAAAAAGATAGGGAAATTGAATTGGCTAAGATTGCGGCGGATAGGGAAATCGAGATGGCGCGAATTGAAAGCATAGAGCGGCAAGCCGAGAAAGATAGGGAAGCTAAGTTGTCTCAAGTCGAAAGCGATAAGGAAGCGAAGTTGTCGAGCGAAGTTGAGTTAGAAAAGTTGAAGTATAGTTTTGAATTGCAGCAACGCGAGTTAAAAAATCAGATAGATTTGCAGAAGGTAACGTTTAGAGTTGAATTAGAAAAACAGAAGGCTGAAAAGTTAGCGCATGCGCGAGATCCCAAGTTACCGTATTTTGATGAAAGTAAGGACAAAATGGATAGTTACTTATCAAGGTTTGAGAAATACGCGACGGCGAACAAATGGGATAAAAACGTTTGGGCTGCATATTTAAGCGCATTACTTAAAGGTCGCGCGCTTGATGTTTATGATAGATTGTCTGTAGATGATGCAGCGGATTATGACAAGTTGAAAGATGCGTTGTTAAAGAATTTCGATATGACTGAACGCGGATTTAGGAAGAAATTTCGCTATGATAGGCCTGAAAAGTCCGAAACGTTTATTCAGTTTAGTAGTAGACTTAGGTCGTATCTTAATAAATGGTTGAAAATGGCGAAGGTAGACCAGTCTTATGAATCTGTTTGCGATTTTTTCGCTAGAGATCAGTTTTTAGAATCCTGTAGTAAAGAACTATATGTTCATTTGAAACCGAAAACATTCACGAATCTAGGTGAGATGGCTAGGGAAGCAGATTTATTTGCAGAAGCACGTGGCGGTGTCTACGCTTGTGTTAATAAGGGGCAGCGTGATAGTAAGGGCGTAACTCAGAGTAGATCTGATAATAAGCCGAGTGCGAAGCCAGAGATAAAATGTAGTATTTGTGGTAAGGGACATTTAACATATAAATGTTTTAAGAATCCCGATAGGAAGCAAGCATATAGTGCGGAGGTAGGTGCAAGTGCAAGCGGGTATAGCGGAAGTAAGGGGAGTAGTTATGCACCGAAAGATGAGACACAAAGATCACAGAGTAAGAGCGATACTGTACAGACGAAGGGTAGTAATTCAGATCGTGGCCGTGGTCGGGGTTATTCCCGCGGACGTGGTCGGGGTGGCGGACATCAAATGAGTTTTTGTAAAACTACAATGAATAGGTCTCATGAAATTGAAGGTCTCTATAAGAGTAAGGAAGAAAGTCCACTAATCAATGATAACGTGGATAGGGAAGGTGTCTGTTACTTTTTAAGGTCGCGATTACCAACAGCGCAGGGTACGGTTAATGGTAAGACTGTTGTAGTTTTAAGGGACACAGGTTGTACTGGGTGTGTCGTTCGTAGAAACTTGGTTTCTAATGATCAGTTACTTGGTAGAGAATCTGATGTAACTTTGATTGATGAATCTACCCAAAGGTATCCCTTAGCAATGGTTGACATAGATTGTCCATTTTTCACAGGAAAAACTGAGGCATTGTGCATGGAAGATACATTGTATGACCTGGTTATTGGAAATATTGACGGGTCAAAACTTCCCGATATGTCCCATTTTGCAATGGCGGCAGTGACTAGGTCACAAGCTAAGCAAGGTGAAGAGGTCTATAGGAAACTTAAAGTTCCTGATCAAATTATTGCTAGTGATAAGGAGGCATTGAAGCAGGCCCAAGTTGTTGACCCTAAATTGAATGGCATAAGGCAAAGAGTGGAATCTGGGAATGTGACTATTAGTCGTGGATTGAACCGAGGTGAAACTAAGTTTATCCGAAAGAAAGATTTATTGTATAGGCAGTTTACTAAGGGAAACAAGGTCACTTTGCAACTTATTATCCCTGAAGGTTTTCGTGAAAAGGTGTTAAGATTGGCGCACGAAACCTTGATGTCAGGTCATTTGGGCATAAAGAAAACTATGGATAGAGTGTTAACTGAGTTCTTTTGGCCTGGAATTTGTGGTGATGTGGCAAGGTTTTGTAAATCTTGTGACATATGTCAAAGGACTATTCAAAAAGGTCGTGTCACTAAGGTTCCTTTAGGAAAGTTGCCACAGATTGACACACCATTTAAACGAGTCGCTGTTGATATAGTTGGACCGATAGAACCTCGTTCTGACAGGAAATCCCGCTATATTTTAACAATGATAGACTATGCGACGAGATATCCCGAGGCGGTAGCGTTACCCGGCATTGAGACGGAACGCGTAGCCGAAGCGTTAGTTGAGATGTTTAGTAGAGTTGGCATACCTGATGAAATGTTAACAGATTGCGGAAGTCAGTTTACTGCTGAAGTTATGAAAGAAGTAAGCAGGCTGTTATCACTCCAGCAGTTAACCACGACGCCGTATCATCCTATTTGTAACGGTCTTGTAGAGCGTTTTCACGCGACGTTGAAGCAAATGCTACGTAGGATGTGCGCAGAACGTCCAAAAGACTGGGATAAATATCTCCCAGCACTACTGTTTGCAATAAGGGAGGTTCCGCAAGAGTCATTAGGGTTTTCTCCGTTCGAATTGTTATACGGACGTAACGTTAAGGGCCCTATGGCAATATTACGTGAATTATGGTCTGAAGAGGTACAGAATGAGCAGGTTCTGTCTACGTACCAGTACGTAATTGAGTTGAGAGAACGGTTAGAGCAGACGTGTAAGTTAGCACATGATAATTTACGGAAAGTACAAGTAAAGCAAAAGGCTTATTATGACAAACGCGCTAGGTCGCGTAAATTTAACGTGGGAGATAAAGTACTGTTATTACTGCCAACTGACAGTAATAAACTGTTATTGCAGTGGAAGGGTCCATATGAAGTAGTAGAGGTGGTGAATAGAATGGACTATAAAATCGACGTCAATGGTGTCGTGAGTACATATCATGCTAATATGCTGAAACAGTATGTCGAACGTCGTACTGTGCCGTCACATTGTTTATTGTCGACTGAGACTACAGAGTCGGTTGATGACGATGGTAGTGATGAATTTTCTCTTGATGATTGTGCTTTTCCGACAGCTAAAGAGCCGGAAACTTATAACGACGTCAGTATTTCAGATACGTTAACGTCAGAACAACGTATGGAGGTTGAAGCGTTGATTAAACAGTACCCGGATGTACTATCAAGTTTACCCGGTCGAACTGATCAAATACAGCACGATATCAAACTACTCACGTCAGAACCCATACGGACGAAGGGTTATTCTATCCCGTATAAGACGCGTAACGTCATGGAGACGGAGATACAGGATATGTTAGATTTAGGGGTAATCGAGCCGTCGATTTCACCGTATTCATCTCCTGTTGTCCTAGTTCCGAAGAAAGACGGATCAGTTAGATTCTGTATCGACTTCCGGAAGCTTAACAAAGTGACGGAATTCGATGCAGAACCTATGCCAAATATGGAGGAGGTTATCAATAAAATGTCAGGACATAGATTCTTTACAAAGATGGACCTGAGTAAGGGTTATTGGCAAGTCAGTCTTACTGAAAGGTCTAAACCTTTGACGGCCTTTGAAACGCCTAAGGGTTTATTCCAGTTTAAAACTATGCCCTTCGGTTTGGTCAATTCGGGAGCCTCATTTTGTAGGTTAATGAGAATCATATTGTCCAATCTCCCAAATGTTGACAGCTTTGTTGATGACATGTGGATATTCACTGAAACATGGAAGGATCATGTGACGTCATTACGTCAAGTGTTAGATCGGCTTAGGTCGGCCAAATTGACGGCAAAACCATCTAAATGCATGATCGGATATGGCAGTATCGAGTGCCTTGGTCACAATATCGTCGGACAGACGGTACGACCGCAAGAGGACAAGATACAGGCTATCAGAGATGCTCCTCGTCCATGTACGAAAAGGCAAATTAAATCTTTTCTGGGATTAGCTGGGTTTTACCGTCGTTTTATCCCAAATTTCTCATCCATAGCTTCTCCTCTGACTGATTTAACTAAACGGGATAGACCTAATTCTATCAAAGATTGGCAAGATCAGCATGAAAGGGCATTTTAAACCCTGAAGAGTAGGCTCACGTCTAGTCCTATTCTTCGCTTACCTGTTTTTCAAGAAGGTAACCCGTTTGTACTTCGAACAGACGCTTCAGACGTTGGTCTTGGAGCTATTTTGCTTCAGGAGTTCGAAGGTGAAGGTCGTTTGCCGATTGCTTATGCTAGCAAGAAATTGTTACCTCGGGAAAAGAACTACTCTGTAATTGAGAAGGAATGTTTGGGTATTATCTGGGGTGTTGAGAAATTTCGTAAGTACCTGTATGGGGCGGAGTTCCTACTTGAAACTGACCACAAACCTTTGTCTTATATGCAGACAGCTAAGGTGCTCAATCCCCGAATCATGCGTTGGGCCATGAAATTACAGCCATACAGATTCAGGATCGTTGCTATCCGTGGCCAAGATAATTTGGGGGCGGACTACCTTAGTAGATAGTTTGGCCACGTTATGCATCGCACCGTTGTTGTGTATATAGCTAGTTTTCCAGTTTTGACATAGCCTACGATTCGATCGCATTTCGTACTATTTCAGAAAAGAAACATTGTTATGTTTTTTTCTCCCTAAGGGGAAACCTATGTTACGAAATGGATCTAATCGTCCACTATGTCGTCGAGATTATTTCAATCCTTTCAATCAGTAAAGCTACAGTTTTTAGGGCAACTGTGGTAATAAAACATTTACGGAAATTGTGGCTACGTTATGCATGGGTTGTTTGTGAATACCTCTCGTGGACAGCGTATTGCATGATTTTAAGGTGAATACCTGCACGAGTCTTTTGATTGTGGAAAGCGTGTTGCATGATTTTAATGTGAGACGCATAGTATTTATACGCCTATCTTTTAATGAAAAGTTAGACGTGGCTGTTTAATTCTTGATGGATGTTATATTGTTGTGTGCCCAGATTCTGTGTTAAGACCTAGAAGGGTAAGATTTTATTATATTTATTTAGAATAGTTTGGCTAAGAATGAAAAATGTGACTTCTGATTGATATGGTATGATTATATGTGTCGACTGATTTGATTTTGTTGACAGTGATCAGGCTGTGCATATGTCGACCAATTTTGTTTATACTGACCATGCTGTGCATGGTATTTGTATATTAGGAAGTTTTGTAAATTACGGAAATAGTTTATATCACTGATGTTGGTTGCAATGGTGTGCGTCTATTTGACGTCCAGTGACGTCAGTTGCATTCATGTTATTCATGTGACGTCAGTTGCATTCATGTTATTGCGACGTCAGCACTTTTTTACATTAGTTTCACTGGTGTGCGTCTATTTGACGTCCAGTGACGTCAGTTGTATTCATGTTATTCATGTGACGTCAGTTGCATTCATGTTATTTCATGTGACGTCAGTTGCATTCATGTTATTGCGACGTCAGCACTTTTTATATTAGTTTCACGTATACGTGGCCTATAGAAGTAGATTGATTTGTAATGGAACTACTTTATATACTCGTGACGTCAATTGACGCCATAGCATGCACCGCATTAAGGGTTTTTTCCATAAGTTATAATGGTAACATTTGGTCATCATGCGTTTGATTTGCCTTCATTAGACGGCGTCATATGGTATAACATCATTGATGTCATGATGTCAGATCAAACGTTATGATCCCAAATGTGTGAGAAACGCTTATTCAGCTATTATATTCTATGGCAAATGGTATTACGCTTAGTTTAAAGAAATGAATTAAAACATATGCGAGTTAGATTTTGGTCAATCAATTTAATGTAAATAAGTCATTGTTTAGATTATTCATGTTTTATGTGGGGTATGTCATGGTAATGCCTGTTGACGTCAGTATACTTCTTGACAATGTTTGACGTCAGATCCTTTGACGCACATGCGTGGTAGGATCTACGTTTCTTCATTGGCGGAAGTGGTAAGCACACTTTTAGCTTTACATCGTGAGCGCGAGTCGTGTCTAGTGACACGGCTGGCGTGTGCACGTTATGCTCGGCATTCGCCGAGGGCGTTGTATGGTATTTCCAAGACAAGCCCAAGTCTTACGTATTATTATTATGTAGTTACAATGTATTAAGTGTAAGTTCGTTATTTTTAGGCACATCAAGTCCGGCAGTCAGCTGTTAGGGCTTAGAGCCACGTCTCACCTGGAGATGCGATATACGTCTCCAGGTTAATACCAACCCGGGTAGAGGCAGTTACAACGCCGTTTGTGCATAGTTCCTAAGCAGAGGCGGGAAGCACAAAATGTAGGCGGAAGTGGTTAGCACAGTTTTGCCAGATTCTGTGATAAGATCTGAAGGTCACATCAAGTGTGGGACAGTGTTCGTCCACTAAGGTGTTTTAATATATATAGACTGGTCCCTGGTACGATCCAGGGAGCGACCAGTATATAATCGTGCACGTGTTAATAAGAGTTGGTGTTCCTCATGATATATGGACTGGCCCATGACATGATCCAGGGAACGACGAATTGAAGTCTACCAACATAAGGCCTTGTTTTTTTGTATGAGCTCAAACTAACGTTTTTTGTCCTTGTGTTTTCCTTTAGTTCATGGCGCTGAGCCGAGTACGGTGTTGACGTCAGACGGTAATCTATTTGCGTATTGTACGCAAATCGATTACAGATTTGAAACAAACACCTTACTTGGGCCAGCGACATGAACTGATATGTGTTGTATATTATTGTAATTGTGACTGTTGTAAATTGTATTGTTGTATATAGAATTTACATTATATATAAACTTAAAAAATTCTAACGTTGTTAGAGTTTCCTTGTTAGTGTATTACACTAGTAGATAACCCTTTAACCGGAAGTCACCCTCCGCCGTCCTGGCGACGCATAAGGCTCTACACCCGTGTCGACCGTGTGTAAAACCTTCTGCGTAACAATGAGCCGCGACACGAGAAAACCAACAATGTGGTTGTGCGCCCAGTGCAGACTCAGTTCTGCCAGGGCATCCGCCTAGTCCGATTAGACTCTTCGATAATTGCTCAAAGGGTAGCTAAGAGTCTAAGCTACCTCCATGCGGACAGCGAAGGCTCTGATCAGACTGGGCGGATGCCCAGGCTAATCTGAGTCTGCGCTGGGCGCACAACCACATTGTTGGTTTTGTCGTGTCGCGGCTCATATATACGTACAACTGGTCAGATATAGTCTTTCATAGCCTGTGATTAGTCCGCCATTCATATGCCGTATAACACATCGAGTCCTTTCGGGTTTCCTGCAGCTGATAATCCACAGTTTACCATTACGTCACCTGGCCATGTGATTTGCTAGATTGGTACATTCAAAATTGTATCGGATCGATGTCATGACGCGTCAAGGCTACTCTTCAATGACCTGACAGCGTGATTATGTTTTAAAAAATGTTTTTGTCAAAGAAAACATTACATTATATTTACACTTGCCACTGACTTCCCATAGGTGAACCTTTAAAACAACCAGCTTCATACACCGATGAAGAGCCACTGATCATGTGACGTTGTCGTCAAGCGACGTTTTATGTAAACAAACGTCTTGATTGACTCTTGAAACGTTCGATTGACGCCACGTCAGGGCGACGGCTGTTTAATGTTATGGCCAAACACGTCGTTACTAACTCTTCTTCGACCCATATTTTGCCTATTCTACACCAAATTACCACGAAAACGGCACAGAGGTTCACAAATAAAGTGTAAATATAAGAACAAAAATTTGATTTTTCAGCGTTCATCGTGTGAAGGAGCCAGTGGTCGTCGCTAAAATTCTACAAGAAGCGCTTCGCGCTTGATGGAATTTTAGCTCCGCCCACTGGCTTCATCACACGATGAACTCTAAAAATCAAATTTTGATTCTTATATTTACACTTCATTTTACACATTCTTAAATAATATCAAATGTAATATCTCCCAAGTAATATTCATGATATTATAGCTACAAAAGCTAAATATCGCATGAACTGTCGCTAAATCTCATGGGCAGATTTCTGCCCGTTTGGATCAATGATTACCTGTCCATAATACTAGCTATTAGGGGAGAGAACCAGTCTAACGATCTGTAGTCTTGCGCTTGTGCAAATAAAAATCACAGTTAACAGAATACAGTCACAGTTTTACATTTAATTCCATAGGCTAAGGTAAACACATTGTAACAATGAAAACGAAGATAAACACAAATACTTGTCTCCAAAATCGCACAAGATAGCAAATCAGTAATACTAGGTAAAGAAAAATGACAGGCAACGATCAGGAACTAATACAATCAAATCCTATAACCCACGCTAAAATCAAAAAGGGAAAGAAGCACACACACACAAATATACAAAAGTTCACGAACGACACACACGGTAAACCTTATGAAGAGTTCTTTCCCAAACTGGTGGTCATTCAGCTATCGTTACTGAAAACCGCAGCACCTCTTTTCTATACCTCTTTTCTATTTTAGATTACAAAACAAAACAGGTAGCAGAATGGGCAGTTATTTAGGTGACCATATTGCTAGAGGCCATAGACAATCGAACAAAGCAACATGTAACATTGAGGAACCACAACAGAAGTACATGTACCGCCTTGAAACGGTTAGTAGTAGATTACTTGGGACTTAAACTAGTTTTACTGGATCCAGATCTTCGCCCTTAGCTTCTGTAATGGTTCAGTCCACCCACAAAACCGTCACTCACACAACCGATGAACAAGAGCATCAATAAGGAAAACAAGAACATATATAAAAAAACGTGAAACATCTATGTTACCTATTTGCTATATCTTTTAAATTCGACATGTCAATATAACTGAGCTCCAGTTCAGTTAGTGAAATTATAAACATTTTACTTCTAACTAATCTCTTTTCATAATTCGACATTTTTCTTGGGGATAAATTTATCAAAAAAAAAAAAAAAAAAAAATTCTCCTCAAAAGAAAGTAAGAAAGTAAGAAAGTGATACGTTATCATAACTTGCACCGAAAGTTCATGTTCTTATATTTAGGACTGAAATGAGCCGCGACACGACAAAACCAACAATGTGGCTTGTGCGCCCAGCAAAGACTCGAATTAGCCTGGGCATCCGCCCAGTCTGATCAGAGTCTTCGTTGTCCGCATGGAGATAGCTTAGACCCTTGGCTACACTATAAGCGCTAAGCGAAGAGTCTGATCTGACTGGGCAGATGCCCAGGCTGATCTGAGTCTGCGCTGGGCGCACAACCACTTTGCTGGTTTTCTCGTGTCGCGGCTCAAATACAAGTGACAATGAGGTGTAATGACTGAGAAGATAAAAGCAGCCGTGATAAAAGTCCTTGATGGATGAGAAGTGTCTTTTAAGAGGGCTTCAGCCTATCATGAGTCAATCGAGGGTGACTGGAAAAGGTTCATACATGACATACCTGACAAAGGCTTATCCGAAATGGTTAGGAATCATGCCAAGGCGGGATTTGAACCTAGATATTTGTACTATGAATCCAGGGTATTCAAAGCCTAACAAATATACTCCCAAGTCGGAATTCCTCAAATAAGCCGCAACACGAGAAAATCAACAATGTCGCGTGTGCGCTCAGCGCAGACTCAACTCAGCCTAGACATCCGCCCAATCTGATCAGTGTCTTCGCTTTGCGCTTCAAGGGTAGCTAAGGGTCTAAGCTAGCTGCATGCGGGCACCGTAGACTAATCAGACTGGACGGATGCCCAGACTGATCTGAGTCTTCGCTGGGCGCACTTGCCACTTTTTTGGTTCTACTGTGTCGGTGCTCATATATATATAGCAAGTGATTAAAGATTTGAACGTTCCTTTTAGGAAATTGAACAATCGGTAGTCTTCGTGTAATTAAAAAATTCAGGCTTTTTTCTTATCGTATGAAACAAGCTTATTTTACAAGTTTATACACATGTACAAAGTTATCATCAGCACATCCAACTACCAATGCCTTCAGTATCGGATTGAACAGCACAGAACATGGCCTATTCAAGCTAGATATGATCACTCTGCCTTTGTCGTAAGCATCTGATGGTATTTGGTGAATTTTACCAGCTTGTGCATCGCAAACGTATATATTTTCTTGCGTATCAAAAGCCACATATTCAACATTTTCTAAATTTCTAGGATTATAGTACCATTTCATGCCACCGTCCTTAGCAAATAAACTTAGTCGTCTCTTGTCGGCGATGACAAAATCACTGCTTGGTCTTGACCTAAATAAGACAGGGCTGACAAGATTAAGCGGGCGGCTTCTTTCGTCCCTTATGTTACACATTTTCCCAAGAATTCTGCTCTGAAAGTTTCGCACCTGAATTACAGTTTCGGTATTGTCAACGTCTTTTTCCGAAAACAGAATAGCTATATTATCGTCTATTGGTGAAACAGAACATGGGTTGCCTTTGGTTCTGATTATCTTCCGCTGCTCAATTGTTTTGTTACTTGAACGATTCACGGAGAGGATAATGACTCCTATATTGGTTGCCACAGCAACAGAATCATCATGTAGCAAGGCAAGGTCAACGGGTCTAGACCTCATTACGAAACTATGGCACACCTGAAATGTTGTAGAAATCAGTTTTATCACCCTGTTGTTAGCATCAATAAACATCATATGCCCATCTTCAAATACTATAGAGGCTATGTGGTCGCAAACTTGGCTAGAATAACTTTGTATAGAAATTCTGTATTTGTTGATCTTGAGAGCCCTGCAATCTGATAAAGGTGTTTCTGGCTTTCTGAGTGGGTCGGCAGACGCTGTGGTATTTTTTGTGCATTCCCTGACGTCTGTTTTATTTTTCTTTGCGATTTTCGGCTCGTAGTCTGTGATCGCATCAGATCCCATTAACTCTTCATCATCTTCGTCGAGTTTCGAATCTATTTCATACACAATATTAGATTTACAAGCGCCTGGTGAATCATCGTACTGCGCAGTATTCGTCCTGGCTGCTGTAACTCCTTTCGTTACGTTTTGTATTCCTTCTTCTAAAATGTTTTTCTTACCGACTGCTTGTGTAGCATCTGCTTGAAGCCGTTTGTCTTTTACGTAACTTTCCTTGACTGCAGAAGTGGTTCCTTCTTTTCCTTCAGAAGCTAATGTCGTCCAATTTATGTTCCTACAAATGTCTTTTAAGCTTGTCATCTTACTTTTTATTACCTTAAGCTTACCGTCAAGATCTGCAAATACACGGGAACTTGGCCCCGAACTATTTGTGTTCTCCATAAAACGCTTCACCGAGCCGGCGTCCTTATCTATCATCTGGTCAAGCACCATTAATTGTAATGTTGTCCCGTGTTGGAATGTTGTCTCCATCAGTTTTTCGTCGACATTTATCATTTCAATAAAGTCGTCTAAATTTGACGTATCCATTTCAACAGACTTAGCTTTGATCATCATTTCTTTTGCATCTTTTCGAAACTCTGTATTAAACACTCTGATAAGTGATTGGAGATCGCCAGCTATCTCATCCATTTCCTGTTCAACTTTTGTTATTCCATCGTCGATTTTGAGACCACTGGCCGATATGGCTCTGCACTCCTTTTCGACGGTAGATTTCATTTCAGACATTTTATTGACATTTTCTCGTCGAAAAGTATTTCTGTCGCAGGTAAGGGTATTTATAGGTTTAGCATCATTACAGTTTCTATGGGAATCTGCTACACAAAGGGAACAGACAAATTCATCATGTTTGATGCATTTAAATTCAATCTCTCTCTCTGTGTGACTTTTACAGTAGCCAAGCTTAGACATTTCCTTGAATATTGATATATCCTGTGGTAAATCATCACCTTCCAAAAGCACATGATTACGAGTCAACTTATTTTTTCTATGTTCACCAGAACACTTTTTGCATAACATTTCACTGCAGCTGATGCAAAAACAATGAACGGGGGACTGCCTGCCTTCTACCAAACATGGTGCACACTTCTTAACACTTTCATCTGTTGCACCGTCAGCTGTTTGTTGCCGCTTAAATCCTGCTTTCACTTTCTTCCACATCCTGGAATGAGACAAATATCCTTCGTTTGATTTCATAATTGAGCCACATTACGACAACACAAATTAAATGGCATATGCGCCCAGCAAAGACTCAAATCAGCCTGAGCATCCGCCTAGTATGATCAAAGGGAAGGTAAGGGACAAAGCAAGCTCCACGCTGATGCCCAGGCTGATCTGAGTCTTCGCTGGACGCACATGCCGCTTTGTTGGATTTGTCGTGTCGCTGCTCTTACATTGATAGCCGAAATATAAATAGGTGAAATATAAATATATAGGTTCATAGCTGAAATATAAATCTGAAATTTATTTTCGTAGGTTCATAGCTGAAATATAAAAGTGGAATTTATTTTTGTAGGTTCATAGCTGAAATATTAAACTGGAATTTATTTTCGTAGGTTCATAGCTGAAATATAAATCTGGAATTTATTTTCGTAAAATCTATTTGAGACCTTTCGTAAAATATATGCAAAACCTTTAAAACTGCAAAGACCCAAAAATCGTACCCTTTCGGGTGAACTGGTACAACTTCAGGGGAAGCAACCCTTTCATTTTCGCCTCCCCTCTAAATGGGAGGTCAACTCTTAAGGCAAGCTGCCCTAGAAGCTAACCCGTGAGGCGCACAACGTAGAATCAATACTGAATCAGCGTTGATTCAACGTCAAGACGTTGAATGAATATAGGGATCAAACATGTTTTATATGCATTAACGTTTGCAAGGTCCCGAGGGAGATGCTGAAAATTGAGGCCCTTCCCCATCATCGGATTTGACCTCGATATGACCTCGAAAAGTGTCCATTTTAAGACAACATGGTCGTTGTAGTAGAGATGCAAACCCACAAACAAAAAGCAGATACCTTGATATGCTATAATTTCCATGCAGAACAAGCCTGATCCGTTCATGTGCCATTCTGCAGTTATTGATTGCCGAAAGCTAGGAATGCATGTTTTCTTTACTGTTTTTACCCTCCAGTCGGCATCGTAAAACCACGTAAACAGCAGTGCTTTGAAATCTGTGTCACGACTAGATGACATAAGGTAAGAAAGAAGGACCTGATGACCAAATGTAAGGAAACAGACGTAGCACACAACAGATTTTTGTACTATGACCCTAAGGTGAGAGGCGTGGGTGCAGGGCGGAATCTTTTAAGTGGCCCCGGATGAAAATATTGAAAGTTGCGTAGTGGTGCATTAACAGCGCGAGAATTTTTTCAAATACACGGCTTTTAGCCAGCTAACGCACGGCTGTTAGTAGCGTACGGCACTGCTTTTTATGCAATCACGCTGAGTCAATGTTGAGTCAACGTTGTGTTCCCGGTGGGAACCTTTCTATAAGTGTACAGGGGCGTAACTAGGGACAATTTCATGATACGCACAACCATGTTTTATGCTCTACTTCTTGAAAGGAAAGCTAGTATTTCAGCCACTTTGGTAATTGCTATTGAAATCTTGTCTAATTTATAAAATTTCAGCATGCAAATATGCAGGTGCGTTTTGAAATTTTGTCAATTTTGACAAAATTTCAATACGCACTTGCGTATTTGCCGTATACGTAGCTACGCCCTTGGTGTAGACTCAAGTTTGGACGGGCTTCTCCGTCCAGGGAAGCTATTAGCAAAAGTACCAGAACGTTTTCTTAAAAAAAAAAAAAAAAAACGGTAAAAAAGATGAGACTGTGTCCATAAGAGTTAATTAATACGTGAAAACAAGTACAGTCAGATCCCGATAGCTCACACACAGGTATCACAAAGTACCCTCTTATACAACTATCAAATAATATAGTTTGGACACATTGCCTATTTTTTTAATTTTCATTTCAACTCCTTTTATTTCAAACTACTGATACCCCAAAGTAAATTTTCTGGGACCAGAAAATTTACTATGAAATATCAGTAGTTTTGGGTGAACTTCGACTTTGAGATATCGAGAGTTGTTTGTATTTGCGAAATTTTTCTGTTTACGGTACCTTTTGGGTTTGCCAAAGTCAAGTCCTAAAGATGTTTTCACCTAAAGAAGAACATTATTGATTAATCATCTGCAGCTACAGTGACTTTAGTCTGATTATCTTTCAAAGTACAAGTATTATCAGTAAAATGGTAAGGTTATCAGCGCTTAGGGCTTTAAATAAAAGGGATCATTCAATAAAGTTCTGTTGTTCTGTATAAATTCAGACTTTGTATTATTTTGTGTTATTTCTGAGACTTAGTTTAAACTTTATTTATTTGTACAAATTTCTCACATACACACAAACACATTTCATGGACATTAACTATTCATACAAAAGGGATTCAGAAGAAAATCACAATGACTTTTTTTAAATCTGTCTCCCAGAATATTTGCATTGCAAATTTCAGACCCATGATAAGCAGAAGTTACATATACCCTCAGTCAGATAATTACCTACGAATACATTCGAACAATACAGAAAAAAAGACATAGACAAGAAATTAAGTATGAACAGAAAAAAAATCTAAGAACGAAAACCTAAACTGTAAAGAAAAACATATGTTTGATAGCTATGGTAGCCTCCACGGGGAAAGGAGAAGCATTTCATAAAACACGTATAGATTTGCAGTAGGCAACAACATTTACATGTATTAGGTAAAAGGTAATTTAGTCTACATGTTAAGACGAGTGGTTGGTTGGGATAGTAATATTATTTATTGGTGGAATCGTTTCGATTTGAGTATAAAAGTTTGAACAGCTTTAAAAATCATAATGTTGCCATTAACAAAGTTGGCCATACTTCCATACAACTTCCATCCATTATTTCTGAGACTGAAGTCTCATTGGCATATACTAGGGGAGAGTCGGGTAAATTCGGACATACAATTGCAAACAGTGAAAATCCAGATGAGACGGCTCATTATGTTTTAGTTCCAAACAACTGACATATAAAGGAAACAATGTCAGTGTCCGAAATTACCCGCTGTCCGAGGTTACCCGACTACTCTATAGTATTATTTCGTTCACTTTTATTCTTATACATGTATCACTCCTACACTCTTGTCATATTTATTAATATGAAACCGAGTCTAAAATTCTCTTTTCTTTGGTATTTTCCTTGTTGCAAAAGAATTCAACTGATTTGTTGTAGTACTGCTGGTGTTACGACTGTATGGCGGCCATAAAAAGTATCTCCATGAAGTCTATATTTTGCGAAAGTCATACTGGTGTCAAAGTGAGGTCATAGAGATGTCATTCTTCCAAGGCAATAAGCACAACAGCTAGTAGTTCTACAATTGCTGTTGGCGTCATTCGTATCTGCTAGGGAACAGTGTAATGCTCCACTAGAATGCTAGCGGAAATTCATATAATGGAAAAAGTGTGACTTTTCAAACGTAAAATTCATTCTCAAATGATTTAGGGTCAAGTCAGCTAAATTCGGACAACAGGTAATTTCGGACAGTGACATTGTTTCCGTTATATGTCAGTTGTTTGGAATTAAAACAAAAATAACTGGGCAAACTGTGAAAATCCTGATGAGACGGCTCATTATGAGCCGTCTCATCTGGATTTTCACTGTTTGCAATGGTGTGTCCGAATTTACCTGCTGTCCGAATTTACCTGCTGTCCGAATTTACCTGACTTGACCCCTAATTCTCTGCTATCAGTGTCTTGTTAAAAGTATGTATACACAGAGCGAGTGAGTGAACTCGGGCTAAACGTCTCGCCAAAACATTGGTCAAACGGAGACGGGACCTCGGTTTAAAGTCTTATCCGAAAGACCGGGGATGCGTAGGGTTGAACCTTTGACCCTTAGATTGGTATTCATATCCTCTACACTATACGCCTACACACATGAAGGGGTTAGGACTGGCTGATTCGCTTGAAAAAGTGTGTAGGCTAAGAGAACACTTTGAAGGTTTGGAATACGCATTTTAATTTTAAATTTCTTTCAATATTGCTACCACTTCTCAAATGCCCCTCATACAGTATAAACGTTTTAGTTACCCAGTGATTATCGCAGGACGGTAACTTTATCTTACTCCAAGAAAAGAAAATCTATATCGATCAAAAAGTACATGTAGCACTGAATTTTAAACAGCTTAGTATCTTGGATACGCCCTTTTCAATTGTCTAGTTTAAAACGTGGAGTAGAGTGCACTGGAATGGAATGGAACTCATGACAGGGATAATCTCCACTTTGTTTCATTTATTTGGGATAGCACTCTAACAGAAAAGAATTTGTTCCTACTGTAAGAATATCATTTTCTAGGCGTTGGGACAAAAATTAAAGTAGCCAACAGAGTGTATATGAGCCGCGACACGACAAATCAACAGAGTGGCACTTGCACCCAGCGAAGACTCAGATCAACCTGGGCAGTCTCCCAGTCTGGTCAGAATCTTGGCCTGCGCTTAAAGAGTAGCTAAGAGTCTAAGCTAGCTATATGCGGTAACCGATGATTCTGATCAGACTGGGCGGATGCCCAGGCTGATCCGAGTCTTCGTTGGCACACATGCAACTTTGTCAGTTTTGTCGTGTCGCGGCTCATATAGGTATTATTATCTCTTTCATTCCATATCAACCCTTTCCACCCGAAGTTTTTAACTACGCCCTTTGTAACAGTCTCCCCGAGGATGTCAAGGTAGCATCATTAAAGATTGTCTCCCTCGTTTATTTACTGTTTTCAGAAACAAATGTTTTCACAAAATTTCGTTAGACAATATGTAATAGTCTCATAATTAACCGTACAAGTTTTGAGAAAATGCATTTTTTTCGATAAATGTGGAATGAAAAATAATCTTCAAAATAAACTTTGCTTGCTACCCAATGTAGTTTATACTTCGATAAACACCAGAAAAATTAAGTTCATTGCTTATATTTACATTCTTTTCTATCTATAAATTGACCACAAATTTACGTTAGGGGCTACAGATGAAGCAGAAAAAAAACATTTATATGCACTTTTTCTACTAACAGCGGAACAGTATCAACGACACCATAACGTCGCCTATGTCCAATCAGATTGGAGAACCATGATTTATTTTGACGTCACTTCACGTCATGTGAAGCCGCCCGAACCGATGTAATATTGAAGTATAAACCACAGTACGATCTAATTGTTTACCAAAGGGCTTTTCAATAAATGCACGGACAACGTAAATATTAACTAAAGACGGTTAAATTAACGTTTCATACAACCGGATTTAATGCCGTCATTAACTAATCCGTCATAATCTGAATCTAAACTAATCTGGAGATTTCTGAAGTTAAATACAGAAACGTGCGTATATCGCACTAAATTCGGTATAGTTACGTTTATATCATAAAGACTTAGATAAAATGATAAATTAGCGGTTCATATGTCAATAGTTTAATGACGGCTTGATACAACCAGGTCATGGTCATTTTTCATGAAATTTCTGAAACTCGCAGAAGGCTCATTTTGATAAAGACCCTCAATATATCATTCTTAAGGAGGCTACTTGTGGAACAACTTATGATAAAGAAAGAGCCTTTTCATAAAATACACTTGTCAAACAAAGTGTCTTTTCAAAGGGAAGAACAGCTGATTCAAATTTTAAGTGTTCCAATCTACTTGATACTGACGTTCCCGGTTCGAGGATACACATTCGTGTTCTTTCCACCAGTTTCACAAAGGTTAACAATTTGAGCCGCGACACGACAAAACCAACAATGTGGTTGTGCGCCCAGCACAGACTCAGATCAGCCTGGGCATCCGCCCAATCTGATGAGAGTCTTTGCAGTCTGCTTGATGGGTAGCTAAGGATCTAAGCTACCTCCATGCGGACAGCGAAGAGTCTGATCAGACTGGGCGGATGCCCAGGCTGATCTGAGTCTGCGCTGGGTGCACAACCACACTGTTGGTTTTGTCGTGTCGCGGCTCATTTGTTTCAGGGGCGTAACTAGGGGTAGCAACAGGTTACGCACCATTATGTTTTATAACTTTGGAGGTTATCCCAAATATATTTCATGTAGTCGCATCTGTCAGCAGTTACTATTGAAATATTGTCCGAATTGCAAAATTTGAGCGGCATCAAATATGCATGCAGGTGCGTGTTAAAATTTTGTCAAATTGACAAAATTTCAATAGGCACCTGCGAATTTGCGTATAGGCAGCTACGTCTTTGCTTATGACACTTTCTTTTTTGTTTCCCAGGATAACGAAACTCTTCTAAATGGGGTCTACTCTTAAAAGGAAAACTTTTATGCTTTCGGAGAAGCCGCGAATGAAATCGGACACAAAGTCTTCTTCATCAAAATTATCTGCCTTGGAAGGGTTCACAGTCACCTAAATTATCAAACATGACCAATATTACTTGAATTTTGCTCTCAGTTTTCATAATACTAGTATGTTTTATGAATATAATAAAGAACATAAAAAATAAAAAAACAACACTATTTTTGCAGCTTCCATTTATTGTAAGAGTACACTATGTCACATGGTCCTTAACGGCGAGCATATTTCAAAACATTGACTCGAATGGAATGGAATGGAATGGAATGGAATAGACAGGATAATCTACATTTCATTGGCTACAGTCTGGTCCTAGAACCTGGGATGGTACTCTTACAGAAAATAATTTGCCCCCTAAGAGGGGACAAACTCTTTCCTGTAAAAGTGTCACCCAAATCTATTGAAAGATGTGGAGGAGGTTACCCCCGTCATTCCACTCCATTCCATTCCATGTTATATTCCATGTCACTATGTGGCCTGTGTTTTTTTCTCGATTGTTTTTCAGTATTGTCAACGTTCAAGCAAAACTTGGAGGTTTTTACCACTGGCACTTGACCAACAGTATCTCTAAGAAAAAATATTTCCTTGCTAAAAAATATAAATATATTTTTTTTAGCAAGGAAACATTGTTTTTTCGTAGAAACGCTGTTAAACATACATACACAGTATTGGTCAAGTGCCAGTGGTTTTTACTCGATTTTTTTGTCAGTATTGTCAAAGTTATAGCAAAACATGGAGGTTTTTATATTTCTCTCTCGATTTTTTGTCAGTACTGTCGAAGTTCAAACAAAACTTGGAGGTTTTTACTCGATTTTTTGTCAGTATTGTCAAAGTTCAAGCAAAACTTGGAGGTTATTTTTTCTCTCTGGATTTTTGTCAGTACTGTCGAAGTTCAAACAAAACTGGGAGTTTTTTACTCGTTTCTTTTGCCAGCATTGTCAAAGCTCAAGCAATTCTTGGAGTAGGCCGGCAACCCGACGGTAGGTATACAGACAAGCAGAGCCTAGGGAGACTCGGTGAAAAACGGAAGTCGACATCACGGCACCGGGGCCATGACCTATATCTCACGGTTGATTTAACATAGAATAAATATTCATCTCTTACGTTGAACTCAGTTTCTAAGAAACCACAAGGGCTTGAGTCTTCAAACTTGCTAGTTAATCAGGTCATGATCTATATTTCGTGGTTGATTGGACATACAAATAAATATTTACCTGTTGCATTAAACTCAGTTAGTTAGACACCACAAGGGCTCAAGTCTTCAATCTTGCTCCTTAGATAAGACTGGGGAAGATCTACGAAAAGCAGTGATGCATATTGTACTATGACTTATATGTCACGGTACATAAACCATAGAAAAAATATTCACCTGTAGCATTTTGTCCAGTTTTTAAGGAACCCCAACACAAGGGCTTGAGTCTTCAAACTTGTTGCGTATATAAGTCTAGGAAATATCTACTGAAAGCAGTGTTGCATACCGGGCCATGACCTATATTTTATGGACGATTGAACATTGGAAAAACACACAGATTTTCTTTCGTTCAGTATCTTATTAATCACAAGGGCTCAACAGATATTTCCTGGAAGCAGTGATGCATATTGGGCCATAACCTATTTTTGTCGATTAATTGAAGAGAGAAAAATATTCACCTGTTGCGTTGAACTCAGTTTACACGGTACAACAAGGACAAGAGTCTTGAACTTACTCACTAGATATATCGGGGTGGGGGGGGGGGGGCGGGGGGAGTGTCTGCTGAAAGCAGTGATGCATACTGGGCCATTACCTACATATAACGGTTGTTGGAGTTAAAAATATATTCTTCTGTTGTATTTAGCTCAGTTGCTAGGTATCCACTGGGGTTAGAGTCTTCAAAACGTGCTCCATAGATACATCTGGGCAAGGTTTATTGAAAAGACTGAGGCATATTGGGACATGACCTATATTTCACGATAGATGGAACAATGAAAAAATATTCACCTTTTGCATTTAGCTCAGTTTCTAAGTAGCAACAAGGGTAAGTGTCTTTGTACTTGCTCTTTAGATACGTCTAGGGAAGATCTACTGTACGCATCGTTGCATTTTGGGCAATGACCTATATTCTACGGTTGACTGACCTAAATCAAATAGTCACTTGTTGAATTTTACCACATTTCTAAGTTACTACAAGGTATAGAGTCTTCAAACTTACTCCATATATACGTCTGCGGATGACCTACTGAAAGAAGCGATGCATGCCATGATCTACATTTCATGGTCGATTGGACATACAAATGAATATTCACCTGTTGCAATAAGCTCAGTTACTAAGCAACTTCAAGGGCTAAAGTCTTTAATCTTGCTCTATAGATACGAATGGTGTAGATCTACGGAAATCAGTGATGCATATTGTGCTCCACCTATATGTCACGGTCCATAAACCATAGAAAAAGTATTCACCATAGCGTTTTGTCCACTTTGTTAAGGAACCACATGGGCTTGAGTCTTCAAACTTGTTGCATATATACATCTAGAAAATATCTACTGAAAGCAGTGATGCATACCGGGCCATGGCCTTTATTTCAGAGTTGTTTAAACATCGAAAAATGTTTACCTGCTTTGGTTAGTAATTACAAGAGCTAGAGTCTTCAAACTTGCTCTGTAGATACGTCTAAAGAGGCTCCTGAAAACAGCGATGCATATTGGGCCATAATATATATATCACGGTTCTTTGAACATTGAAAAAAAACCTACTCACCTGTTGCGTTTAGCTCAGTTTGTAAGTAACCACGAGAGCATCATATAAACGTCTAGGGAATCTCCATAAAAGAAGCGATGCATAGGGGGCCATGACTCATATTTTGCAAATGATTGAACATAGAATGAAATACTAACCTGTTGCGCTTAGCTCTGTTTCTAATTAACCACAAGAGCAAGAGTATCCAAACTTTGTTCATAATCCAGATCGTGGGAAGACCTACTGGAAGCAGTGATGCATACTGGGCCATGACCTATATTTCATGGCTGATTGAACAAAGAACAAATACTCACCTTTTGCATTTAGCTCAGTTTCTTAGTAACTCCAAGGGCTAGAGTCTTCAAACTTTCTCCATAGATACGCCCTCGGAAGACCTACTGAGAGCAGGAATGCACATTAGGCCTTGACCTATATTTTACTATTGATTCAACATAGAAAAAAAATCATCTCTTGCATTTAGTTTAAGGTAGTTGGATAGTGAATAGAAATATTGGCGGGGCCTTCAAACCATTATACCAGTTAAATAACCCAAAGAGCTATAAAACATTTGGATAAGAAAAAAAAATCACCGTTCTGTTTTCCTGAAAAACAATATTTTGTATTTCTACATACTTTTTTTTACACATTCTCCATTTAAATTCATATTTCTAGCACATGAATGCACTTTAATTTCTGCAAATCACATCACCTATAATATAGGATATCTGAAACAAACTGGTAAAAAATGAAGTTTTCTTGATAATGAATATATTTTTGCATTTTTTTTTAAAAAATGCAAGAAAATTGAATTTCATGAGAAAGTCATGAAAAATATATTTAACCGATGGGGCAAGCTTATGCATATCATTTTAGTAAAAGTTACATTGTATGTTACAGAATAAAACAACAACAACAAAAAACAACAACAACAAAAAAATACCAACAACAACAAAAAAATCACCGTTTCGTTTCCCGAAACAGACTGCCCAAATTTTGCACCTGCTGCAAGCACAGCCGGTCCTTGCCCTGTTAATTATTGTTCTGTTATTCCGGTTCTACCATAGAGTAATGCCTACACAAATGTGCAGATGGAATGGAACAGTCTGATTTCGGTTTCCACTGTTTGTAAAGACCTATCTGCCCGAAAACTTAGGATCTTTACGGTAGACATTGTCAGTGTGTGTTATAACTGTATATAGTCTACAGTTGAAAGATTTCACCTTAAACAATTACTCACTTTTGTTTAAAGACAAATGTTCTTGTTTATTGGGTCTCATAATCCTATTATGCAACATTCCAGTGACACTGCTATTTCATCAAAGGAAATACTCTTTCTCACATAGGTAATGACATAACAGGGTCATAAAACCAATAAACACTGGGGGTGTGTTCTAAATAGTAGAGAATATTTGTCTTTTAACAATAAAAAACCAGAGTTATTTAGTAAACAAATACCTAAATCTCTAAGTAACCACAGGGTTAGAGTCTCCAAGCTAAGGCTATAGATACATATGGGGAAGGCCTTCTAAAGGAGTGATGCATATCGGACTAAGACCTGTATTACACGGTTGTTTGAACTTCGGAAAATATTCACCTGTTTCGTTTGGCCTAATTTCTAAGTTATCACAAGGGATAGAGTCTTCACACTTGCTCCATAGATACGTCTGGAGATGATCTACAGAAAACAGCGATATATATCAGGCATCGACCTATATGTCAAGGTTAATTGAACATAAGAGAATATATACTTGTTGTGTTTAGCGCAGATTCTAAGTAACCACAAGAGTTAGTGTCTATAAACTTGCTCCATAGATACATCTGGGTATGATCTACTAACAGTAGCGATGCTTTTTGGGCTATAACATATATTTCATGGTTGATTAAACATAGAAAAAATACTCCTGTTGCGTTTCTAGATAACAGCAAGGACCAGAGTCTTCAAACTTGCTCCTCAATTGCCGCTGGGAAAGATCTACGGATGCTTATAGGTCCATAAACTTTGTCACGGTAGATTGCACGAAAAATAAGTATTCACCTGTTGCATTTAGCACATTTTATTAGTAACCACAAGAACTTGAATCTTTAAACTTGCTCCATAGATACGTCTGGGGGAGATGTACTGAAAGTAGTGATGCATATTGTGCCATGACCTATATCTCACGGTTGATGGAGCATAGAAAAACTATTCACCTGTTGTGTTTAGCTCAGTTTCTAAGTAACCACAAGGGATAGTGATTACACAGTTGCTCCATAGATACATCTGGAGAAGATCTACTGAAGGCAGTGATTTATATAAGGCCGTGAACTATATATCATGTTCCAGTGACCTTGCCTAATATTTTGAAAGTTATTTGACGCCTTGAATAAAGATTTCATATGACCCGATGTTTGGCCTCAGACTAATAGTAGGAACAGTGACCTACCTATATTTCATGGTCCAGTGATTTTGCCTTATATCTAGAATACTATTTGATGTACCAACATGATTGCTTAGGGTTATGATTCAGTACGACCAAATGTTTGACCTCGAATTAACAATAGGTCACAGCGACCTATAGTTCATGTTTCAGAATTATTGCCTTATATATTGAATACTATTTAAGGTACGAGCATAATTGCTTGGGCTAATGACTAAGAAGGACCCAATGTTTGAACTTAAAAAAAAACAGTAGGTCAAAGTTACCTACATTTCAATGTTCATTGATTTTGCCTTGATTCTTGAAGACTTTTGATGTCCGAACAAAATTGCTTGGGACAGATCTTCTCAAGATGTATCACTGGAGAAGGTTTGAAGACTCTAGACTTTGTGGTTACTAAGAAATTCAGCTAAACGAAACAGGTGAATATTTTGTATGCTCAATCAGCCATAAAATATAGGTCATGGTTCTAATGAGCACCACTGCTTTCGTTAGATCTTCCCCAGACGTATATATGGAGCAAGTCTGAAGACTCTAGCCCTTTTGGTTACTTAGAAACTGCGCTAAACGCAACAGGTGAATATTTGTTTTAATTTCAATCCACCGTGACATTTAGTTCATAACCATTTACATCACTGTTTTTAGTAAATGTTCCCCAGAGGTATCAATGAGCAAGTTTGAAGACTCTAGCTTTTGCGGTCACTTAGAAACTGAGCTAAGCGCATCAGGTGTGATTGTTTGGTATGTCCAACCTACCATGAATTGTAGGTCATGACCCAATATGCATCGCTTTCTAAAGTTGACCATCACAAGACGTATCTATGTAGCAAGTTTGAAGACTCAAGGATAGCCATCATTGTCACATAGAAACTAATCATAACGCAGCAGTTGAATATTATTTTCATTTCAATGAACCGTGACATACAGGTCATAGCCCAATATGCATCGCTGCTTTCAGTAGATCTTCCCCAGATGCATCTTTGGAGCTAATTCGAAGACTCTAGCCCTTGTGGTGGTTAATTAGAAACTTGAATATAAGCAACAGATTAATACTTTATCTATGTTCAATCAACCTTGAAATATATGTCATTGCCCAATATGAATAATTAATTAAGAAGATCTTCCTCATGGACCAAGCTTAAAGATTTTAGCCACTGCGGTTATAAGGAAAGTCAGCAAAATGCAACAGGTGAATATCTTATTCTACGTTCAATCGACCGGGAACTATAGGTCAAGGCCTGATATGCATCTTTGCTTCCAGTAGATCCTCCCCAGATAAACATATGGAGCAAAGTTAAAACCTCTTTCCATTGTTGTTACTTAGAACTTGAGCTAAATACAACAAGTGATCTTTTCTTTGTTTAATCAAGCATGAAATATAGGTCTTGGCCGATATGCAGCGCCGCTTTCAGAAGATATTTTCCAGATATGGGTCATGATTGGAGACTCTAGCCATTGTGGATACTTAGAAATTGAGCTAAATGCAACAGGTAATATTTTATTCTATGTTCAATCGACCAGAAAATATGTTATGGCCCGATATGCATCACTGCTTTCAATAGATCTTCCCTAGAAGTATCTATGTAGCAAGTTTGAAGACTCTAGCCCTTGAGGTTACATAAAAACTGAGCTTAAAGCAACAGCTGAATATTTCACTATATATTCAATCAACCGTGAAATATAGGTCATTGCGCGATATGCGTCACTGCTTCCAAAAGATTTTTCTCATTTCTCAGATGAATCCAAGAAGTGAGCTAATCACAACAAGTAAATATTTTATTCTATGTTCATAGACCATAAATAGCCCAATATGCATCACTGTTTTAGTAGATCAGCCCCAGTTGTATCCATGGGGCAAGTTTGAAGACACTAGCCCTTGGGGTTATTTAGAAACTGAGCTAACACATTAGGGATTTTTCTTTTTCCAATTAACCGTAATATAAAGGTCATGGCCCGATATGCATCGCTGCTTCCAGTAGATCTTCTTCAGATGTATTGATAGTCTAAGTTTAGAGACTCTGGCCCTGTGGTTACTTAGAAACTGAGCTAACAGAAACAAGTGTATATTTGTTTATATGCTCAATCAACCGAGAAATATAGGACAGGGCCCAATAAGCATCACCGCTTTCAGTAGGTCTTCCCTAGACGTATGTATGGAGCAAATATGAGGACTCTAGCCGTCGTGGTTACTTAGAAACTGTGCTAAACGCAACAATTGAAATATGTTTATATGTTCAATCAACCGTGACATGTAGGTCATGACCCATTATGTGCCACTGCTTTCAGTAGATCTTTGTTAGAGATATCTATGACCAATGTTTGAAAACTCTAGCCCTTGCGGTTACTTAGAAACAGACTCTAATGAAACAGGTGTAAATTTGTTTTTATGTTCAATCAACCAAGGAATATATTTCATGGCCCAATATACGTCTCTCCCAGACGTATCTATAGATCAAGTTCGAAGACTCTAACCCTTGCATTCACCGAGAAACTGAGTGAAACGAAACAATTGAATATTTTTCTATGTTCAATCAAGTAAAATATAGGTCATGGACCAATATTTATCGCTTCTGTTAGCAGATAATCACCAGATGTGTCTATGGAGCAAGTTTGAAGACTCTAGCCCTTGTGGTAGCTAAGAAATACACATAAATGCATCAGATGAATATTTTTTCTATGTTCAATCATAGGTGAAATATAGGTTTTCGGCCCAATATGCGTCGCTTCTTTCAGCAGACCTCCCGCAGACGTATCTATAGAGCAAGTGTCTAGCCTGTGATTACCTAGAAACTGAGCTAAACGCAACAGTCGAATATTTTCCTGTGTTAAATCAAGTGGAATATAGGACATGGTTCAATATGTATCGATGGTTTCAGTAGATATTCCTTTGACATATTTATTGAGCAAGTTTGAAGACTCAAGCCCTTGTGATTACTCGAAAACTGAGCTTAACGCAACAGGTGAATGTTTTTTCTATGTTGAGTCGACCATGAAATCATAGGTCATGGCCCGATATGCATGGCTATTTTAGTAGGTCATCCCCAGTCTTTAAGCTCCCATATGAGCTTTCGGCTCAGGTGAGCTAAAAGTGGTAGCTGATGTTGGATATTGATCAGATAATTAAATTAACTTTTATCGTACTTAAGTTTACCAATTTTGTCATATTGAGTGGCAAGCATCTGTTGGTGGCATAGTGTTGTATTGATAACAGTTTTTTTTCGAAAGTTGAAGAATGTTTTCATCGTGAGTTCTTATTTTTGTGTAAACCATTCTCTTCTGAGACCTGTTATTTTTAAGGCCATGCATATTGTTGTGGACATAGTGCTGTCGGACTCTCTTCTTTCCCTCCTACGCACTAAAGGTGTTGGTATTTCTATTTATAGCTAATCTGTAGTTACGCGACTCTCCTATATTTCCCCTGTCCTCTGTGGTAGTTCATCTCTCTCTCTCTCTCTCTCTCTCTCTCTCTCTCTCTCTCTTACACACACGCACACAGTCAATTCAAACTGCCTTTATTAACTGTTGTCAATAACTGAAAGTTAACATGGATAACTTTTCACGCCACTCTTTAACAAGTATTGGCAGAAGACAATAAACGCGACTTTACGGGAGGTTGACTTTAATAAGTGCAAGTACCGGCCAAGTGAAATGAGATCAACTGCAGTTTTAAAATAAACAGTTCACCTAAGAAGAAGTCAAACCTCTGAAATATTGCAAGAGATATGACAATATGAATGAACAGTAAAATATAGGTCACAGTCACCTAGAAGTAACATGAAGTCAGTCACTGTATCTGAATGTATCATTACACCAAGTGTAATAGAAGTCAATGAAATTAATCTAGACATATTGGCTTAAATCACTAGGCCATGAAACATAGGTCACACAGACCTACAATTAGTATGATGTCACTCAGAGTGTCAGCCCATACCCATATCCCAAGTATAATGCAATCCATGTTAAAGTATTAAAATATGATGCAAAATCACCGGCCAATAAAATATAGGTCACACTGACCACAATTAGTGTGAGGTCACTCAAAGTGTTAGCCAGACCGTGAACCCAAGTATAATGCAAATCCATGAAATAGTGTTACAAATATGAGGTGTAATCACTCAACCATGAAATATAGGTCATGCGGACCTTCCAATAAGATAATGTCAGTCATAGTGACAGTTTGAAGGCAAACTTTGGGTCATAGTCAGTCATTATCAGAAGCAATCATGTTTGTGCATCAAAGAATCTTCAAGATATATGGCAAAATCACTGGACCTTGAAATAAAGGCCACTGTGACCTACTGTTAGTTTAAGGTCAAACATCCGATCAAACTATGTCATTATAAGAAGAATCATGATCATACATCAAACAGTCATCAAGATATTAGTTAAAATCACTGGATCACGAAATATAGGTCAATGCGACCTACTGTTAGTTTATGGTCAAACATCTGGTGATACTAAGTCATTATCCCACAAGAAATATGGTTGGAGGTTGTAAAATCGTGGGACATGTAAATTCGTGGGTGTTAGTAATTTGCATAATATTCATGCGTAAAAGAAGTTCCACTAAGTGTTTATTCTTCCAACATTTAACCTTGCATAAAGGTTTTATTTCATAACAAAAGCAAATGCCTAGAGCCTAAATAGGGAATTCAACTTTAAAAACAGTTTGACCAATTGCTTTTTTGTCTTCTTTTGCTATTTCTTTATTGCATACCTGAAAAGTGGCCATTTTCTAATCTCGGATACCAGCCCGAGAAAACATTGCAATGATTACTGATTTTGTACCTTCAGGTGAACAGTTGGTCCTAGTATGGGAGCCAAATTTTATTGCAAAATTGCTCTCTTATTTGATTATTATACCGGGGGTCCTTATCTGCTTTTTCTTTAAAAATGAAAGTGTTCTGTTTTGAGAGTAGGGCTAAATTCGGGCTCGTATTTTTTTTCAAAGAAAACAGTCTGTGCATACTTTATTTTGTATTCAAGCGGATATACCCATGCAGTGATACAGTCAATTTCAACTCGTTCTGTTTAAGGACTATGACGCTACAGTCATAAATGTGTAAGTTGTAGGAAAGTCAATGTAGAGCTTTATGAATCCTGTTTGAATGGATGGGTATCTGCCTATAATCATTAATATCTGATATAGGTTGGATTATCTATAATCTGTTTAAGACTAAAAAGTTTCCAAAACATCTGTGCAACAGAAAATAATAAGCAAGTGACCTGACGTGGGTACGTCGGTTTTTTATCACGTGACGGAACACGTCCACGAATTTACAACCCAGTGACATTTTCTATAAATAGATCACCCAATCACATGCGGATGAATTTTTTAACATTGAAACGATATTGCTTTGCATCGAAACTGTATCCGTTTATTCAGCTAGTGTTGTGGTCTAATTATGGTCATAAGAAAATATCAAGAAATTGTTTGGCATGTGACTGTCACGTGATCTAGCTCTTATATCCACGATTATACCACCTTCAAGGCTATATAAAAAAATCTCGGCGATTTAGTGCAAAATCACTGAACCATAAATGCAGGTCACTGCTCGATATGCATCACTGCTTTCTGTAGATCTTCCATAGACTTAATTTAGGAGGAAGTTTGAAGAATCTACCTCTTGCGGTTACTTAGATACTTAACTAAACGCAACAGATGATTATGTTTTCTATGTTCAATCCGCCGTATAAATATAGTTCATGGCCCATAATGCATTACTGATTTTTTCCCAGCTGTATCTTGGAGACAGTTTAAGACTCTAGCATTTGCCGTTACAAAGAAACTGAGCTAAATGAAATAAGTGTTTTTTTCTATATTCAATCAACCATGAAATGTAGGTCCTGAAACGATATGCATCGCTGCTTTTAGTAGATCTTTCCCAGATGTTTCTATGAAGCAAGTTTGATGACTCTAGTCCATGCGGTTACTTGAAAACTTAGCTAAACGTATCAGGTGAATTTTTTTCTATGTTCAATCAAGCGCAAAATATTGCTCATGGCCTAGTATGCTTCACTGCTTTTAGTAGATTTTTCCTAGATATATCTATAGAGCAAGTTTGAAGACTCTAGCCCTTCCCTTGCGGTTACTTAGAAACTTAACTAAACGCAACGAGTGAATATTTTTCGTCGTTCAATCAACTGTTAAAAGTATATGTCATGGCCCGATCTGCATCGCTGTTTTCAGTGGATCTTCCTCAGACGTATCTATGGAGTAAGTTTGAAAACTCTAGCCCTTGCGGATACTGAGAAATTGAGCTAAGTGCAATTGGTGAATATATCCCCGACATTCGAAGTATGTCAAGGGGTATATAGCTTTCGTCTTTCCGTCCGTTCATCCGTTCGTCCGTTTGTCCGTCTGTCCGTCCGTTCGTCTGTGCGTGCATCCGTCCGTTAACATTTACGTTAAGTTTTACGTAAAGGTCAAGGTCACAGACTTGTATATTTGCGTTAAAGTTTTGTGTTAAATTTTTATTCTTTGCTTATAATTCCAACTTCCTTTGATGAAACCTTTTGATATATGATGAGGTTTAATTCTATGTTAATGCAAAATAATTGACATCGTCTGGATGCTGCTTCTGACCTAAGGTCAAGGTCACAGACTCAAACATTTGCGTTAAAGTTTGGCATTAAGTTTATTTTCCTCTTTTTATTTCCAATAGCCTTTGCTTGAACCTTTTGATATTTGACTAAGTTTACTTTTAGGTTCATAGCTGCTTACCAAAGGTCAAGGTCAAAGACTTGTAAATTTGTGTTAAGGCTTTGCGTTAAGTTTATGTCTTTGTTTATATTTCAAACATCCTTTGATGAAACAGTTTGATATATGACTAGCTTTGAGTTTCTATGTGTTCATGCAGATTAGTTGACATCATCTAGATGCTGATGCTGGTGTTGAGTAAGCCCATGGAAACAGACTTGTATATTTACATTAAAGTTTTGTGTTGAGTTAGTACTCTTTGCTTATGTTTTTAATATACTTTGACGGAACCATTTAATACTTGACTAAGTTTACTTCTAGGTTCATACCATGTATAAGATTGGTATCATTAGGCGGTGATTTCATTAGGCGGTGGCGCTGGTTGGGGGTATACGTGAGCCCCTGCTCACTTGCTCTAGTTTTCTATGTTCAATCAACCGTGAAATATAGGTCATTGCCCAGTATGCAAAATGCTTTCAGTAGATCTTCCCCAGACGTATCTATGGGGCAACTTTGAAGACCCTAGTCCTTGCAGATATTGAAAAACTGAGCTAAACGCAACAGGTGAATACTTTTTCTATGGTCAATAAACTCTTATATATGGGTATTGGCCCAATATACATCGTTGCTTTCAGTAGATCTTAACCAGACGTATCCATAGAGCAAGATTTAAGACTCTAGTCATGAGGTTACTTAGAAACTGAGCAAAACGCAACAGGTGATTTTTTTCTATGTTCAATCAACCGGGATATATAGGTCATGGCATAATACGCATCATTGCTTTCAGCAGATCTCCCCTAGACGTATCTATGGAGCAAGTTTGGAGAATCTACCCCAAGCAGTTGCTTGCAAAGTGTGCTTAACGCAACATGTGATTTATTCTATTTGCAATTAACCTTGAAATGTAGGTCATGTCACAATACGCATCACTTCATTCAGTAGATTTTCCCCAGACGTATCTATGGAGCAAGTTTGAAGACTCCAGCCTTTGCAGCTGCTTAGAAACTGACCTAAATGCAACAGGTGAATATTTTCCTATGTTAAGTTAACCGTGATATTTAAGTCCAGAGCCCGATATGCATCGCTGCTATCAGTAGAACTTCCCCAGAACTATCTAAGGAGCAAGTTTGAAGACTCTAGTCATTGCGGTTACTTACAAACTGAGCTAAACGCAACAAGCCAATATTTTTAGAAAGGCGCACCGGTATTGCTTAAGCCCGGCTTTGCTTTGCAAAGTCGCGCTAGAAATCGGTAAATCGATCCCGAATCAAACAGCTAATTAAATATACTATGAGATATAGGACTATCATCTTTTTTTCTAATTTTATTTTTCCTTATATTAACATCATTTTTCTGTGTTCGTTTTGAAAACTGCATTAGATTTCGAACAGCCCGATATATTTTTCGAACTGAAGATTCCATAAGAAATACTGTGGTAAGTATCTAATTAAAGTTGACTTCTCTCAAAATGTATAGAATATATAGAAAATCATGACTTTTGTTCCGAGTTGATCAAAGTGTTTGCTCAAATATTTCTTTTTTTTCTCATAAAATGATCATTTTTCGCTGAAACATATAATTATTCAGATTTTCGTTGATACATGTTTATTCAAATAGGAAGAAAAGAAGTGCGGTTATTTTTATGCTATTTTTATGCTATTTTTTATGCTGGCCACTAATGGATAATAAATAGAATTCACACGCTACTCCTTAAGGCGTAGAAAGTTGCGGACGGAACCATTCACTTTTCCGCCGATCGTTTGGGGAAGTCAAATACTTGACATTAAGTACATAGAATCCCACTGGTTTTGTTCATTCATTTCTTGCTTTTCAAAGAGACAAGACATAATGACGAAACGTAAAAAGAAGAAGAAGAACAAAAAAAAAATAAGAGAAGACAAAAAAGAAAGGGAAAAGCCTGCGAATAAGTTTTTGGATTACTTACGTACTCATACCAAATCATGGCTGAGAAATTTAGTAAGTAAATACATTAGGATTTAGATAGAAAACGTACTTTAAACAACTAATTGTTAGCATTGTCTTTCAAATGACATTACCCCTAAAATCAAAGTGGTAATATTTCCATTATGGGTCGCGTCAGCAAGATATTTGATTTCTTCAGATTTTGAAATTATGCATAATTTTCATCATAGAGTTAAATTTAATCATTTTGAAAATAACATGGCAGAAAAACTTTCAAAAATCTCTTTCCTAACAAAGGTCTCAGCTGTATAAATGAGAACACTATCATTTTCCTATAAGGATTTCACACCACTTTAATTTTGAGGGTAGATGACTTCAAGCCTTGTCTTGATCCAGCTGAGAGCGATGTATTCAGCATTTAAACAAAGAAACCAAGGAAACTGAAATCAATATCCTTAAAGATACTTTAATTTCTATACTACTAGTATTTACCAGTGTTTCAGAAATCGTACATTATAATTTTGATTCTTAACTTTTTTGTCCAGTATACCTGCAATGTAAAATTGAGCCGCAACACGACAAATCCAACAATGTGGTTGTGCGCCCAGCGGAGACTCAGATCAGCCTGGGCATCCGCCCAGTCTGATCAGAGTCTTCGCTGTCCGCATAAAGGTAGCTTAGACCCTTAGCCACTGTTTGAGCACTTAACAAAGACTCTGATCAGACTAGGTGGCCGCCCAGGCTGATATGAGTCTTCGCTGGGCGCACAACCACATTGTTGGTTTTCTCGTGGCGCGGCTCAATTTACATTGACATGTAAAATGTTTGAAGACACCTTTATGGTTTTTCACAAGTTTGAAGGAAGACTCATTTCCAGGTGAGACTCACTCAAAAGGCGTCATCTCTTGAAAGACAGTTTTTTCTTTTAGGGGAGCAAATTACCTTGTTCGAGACTTTTTAATTGTCATTTTGATGATGGATGGATGGATGACTTGCGATTTAACGTCGTTTTATACAGTATTTGAGTCAAATCAGGAAGATGGGTGAATGATGAAAGGCCGTGTGCAGTGGAATCCCGTTTACGATTGAAAAGATTCCCGCTTACAGCGGAGCTCGAACCCGGGACCGCTAGATCAGCAGTCCAGCGCTTAATCTATTGAGCTACCGGGGCTCCCCCACCATTTAGAAGCGAGGCAAACATGGCAATGACGGTGTTATTTTCCTTGAAAGTGTCTCCATACACTTTTGAGCCGCGACACGAGAAAACCAACAATGTGGTTGTGCGCCCAGCGCAGGCTCAGATCAGCCTGGGCATCCGCCCAGTCTGATCAGAGTCTTCGCTTTGCGCTAAAAGTGTAGCCAAGGGTCTAAGCTACCTCCTTGCGGACAGCGATGACTATGATCAGACTGGGCGGATGCACTGGCTGATCTGAGTCTGCGCTGGGCGCACAGCGACATTGTTGGTTTTCTCGTGTCGCGGCTCTTTTATAACTGAGCCGCGGCACGACAAAATTTACAAAGTGGCATGTGCGCCCAGCGAAGACTAAGATCAGCCTGGACATCCGTCCAGTCTTATCAGAGTCATCGCTTTTCACTTAAAGGGAGCTAAAGGTCTATGCTATCTCCATACCGACAGCGCAGACTCTGTTTCGACTGGGCGGATGATCAGGCTGATCTGAGTCTTCGCTGGGCACAACTGCCACTTTGTTGGCTTGTCGTGTCGCGGACAGCGTGAGGCAACGTTGTATCAACATCGCTGCAACTTGTACAAGCACATACGAAAATGTTCCAACGTCAAAGGTCTGCGGAGAAATTGGCATTATGGTAACTGCAGCTTATAGTGAGTGGTCTGCCTTAAGGTGAATGAGTATACTTGCAGGGGAAGCAAGTCTGCCATTTTAAACTTGCCTCCCGTCAAAATCGGGACAACTTACATAGGAGCAAATTCTTTCCTTTAAGCGTAGATCCCGTTTTGAAAGCTTAAACAAACGGAATGACTTAGTTTCAAATATTGTAAACTATTGCCCTTTGTAATAATTGTGGCTAAACGCGAGGTGTATCCATGTGGTACATGGTCTGATCAGACTTCATATTACAGGATGGCCTTGGGGCAAGGTAGTCAACCTAATTAGATAAACTTTAAAACTCTGGGGTAAATACAAACAATGAACAAGCTGTCCTCGATGTCTGATCAACATGTCAAGATAAAAACAACACCAGAAATAATCTAGTCGCTCAGTCTGATCAATATATGTAACATCCTCAGGATTCATTTTAGTTGATCTGTGATCAGATTGTGCGAATGTACTGGCCGATCTTTCTTTGCTGTTGCATTTACCATGAAATATCTTTTCGCTTGACGCAGCGAAAAATTGTTTTTACGCTCTTGTATTATATCATACTATACCATATAGTTAAGTCGAATTTTGCCATTCTGTCTTTCTATTAACAGGCGAGTTTGACATTTGTTCGGAATTTCCAGCCTACTATAAATATTTATCTCGACGGCTGTACAAAGTACTCGACGATGTTGGAGCTTCCACTCTACTGAGAGACATGGCAGTCAAGACGAATACAGCAGCAGAAATAATCAGTTCGGTATGCATGGGCCTAGGGGGAACTCAACAATATTATGTATTTGGAAGTACATTCGAAGGAACATCAACACTAGGTCTAGGGTCTGATGTCGACATTGTACTAGTAGAGAAATGTCATCCTGTGGTGACAGATATCATAGAATCCCAACAGTACCAGACGTGCCTCCTCCTTATTCAGGACCACTACACACCGCCTGGATATGCCAAGCTACAAAAGGTAATCTATGGTTTGCCACTGACTTCATCAGTGCCTGTTGATTATAGATTGGAGCGAGTAGATGCAGAAAATAGAATTGTTAAGATTTTACCCGATTGGGCCCGGCTTCCTGGAGCAGTTTTGAATGGCCCTGCATCAACCGTCGAAGGGGTACGTTATATAGCCCCCCGTGATATAGTTCATGCACTCAGATGCAGTACATGGCCTGACTGTGCCTCAGAGTGGTTAACCCGAACACGACACTACAATTGGCCGACACAAGATCAAATAAACAAATGTACAAACCTTGGTTTTTTCCTGGTTTACGTCGGACATCCAAACTGCCAGGAAAAATACTTACAATGGAGAATATCGTTTTCACTGCAAGAAAGGATGTTGGTCATTAACTTTAATGCTGTTCAGTTAAAGTGCTACGTTCTAGCTAAAATGATAAAGAAAGAGTTAATACATAAACCTCTTGGGGAAAAGTCTCTGTCGTCATATCACTTGAAGACATGTATGTTTTACATGATAGAAGAAACTCCTGCTGAGTTTTGGGTAGAGCATAACTTGCTATATTGCCTGCATCACATTTTAAAAAGGATGTTGATTTGGGTTGAAAGAGGAGACTGTCCAAACTACTTCATTCCTGGAGAGAACATGTTTGAAGAACGGATATCTGAGGAGACGCAGCTTAAATTGTGCAAATTATTAAAACGAATTATTGCGGCAAACTTTAAGTATTTAGTGACTATGAAAACTGACGAGCTTGGAGATAGGTACCAGGAAGCTCTTGTCTCAGGAGTACGGGCTTCCAGATACCTTTCACGTGGTGCCATGTCCTGTAAATATACTATGTTCGAGCTTGTACACCATGTGTTGACCCTTAGGCTCCAGTTATTGTGCAAGTACACACGCCAGGCTACGCAAACAGCTGTTCAAGTATTAGATGAATTAAAAGCAAGACTGCCCATGACTGAAACAGTAGCAGACCACACCGTTGAAGAAGTACGCTACGCAGTTTCTTTACTTGTACCTTATGTAGATATACAGCTCATGTCGCTGGATGTAGTTTTAGCCAAACATACATCCAAAAGCAGTGCCTTCATATTTAACCTCCTCACAAGTGAAAAATGGCATGCACTCAGTTTAGAATCAGATGGTTTCTCTTCCAAGCTAAAACAAGCTTCTTTGCTGTATATGCTAGAACATTATGAGATGTCATTAGAGGTCCTAGATTCATTGCAGAAACAGATGAAACGGAAGCTGTGCACCCGCGGCCATTACCATGAACTGACGGTATCAGCGTGCAGCTATTACAATGGTGCACGTATGCCAGCTGAATCAGAATTAAGAATGCATTGTTTACCGCTAGAAGTGTCTTCATATGAAGAGTTTTTTCATCGACACGTGATACCATGTGTGGTATTTCTGCCAGCCGAACGACTTCTGACACCTCCAGCTCTCTGTAACGAAATGAATAGATCAGCTGATTCCCCACCTGACAGCAAGGAAGACTGGTATGATTTTGCAGTGGTTGATGGGAAGGTTCTGCTCCACTACCTATTCTACTTGAATCACAGCCAACTGAGTATGAATGCAAATGCATCAGGAGACGTAGAGAACATTCAGTGGCTAATAAAAACAGATTCTCTTCTCGGTCACAAAGAGACAGCTTTGAACCTTCTTGGTTTGATTTACAAGGAAAGAGGACTTGTCGATAGAGCCGTAGACTGTTTCCGGGGGTCACTTACCATACAACCTTCACATAATGCAGCGACTCTTCATCTGCAGGACATCTGTCGGAACAGATCGCGTACATGCTAAATGGAGAGACATTTAAGTTTAAGCCAGTTATGACAATCGTCTAACAAAAGGTTTTCTTGGTGAACAGCGTGGACACAGACCAGAGCCTATCACCTTTGGTTTGTGTGTTGGGGAGAGGGGTGGAGGGGGTGAAGGCATCATACATTCCAATTAGACCGTTTTTATAAAAATTATAACTGTACTATCTGTGATGTAGAAGAACGATGTCAACAGCCCAAGGTCACGATAGTAAACATAGCACTAGATAAGAGGGAGTATTTGGTGATAATTATGGATAATTTTTGTTAATTCTGACTAAAAACATATGTTGTGACCCCTCATCTGAATCGTCTCGACGAGACGGTTCAGATGAGGGGTCACAACATATGCTTTCAATGAGAAATAAAAAAATTATCCCTCAATTATCATCAAATACCCCTCTTATCTAGTGCTCTGAGTAAAGGTGAAAAATTTTACTGTCAGAGAGTGTAACTCTGTCCTTTTTTCTCTTGGCTCCCTTCTAAATTGGGGTAAAACCTGTTAGAACGAATTCGCTTCTCTAGGGTTATTTTTTTTCTAAAAAAAAGATAGATTCAAGAACTTCTATGCTTAAGGCGAGGGGTTTCCTCATAAGACTGGCGCAAAGACATGGGGAGATAATCCAGCCTGACCTTACTTACCCTAAATTCAAGGTTTTCTCACACCTCATTGTTTGAGGTGATAAGAATATAGAAATCTGTCATTCATTCCTACATTTTTGTCATACGTGCATGCTAAATACATGCATCTCACAATATGCAGCAATGATTTTCTTCTTGTTACACCTGACTGGGATTTAAACTTGCAAAACCGTAGTTGTACTTCTGGTCAAACGGCTAAAGGGAATAAAAATACAATAACGTCGCCCCCACGCCCCCCCCCCCCCCAACCACGTACGTGACCAAGCATTTCCTTTATGCGGCAGACTTATGCATGTTAAATACGCAATATATATGAGTGGAAAGCTGGGTCACGGTAGAGGTGGGGGCAAGGGGTGGGGCCATACTGATGAAACCAAAGACGAAAAATGGTCAAAAGTAGCACTGTGATCTTAAAGGATTAAATTTGTACCATGAGCTTGAAATGCGATCAAGGTCACATAAATATAGTCAAAACTATCTAGTTTTGTTCGTTCTGTAAGTCAAAAATCTGTTTATGGATACAATAGATCATTATTACAACCATCTGTTTTAACATAAATTACAATTAATCTCAAAAATGACGTCAACGTCAACGTAGGTTTATACGTATTTAATGCTGCACATACACTTGAAAATTTATTTGTCATGCAAACTACATGTCATAGCCGTAAATGCAAAGTAAAAGTCAGTGATCCGGACAACGTTTTATTTATGGGAAATATCACGCGTTTAGCATAGAAATCCTTTTTGAAGGGCTTCCGTCCAGGGATGAAAATAAAAAGTCACAGAATTTGTTTCCGTTGTATAAAGATGGCGAAAAAACATGGAAATGTCACCATTCACCATAGATGTGAACTACGTATACATAGTGACAAAAATGTGTTTCCAGGCATGCGCAGAAGTGCGTGCTCAACAGCTTATTCTCGTGTGCAGTCTGGTCAGGTCACATCAGGAGCGTATAATTTCTCTACAGGTAGAGAAATTGTTTGCGCCTGATCACAGACAATAATTGTACAATGTTAAATACAAAAATGCGAATTGCGCATGATTTATCTCATAGCGCACAAAGTAGTTTGAGCTTGCGCAAGCAGAATATCGTCGGCTGAATGCTATAGTGTACTATCTCCATTTTTTGAGTGAATGAAAATCAAATTTTCTATGCCCAGAGCCGTTTAAATGTTGAATATCATGTCTCTATGGGCATTTATAAGCTATTCAATTTGGCTGCTTTGCTAAAAAATGACGTTTCGTTGAGTGCTATATACTGTTCTATGTCCATTTTGAACCAATGAAATGAAAGTGTTAAGAAATATTTGATCACCTGACTTTTAAAGTCACATGACCAAATCCGTCTATGCCATTGGTTCAATACCATTATCTAGCGATTGTCTGAGAATGAGGAAACAGATAATAGATAAAATGAAAAAATCAATTTACTCCATAAAAGAAAACAGAAGCCATCATTGTTGGGTCAAGTTGGAAAATGTATGTATATTTAACTTAAAATATAAAACGCTGCATTGCTTGTGATGGAATCGGGGTCGTGAAATTGTTAGCTTAAATAATATTTTATTCAACTATCTACATTTAGTACATTCAGAGTACAATTTTCATGAAAAGGATTTGGTCGAAAGCTCATAGCTTGTATAGACCATTTCCTAACATGAAATTGTTCGGTCCTTTGATTGCTGAATAGCATGCTGTTTTTTTTCTTAACTCATCATTGTATGACCAAACTGAAAAGTCCATTTTTCTCAAAAATAAACATGTTTTCAACAATAGATTTTGAAACTTAGTACGTTTTAACTTATTTTCTTTATTTGCAGCGCAATCACGATTTTCTTACTCATGTGGATTTTTTTTTTCAAACTAAATGGAGGACTGCAAACTTCGAACCACATTTTCTCGGGTTTTCAGAAAAAAAAGACATAGAGCACTATGGCATTCAGCCAACGATATGTCTTTGAACTAACTGGTCGGTGCTAAACATCACATACTGTTTGTATTGCTTCTTTTGTTTGTTTGGTGTAAACAAATATTATATGTTTTCCGAATTTTAATAAGCTTAGGTAAGCCAGCAGTACTTGTTTTCTTAATACTTTGCCTCATATATATGTTTTTGATTTTGGTTATCCTGATTACATGAAGGCTGCATAAATTAAAACCGCAGGATATTTTCATATAGTTTTAGAGATTGGATCCACAAAAATTTACATCTATAGACTACTTGGAATAGAACTACTGTATATTCATTACCAGGTAGAAGAGTCTATGGGCGTTAATATGATGGGTCAACCGGTTTCGAAATGCCACGGCATATAGGGAAACACACCTAATAGCACGTGAAAAAAATCATAGAGAAGAGCATTCCAGCAAGTATTTGTTCGGCAACTCTTTCTCAAATTGTAAGGTAGACCAGATGAAAACAGTAGCTTTTTTTCAAATGTTCGACCAAGGTGCATGTAAACTGGTTGTACATGTATTCATTAAATATAGGATAGACAGGTATACCTATAACAAATATACTGTGGTGTTAAAACTACATTAGTGTGACCGAGACAGGTGTGTGAGTGAAATTGTGAAACCTTGAAAAAGTTCTGTTTTTTTTTTTTTTTTTTTTTTTTTTTTTTTTTTTTTTATCATAATTTTGACAAAATGTGGACACAGGCTACTTCTTTTTTCTCTGCTTAACCTGAAAGTGTGTGGTAAAAAGCTATAGAAAAATAATTGCTAGTTCACTTTTCTCAGTGTATTGAAGTTCCTTTAGACCAAAATATATTTTTGTGATATCTACTGACGCTCGCAAGCTCGCGCCCTTTTATAATATCTAAAAGCGGGACAATATTCCCCAATATCAGTGCAATAAACCTTATAATATCAAATTTTAGGATTTTGCGAATTAGGCTTCAGTGTAGTAGTTATCGCCCTTGTGAATCCTAAGAAAAAAAAGTGCCCACGTATTTTCTAACCGATTTTTAGTCATTAGATACTATTTACTATGAAACAGCATGGTTTGTTGCATTTTATGCGTTGGAATTGTTACAGATATATGCTAAAGCTAGTCAGTTATTCCAATTTTCAAACTTTTTCGTCACTAAAAGAGTTGTCTCCCTTGTGGGCCCTAAAGTAAAAATGCGCCCACGGATTTTCTTGCTGATGTATAGACGTTAGATACCTGAGCCGCGACACGAGAAAACCAATAATGTGGTTGTGCGCCCAGCGTAGACTCAGATCAGCCTGGGCATCCGCCCAGTCTGATCAGGGTCTTCGCTGTCCGCATAGAGGTAGGTTAGACCCTTAGCTACCCTTTGAGCACTTTACGTAGAGTCTGGCCTAACAGGGCGGATGCCCAGGCTGATCTGAGTCTGAGCTAGGCGCACAACCACATTGTTGGTTTTGTCGTGTCGCGGCTCACCTTTTTATTATGGAACAATATGGGTTGTCTCATTTCAGACGTTGGAATTGCTACGGATGACTGATAAAGTTGGTAATATTTTCAGATTTTTAAACTTTGTCGTTACTTCTAGAGTTGTCTTTCTTGTTGGTCTAACGGTGAAATAGTGTCCACGGATTTTCTTGTTTTAGTATAGTCAACAGATACTAGTTATTATGAAACAACAAAGTTTGTCTCATTTCAGGCGTTGGTAATGCTACGTATATATGCTAAAATTGGTCAATTTTTCAGATTTTCCAACTTGGCCGTCACTACAAGAATTGTCACCCCTATGTGCCAAAAAGGCAAAATAGTGCTCACTTATTTTCTTGTTGATGTTTAAAAATTTGATAAAATTATTATGAAACATCAAGATTTATCTCATTTAAAAAATGGAATTGCTACGGAAATATGCTAACGTTATCATTTATTTTCCAGATATTTTTTTTTTCATGACCACAAAACTTGTCTCCCTTGTGGACCCAAACACAAAGAAGTGCCAACGTATTTTCTAGCTTACATACAGACACTAGATATTATTAGTTATGGACAAACATAGTTTTTCTCCTTTCAGGCGTTGGAATAACTATGAATTTATGCGAAAGTTGGTCAATTTTTTGAGATTTTGAAACATTTGCCGTTAATACTAAAGTTTATGTCCCTTGTGCGCCGAAAGGCAAAAGGGTGCCCATGAGTTTTCTTGTTGATTTATAAACATTAGATATCCGATGATACATGAGCCGAGACTCGAGAAAACCAACAATGTGTTCGTGCGTCCAGCGCAGACTCAGTTCAGCCTGAGCATCCGCCCAGTCTGATCAGAGTCTTCGCTGTCCGCATGAAGGTAGCTTAGTCCCTTGGCTACCCTTTAAGCGCTTAGCGAAGAGTCTAATCAGACTGGGAGAATGCCCAGGCTGATCCGACTCTGCGCTGGGCGCTCAACCAGTTTGTTGGTTTTCTCGTATCGCGGCTCATTATCATTATAAAACATATCAGGCGCCGCAACTCCTATGGAATATGCTAAAGTTGGTCAACTTTTCAGATTTATAAATGTTGTCGTCACTACTAGAGTTGTCTCCCTTAGTAGCTGATTCCACACAGCTATTATTTTAATTCACATATGTTTTGCATGTACTAGCATTGCTGATGTCAATAAACTTTATATTATTTTGCGCTTTCATAGTCTTTGATCTTTCAAATAAGGTTGAAACTGAGCATTTTTCAGCCAGATTTCTCTCAGATACTTAATATAAGGTTTTAACAACAGCTTGCGCTGTAAAACAGGAAGTGGTTGCACAAATTACGAAATCTTGATTTCTTCGAAAGGGCTGACATATCAATTATGTTTGCAAAATTTCATCGAAAGCGGACAACCTTGCTTGTGCACCCTTATTTTGGGCCGTTGCATCTTGGTGTAAAAATGATGTTATCAGTCATGCTATTCCAAAGTTAGCAGTAAGGTACATGTATTACTAAGCTAACATCAAGTGAGACGCCGTAATCGAGTGGTTGAAACGACTTGGTTAGGGTGAAGGTCGCGGGTTCGAATCCCAGGCTGGATCAATTAGCGACTGGACAACTCTCTCTGTCAACCCAGCAGTAAATAGCAACCTTTCTCGAATTAGAGAAGGATAGGGCAGCGAAAGGAGAGGGATTGGCTCCGCCTTCCATATACTGTGCACAAGATATAGTGGGCCTCTTTCTCGAATTAGAGAAGGATAGGGCAGCGAAAGGAGAGGGATTGGCTCCGCCTTCCATATACTGTGCACAAGGTATAGTGGGCCTCTTTCTCGAATTAGAGAATGATAGGGCAGCGATAGGAGAGGGATTGGCTCCGCCTTCCATATACTGTGCACAAGGTATAGTGGGCCTCTAACCCCACTGCCCTACAGCCACTAGGTTATAGAAAAACATTACCTTTATCATTATCAGGTTTCAAATATGACAGTAACACATTATATAATTGAGCCGCGACACGAGAAAACTATTAAAGTAGTTATGCGCCCAGCGCAGACTCAGATCAGCCTGGGCATCCGCCTAGTCTGATCAGACTCTTCGCTTAGCGCTTCAAGGGTAGCTAAGGGTCTTAGCTACCTCTATGCGGACACCGAAGACTCTGATCAGACTGGGCGGATGCCAAAGCTGATTTGAGTCTTCGCTGGGCGCCCAACCACTGTGTTGGTTTTCTCATGTCGTGGCTCAATTATGTTTATATATCAGTGGTATACCAGTGGCTACTACATGGCCTATAGTATCGGCCCAGGCTTTTACAGTATAAAGCCTCTGTGCGGAAAATGGTGTAGCACCATGTTAGAAAGGCGTGTTAACGAGTCACGACATAAACCAGTCTGTGATCATGTGCAGTCCAGCTAAAGCTTCTGTTTTGTGCCATTAGATTCTTTAGGGTCCATACTTAATGTGTGCGAACAGCAAATGCTCTGACCAGACTGCGCAAATGCGCAGGCTGATCTGAGCGTTGCTGTTCCTATATGCGCTGAGCGCCCTGTTTTCGGCGCGGCCCAATTATTACGATCTTGGTTATCTACTGAGCAGTGAAGACTTATTATCAAGAGAAAACTACCCATTGGGCACACAAAGTTGAATCAACATTGAATCAACTTTGATTCAACGTCATTAAGTTGAATCAATAATGTTGATTCAATGATGATTAAACGCTGTGTGCCTGTTGGGTAAGGTAAAGCCTTCAAAAGCGTACAAAAGAGAGTGACAACTTAATATTTGTGTGTTTATTCAAGAAATTTTCATAACAATTTCACACAAAAAAATCTATCGCTTCAAAATCTTATTCTGAAAGTTATTCAGCCGGTGCTTCGACCAACTATTTTGATATGTGAAAATGAGCCTGGCCTCGAGGTTATAAAACTTTTTTCATGCTCAACTCAGCTGAGCATGAAATTTAAAATGCCCATTAATATAAAAATACCGAGAAATTCAGCATTTTTCAGGCTCAGATAAGCCAAGAAGGCTATTTTTTCTACTCATAAATATTAAAATGCCAACAATTGTTGGCATTTTAAAATTTATGAGCAGAAAAAATTTCATGCTCAGCTGAGTTGAGCATGAAAAAAGTTTTATAACCTCGGGGCCTGGTCACTAAAAATGAAACGCATGGCATTTTTGATTAGCAATTAACTGATCAAACTGTGCTTCTGTGGTTCCACGGTATTTAGCAGATATAGGATGTGCCTACGAATAGCAACGTACCGTTTGTGCACCAACAATAAATAGATTATGAATGTACGTATGGTGTGCAGTTTTACTATTTCCTATCTATGCCGATATCCATATGTCGATTTGTAGATATCAATACTTCGATATATGGATATCCAAAAATACAACATAGTATTCGATATCCCAAATTCCATTTATGGATATACACAACTCGGATTTTTGGATATCAAAATATCTTCTGAACTTTTGGATATTCATAAATTCAATTATAGGTATCCATAAATCAAATTATGGATATGATAATTCATATATAGAAATCAATAATTCATTTTTATATCCATTATTCATTTTTGGATATCACAAATTATTATTGGATATCCATAATTATTTATGGATATCCAAAAATCGATTTATGGATATCCAAAAATCGATTTATGGACATCCAAAAATTGAATTTCGAATATCCAAAAAATCGAATCATGGATATCTAAAACAATAATTATTTTTGGATATCCATAATTCGCTTTTTGGCTGTCCATATTTTGATTTTAGAATATCCTAAAATCGAATAATGGATATCAAATATTCAGGCTTATTGTTTGATATCCAAAAAATGGATTTACGCATATCCATATGTCGAATTATGGATGTCCACAAATCGTATTAAATATGGATATCCAAAAGTAATTAATACTTTTGGATATCCATAAATCGATTTATAGATATCCTTAATTCGATTTTTGGATATCCATTAATCGATTTATGGATATCCATATATAATTTTGGATATCCAATTTATTTTGATATTCAAAAATATTGGATATCCATAAATGGAATTATTGATATCCAAAAATGAATTATTGCTATCCAAAAATAGGGAATAAATAGTAAAACGGCACCCATGTGTACGGATATATGTAACAGAAATACAGCTCACGCTGCTTGATGGCTTGTTGAGCAATTATTACAGGACAGCTATGTTTGACTCATGATTTTGCTAAGTGATCATCACGCGCGTCGAGTCCGTTTGCTCACTGGCTCTTTAAAAGTGCCAAAATGATCATCAGACAACAAAATTTACATCTGTAAAATTTCCAAAAATGTTAGTTCGAAGCTATATCATATAAGGAATTAAAAACTAGTGAGCAAGAGGTGTAGATATTGATTGGGCGGCTCATGATGAACCGCCTCATCTGGAGCTACATTGTTTTGCTGATTCAACTGTTTCATTTCATTTCATTAAGTCTCTGAAGCATTATCAGTGTTTTTTTTTTTTTTTTTTTTTTTTTTTGTTGATCACTTCATGTTTTATGGCGAGACTCGGTAAATTGTGTAACCCATACCCGCACCCGTGCTAGGATATCCTTGGTGGAATTTTCGGAATCGCTGAAAAACTTATGTATCAGCAAAATAATCGCCGTGTAAGCATTGAGATATTTCGATATAAGACGCAAAGCTTCAAATTAACTCAGAAAATACGTTAATTGAATGTAATAGCGATTTGGAATACGAAAAGTCGATCTCAAGCTGGGTATAATGTGTAAACCGCACCAGCGATAGAATACCCGAGTTGGGACTTAAAAATCACTGAAATGCCAATGTAGCTGTAAAAATATGTCTTAAAAGATAAAGCAAATGAAGCAAATGATATGAGCCGCGACACGAGAAATCCAGCAAAGTGGTTGTGCGCCCACGTCAGACTCAGATCAGCCTAGGCGACCACCCAGTCTGATCAGACTCTCCGCTTTGCGCTCAAAGGGTAGCTAAGGGTCTAAGCTACCTTCATGCGGACGGCGAAGACTCTGATCAGACTGGGCGGATGCCCAGGCTGATCTGAGTCTGCGCTGGACGCACGACCACATTGTTGGTTTTCTCGCGTCGCGGCTCATATGTAAATTTGTCGATTAGCTCATACTCAGATACGTTAATTCGATAAAACTGAGATTTAAGTCACAATATCCGATATTTAATATGTAAGGGAAAAATCTCAAAAACACACTTCCATAACTGCATGTGTTCATAATCCAAGTTTGATTTATTTTACGCATTTTCTGTGTTAGTTTGAACTATCAAGTCTAATATCTAAGTATTTCAATGCTCTTACGGCGATTGTTTTGCTGCTACATATGTTTTCTAACGCACTATTCCAACGCAGGTGCGGGTTAAACATTTTAACCACACGCTCATATAAGGCCTTCCTCCTCCACGTTTTTCTCTCCTGAAATATGTACTTAAGTAGCAGAAAATAAAACAAACCAACGAGAAAGTAAAACGCTTCACTAAAACCAGTTTCTGACTGTGTTAACGAGGGTGTAGCTTGTATGTATCTGTTGGCTTAGCCGTTCCAAAACAGCATCTGTAAGTTCTCAATTCTTATCTGAAATTTCCTAAGCAACAACATTTTGTCATTACTTTCCATCATGGACGAAAGAATACGCAACAATGTTCATACTAAATAATCCGTTATGATACAAGTAATGTCAGTCCGTTTACATAATAATAATTTGCTATACGTTCCATGCCGATGTGAACATCGGACTAGCGTTGGCTGCATGAGAAAATTCTCAAAAAGGACAAATCTATGAGCCGTGACACGATAAAACCAACAATGCGGCATGTGCGCCCAGCGATGACTCATATCAGTCTGGGCATCTACCCAGTCTGATCAGAGTCTTCGCTATCCGCATGGAGCTGGCTAAGACCCTTGGCTACCCTTTAAAAGCAAACTGAAGACTGATCAGACTGGGCAGATTCCCAGGCTGATATGAATCTGGTTGAGCGCACATGCCTGTTTTGTTGATTTTCTCGTGTCGCGGCTCATTTGTTAGTGACACTGGTACTGATCATATAATGACTAGGGGAGAGTCGGGTAACTTCGGACAGGCAGGTAAATTCGGACATATCCTGACAAACCGTAAAAATCCAGCTGAGACGGCTCATAATGAGCCGTCTCATCTGGATTTTCACTGTTTGTCCGGTTAATTTTGTTTTAGTTCCAAACAACTGACATCTAAAAGAAACAATGTCACTGTCCGAATTTACCCAGCTGTCCGAAGTTACCCGACTCTCCCCTAGTCAGGTGCGAACAGCGATATGTGCAGAGAGGCGCTTCTTTTGCCATATCTATTAGGTGCTAATGCAAATTTCTGAGGCTCAACGCATATTCTGATTCGAGTTTTCACTATTCGCACATGCGTAAGTACAGTTTCTAGCGGCGGAATTCAGCTTGTGTTTATTATTATTTGAAAAATGGGAACTTCGAGATTCTTGTCACACGAAGCACTGAAAACGAAAATATAAATCCTACAAAAATGGTCATGTTACAGCTGGAAGAAAGGAAATAAAGAAAATAAAGATCAAAACTGAAATGAAATGAAAGATAAGATTAATTCAGAAAGAATCTCATTCTTTGATTTGCAAGTTTCATTTGCAATTTGCCCAGGAGTAGTATGGTCCCGACATGACCATAGTTGCTTACCGTCGACGTAAAACAATAACACAACAACAACCTTTCCGAAGCAACGCGTACGTTAAACAGGTATACATGTACATCCCTTCATTACAGGCCTAGATTCTGTACCCGTACCCACCGGCAAATGATTAAACTACTGTCTTAGTCTATAAGTTGGTGGGTCTACTGTCTTACTGATACACCTAGTCCCAATCAGTTGTCTTACTGATAAAAATAAATCCCACTCCGCTGTCAATCATTTCACAGGTAAACTCTTCTTCACTAGCTGCAACCAATCAGATCAAGTATTGGAATTTTATGACCTACTGGGGATGTTTATCCTAGGGTAGGAGCGGCTGTAGTGTAGTGGATAACTCTCCGGACTACCAATCCAGGGGTCGCAAGATCGATCCCCCGCTTCTCCGGTCTTTCGGATGAGACTTTAAACCGAGGTCCCGTCTCCATATGACCTCGTTGTTGGTGGGACGTTAAACCCGAGTTCATTCACTCACTCACTCACTCACTAACTCACTTATCCTTAGGCGTCTAGAGAAATACTGAAATTGCTTGTTGTTGCTGTTTCAATTGTCGTAACGACGTTTCCCCAAGTGGCTCAGCGGTACGTCACCATAGTTGCAAACACCTGGCGAACTACTGAAATTGACTACCTAATTCTGCATTTTATAGTCCACTGAGGCCTTTAACTGTATGGTAAAATCATGAACTTACTGCGGGACATTCAACATGACCGATTTTGTTAGTGATCCCATGTCACATACATGCTTATGCTACCGTTGCAACGGTCAGTTGAACACTATCAGGTGACTTTCTGGGTGATCAGACTCTTCGCTAAGGGCTTAAAGGGTAGCTTAGTGTCTCAGCTACCTCCCTGCGGACAGCGAAGACTCTGATCAGACTGGGCGGATGCCCAGGCTGATCTGAGTCTGCGCTGGGCGCTCAACCACATTGTTGGTTTTCTCGTGTCGCGGCTCATATTGTGATAAAACAGACGAAAGAAATGATGGAAAGCGGATAGAAAATAGATTTTGCTAGCAACGGAATATAACCATATACATATCTCTGAGAGTGTGCTGTGTAACTGAAACATGTATTAACGATCGAATTCATGTTTGTTTGTAATTACATGTGCATCATATGACCAATGTGCACAATGAAAATCTACATCCAGCCTTAACTATACTCAAAAAAAAATATTAAAGGGTCAAACTTTTACCCTGCGATTTCTGGAACATTTCAAACATTTGGTAAAATAAATCATTTCTACCTTCCATTTTATTCATTTTACAAGTTTTATACATATGAAGCTTGAACCTATAGCCTTTGTCTTGACCAAGGTCAAGCTTTAAGTCAAACTACCCCTAAAATGAAAGTTGTTTGAATTCCCATAGAGAATTGATAGTGTGTCAGTTTGGTCGGGAATAACTTTTAAAATTGCTATGACTTTTAAACTTCTTATAGCTTGCTGACCTTAAAAATGATTAAATTTGATGACTATCGAGAAATTTTTCAAAAAATTCATGAATTGGCGAAATCGAATTTTTTGGTGAATTTGTTCCCTATGGACTTCAAACAACTCTGATTTTGAGGGTAGTGTGAATTGAAGTCTGGACTTGGTCAAGATATAGGCTATATTTTCAAACTTCATGTGTACAAAACTTGTAAAATGAATGAAATGAAAGGTGGAAATGATTTATTCTACCAAATGTTTGAAATGTTCTAGAAATCGCGGGGTAAAAGTTTGGCCCTTTAATATTTTTTTTCGAGTATATTTAATTACCTAATGTAAATCTTTACAACACCGTGAAAGGGTTTGGGATGGTCTAGCCTGTGGCACTGTCTTTAGACAATAATTGTTCTTTTTTTATAAATCATAAACTGAAGCAGACGACAAAATTTACGTCAGGAAAACCTCATATTTTTTTTTACCAGGCTATATCATATTGAGAATTTAAAGACTTGAGGGCATTCCCACAAACAGTGTAGATACAGATGTGGCGGCTCATTATGAACCGCCTCATCTGGATCTACGCCGTTTGCTGCATATTGTTTCATTTTATTTACTTATTTATTTTCTTTTTTATGGCGTTTTAAGTGCAATAGCTATACGTCCATTTCCAAAGCGTTTTCATCTACAAAGGCCATCATAACATGATGGTATACAATGCAAGATTATCAATAGTTAAATTAGCACTAAATGATCGTGTTGTAGGGTAAGGGTGTTCAAAGAACACAGACGTATATGAATCGGTTGCGTACATCAACCTTTGTCAAGTTCTGAAAATGGCCAATTACACATCTCGGAATGGTAATTTTAATTAAGAAAAATCGACGTAAGTCGGCAGATTACATTTCTTAAGGTGGTGATTTGTGGTAAATATAAAAATCTGAATACAACCATAAGAAATTAATGTATCTCCCAAAAAGTTAACATACTTCTTATTTTTGTTGTTCTTTACAGTTTAAAATACAGAATAGAGGATCATGCTGTTTAAAAAAGTGCTTTTATATGGAAAAATCAAAGGGTAATTTTGTGCTCAGAAATCTAATTAACTTCATGCTTGAAAGTATTCCTAGCTCTGAATGTACTTTAATGCATTAAAAAAAGCATCCCAGCAATTACTTTTTCCAGCTCTTTCCCAAATTATAAGGTAGACAAAATAAAAACAGTCACTATTTTCTCAAATGTCTGACCATGTATATAGTGCATGTACACTGGATGCATTAATTAATTAATTAAATTCAGGTAGGGCAGTTATACTTATATCATACTCACAGTATAAATAATACATTACCGTGACCATGACACAGGTGTGTAAATGAAATTGTTCAACCTTGAAAACGGACTCTACTGTGTTTGTTGGCAAATATTTGAACACTGATTACACCATTTTTTTCTGCCCAGCCTCATAATGAGTGAAAAAATTGGAAAAAATAAAAATGCTAGGATACTCTCCATAATGCTTTATTTTTAGATTCTGAATTGTGAGAAACAACATAAAGAAGACATCTGCTATTTTTTGGGGGAAGATCTGTTATATTTTCAGCATTTTATGCAGGTTTTTGACTTCGCCCCAAATCAGTGATTATCACCACCTTAAACTGTTATTCTGGACCAAAGTATAACGTCACCGCCTCCCGTCCCGTTTCATTCAGTTTTTGTTGGTCTTAATGCAAAGTATATTTTTGTTCACGAATATACATGCAGTCTATCACTCTCCCCTTTATTTACTTCCAAATCGGGGAAGTAATTATGTGCATTCAATATGTGTGCTTATCAGATTTTAACAGCTGTTTGCTGGGGAAAGTGAAGTACTGAAACACTATTTCGTTTCAGAGCTAACCAATTTATGCCTAGTGTTTCATAGATTCCACAATGACAAACAGTGCAGACCCTGATCAGATGCTTTAAAATGCGTTGTCTGTTCATGGTTTACACTGTTTGAACAAAACAAAAAGGATATTTATCTTTTAACCAGATTAAAAATAATAAAAATGAACTATGCCAGACACCCCTTAAATGACAAATGGGCTGTTCCAATACATAACGACAGAAGAGTCCACGAAGCATAAATAGGTTTAACAGTAGCAGTGCTTAACATTTCTTCCCTTCATCAAACTGGTGGGAAACAATGGAGGTATACCTCCATTGTTTCCCACCAGTTTGATGAAGGGAAACAACTTCTCTGACTTCCTGCTTGCTTACCTGGTTTGAAAAGGAGATTCACTCTTAAAGGAGAATAATGTGCCACCCCTGGTCACAAAAAATTAAATCAGCATTGAATCAATGTAAAGACATTGAATTAATGTCGATTCAACGATGTGTGCCTGTAGGGCACTTCTAATCTCTAAGAGTTGACTCTTATTGAGAAGAGGGCTAAAATATAAATGTTTGAGTTGTTTCCCCTAAAAGTGTACCTGGTCATGTGGTCGACGAAGAATCTTTGATGTGGTGGCGGTGGCGGTAGTGGTGGTGTGTGTGTTAGCTGAAATGGGAGTGGAGAGGGATTACGGGTCCTTAAGATAACAAATTCGCTCCTAGACTGACATAAGTTATATTTGCTATGATGACTATAGTGACTGACTAACTACGGGGTAATCCATGGACGCAGCATTATAACGCCTACCCTTCGGTGACTGAAAACGTTAGAATGCGTCCATACAAATCACCATCACCGCCAACGCTACCACATCAAAGATTCTTCGTCGACCACTTGAAAAGGTACACTTATATGGGAAGCAACTCTGACATTTTCATTTTAGCCTTCTTCTCAATAAGAGTCAACTGAAGTGCCCTGCAGGCACACAACGTTGAACCAACATTCTTATGCACTTACGTCTGATTGGATAACGTCAAAAATTTGCGACAGTATATTCTGCGATATACAATCGCAAACTCGACGTCATTAAGGAACGTCGTTTCTCATTGGCTGACGTATGGTGTAATGTTGCTGACAGCGCTTGATATGGGTGCAAACTAATACATTATGAAAGGGGAAAATGTGGAAAGCGCATTAGAATGGGGATAACCGTATTTAAATTGTCATTTCGGGAGGTTAATCATCGGTTTTATGGTCACAAATTGCGTTTTACGGCTCCGCTGGCGCGTCGCCGTAAAACGAGATTTCCGACCAAACATCCGATGATTTACCTCCCCAAATGCCAATTTTCAAGACAGTTATCCTCCTATTAATTCAACGTCCATACAAACCTAATTTCATACTGTTTATTAGAATAAAGCATCACTTTTTCATAACACTGTAAAAAGTGATGTCGCGTCCCGCATAACCCAGTCCAGAATGACTAACAGCAAACTGTTCACCATCCAGCCTAAATCCTATCGCTAATGGTTCACTCGGACAACCTTCTTTAACAAGAAAGAGTAACACTCCAGTTGGAGATACTATATGGATACTTGAGTTTTCTTCTTCACAAATGTAAATGTTCCCTCTTTTATCTGTAGCGACACCTTGAGGTTTCTTGAGGTCTGGATTCTTGTAACAAAATTTTGGATTTCCTTCTAAATCAAAAACGTATATCGCGGAATCGTTGCTGGATGACTGAACTACATGAGACCTAGTTTCATCGACTGCCATGTACTCAAACTCGCTGAGTTGCCTTCCATTTTTGTCTTTAGTAAAATATACTTTCTCAATAGCAGTTGCTCGCTCTGGTAACAGCCACCGAGAAATTTGCTGTGGTGAAAGTATTCCAAAAGCTACTGGGTCGTCCCAGGCGACTGCAATATCACCATTTTGTAAGCCATGTAAAGCCTTAGGCTTGTATTTCGTAGCCACGTGAGCTATCTTTAACAAACCCTCAGCAGATACAGACACTAAATATATCTTCTTTTCTTCTGGAACGCTCACAGCAATCAGGCTATCTTGAATGATAGTCGCAGAAAAAGGCATTCTCTTGAAATCAACTTCTTGCCTCGGTTTGGGCATAAAGTTGCACGTTGCAACAATGTCAAAGTTTGCATTTACTAGACAGCAGTGACCAAAGCGGTTGTCAATAAGCAGAAAATTGGTATTGTCAACGTACAACAAGCAAGAATATATTGGTCCATAATGGGCATTATCACTTTCCTTTATCGGTTTCGTTTCAAGTTTTTGGACGGCAAAGCTGTTATGTACCATTCTGTCATTGTATCTAGGAAACTCTACACCAGACTCCACTGACTGTATCTTAAACAGTGTGTCAGTATCGTTTATGTTTACTGATAACACCTTGTTCAAACTCTTACTTTCCACCAAAAAGACTTTAACAAGTTGGAATGATCCGCATCGCTCCAGTACACGATTTTCGAGGGATTTAAAATCTTGCTTAAGTTTATGAAGAACTATGTATCTTTGTCCTTCAGAACCGATTGCCATTATTTTCTCAATCAAAGCAAGATTAACTTCTGTCTGACTTCCGACTTCGTTTAACAGATCGCCAATTTCTGCTGAGAGAAGGTCATTTTTCTTCAAACATGTTTTATAATGGACCTTGACATTCTCTTCTGCGTTGTCTAACAGGATATTGACTTGTCTACGTACATCTTGTAACCTTTCATCTATAGCTTCGATCTGCTTTTTCCCACAATCTTTGATTTCCCTGAGAGTATTTATAGTTGCCTGAGAAAATTCAGATAACTTAGTAAACGATTCTTTAAGATGGTCGCTTTTTTCTCTGGAAGAGCTATTCGGTATATAATTATTTACATCTATAACACTGTTGCATTTTCTGTGATGTAATATATAACAAGTTACACAAAACATAACATCCTCATCCTCGCAATAGTATTCAACAGTTTTATCACTGTGCTCTGAACACACGATATACTTTGAAATCCTCAGAAGTAATTCTGCATCACTCTCCTTTTTGTTTAAGTTTGTCTTAGTGTCAACAACATTGTGATACTTCGACAGTTTTGAAACTTTGTGAATATTTGTACATGAAGCACAAAGGTATTCGTGACACTCTACACAGAATGATGTAGCTAAGGACATTTTCCCGAGCTCTTTACAAAGACTACATACATCTTCATTTTCATTAATACTGCTGGATTTGTCTATTTCCAATTTAGACAGCAGATCCATATCTTTAGGAAATGACTGAATCCATTCTCGGGTCACAATGAAATCTGGAGGCAGTTTCTTTCTAACTGAACGGCATACTGGACAAACGAATGTAACATGTAAATCAGAATCAGTTTTCGACTTCACCACAGACGATAAATGTTTCAGAATACAGTGCTCACAGAAAGAATGCTTACAGCATGGAAGTTTTCTTGGATCTTGAAACTGCTGAAGACATATTTGGCATTTCAATAAGTCGTCTTCACTACAGCAGTAGCCATCGTGGTGAAAACTGAAAGAAAAATCAAACGGACTTTAAATCAACATATTTGTGTCTGATATTTGCTGTGAACTGTCGACTGCAACGGGTAGAAAATACTCAAGTACACGCATGTGCATGAGGAACCCATTTGCACTGGTCACCTATTCTTAGAATAGAAATTCTTGCACACCGGGAAGAAAATGCCATTCTTTTCACCGGAGATAGAAAATCTTATCTTACCCTGGTGTTCTGACCCAGGACTGGAAAAAACTCACGAGCTGTCAATGCATTGGTTGTATATGAGCTCACGTACCTGCGTCGTCAAGTGACGTTGGCATTTAAGATGATAACGTCATGAAGACGGTAAAAATGACGTCAGTTAATGCACGCCATCGTTGTCGTAAAGAGCCGAATGGCGGTCGTTGAAAGCGGCGCCTTCTTTCAAAATCAAATTGAAACCTCTCAAGCACTAGAATTACGCATTTAAACAAGTTCTAAAGTTAAAACAAAACGTGGTGTGCAAGAAAAAGTATATATCATTGGTGTGAGGTGCGGATAGAAAAATCCGTCACTCGGGATCATTGTTCAGCATCGCTCGGCAAGCTTCGTGATGCCGAGCAGTGACCCTCGTGACTGATTTTTCTATCCGTACCTCACACCCATGAAAGATACTTATAATCAAGTGCCTAAATTTGATGTCTTGTCTAAACACTTATAAAAAGTACAACCAACTGATAATATACACTTTCACTCTTTGTAATAGATGTGTTTACCCATTTACAATAGCAGACTAAAATATTTTAATGACAAGGTTTTCTCATTATAGTTGGTTAAAGAGGTTGAAAATGGAATAAATTGCATGTCTTTTGACATGGTGCACATGACTATGTCCTATTTTCCATAAACTATTTGTACTTAAACATAAAACGAAAGGTCCAATTAGTACCTAATATGTTTTCATTTAAAACTGCAACACTATTTATTGTATCACACTTATTTGAACAATTTCTGTTTTCTTAGCAGCACTGTCCCGAAAATGCTTGTAAGCTACGTTATATGCATCTAAATAAGACGTGTTTCACCTCAATATAAAGTAGTATTTCATGCATTTATGTCTGTTAAAATCAGTAAACCACACATGTACAAATTCATTCAATATCATGTAAAGCACTGTTTTTCTTAGCAATACACATTTATCAGAATGGATAAGGATGTAATCTACATTATCAAGGTTTTGAATAAACTATAGGTGACGAGGACTATTCCTACATTACTAATAGTTTTGCTTATTGGGGAAGTGACAATACGAACAAAAACTCTTAGCCAGCTCTATCCTTGCACGAAATATACTGAGTCACGTTGTATACGTAAGCTACGTTATGTAAGCTACGTTACTGGCATTTTTGCGTAATATCATTGATGCACTACAAAACTGAAGCATGTAAGCATTGACTCACGCACACCACCCACCAGCACCACCGCTTGATACATACTTTAATTCAAATATTAATGGACCCACGAATGGATGGACAGACAGACAATTTACCTCACACCAATTAGTCAACCTATTCCACAGCAGAAGCTTTGACGCAACTGTTACATGTTTCTTAGTCTGTGGCATTGACCTAAGGTTAACATGATCATTCAAACGATATAGTCAGTATATTCATAAATATTCCTCAAGGAAGAACAAGATCAATTTAAGGTCTCGATAAAAACTAGAACCAAAACAGAACATTTACACAAATAGTAAAGTCGTGCGTATGTTCAGACGGACAAACGGATGGAAAAGGGGAAAATAGATACATGATGGCTTAGCTTTCAAAGTGTCCCAGTGTTTACGACAAAGTGTCTCTGAAATTTGAGATATCAGATGTCATTCAAATACATATGGAAACAGCAGTTACATTTCTTGACTCAGTTAGAAGACGCTTTTGGGTTAACCGATCTGTGAATTAATTTCAAAAAATGGAAATAAGCAGCGCTATTATCCATATTCAGAAATTATTACAGTTGTTGAAACGCACTTAATACAGGTTGTTGTTGAAACGGTTGTTGAAACGTTTGATTTAATTCAGGTAAACTTGCTATCGAGTACAAGAGATATGGTTTTCTGGTTTTGTAAGCTACGTAACCCTTTTCATTTTCATTCTGCGACTGTAAATGCTTGCATTTTTGTAAGTTTATCCTTGCTAACTCTACATATATAAACATAAAACCAGTTTATGATAAAATATCCATAGGTATTGAGGTTCCGCGATCCGATTAAAATTGAAATGAAAAAAAATAACAAATATTTAGTAAGGAATTACATATGAGTATATGTATTTTTAAAATCTTTATCGTCTGGAAATCATAGGACATGTAATTTGTCTTTTTCTGCATTTAAAACAATCATATATACAAAACTTTATGATATAAAGTCACTTTAATTATGCCTGATGCAGAGTTTGTGAAATCCTATCATAGAGTAGTAAATAACGTAGCTTACTTGTTTATTTACCCGTGACCCCTGCAGTGATTTGTATTTTCCCTAATAATGCATCCTGAGTGTAGAAATTTTAAATAATGCTTCGCAGTATATTTCTTAATGTATTAAATAAAGAAACTAGAAAATTGTGTCTGTAAGTCACTAATGATACCCCCCATGCAGCGCCTGTCATAGGACATGTGTACATGCCTAAAGCACCTTTTAAGCACAAACACTGTTTACAAAGAATCCACTGAAAACATTACACAAACTTCATACCCTATAGTGCAAAAATGCAGCCCAAATGACTAAGTTTAAAAAGCCATAATTCCTTCAACTTTATTTTTTAATTATGTCCACAACAAGTCTACAGTGTCTGAAAAACAGCCACTGAAAATTGTGGGAGGAGTTGATTATTACACAAAGTACCTATCCTACAATGCAAACATGCTTAAAATGACTAAGTTCAAAACGACCATAATTTTGTCAAAATTAATTCTAGCTCCAACATAAACCCACATGCACATCTTCAATATGTCTACAGCATGTACGTAAGGTTTGAAAAAGATCCCTGGAAAACTGTAGGAACAGTTGATTACACAAACTCCATACCCTACAATGCAAAAATTTGCCTAAAATGACTAAGTTCAAAAGGATGTAATTCTGTCAAAATTAATTCTAGCTCCAACAAAAACCCACAGGCACATTTTCAATATGTTCGCAACATGTATGCAAGGTTTGAAAAAGATCCATTGAAAATTGTGGGTGAAGTTGATTACAGAAACTCCATACCCTAGAAAGCAAAAAGTTGCCAAAAATCACTAAGTTCAAAAGGCCATAATTCTGTCAAGATTGTTTCTAGCTCCATTAAAAATCTACATGCACATTTTCATTATGTTCACAACATGTATGCAAAGTTGTCAAAAGATCCATTGAAAATTGTGGGAGTAGTTGATTACACAAACCCTATACCATAAAGTGTGACGAAAGGACAGACGGACAGACAGACAGATGGACGGGCAGACAGGAGCAAATCTCAATGCCCCCTGACTATCGTCACGGGGGCATAAAAATTTATTTCCAAGAAAAACCCACATGCACATCTTCAATATGTTCACAACATGCATGCAAGGTTTAGAAAAGATCCATTGAAAATTGTGGGAGGAGTTGATTACACAAACTCCTTACCCTAGAAAGCAAACAGTTGCCAAAAATGACTTAGTTCAAAAGGCCACAATTCTGTCAAAATTAACTCTAGCTCCATCAAAAATCCACATGCACATCTTCAATGTATTCACAAAACATATGCAAAGTTTCAAAAAGATCCATTGAAAACTGTGGAAGGAGTTGATTACACAAACTCTATACCATAAAGTGTGACGAACGGACAGACGGGTGGACAGACGGAAGCACATCTTAATGCCCCTTGACTATCGTCACGGGGGCATAAAAATGTATTTCCATAGAAAAATTATTTTCATGTTTTTTTATGTTGTTGACTGTCTATTCTGAGAACAAGTGTGGAGTCATTGTACTATATCCCCGTAGCTGCCATGTGCCCTCCACTGTGACACCTTTATAGTAGTAAGACAGAGGCAGCCACCTTTGGAACTTCGCTAGTTTGATATGAGTTCTTAGTTTTTTTTTCCTGTAAAAGCTAAAGGTTTAGTTTTATACAAGGCTAAACAGTGCATGAGCTTTAAAATTTAAGTTTTCACAATTTTAGAACAACTAGAAAGTGTGTTTATGAAACACTATGCCCCCAACCATATGCTTGCCACTAAAAGTGTCAAACTTTAAATGTCAAAGCCTGAAAAGGGGCACATTTCTGTCAAGTTTCACAGAGCTAAAAAAAGATATAGGTCTGCTTATTTTTCATTATCTATTCATATACTAAATTTCAAAACCCTACACCCAGTGGTTCTTGAGCCCCACAGCTGCATAAGTACTGACTATCAGGAGAAATAACTCCGTAATCACTTAACTCCGAGTTACCTTACCTTTATCAAAATACCTTATACAGCAAGAAATACTTATTTACCAGAAGTCAGGTTCCCAGGTCAAGCTATTCAGAAGTTACAAAAATGCCAAATTCAACAAAGGGGCATAACTTGCTTCTGACAGAATTCCCCCAAAAGTTAATCAGGTGATTTATACCTTAGCCCCTTGAAGTATGCCAAATATGAGCATCCTAGCTCAAATGGTATTCCCAGGATTTTGGGAACGATCTTTGATGTAATTTTTTGAAAAAGGGGTATAATTCTGTAAGTACATGGCAGACGGAAAAGAAAAAAAAATACGGGTATGCTTATTTTTTTATGCTCTATTCACCTTTAGATACCAAGGCCTCAGCAGTTATTGTTCTTGAGAAACAGACCGCCCATAATTATGTTTTATACATATGAGAAAGGGGAAATAACTCTGTTAATAGTTGATGCATTATAACGCAACCAACAGCACATCAAATACTAATAGTATACCAAAAATCAGGGTTCTAAGTCAAACGGTTCAAAAGTAAGAAAAATGCAAAATTCAACAAAGGGACATAATTCAGTCATTTTTGACGGAATTCGCTTAAAAGTTAATCAGGTTATCTACATCCTAGCCCCTAGCAGTATGCCAAATATGAGCATCCTAGCTCAAATGGTATTCCCAGGATTTGGGGAACAATCTTTCAGGTATTTTTTTCAAAAAGGGGCATAATTCTGTAAGTACATGGCAGACGGAAAAGAAACAAAATACGGGGATGCTTATTTTTCATGCTCTATCCACCTTTTAAATATCTAGGCCCTAGCAATTATTGTTCTTGACATTCAGACCACCCATAATCATGTTTCATACAGATGAGAAAAGGGAAATAACTCTGTCAATAATGAATGCATCATAACGTAACAAACATCAGAATGATCAGCACATCAAATACTAATAGTATACCAAAAAATTAAGGTTCTAGTTCAAACGGTTCTAAAGTTGCAAAAAATGCCAAATTCAAAAAGGGAGGTATTGGGGGGGGGGGGGGAGCATAATGCAGTCATTTTTTGACGGATATAGCCAAAAAGTTTATCAGGAAATCTACACCTTTGCCCTAGCAGTATGCCAAACATGAGCATCCAAGCATAAACGGGTTTCCCAGGATTTGGGGAACAAACTTCCATGTAATTTTAGAAAAAAGGGCATAATTCTGTCAGTACATGGCAGACGGAAAAGAAAAAAAAAATACGGGTCTGCTTATTTTTCATGCTGTATCCATCTTTTAAATATCAAGGCCCCAGCAGTTATTGCTCTTGAAAAACAGACCACCCATAATCATATTTTATACAGATGAGAAAAGGGAAATAACTCTGTCAATAATGAATGCATCATAACACAACCACCATCAGAATGATCAGCACATCAAATACCAATAGTATACTAAACACCTATTCTCAGAATAGACAATCAAGTGCCTAAATTTGATGTCTTGTCGTCTAAACACTTATAAAAAGGATAACCAACTGCTAATATAAACTTCCATTCTATGTAACAGATTTGTTTACCTATTTACAATAGCAGATTAAAATATTTTAATGACGGGTTGTTCAATAATAGATGCTTAAAATGTCTGAAAATGGAATAAAATGCATGTCTTTTTACACGGTACACATAACTACGTCCTGCTTGCCATAAAATGTTTGTACTTACACATAAAATGAAAGGTCCAATAAGTGCGTAATGTGTTTTCGTTTAAAACCGAAACAGTATTTAATGTATCACACTTGTTTGGCAATTTCTTTTTTCTTAGCAGCCCTGTCGCAAAAATGCATGTAAGCTACGTTATATGCATCTTTATGAGTAGCAAGCAAATGATAAGACACGCTTCACCTCAATATAAAGTAGTATATTATGCATTTATGGATGTGTAAATGAATAAACCACCATATGTACGAATGCACTGCATATTTTGTAACGCATTGCTTCTCTTGGCAATACACGTTTATCAGAATGGATAAGAATGTAAGCCACGTTACCAAGGTTTTGAATAAACTATAAGTGACGAGGACTATTCGTACATAACTACTGGTTCTGCCTACACAGAAAATGAAAACACTAATAAAAACTTTTAGTAAGCTATTTCCTTGCATGAAATATGCTGAGTCACGTTGCATGATGTAAGCTACGTTACGTAAGCTACGTTACTGGTGTTTTTTTTGTGTAATACCATTGATGCACTACAAAACTAAAGCATGTAAGGAGGGCCTTACGCATACCACCCACCAGCACCACAGCCTAATGAGACCAACTTAATACATACTTTAATGCAAATATTAACGGGCCCATGAATGAATGGGAAGCCAGCTAATCTATATCAAACCTTGTCCACAGCAGAGGCTTTGACGCAACTGTTACACATATTTCTAAGCCTGTGACCTTGACATTAGGTTAACATGATCATCCACATGATGTAAAATAGTATATACATGAATATCTACCCTGCAATAGCACTAAGTACGAAAGAAAAATTTCGTTTCTCCTTCCGCTGATTCAAGAAGGGCAGTTGTCAGTTACTGGCAAAAGTATGTGCACTTAGTACTGGTTAACCGCTTAGGAGGTCTAAGCACCCCAGGAATAGTTTGGTTAGGTTAACTGACCGTCCCGACATGACCTTAGTTGTTTACCGTGGACGTTAAGCATCACATCAACCAACCAACCAACGAAAGAAAAAGTTCAATTTAAGGTCTCGAGGAGAACCTAGAACCAAAACAGAACATTTACTGCAAAACATTTACGCAAATATTGAAGTTGTACGTACGACAGACGGGCGAACGGATGGAAAAGGGGAAATATTTACATAATGGCATAGCTTTCAAAGTGTCCACGCGTTTAAGACAAAGTGTCTCTGCCGTTCGAGATTACGAAGAAACATCATTCATGTACTCGTACATATGGAAACAGTAGTTACATGTATATTACTTCCTTCAATCAGACGCTTTTGATTTGAACAGACAGTGAATTTATTTCAAAAACTGGAGAGATGCTATTTTTCATACTTATGTTGTTGAAACGTAGTTGTCACAGGTTGTTGAAACGTTTTATTTCAATCAGGCAAACTTTCTATCGAGTACAAGAGAGATGATCGTCTGGTTATTGTAAGCTACGTTATCCTTTTAATTTTCACTCTGCAGCTGTAAATGCTTGCATTTTGTAAGTTTTTACGTGATAATTCTACATACATGTATATAAATATTAAAACCAGTTTAAAATAAAACGATCATTGGTATTGTAGTTTCTGCGATCCAATCAAAATTGAAATTAAAACTGAACAAATATTAAGTAACAAATGATATATAATTATTTACCTTTTCAATATCCTAATCGTCGAAGAATTATAGGACATGTACTGCATGTAAAACAACCTATTTACATAGGGATATCATATAAAGTCACTTTATTTATGCCTGATACACAGTGTGTGAAATCCTATTATAGGGTAGTAAATAACGTGGCTTACTTGTTCATTTACCCTTGACTTTTGAAGTGATTTGCATTTTCCCCAAAAATGCATCCCGTGTGCAGAGATTTTTAACTATTCTTCGCAGTACATATCTTTATGTATAAAAGAAAGAAAAAAAGTTTTTCTATAGAAAAAATATTTTCATGTTTTTGTTATTTTATTGATGGTCTATTCTGAGAACAGGCGTAAAAGTCAGGTTCCTAGGTCAAGCAATTTAGAAGTTGGAAAAATGCCAAATTCAACAAAGGGGCATGATTCAGTCACTTTTGACGGAATTCGCCAAAAATTTAACCAGGTGATCCACTTTATCCCCTAGCAGTTTGCCAAATATGAGCATCCTAGCTCAAACGGTATTCCCAGGTTTTTTGAAACAAACTTTCATGTAATTTTTCGAAAAAGGGGAATAATTCAGTAAGTACATGGCAGACGGAAAAGAAAAAAAAATACGGGTGTGCTTATTTTTCATGCCGTATCCACCTTTTAAATATCAAGGCCACAGCAGTTATTGCTCTTGAGAAACAGAACACCTATTATAATGCTTTATACAGATGAGAAAAGGAAAATAACTCTGTTAATAGTCGATGCATCATAACGCAATTAATATCAGAATAATTGTTATGTCGCTTAATTAATAAGTAAAATTCATATCTTTAAGTTTAATCAGCCATTACGTTAGAACAGTACTCAAAGCATGACGTTAGTAAAGTTACTTGGAAACGACGTAATCTATAATAAGAATGGAACAGAATAGAATAGAAATCGAGATTCCATAAATGTCACAGTATCACATTTCTCCAATGTTTCAAAAGATTTAGTTTCTAATAAGGAAATCTCGCAAATTTTAATATGCTCGTAACTGCATGTTATCTATAAGACTATCTAAACTGCTGTGGATAATAAAAGTTTAAAGCGAATGTCCAGTTTATCTCTTTTTAAAGTCTAAAATATAATCCTTGAATTTCGAAGGTAATCTTCGGGTGCGTCGTGGGAGTTCTCTTCTCTTGGGTTCCTCCTGATGATTCTCCTCATGTATCGACTCTGTCTCTTGCAGTTGGTTTTCCTCTTGATGAATTGAGTCCTCAAGCACGTTCTCCTGTCTGTGTTCATTTCTCCCCTCGTGCACCCTTTCCTCTGTATTGTTGAAGTTGTCAGGTTTACTGCGGTCAGGTGAGCGCAGTAACAGTTCTCTCCAGGTATCTCCCCGGGGTTCTTGTATTAATTTAAACTTTGACGCATCCCTGCGTGTGATGCGTCCATCTGATGTCCTTTTTGCTTCGATGGTTGATCCATGTATTCCAATAATTTCATAATGCTCCTTTTCGTGTGCCATGGACCATTTGTTTACTTTTTTCTTCTTTAAGAGAACTTTGTCTCCTAGCCTGAAATTTTGCTTCTTGCATTTTGGGTGTCTATGCTGGCTAGACCATTTCTTTTTGTACTTGTTGTCGCGATTTGTAATTGCTTGGTCCATTTTCTGGTAGTTTGAGTCCAGGTCAAAACTTTTATAATCTAGTTTCGTTCTCACAGCTCTTCTCATAAGGGCCTCGTAGGGAGAATATCCAGTGGCTGGATGCGGCGTTGACCTATAACCCATTAGCATATACTGTATTGCAGCGTTGCTGGATCTGCCCTCACTGTGTGCTATCTGTTCAGTCTTGTTTAGCACTTTCATGAAGCTCTCAGCTTCTCCGTTCGCTCGTGGATGTTCTGGTGTTACCCTATGATGTTTAAACCCCATTTCTTCCGCAAACTGGCTGAAGTCGCTGGAATTGAATGGTGGTCCGTTATCACTCTCTAGCCTTTCAGGTATTCCGTGCGTTGCGAAGATTTTCCTCAGCCTGTCACAAGTGATTCTACATGAAGTCGAGGTGGTCTGTTCAACTACTGGAAATCTGGTTCTCTTGTCGATTACTACAAGATTGTAGTGACCATCTGGATATGGCCCTCCGAAGTCAACAGAAACGGTGTGCCAAGCGGTTGCTGGTATTTCTGATGGTTTTACCGGCTCCTGTTTGTGCTCCACAGTTGAAATCTGACACTGGTAGCATTTGGATATAGCGTTTTCTACCATGCTGTTGAGCCTCGGGAACCAGTATTTTGCTCGAAGCATTTGTTTTGTTCTTGTCATACCGAAATGTCCCATGCTATGGGCAGCTGATATCACGTGTTTCTGTAGTCTTTCTGGGATCACTATCTGCCTACAGCGGAGGAGCAAGCCCTCTGCTCGGTAAAGCTCATGCCTGATCTGGAAGTATGATACTGTGACATTTATGGAATCTCGATTTCTATTCTATTCTGTTCCATTCTTATTATAGATTACGTCGTTTCCAAGTAACTTTACTAACGTCATGCTTTGAGTACTGTTCTAACGTAATGGCTGATTAAACTTAAAGATATGAATTTTACTTATTAATTAAGCGACATAACATTGGCGACGAGGAAAAAGGAAATATTGTTTTAGAATATAGCTGACTTCTATGTGTAGAGTAGGTAAATTCCTCAGATGGCTGAAGGTGGAAGAAATCTGAGGATAAATCCGTTTATTGTGGATGAAGACCACTTAGCAACGGGAGAAAAATGGGACGAATGGCTGGAGGAACTCGAAAGAGAAATGCGATTCTTCCGCATTAGCGAAGCAGCAGACAAGAAAGATGCTATGCTCATATACGGCGGGGCAGAAATAAGACGACTGGGGAAAAGTCTGCAAGATCCTAGGGAAGGCGATGTCTACACAAAGCTCAAAGATAAGTTAACAGATTATTTTTCGCCTAAGAAAAACGTACATTATGCTAGATATCTGTTTCTGAAAATGAGGCCACTACCTGGAGAAAATACCGTATCATATGCCGCGCGTCTGCGAGAGAAATCAGTCAACTGTGCTTTCCCTGACCCAGACGACAGAATATTGGAACAGATTATTCAAACAACGGATAACGCTGAACTTGTTCGCAAAGCCTTACATAAGAAATGGTCATTAGAGCAAACGCTGACGGAAATGCAGGTATTGGAAGATACATCGATGCAGATTGATGCTATGGGTCGGCAAGACAATTCTAATATCTCGAAAGTAAGCGGGAAGACAAAGAAAAGGACACGAAATAAATATCAAAATAAGGAATTAACCAAAGATAAGACAAAAACCTGCAAATATTGTGGCAGAACGCACCCAATGCAAAAGGAGCTGTGCCCTGCATACGGTAAAATTTGTAGTAAATGCAAAAAACCGAATCACTTTGCGACAGTTTGTTTATCATCGATACACCCAAGGGAGAAAAGCATGCGGGATGTCAAGAGAGCGACGAACGAGTCAGACACTGACGACACCAATAGTGATGGGGACCTAGACATTGACTTTATAGAAGAGTCGGTGAGACATTTAACTATAGGAAAGGTAAAAGTGAACAGAGTAAGTGACTATGAAAAGACAATACCAATAGTCATCAACGACGTCATCGTTCGCGTGGAGCCTGACAGCGGAGCGGACGTCAATGTTATGGACGAGCACCAATATATGGCTCTGAGACGCAAATCTTACGATAACCTTTGTCTTCAAGACAGCGACACAAAACTGAACACGCTTCAGAATGAACTTCAAGTTTCCGGCGAGTTTAAGGCTACCGCTCGGAACCAGATAAGAATGGAACAGAATAGAATAGAAATCGAGATTCCATAAATGTCACAGTATCACAATAATCAGCTCATCAAATACTAGTAGTATTCCAAAAATTAGGGTTCTAGGTCAAACGGTTCAGAAGTTGGAAAAATGCCAAATTCAACAAAGGGACATAATTCAGTCATTTTTGACGGAATTCGCCCAAAAGTTAATCAGACCTTAGCCCCTAGTAGTATGCCAAATATGAGCAACCTAGCTCAATTGGTTTTCCCAGGATTTTGGGAACAAACTTTCAATTTTTTTAAAGAAAAGGGGCATAACTCTGCAAGTACAAGGCTGATGAACAAGAAAAAATACCCGTCCTCTAGTTTTTGATAGTATACCCACCTATGAAATATCAAGGCCCCAGCTGTTACGGTTCTTGAGAAAATGAAGCGTTACGTACGGACGGACGGTCAAGCCCAAACCAATATGCCCCCTCAACTTCTTCGAAGTTGGGGGCATAATAAACTTGTGATCGAGCAACTTGTAGTTTTCCTATTCACTTTGGAACCAATTATGCTACTGTTGCCTACTTAGTGAGTGTCGAAGTGTTTGCTATTGCAAGTAGAAAACAGTATAATATAAACTGGTTAGCGTAACTCACAGCTCACGGGAGTAACACGATATTCCGCCCCCAAACCATTTTCCCACTAGTCGTTTGGCCCCTAGTCGTTTCGCCTTTAAAATGAGGCCTGGTCATTTCATCCCTTCAGCTTGGTCGTTTCGCCCCTTTTATTTAAAACGCATGTTTATAAGGTTTACTCCCGTTTCGCCTATTCCCGTTTCGCGTACGATTTGTCCCATTTCGCCTACTCCCATTTTGCCTACTCCCAGTTCGCCTACACTAAAATTTATCACTATTCCCGTTTCGCCTACTCATTTTTTTCATACAAATGGTATTGAAAAATATTTTTTTTAGTGTTTTATTTCTTTACATTCTTATATTAAAACGTTTGAAAACATGCTGCATAAAATATTTCATCAATTGAAAAAAAATGAAAATGAAATAATAGTAAAAAAAAACACAGTATAGAAAATTAGGAGTTGCTTAGTAGCTTAACATAAGAGTCCCGCTTCTCCTCTCTCCCCATTCTTTTAGTTTTAATAAAACCCATGGTAAATAGAAATGATACGAGAATATTTGATTTCCACTTAAAGTCCAAGCAGTTTTAAAATATACATTTAATAAGGATATGTACATGTACCTGCTATACAAGCTCATAGTATGAGCTAATTAAAAACAGCTAACACTAATTCATAATCTTCCAGCAATTATCAATCAACCAAAGTCCTGATTAACATGTATTGTAAAGATAGGTTTGATAAAAAATTAAAAAAAAAGTATATAAAAACTAAATTTTCAAATGAATTAAAACTCACAATATGAAAAGTTATCATTGAGTAGGCGAAATGGGAATGAGGTTATATTTGACAGTAGGCTAATGAGAGTAGGCGAAATGAAAATAGGCGAAACGGGAGTAGGCGAAATGGGAGTAGGCGAAATGGGAACATCCCGTTAATAAATGCCCCCGCCACAAAGCGCGCATGGGCACGAGTTCTGCCCTTGTCCGTACATACGTACATCCGCCCGTCTGTCCGCCACACTTCGTAGAACTGTTCGTGTGTCCGCAACTCTTCCTACAGTATTTGATGCAGGGATTTGAAACAATCAACACAGTTCAGACATGCATTGAGCATGTGTATCACGGAAAAAAAATGATCAAGGCCATTACTGCAGCATTATTTCCCCTTAAATGTCATACTTAGACCATATTTCACACTTTGTGGTACTGTTCATGTGTCCACATCTCCTCCTACAGTATTTGATGCTGGAATTTGTAACTTGCTACACATTTCAGACATGCGTTGAACATGTGCAAGGAAAGGGAACTTTGATCCAGGGCATTATTGCAGAATTATGTCCCCTTGAATGACATATATATTTCGACCGTATTTCACACTTTGTAGTACGGTTAATGTGCAACTCCTCCTACAATATTTGATTGCAGGGATTTGAAAATCACAACACAGTTCAGACACACATTGAACATGTGCGTAAAGGAAACAAAACTTTGATCAAAGTCATTTTTGCAGAATTATGTCCCCTTGAATGACATACATATTTTGACTATATTTCCGTGCCGTATGTTCAACTCAATTTTTGTCGTCGCTCTAGCAACCTCATTTATTAACCAGTTTTGATATAACAACACAGCAATATTAGGTTTGACAAAACCTGGAATGAGTTCGCATTCCAGGTTGGTAGGGTCAAGGTCAACGTCACAGGTGACATTTTTAGCAGAAACTTTGTCACGCTCTAGCGCTTTTATTTACGAAACGATTATGATATAACTTCAAATAAATGTTAAATATGAAAATGTCTTTAAAAAATCCGTTTAGTGTAAACAATATTTTATTCAACATACTGAGCAAATATGAACAATACAATCTCACAAGAACAATAACTCTATACAGTAGCTTGAAAGGGATTCAGAAGAAAGTCTACGACTTATGTAATCTGTATCCCACTGTTACTGTATACAATTTTCTAAATAACAAGTGATTTGAAGTATACTATATCCAAAGTTAAAGTCTGTAAATGATTTATCAAACAATAATCCAATAAGAATAAAGTTAAGAAACTCAGTAGACTAATGTCGAAATGAAGGTATTTTCGAAAGAAGAAAATAGAATAGACATACTAATGAATTTCAACTCTTTGTACTAAAACATTCTCAACAAAAAAGGTAAGTTGTTGTTTCTGGTTTGTTGAAGCTCCACGGGGAATGGAAAATAAATTGCAATCAGTCATTCTGCTTTGCCTGTAAAGATAAACAATAAATAGTCGCCAAGAAAAGTTTTGGATGTCTTTTAACCAGAGTCTCAATATGTCATGCATATTTGTATGCTTGTATGCAACCATATATGGCAGTGAAAAAAACAAAAACAAAAAAACGTCAGCAGATATTTATGAGAATGATTATTACATGTGGTTTATTTAAGTTATTTATGTGCTCTCGCATTATGCAATTTCAAACCGTTTAGATTTTATCAAAAACTCTTGAACAGCTAAGAATATGTGTCGGTTTTCAATATCAGTCAGTTGTTCATTACCAAAAAGAAGTGTATTTAGAGTAGGCCGACAAATAGGAGTGATTTTGCTAAGGAGTTCTTGTCTGAGATCATGAAAGCGTTCACAGTTGAACAGAAAATGATTAGTATCCTCAACTACTTGACATTCACACAACGGACTGTCTATAATATTTTTAGAAGATAGATGTTGATTGAGAGAGCTACAAGTTGTTCTTAAACGTGCATGATAAATCTGGCCTAGTCTCATACCGTCAAAATAAAAGGAGGGTATTTTCACAATATTAGAATTTAACTCGTGCTTAAAGGCAGCTATGTTCGGTAAATTACGTACATCTTCTGGAAGTTCGTTCCATTCCCTTATTACAGACGGTAAAAAAGATTTGTAATAAAGCTGAGAGCTTGCATGAACAGTAAGTAAATCTGAAGAGTTCCGTAACGGATAATTAGTGGTGCTTCCAATAGTTGGGGGAACTAGAGAAGACAAGTAATTAGGAGATAGACTATTTTGCATTTTATAAAATAATAGAAGTTTATGCTTTTTTCTGCGATTTAAAAGAGTTTCCCAACCAGTCTCATGAGTAAGAGAATTTATCGAAACCAATTTGGTAGCTCCTGTTACGATACGGGCTGCTTCATATTGGATTTTTTCAAGTTCATTTATCTCATACTGGGTACAATTGTTCCATACGACATCGGCATACTCAAGGATAGGGCGAATAAAAGTAAAATATATTATTTGAAGCGATTTCCTATCGAGTTTAAATTTTAGTTTCCTCATAACGTTTATGCGAGTCCATGCTTTTGATTTAATATAATCTAAATGATCATGCCATGTACAGTCACTAGAGAATACTACACCTAAATGTTTATGCAAATTAACTTCTTGAATAGCTTGTTGGTCCATTACAACATTAGGATGGTTTGGTTTATTACGTTTCCTTGAGAAAATGACAGACTCTGATTTTGACGGGTTAAATGTAACAAGCCATTGTTTTGCCCATTGGTGTATTTTATTAAGATCGGAATTTAATTGATTTGAAGCTTGAATGGGGTTATTCACTATAATATAAAGAGTAGTATCATCCGCAAAGAGTCTAATTGAAGAGTTTATATTTACAACAATGTCGTTAATGTACAGAAGAAAAAGCAGGGGACCTAAAATTGAGCCTTGGGGAACACCGGCTTCAACAGAAGACCAGCTAGAACTTACACCAGGAATAACTACTCTTTGCTTCCTATTAGCCAGATAATCTGTAAACCACTGGAGAAGAGAGCCAGATATACCAACAGAATGTAGCTTAAAGAGAAGACCTTTATGCCAGACCCTGTCGAAAGCTTTACTTATATCACAAAATACAGCACGAACTTCTTTGCCCTCGTCCAGGGCCTGGCAGAAAGTGTTATATATATCAACTAACTGATTGACAGTAGAATCTCCTGGAACAAAGCCAGACTGTAGAGTAGTGATTACATGGTGATCATTTAAGAAATTATAAACGTATTTATGTACAATTTTCTCAAGAACTTTACCAAGAGTATTAAGTAGGGATATGGGTCTATAGTTGGATACGTCTGTTGGGTCATTCTTTTTGAAAACAGGAGTAACATTAGCCTGTTTCCATTGATTAGGAACTTTGCCTTTAGCAAGAGAAAAGTTAAAGAGGTCAGCTAGAGGAGCAGATAAAGGTCGAGCAAGCTCTTTTAACAGTCGATTATCAATAGAATCTGGGCCGGCAGCTTTTCCTGTCTTCAAGGTTTTTAAGATATCTTCAACTTCGTGAGAAGAAGTAGAAATAGATTCAAGTGTATAAGGAGGCACAAGATTTACTGTAGGTAAAGAGGCATTTCTGTCATCCAGAATTGTTTGTTCAGTAAAAAAATGGTTTAAAATATTTGCTTTGTCGTTTTCATTGGTATAAATTATATCATCTTTGCAAAGTGGAGAAAAAGTTGATGGCTGTTCTGGTGTAATAAAATATTTTAAAGTTCGCCACCAGTCTTTTTGACTAAGGTCAGTAGATTTAAGTTTTTCTGTTAGTTTTTCAAGTTGACGTTTTTTAGATTGTCGAATTTCAAAAGTTACTTTGTTTCGAGCATTTTTGTATGTCTCAAAATCAGCCATATTTTTTTATCTTTTATATTTGTCGTAAATTCGTTTCCGTTTGCGCATTAATCGTTTTATATTAGTAGTTAGCCAGGGAGGGTCGGATTTACGCACTTTAATGTCTTTGTTTGGTATATGTTTTTTAGCAAGTTTAGTAATACATTCCGTGATATTATTAGTGTACGTGTCTAGATCATCATTCTTAAAAGAACTCCAATCAGTACTATCCAAATCACGCGAAAAGGACTGATAGTCTCCCCTGTCATATAACCAAACATGTCTGGTATAAACGGGGGTGATAATTTTATCGAAATTTAGTACGCAATGTACAGGGCAGTGGTACCTTATATTTTGGTCCAAGATAGGCTCTCCGACGCCACTCAAGAGTATATTGTTTATATTAGAAGTTAAGAACAGGTCAATAATAGAAGACGATGATTCCGTATGATGTGTTGGCACATTTATGAGTTGATCTAGACTAAAATGTTGACACAAATCAAATACCTTTTTATTTGAATTCGGTTTCAAAACGTCTAAGTTAAAGTCACCAGTGATAAGTATATGTTGTATATTAGTATCAAATGCAGGTGATATAGAATCTTCAATGGACGATAGGACATCTTGAGTAGAGTTGGGAGGTCTATAAAAGGTGCCTAAGAGAATTTTTTTGTTATAGATAGAAACCTCAACCCAAATACATTCAATATTCGGAAGCTCAATATCATGTCTACGGCGCGAATGAATATTTTGTTTCGCATACACACAAATTCCACCGTGATTATCACCAACTCGATCACGTCTGTATAGATTATATTCATTTACAGAAATTGTATCATTCGAAGTTCTTTCATCAAGCCATGTTTCAGTTAAGCATATAATATCGAAGTTACTCAGTTCAGATTCGAGAATATCTACTTTATTTGAAATACTCTGAACGTTGTAATGAACAACTGTAAACTTGTCTTTAATCATATTTAAGTCATCTGAATCTGACAATAAGTTAGAGGAGCTTGTTGAGGCTTCAGAAATCGGACCAGGATTAGGTTCAATACCTGCAAGAAGCAATAATGACATAATTATTAAAAGTTCAAAGAAATTTAAATATTCAAGACCCTTAATCCTAAAATGGCGACTATAATGCAATCCAATCCGCATACGATAAATTTCAATTTCTATCATTATGTAATACTATCTACTAGAGCCCTGAGAATTTTTTGGATGCGGACGGATTCATAGATATACACTTGAGATCCATACGGATAAAAATAAGCAGAACAAAATATTCCCCGTGAAGCATCAGTAGCCTACAACAAAACATGATAGTTAGACAAAGACACAAATTTCTCAGAATTTAGTTAGATTCTAAGGGAGGAGGATTTTCAGCTTAATCGTATAAGCGTTACCTGTTACGCACCGTATTGTAAATACTTTTCTAATTTATTAACACACTACAAAAAAGTCATCAACCCAGCATGCACAAAACCCAAAAGCAACACTGAATCAACGTTGAATAGACGTCATGGCGTGGATTCAATGCTGATTCACTACCGCCTCAAGGTCGCCGTCCCTCTGGAAAAAGTTTACATTATCTGGCTTCATAATCCAGATCAACAAAAAGCTGGGAAGACTGAATATAATTGTAAACAAACAACATAATTAAAGCAGTCAAATTATAAAGATAAGGAACAATATATCTACAAAATGGTAGGGAAACGTTCACAGTCTCCATTTCAGTTGCAACACTCACTAACCACTATCATCTAGCCAGAGAAAATTGGGAAATCCCATAACAAAAGTATTCCCACCCTGCAATACTCGCCGGAGCGTCAGGCTAGGATTGCAGGGTTGGAAGTGATATCAAATTATTATCAATCATATTTTGATATGCGGAACATATTAATATACAATTACAGTTGTGCCATTAAACCAAATCCTTGTATACATATGGGTAGAACTTATAGTAAATATTTTTGCAAGGTAACTGTAAAGACTGGCTTAGACGGTTCTATTACATGTAAATGCTTGTAAGACACGTAATGAATTGACGAGCTACGTGAACAGGTATAAAACTGCACTACATGTACGTTAACCGCGATCAGATGGAACCACCCAATCTGATAGGCTGAAAGTCGTGCACTGCACTCATTGATAAATTGTGAAAGGGCTAATGCGCACAATGGATATTAACAATTCACTGTCAAATGCGACACGTCTATGAAAAGGAATACCAGTCATGACATATATAACAGGTGTGTATTTTCAATATTTCAGGATAATTCAGTATATATGTGTTAAAAACAACAGCAAAAACTGTATCCAAGCTGCAGACAAGCCAGGACTCTAGCTTTGAAAAAGACGCTCTTGCTGCAATGTTACGATGATCCTACATGAATCGCCTCACCGAGACGATTCATATTGGATTCAACGCAACGTGCCATAATACTAAATAAGTATATCAGTTCTCAAAGTTCTGGCCTGTACTGAAGTTTGAGGATATAGTCTGACAGTAAAAGAATGATAAGTCTACTTCCAATTGTCAAACCAAAACATTTCACAAAAAAGTAATCAAGCATGACTCAGATAATGCCGCATCATATGAGCAGCTCAGTCGGCCAGTAAAATACAACTAGACAGCCCAGGCACCAATCGAACATACTGACGATGGTCGATACCGTCCGCCCACAGTTTTTCCAAGACAACGCAAAACTTGTCCAACTGGTATTTTTTTTTAAAATGGACTACAAGGCAGCATTGTGCTCCCAGCGGGCAGAAGACGTCGAAATGACGTCACCCCGACGTCGGTCACACCGACGTCGAGGCGACATCATCAACGACGGACGTATGCCAGCCGGATACCTTGGTTCAGGCTGGACTAATATGATTCGTTAATTCCATACTGTGGCTGTCATCAGAGCCTCCCCACCGAGGCGGCCTGGGTGGCAGACCACACCTGTGTTAATTAATAAATGTCATACTTCTAAAAGGAATGTCAATCTCGACATTGAACAAGTATATATGTCCAATATTCCAATGTAATTAAGTATATGTATATATGTGAAAGAAGAATGTGCAAACCAAGCAGGCACACAACATTGAATCGACGCTAATTCAACGTCATGACGCTGAATCAGCATTGATTCAATGTTGAGTCAATGTTACGTGCCCGATGTGAAAGCTGCAGACAAGCCAGAACTGAATGTCATACGATAGTCTAAGAATGTTTGAAAATCGGTTTGAAAATGGTTACTCGAACTTCAATGTTCCGTTACCGCTTAATGCAGGAACTCGAATGAACCGCCTCACCGAGACGACACCTATTGGATCCATCGCATTGTATACCATAATGTAGAATAAGAAAATCACTTCTCAAAGCTCTGGCTTGTGCTGAACTTTAAGGACAAGGCCTGATCAGTCAACTTTCAAATGCCATTTCTAATCATGAACGAAAATATGCACCAGCAGTTTTTTTTTTTTTTTTATTTCCAAAATACTGCCAGAAAAACACGCTGATCTAGTCCAGCTGGTGAAGAATTTAACCTTAAACAAACCAAAACAAGACAAAAGAAACCTTAGGCAGCCAGATGAGGCAGCACTACGCTCCCAGTGGGCACTCGACGTCGAGATGACGTCATTTCAACGTCGGTCGCACCGTCGTCGAACCGACGCCACCCCAAAGACATATACGTGGGAGTATACCCTAACACAGACTGGATTCCAATGTAAGTTTGCTCTCTGAACTGCGATCGTCATCAGAGCCGCCTCATCGAGGTTGCTTGGGTGACAATCTACGACAATACACCTTTTACAATGAGGTCACTCTCCATGGAAATTCAGTGGGTCTATTTATATCATTGAGCATCAGTTTTGGGAAAATTCAACCGTGACCGTGCCTGTTCATAAGTAACGGTGGCATAGTTCAAAACCTGGGATGGAACGTAATGGACTGGACTTGCCTGACAGGGACAATCTCCTTCACCTCTTTCCATGGATCCGGGATGACACTCTCACAGGAGAGAACCCGCTCCCTCTAGGGAACGAATTCTCTCCCGCCAGAGCATCATCACTAAAAGAAAAAATCTAGTCATGTTAATGTGAATTATCTCATCCATTCCATTCCTCTCCAGGTTCCAAACTATGCCAGCTGACAAAGATTTCCATAACTTTTGTACTCTCACCATGCGAACTGACCGTTAACTGCCGTAAACATTATAATAGTGAAAATCTAGAGAGCTGCAGATAAGTGAAGTATTCAGTGAAGTGGCTGGAGCCCTGGAAGGGTGTCAGTAATTAAGGGAAAGATAACTTTTTCCGCAAGTCCTCACTTGTGAAGACATATTAACAGAGATATTTCGTAACCTCGACTTACAGCTGGTAGAATGCAGCGGGGGTACAGCTGGTAGAATGCAGCGGGGTATAACTCAACCAAAATTTCCAGGGCCAGCTCAGTGCTGAAATATGCGTTAAGGTTTAACTTATCTATATCAGGTAAAAGCAGGGAGCTGGCCGGGGAATATTGGTGAAAGGGCTGACGCACACGTATATTCCATGGGCTAATTTTCATGTCGCTAACTTATTTTCAGTAGGCATTAGATATCGAGCTAACGTTGTATCAAAACAGGAGCGTCGACCTGACGTCGAACCAACGCAATATTACGACGTCAGATCAACACCAACAGCATATTAGCTAGACATACCTTAGATTGGCGGCTAATGGCATTAATGTATCGTAAAATAACCATATTAAGTTCCTACTGCAACACCAAGACCTCATACGCCTAAGACGTCGACTGAACATGACATCAACGTCGAAAAGACGACACGTCAGTGTTGTCAAATCGACATTGATGCCATATTGACCCAATGTGACTTCAAGTGGCTGTGAAGGGGTGTATTTTGGTTTAATCCATCATACAACGATTAATTAATTCTGTTGCTGCAACAGCCAGGACCTTATCATCAGCAATCACAAGACGTTGATGTAACGTCGTATCAACACCGAAATGCCGACACGACGTCAAACCAACGTCAGTATCACATTGCTTCAGACATACTTACAAGTGCTTGCTAATGGTATTAATCGATTTGATGTACAATAAAATAACAAGTGAATTATTTCCCTTCAATCGCATTTCAGTCATTACTGTTTAAGCAAATAAAGATAGTGGAATCTGGTATAGCCCATAGCACGGTTATTAATATTATGATTTGTAAGGATTCAGATCCTCAAGACACCTTTCACATAATTTTTGGTCGAATTTGTCCACTATGTAGACATTGCCTTTGTAGACCCAGGTTTTCTTTATAAGATTGTTCTTTTTAAGCTGGCGACTTTCATAGGCTAGAGATCTGCGAGTTCGTGTCAGTTCTTCGTTTATAAAAATCTTAGCACGCTCCTCGCGCAACTTGGCTCTGCCTTTCAGTAGACTGTATCTGGCATCATAGTTTACAAATTTAACTATTATATCACGACACTTTTGTCTGTTTGCCACATTCCGAGTCCCGGCTCCTGCAGTATTTGAAATTTCACCAGTATCGCTCCTATTATCACCGCCCAGACGGTGAGCCGCCACAATGTCACTCTGGTTAATGTCGGCCTCTACACGATTCGCCAAATCTAGCACCACCTGATTTACATTTTCATTAGCCGTCTCTTTAATACCAGTCAGCCTCAAGCACGATTTACGCGAATACTGCTCCAAATCATCATTTTGTTTGGCCAAATCTTTCACCTTCTGTTGTAGTTCAGCTATCGATTTGTTTGCTGCAGCTATTTCAACTTTCAGGGGCTCTACCTCTAATGCAACACGAACTTCAATCAGTCTATCAATATCTTCTTTGAGCAGAGCCTTCATTTGTAATGCCATTCGTAGAATATCAGAGTCTGAGAGCACTGATGTTTGTGGTGCATGCTGCATCTGACCGGCAAATCCTAACATTTGTTGCGGTAAATTAATGTTCATATTCATTGACGACGCAGTAGGCATATACATATTTGGACCCATTTGAGGAGCCATATTTGCACCCATCGTAGGTTGATTTAGAAAGTGCGGTGGAGGTGGAGGAGGAGTGTCAATTTGCGGTGGGGGACAATTCAGCTGTTCACCTTGACTGCTTGGGGGCTGTGCATGTGATAGAACATGGCTCTGTTCTGAGGGGTTTGGTTGTACATTTGTGTCCATACTTATTTCAGCTTCACCCGTTGCAGCCATAATGACCGGTTCTGATTTTTCAGTAGTAGTATTACTTGATAACCCCGAAATATCTGAGATGTCCGACTCGGTCTCGACCTCAGCAATATCTTCTGTTAATGTACTACGGTATTTCTTTGATTCCTGGGCTGTCTGAGGGGACGATTTGTTACGCTGCCTCTTATTATGCCTTTTCCGTGTCATAACAAATGACCAAAACTAGAGAACTGACCATTGGTTTGATTAATAGATGGCTGACAGATTGATAGGCTAACTTTCACAGTCTTTACGGTAACGCTTAATCCGCTCTCCCGCCTTTGCAAATTTTAAGTCTGTTCAAAAACTATCTTCCAGGTATTGAAATTTCAAAATTCAAAGTTCATAGTAAGGCGGAGAATATACTAATGTCTTACTGTATAAATTTATCCTCGAAAATTCCCTTCCTTCTTTCGAATGTCACATATTTGATAACTCAATCTATTGTTTACTTTTATAGTTCAAATCACGTGACCCGCTTCGCCGTTTCAGGTCTGTAGATCTAAGGACAAGGTCACAGATGCTAATTTTAGAAAAAAGTTTGTCACCGCTCTAGCCCCTTTTTTTAATATAGCTTCCTCCAAATGTTTAGTGTGACAATACCTTGGACAAGTTTGCGATGAAGAATTTTAAGGTAAAGGTCAAAGTTACAGCTGCTATTTGCGGAACAAACATTGTCATCCCTCTAGCGCCTTTTTTGATGGGCCAATTTTTATATAACTTCACACAAATATTTAGCATGACAATACCTGGGACAAGTTCGCGTTTCAGCATTGTAGGTACAATTAAAATCTTAAAAAGTTCCCTCAAGAGCAGAGACATACAGAAGTAGGAACATGGGCCAGATTACGTAGTTTCGGCTAATAAAGCCTCGTCAGTGACCGTGACAATATCTGGTGACGAAACCAGAAAAAAGCATACTGTAATTTCTTAATTTTAATTGAGCAGTCGATTCAAAGACTGATTTGTTTCAAAAGGTTCCAAATAATATAAAAGACGATGATCTAGCATAATAATCTACATCGATCTCAATTTTTTGATTTCTCAGAATCTATCCTCTGATCTCGAAGGATGTAAATAAAATGTAATCTGCACTATGGATGATGTACGGGGAGACGTTTTACGGCCGCCACACGGCACAACACCAGCAGCAGTAAGGTAAAATTAAAATCTTAAATAAAAAGTTCCCTCAAGAGCAGAGAATACATACAGAAGTAGGAACATGGGCCAGACTACGTAGTTTCGGCTATTAAAGCCTCGTCAGTGATCCTGACAATATCTGGTGACGAAACCAGAAAAAGCATACTGTAAACTCTTAATTTAAATTGAGCAATCGATTCAAAGACTGATTAGTTTCAAAAGGATCCAAATAATATAAAAGACGATGATCTAGCATAATAATCTACATCGGTCTCAAATTTTAGATTTCTCGGAATTTATCCTCCGATCTAAAAGGATGTAAATAAAATGTTATCTGCACTATGGATGATGTACAGGGAGATGTTTTACGGCCGCCACACGGCACAACATCAGCTGCAGTTAGGTAAAATTAAAATCTTAAAAAGTTCCCTCAAGAGCAGAGAATACATACAGAAGTAGGAACATGGGCCAGACTACGTAGTTTCGGCTATTAAAGCCTCGTCAGTGATCCTGACAATATCTGGTGACGAAACCAAAAAAAAAAGCATACTGTAATTTCTTAATTTTAATTGGGCAGTTGAGTCAAAGACTGATTAGTTTCAAAAGGATCCAAATAATATAAAAGACGATGATCTAGCATAATAATCTACATCGGTCTTAAATTTCAGATTTCTCGGAATTTATCCTCCGACCTCAAAGGATGTAAATAAAATGTTATCTGCACTATGGATGATGTACAGGGAGACGTTTTACGGCCGCCACACGGCACAACACCAGCTGCAGCTAGGTAAAATTAAAATCTTAAAAAGTTCCCTAAAGAGCAGAGAATGCATACAGAAGTAGGAACATGGGCCAGACTACGTAGTTTCGGCTCTTAAAGCCTCGTCAGTGACCCTGACAATATCTGGTGACGAAACCAGAAAAAGGCATACTGTAATTTCTTAATTTTAATTGGGCAGTCGAGTCAAAGACTGATTAGTTTCAAAAGGATCCAAATAATGTTAAAGACGATGATCTAGCATAATAATCTACATCGAACTCAAATTTTAGATTTCTCAGAATCTATCCTCTGATCTCAAAGGATATAAATAAAATGTAATCTGCACTATGGATGATGTACGGGGAGACGTTTTACGGCCGCCACACATCACAACACCAGCTGCAGTAATGTAAAATTAAAATCTTTAAAAGTTCCCTCAAGAGCAGAGAATACATACAGAAGTAGGAACATGGGCCAGACTACGTTGTTTCGGCTAATAAAGCTTCGTCAGTGACCCTGACAATATCTGGTGACGAAACCAGAAAAAAAACATACTGTAAACTCTTAATTTAAATTGAGCAGTCGATTCAAAGACTGAATAGTTTCAAAAGGATCCAAATAATATAAAAGACGATGCTCTAGCATAATAATCTACACCGATCTCAGATTTTAGATTTCTCAGGATCTATCCTCTGATCTCAAAGGATGTAAATAAAATGTAATCTGCACTATGGATGATGTACGGGGAGACGTTTTACGGCCGCCATATGGCACAACACCAGCTGCAGTAAGATAAAATTAAGATAACAGATGCTATTTAACGTAAAACTTTGTCATGGTTCTAACGTCTTTATTTGTGAACTGATTTTGATATAACTTCATATAAATGTTAAGTATGAAAATATCTTGGACAAGCATTATAGATCCAAGGTCAAGGTCACACTAAATTCTTTTATTTTTATTTTGATACAACTTCACACAAATGTTTAGTGTGACACTATCTTGGACAAATTCGCGATCCAGCATTTAAGAGGCAAGGTCCAGGTCACAGCTGCTACTTTTGGAAACTATATAGATGGTTGTCCAGGGACAACTTGTCGAGCCCGCTGTTTGCTTTAGTGACCTATACGTATGTCAAGACTAACTGCTTCACTTCCCTATTAGAAAGAAGCCAAACAACATCATTCTTATACAGTGTATTTCTTTTTTAAATTTTTAATTAGGGAAAAACAAGTAGAAGTAATAGACCCGATTATCTCAATTTATGACAATTTTAACATTTGACCTTCAAGTTCAACCTTGATCTTGGACCTACCAGAATAAATGTTTGACATGAAATTTCTACTCATCAAGGAGAACAATTGTGCCGAATTATTTTGAATTCCATCAATAAATGTAGAAGTAATAGCTGGGACAAGCTCTACTTATGACAGTTTTATCATTTAACCAAGTGTGACCTTGACCTTGGACCTACCAGAATAAATGTTTCGTCTTCTTATCAAGGAGAACAATTGTTCCATATTATTTTGAAATCCATTTATAAGTGTAGACGTTATGCCCGTTATGGCCCGGACAAGCTCAATTTATGACCATTTTATCATTCGACCTTCGAGTGTGACCTTGACCTTGGACCTATCGAACCAAATATTTCAAATGGCACTTTTTCTTATCATGGAGAACATTTGTGCAAATTTGTTTTGAAATCCAACCATGACTGTAGAAGTTATGGCCCGGCCAGGCTCAATTTATGACCATTTTATTATCTGGTTTTCAAGTGTGACCTTGACCTTGGACCTACCTGTCCAAATTATTCAAATGGCACGTCTTCTTATCAAGGAGAACAATTGTGCAAAGTTATTTTGAATTCCATCCATAAATGTAGAAGCAATGGCTGGGACAAGCTCTACTTATGATATAGTTATCATTTAACCTTCTAGTGTGACCTTGACCTTGGACCTACCAGAATAAATGTTTCACATGACACTTCTACTTATCAAGGACATTTGTGCCAACTTATTTTGAAATCCATCTGTAAACGTAAAAGTAATGGTCCGGACAAGCTCTATTTATAACCATTATATCATTTGTCCTTCAAAAAAGACATTGACCTTCCACCTACCAGAACAAATGTTTCGAATGGCCCTTCTACTTATCAAGGAGAACAATTGTAGCAAGCCATAAATGTAGAAATTATGTCCCGGACAAGCTCAATTTATGACCATTTTGTCGTTTGACCTTCAAGTGTAACCATGACCTTAAACCTACCTGACCAAATGTTTCAAATGGCACGTCTTCTTATCAAGGAGAACAACTGTGCCATATTATTTTAAAATCTATCCATAAGTGTAGACGTTATGGCCCGAACAAGCTCAATTTATGACCATTTTATCATTCGACCTTCAAGTGTGGCCTTGACCTTGGACCTATCGAACCAAATGTTTCAAATGGCACTTCTACTCATCATGGAGAACATTTGTGCAAAATTATTTTGAAATCCAACCATGACTGTAGAAGTAATGGCCCGGACAAACTCAAATTATGACCATTTTATCATTTGGCTTGCAAGTGTGACCTTGACCTTGGACCTACCTGACCAAATTATTCAAATGGCACGTCTTCTTATGTGGAAAATAATTATGCATAGTTATTTTGAATTCCATCCATAAATGTAGAAGTTATGGCCGGACAAACACAATTTATGACCATTTTGTCATTTGACCTTCAATTGTGACCTTGACCTTGGACCTATCTGACCAAATATTTCAAATGGCACTTTTACTCATCAAGGAGAACAGTTGTGTAATATTATTTTGAACTCCATCAAAAAATGTAGAAGTTATGGCCAGGACAAGTTCAATTTATGACCATTTAATCATTTGACCTTCATGTGTGACCTTGGCCTTGGACCTACCTGACAAAATGTTTCAAATGGCACTTCTACTCATCAAGGAGAACAATTGTGCCACATTATTTTGAAATCCATCCATAAATGTAGAAGTTATGGCCCGGACAAATCCGGACGGACGCTCGCACTAATGCACGCACTAACGCACGTACGTACGCAGATACACCGAACTGAAGTTGTAACAACTATGTCGAGCTCACCGCAAGCGGGCTCGACAAAAACTTTGTCATCCCTCTAGCACCAATATTTATAGACCTATTTTGATATAACTTCACACAAATAGTCTTAACATTTTACTCATCTTGTGAGGCATAAGGCGGGGGCATTCATCGCCTGTAGTGATTGCCTAGATCCTTACATTATTTCTTTTCTCTCTCTGTCTCTGTCTCTCTCTCTCTCTCTCTCGTTGCTGTTGTATTTAAATTCTTGTTACGACGTTACTCCTCAGCGGAACATATTCATGGCCACAGTACGGGGCGCCGTGCGTCCGTCCTTGTCGGCGGCTAAAACAGCATCCAATCACCAAGGTCTCGTCTGACTGGAACAACCCTCATTACCACGTGGCTGGCTTTCCACGTGACATTGCTGCTCTTGCACCTTGTCGACGTGTTCACTATCTGTCTTTCGCAAGAGTAGTGTTAATCACCTTCAATTGCTCTTCATAGACCAATCAACCGTGTGCTGTTCACGCAATTAGTACCTGTGCGCAAACAACGTCTGTACAAAATCCGCCTCTGATTAACAAATATGGCAAAATATGAAGTTCTGAGTCGACGCTGGTATCGGAATATAACGCTGCGGCTCAAAACACGTTTGTCTCAACATCACGTTTACGCTCCTATGACAAGTATTAACTTCCATTTCTTTCACCATACAGACCAGTAATACTAAGTAAACAAGTGGAGCTGGATGATGCAGGAGTAAAAATTCTCTAAGATGCATACTATGTATTCTAGACTTTTGTCAGCCGAAGATGTTAGATTTTTTTTATTTACTTTTTCCCTTGTCCTTCTCTGATACTTTTGTACCTGATCAACATCTTCCACGAAGATGTTGGAGCCAGGAGTATATTTTAGAGAGAAGTAAAATTTGTAAAATAAGAATATAGGGTTAAGAGAATTTCTAACATCTTCGACTGAAATCAGTCTATACGTATTCATGTGTAAGTTACATTAAAGCACAATGACTCTGCTTTTGCAGTCTGTTGAAACACATATGTGTAATTGTGCATTGCAACCAGTCTGAGTCCTTAGCAACAACCTCGTAAACGAGGTGAGACTTTGGGCTGAATTATGTCTGGAATGCCCTTTGTGTGCAATTGAGGCTAGAAAGCAAATGTAAATGATATTTGATGTCCAGCAGTCTGTAAAATTTTAGAATCAATTGGAGACCGGTATAGATATGTCCTTTGCAACCATTTTCAGTCCTTACCAATCAACTTTTAACAGATTTGGAACTATGAATAAAATTGATATAAAAACTTCTTCCATTGCAATGTTCAACATAGACAATTATAAGTTATGATTTAAATCATGTGTCCTATACTTTATAAACTTTGCTTAAAAACTCTGTTTAGACTTGTCTGTAGCAACCACTGTTTGTCCGTAGTAACCACCTTCTGTCAGATGTGAAATTTTGATGGAATATCTTTTTTGAGCAAAAAACTCTAAAGTGACTGAAGCACAGCTGTTTAACCTCTAAAATCTGTTGAAGGATATATGCATGTACTTGTCTTTAGCAGCCCAGCTGGAGCCATAAGCAACCATCTATAAGCAACTTTGAAACAATTTACTGGATTTACAATGAATAATTGTAAATGTCAGCCAAGAGATTTTGACCTTTATTAATCAGGTTTAAAGCACAGTTGTTTGACTTTTAAAATTTGAAAAAAAAACTTGTACATTTATTTGTCCTTAGCAGCCAGTGTTAAGCTTGAGCAACCACCAACTAACATATTTGAAAATGTTAACTATAGTTTAAAACAAATATCTTCTGTGTGCAAGGAAATATATGACCGGCAAAGACAATTGTAAGTTGTGATGAAATAAAACTATATAACTGTTTAAGTCTGTTGAAAAACAGCTCAGTTTCATGCCAGTTAAGGATCAAGCACTGCCCATATAAGCACAGGCATACAAAGATTACAGGATTTGTTGCAATTCAAACATTGTGGTCACCAGATTGGCTACATGCTTTGCTCTCTGTCTTGTTTTGTGATTATGAAAATATAGAAACTAGGTAAAAATAAATGGTCTATATATTTCCTCTGACGTTTGGGATTAACTTGTTAAACATAGAAGATATTACTTTGAAACACAGTAACCGTTTATAAGTATGTAAGTAGTGGGTTGCTAAGGCCTTACAGTGGTTGCTAAGGACAAATATATACACGCATTTTCAACAGACCTTGAAAGCCAAACAGCTGTAATTTAAACTTTATTTATCAAGGTCTTAATACCTTGTCAGACATGAATAATGATCTAAGTGAATCCAGAACAAGGTTCTAAACTTGCAAATAAATGGTTACTATAGGCTCCAAATGGCTGCAAAGGACACATATGTCCTTTGACAGGTTTTAGGTGTCAAACAGCACTGTGCTTTAGATATTTCAAAGTATATTGCAAAATGAAGATATTCCATATGGAATTCCGTCAAAATTTTTACCACTGATAGAAGGTGGTTGCTATGGGTCAAGAGTGGTTGCTTTGGACAAGTCTAAAACGAGTGTTTAAGCATGTTTTATAAATCTAGTACTAACACTTTTAAACAAAACGAATAATTATCTACACTGAACACTGCAAAGGAAGACATTTTGTGTTTTTACATGAAATATTAACTGCTATTATCAGGCAAGATTGCTGTATTTTAACCCTTTTCAAAGTTCCAAGTCTGTTAAAAAGTTGGTTGCTAAGAGGTAAAAACGGTTGACAAGGTCAAATATATATGTACACATCTGTACAACTGATTCTAAAATTTAATGGGCTGCAGGGCTTTAAATACCATTTGGAACTGTCTTCAGAGTTTATTTCTCATAAAAAGCTTTTAATGGTAACTCAGTCCGAAGTTTCACATAGTTTAAAAAGGTGGTTGCTAAGGGCTAAGACTGGTTGCTATAGACAATAATACATATGTCTTTCAACAGACTGCAAAAGCAAGAGTCAGTCTGCTTCAAGGTAACTTAAAGGTGTCTACATAGTACATTTTAAAGAGAAAATATTAGGACTGGGATTCCCTCAAAAGAGTCAAATCTGTTAAAAGTTGGTTGCTAAGTGTACAAACTGGTTGCTAAGGACATTTTTTCAATACATTTTAAAAACCAACCTGCTGTGCAATTAACTTCACTGATAGCTGTTGTCATAGTTTGTTGCATACAATAGATATTCTTTGAACAGTTCACCTAAAATTATTTTTGCAACTGTTTAATGTTGGTTGCTAAGAGCCAGACTCGTTGCTAAGGATAAATATATATATTATATTTATTTAATATGATATTTAAGTTGATCAGATGTTTTTTAAACAACTCTCAAAATTATCGTCAAAGTTTGTCTCTGAGGAAAGATATTCATTGTGCAATTCTGTCAAAACTTCTAAATATGTTAAAAGTTGGTTGCTAAGGGCAAAAATATGTAAGTGTTATTAAAAGGTTAAAATGTAAGTCAGCTGTCTTGATTCAAATATTATTTACAAATGTCTCTAAAGTTTATTGCTCATAAAAGGCATTCCTTATGAAATTCAGTCTAATGTTTCATATTTGTTAAAAGGTGGTTGCTAAGGGCTCAGACTGGTCACTATGGACAAATATACACACACATACACAACAGACTGTAAAAGTCTAGTATATGTGCTCCAATTTTACTTACATTTTAATATAGCTCACTGCAAACAGAAGTTATTTGGAATGAAATTCACTCAAAGGTTCCAAATGTATTAATAGGTGGTTGCTAAGGGTGCCAACTGGTTGCTGAGGACAAATAAGTTTCAACCAACGTTAAAAGTTTGAGGCAGCTGTGCTTTAAACATAACATAAAAATATTTTAACTCTTAGTTGTACAAAAAAGAAAGTCCTCTAGGAGTTCGGCTAAAAGTTTCAAATCTGTTAACGGTTGGTTGCTGAGGGCTCTAACTGGTTGCTAAGATGAAATATATACACAGGTTTTAAAACAAAGTGTTAGAGTTCAATACCTATGCTTTACACTTTAATTACTGCTGTCTTCCTATTTTACAACATTGAAGATACACTGTTTGCAATCCAGTCAAAAGTCCAAATCAACTATTGGGTGGTTGCTAAGGTCTTAAACTGGTTGCTAAGGAGAAATTTCTACAGTAATTTTACAACAGATATTGAAAGCCCCATAGCTGTGCTTTAATCATTAAATGACTGAGGTATCTTTAGATGTTTTATACTATAGAAGACATTTTGGTTGGATTTCAGACATTTTTGTCAATTTTCACAAATTCTGTAAAATCGCCGGCACATGTGGCTTTTGACCCCAAATGGCACATATGTTGATGTATATTTAGAAATGGTTGAAACAGAGTTTGATACTAGATCTAATATTGTTGATTGTGTCAGTGAACACTATACAAGAAGTGTTATTTTTGCTGTATAGATCTATATAATTTTAGCCTCCGCAAAATGCTGCATTTTATACAATTTTTCAAGCATAATTTGCCCGTTGCTAAGGAAAACAATTATGCCCTGGTTTCCATAGCAACCGCGGACTGATTGACCTAAGATTTTGCAGATGCAGGTGTGATCACCCAATGATTTTTACACAAGTTCTGGTCAAAATCTGAGGACCTCGATATACCGCCCTATTAATGCAATCTGCCTGATTCTTAGCTGGAACGATACTTAACTCAAACAAGAAGAGTTGTTCGAATCATCGGAATAATGGTGTCCTCCATATTTATGGAATTCAATAATACGCACAACACGAACACCTAATTCAACAATTCCGTGATTACTTTTGAGTTTCTAATTTATTTTCTTTCGTTTCCCTTGAATTTCGTACTTTCGTTTTCTCCGGGACTAGCATTCGATCTAATCACTCGGCATTCGGAACTCCTCGGCCAATTCCATGAATCAGATTCACGGAATTGACCGAGCGGTGTTCCGATTGATCACTCGGGTATACACAACAAGCGAAACTCGGACTACTCGAGTAACAAGTTAAATCATCATGCCTGGAGCATGAGTAAAGTCGGGTGCTCGCATTACCTATCCGAAACATGATTCTGTTTTAACATGCAACATGAAGTGACTGCTTAGGAAACAGCAACAACAACAAAGAGTACTAATAATAAAGTGATTACCCACAGGGCACACAAGGTTGAATCAGTATCAAATAAACGTTGATTCACGTAAATACGCTGAATCAACGTTTATTCAATTGAGAAAATAATTGTTTCTTACCCATGAATTATCGCTGATTAACACAATGCTGCTGGAGGGTAGATCACGAAATATTAATTCACGACGGCAAAGCCGAAGTGAAATTGATATTCGTATCAGCCGGACAACACATGCGCTAATTATACCCCCCGCAAACTGTGTTTGTGGGGGGTATACTGTTTTGACGTTGTCCTTTCGTCCGTCTTTCCGTCCGTCCGTCCGTCCGCAACGCATTAAATTTGCTCCGATTTGTTTCAAATTTTGTCCATGGATGCAGCATAAGAAAATAGCGGATACATATTTTTCAATTTTTCCTGGAAGGTTTTTATTGCGGAGTTATGCCCCTTTGTATTTTTCGTGATATAAGTTTGTTATCGCAACTCCTCCTAGATGGTTTGACGGATTTTCTTGAAATTAAGTATGTGAACAGATATTGGTATGAAGATGTGCATTAGGGTTTTGATTTTAAATTCTGCCCCTTTTTGCCTGAGTTATGCCCCTTTTTGATATTTTTTGCCCTATTTTATAGGGCTTTTGCATTAAATTTGCTCCAATTTGTTTCAAATTTTGTCCATGGATGCATTATAAGAAAATAGTGGATAAGTATTTTTCAATTTTTCCTGGAAGGTTTTTATTGCGGAGTTATGCCCCTTTGTATTTTTCGTGATATAAGTTTGTTATCGCAACTCCTCCTAGATGGTTTGACGGATTTTCTTGAAATTAAGTATGTGAACAGTATGAAGATGTGCATTAGGGTTTTGATTTTAAATTCTGTCCCTTTTTGCCTGAGTTATGCCCCTTTTTGATATTTTTTGCCCTATTTTATAGGGCTTTTGCATTAAATTTGCTCCAATTTGCTTCAGATTTTGTCCATGGATGCAGCATAAGAAAATAGTGGATACGTATTTTTCAATTTTTCCTGGAAGGTTTTTATTGCGGAGTTATGCCCCTTTGTATGTTTCGTGAAATAAGTTTGTTATCGCAACTCCTCCTAGATGGTTTGACGGATTTTCTTGAAATTAAGTATGTGAACAGATATTGGTATGAAGATGTGCATTTGGGTTCTGATTTTAAATTCTGTCCCTTTTTGCCTGAGTTATGCCCCTTTTTGATATTTTTGCCCTATTTTATAGGGTTTTTGCCTTCTTTGCTTCCATTTTATTCAAATTGGGTTACTAGATGCAGCATATGGAAAGAGCTGATACATACTGTTCAGTTTTTCCGGAAAGGTTTTCTGCGGAGTTATGTCCCTTTGTAGTTTATGTAAGAAAAGTTTGTTATCGCTTCTACTCCAAGACCATTTGACGGATTTTCTTGAAATTAAGTATGCGAAATCATATTGGTATGAAGATATATATTAACCCTTTTTGCATGAGTTATGCCCGTTTTTATATGTTTTGCCCTAGTTTCAAGTTTTTAATGACATTTTCACTTCCATTTATTCAGATTTGGTGCACAGATACAGTAGAAGAAAGAGTTGGCACATATTGCTCAGTTTTTCTCAAAAGGGTTTTCCAGCTTTGTTGTGCCCCTTTGTAGTCTTGGAAAACAGAGTTTGTTGTCGCTACTTCTCCTAAACCATTTGACTGATATTAAATATGTGAACAGATATTGATATATAGATGTGCACTTGTAGTTGTCATTACATGTATGCTGTGTAAATGTAAAACTTAAATGACAAAGCTGCATGCCTAACTGTTAAACGCGGGGGATATTTAGTAAGCCATGCTTACTGCCACCTCTAGTTAGAAATAAAGCACGGTTGAGGAAATATTATTTCGATTCTTTTGTTATACAGGAGGAAAATGCAAGTACATTGCAGCGTTTTCTAAGGGGCTATTTTTGAGGTGGACGTCGACAGAATCAGATGTTTGCATTCGACGCCATCAAGGTGCGAAATTGGCACGTCTCGACGTTAGGAACGTGAATTACCGCACATTTTCATACGACACCACTTCATATGCGTTCAATGGGGGGAACGTTTTTGTCATGTTAGAATGATGAGTCAATGTCATGTGTCTGCTGGGTATATATTCTCATGATTTGATTTGCAGACTCATCGGCTTTCCCGCTTCAACGTCGAGAAAAAAATGATAATGATGATTCTGTATCGCTGACTGGGAATTCTTCTGGAAGGGATGATAGCCTCCCAAGCAAACAGTTTTTTTAAATTCCCTGATTCATTTCAACGTCAGTTTACTTTCTTTCACTCAACCTTGCGAGTAGGTAAAATAGGTAGAAAGTATTTGGCTTAAAATTACTGAGATTGAACGCTCTACCTTCCTAGTATCTGAAAGAATTACTTACCAAATTCCATATCGAACGGGTCACGAGGTGTATGAATAGATGCTTATATGTACAATCTGATAAATGTATTCCCATGACGGCCTGACAAATGTCCTCGGCATAAAGATAAGGTTCTAGATTGGCACCAAACTTCAATATACGCTCTCTCAAAAATGAAGAAGATCTACAGGGTGTCTAAAAAAACAACAAAAAACCTAGACCTTTATTAAAATGGCTGTAACTTCTTCATTTATCAGGAAACTTTCCAATGGTTGTTGCAAAGTAACTCTTTCAACTGGTGAAAATTCATTATAAAGCAATACTTCAACAGGAAGTGGTGTCATGATAACGTCAAAATGTATTACTGATATAAGTTGTTTTCGTCTGTACTGTTGAAAACATGAAATGGCACTAATCGTAAAAGAACAAAGTTTCAGAACGTTGTCAGGTCTGCATTCTAAGGAAACAAGGTTGTAAAATATCTCAAATAATGAATGGAAGTTAGTCTGAGAAAAAGAACAATGTCATGAATATGGCTGTTATACTATGGTAAAAATCGAATGGTGAAATGCGCTGTTAACTCTTTCGGCGCCAAAGTCGCAAAAATGCGACTTTGCAAACAGCGTATATCCAGATCAGCCGGCTCTTAAAAGAGCCGTCTGATCAGGATCTACACCGTTTGCCATTCAAATATGAACTTAAAAAGCCTGATTTTATGAAAAATGTCTTTAGATTGTTAAAACTTCCAATTACAAATCTGTCGTCTGATAATTTGAGCAGACGAAAATTTGTCGTCTGAAAAATTTGGCGCCGAAAGAGTTAATGAGAGTTTAGCAGGGAAAAGGGAGGTGGCAGGTCAAGAATTGTATCGTCAAAGATCTTTGACGAACTGGAAATGGCAAAGTACTGAATATTATTTTGTCCTATTCCCTTAAGTTTCAAACTAGTTTTTTCCTTATAGCTGAATGACTTTCATACTTTGACATTTTTGTTCAGTAAATACAATGAGTTTGAAGAGAATTTCGTGTTTGCCTGCAACTTTTCTGCTAAGCTCTCCATTTTTACTGTGAACAGACCAGTTCATTATCAAGATCTTTGAATTATCCAGAGTATCCATTACCTGAGATAGTGTTATTCAGAGTATCCATTACCTGAGATAGTGAAAACCCTTTTTTCCTTAGAATAAAAGATTTGAAACATTCTCAAACTTAATTTATTTCACTGGAGGCCAGTATGAAGTTTCAAAAGTGCAGAAAACAGAAAATAATGCCACAAATATATGTTTTACAACATTATGACATCACTTCCTGTAAGCAGCGCAACCTTGTAGTGACAAATCATCAGAACAAAGAGTTATCAAATTGCTACAATCTCACAAAATTTTGGCCAGTTTCCTTGATAAATAAAGGAGTTACTGCAATTTCAAAAAAGGTCTACGTCTTCTTGAGACGCCCCTTAGTTCCAATAAACATGCCCAAAAGTACCAGTCTTTGCGGAGCAATGTAAGTGTCGTTAGAACTGGAAAGATGTGGACTGGAAAGTGGTGCATATCGCAACGAGTGTATGACATTTGATCGAGCTAAAAGCACCTGACATGAACTAAGATTCGGCACTCACAACATCGCTATTTACTCCTGCAGTATATGGAAATTAAAAACACATGGTCCTCATCCTATGACTAAACGGATCAGACGGAAATTCGAGAACATCTGGGATTTATGCGTTTGCTCATTATCTTTAAGTTTCAGAAAACAAATTTCCAGGAAAACCTAATAAAATCCAATGCTCTGAGCCGACGATAAATCTGTTACACATTTATGCTTTCTACATGTTTATTGTGTTATATTTTGTAGTATTAAATATATGATTTTAGTTCAAGGCAGGCGATACATCTTCGAATTATATTCAATAAACAGATTTGGAATGCAAATTTCTGACAGAGTTGTCTAAATAAGCGAGTTCGGAGTTCCGCACTGCGCATGCGCACACTCGGATTTCGCTCTCGACGGTCAGAGGCCACGGATGCCAAAAGCCGTATATGCAAAGCGTAACACACAAACACATCGACTTATATTTCAATTTTCAAATGTCTCTGTCTATTTATCTTCCTAAAATGATGTGACTATCCATTATCTCTGAATTGAAAACAAATCTCAATCATATCACTGATTTTTAATTATAATAAAGTTTCCTTTTAAAAGGAAAGGCTTGTCAAGTTAGGGCTTTGTTTCTGAAATACATGTAGTTCAATGTTTGGGGTATTTTGTGGTTTATGGTTTATAGTCTTGAGATGGTATCTAATTGGAGACACTTTCTTCGTTTAAAAACGTCCACAACTGTAGTAAACAATGAGGTTACGCTACATTCGGCTGTTCTGCCAATCATATGATAACCTTCAGTAAAAAGGTCATTTTTTGTATTACTGCTAATGAAAAATATTTCATAAAAGCAATTAATAATAAGGATTTTCGTAAACTGTTATGTATTGTTATATAAGAAATTTTAGGACCTTAGAAGACTTCGTTTATTTGTTTATTTATTTATCTATTTTGTGAAACTAAGCAGAACTTTGTATGTACTTTGGAGCAAATGGACTACGCATAACTGGTGATGCGTAAAATGAAAATAGTTAAGGGTATTCAAGTTACAGAGTGGACAAGAAAATGTTATGAACATACTAATATGAGCCGCGACACGACAAAACCAACAATGTGGTTGTGCGCCCAGCGCAGACTCAGATCAGCCTGGACATGCGCCCAGTCTGATCAGAGCCTTCGCTGACCGCATGGAGGTGGCTTAGACCCTAAGCTACCCTTTGAGCACATAAAGAAGAGACTGAGTATACTGGGCGGATGCCCAGTCTGATCTGAGTCTACCTTGGGCGCACAACCACATTGTTGGTTTTCTTGTGTCGCGGCTCATATACGGACAGAGACAGAAGGACGGGAATTTGATTGCTATGTTCCCTGAACTGTTCGGTTAGGACAAAGTTATGTTTATTATAAGATCGTCATGTCTTGATGTTGAAAAAATACATCTTACATTGGGAAAGTACTTTTACAAGTCTCTTACATGTAAGATGCTATATGGTTCTTGATTTCTGATATGAGAAGGAAATAGTGGAAGTAGTTCGTCCTACCAGCCTCATTTGTGACAGATTGGTAGGAACAAAACTCTTACTGTTCGCAACAATGGCTATTATTACAAGGGGGGTTAAACTTTTGTGACTGTTTTCCTCCTTGTTTCTGTTGGAGCACATTTAAAAGCTGACTACCACTGAGACTCTCAGAGGAGGTTATAATGAAAATGATAGTTCCTTCCCAAACAGTTGCCATAGATAGTCTGCAAATATTCAGCTTATTCTTTTGGGTATTTTGTCATCACTGAGTTCAGTTATAAGTACTGGTAAAGCCTGTGGTATGTTGTTGTTGTTGTTGTGTCATTGTTTTACATCCATGGTAAACAGCTGCATGTATGGTCATGTCAGGACGGTCGGTTAATTCAACTACAATATTCCTGGGCAGGCTTAGCCATCCTAAGCGGTCAACTAGTACTAAGTGCACTTACTTTCGCCAGTAACTGACAACTGCCCTTCTTGACTCAGTGGAAGCGGAAACGAGAGTAAGTGGCCGGACCGTATATCGAACCCGGGACCTCTGTTTTTTTTTTGGTCTGACGCGCCACCGACTGCACTATGCGACCCAGCAAGCCTGTGGTATAGAGTATAACTGGTAATTGGTAATGATTACAAGTCAATGAAGGAATTAGTGTATTTCTGTTGCTTCCAAAGGATGTTTATTTTCAGAATCTTGCGTGCTGTCCTTGGTCATCACAAATTTTGCCATTAGGGATTTAATGCCAAAGAAAAAAGAAGTCTTCTATATGTTAGTAGTTGTTGTTTTGTTGTTATTTTATTGTTTTACATCCACGATAAAAAGCTATGGTAATGTCGGGACGGTCTATTACCCTAACCACACTATTCCTGGGCTGGCTTAGACCTTCTAAGCGATAACCGGTACTATGTGCACATTGTCATACTTTCACCAATAACTGACAACTGCCCTTCTTGATACAGGGGAAGGAGAAACGAATGTATGTGGCCGGACAGAGTAACGAACCCGGGACTTCTGGCTCTTGAGTCAAAACGCACTACCAACTGCGCTACGCGGCCCGGTTCCTCTAAAATTTAGTATGTTTTATTCAGAAAGGAAGGTAACTATTAAAACTGCATAGGCCCAGAAAAGGACGATTTGATGGCAATTGTGAGATACTGATATTTTCCCACACATGTTGTGTTTCCTGAACTGATTTTTTTCAATAAGTCACTTTCATGAAACTGAATTACAATGTACGTTTATGAAAAAAAGAAGAAATTGATTTTCAATGTACGTTTATGAAAAAATAAGAAATAGTATCTAGTAAATACGATCAAACACCTTTTCTGTAAAACCAGTAAATGCTTTTAAATAACTTAAAATAAAATAAGACTGTTGGAACAGACCCTGATTAGACTGTTCCAACCAGTAGTCTAGCTTGGACCTACACTCTACACTGTTTCTACAGGCATAATAACTATTGTGGAAATATTTTACGGTGTTTTACGGTGCCAGGTTTTACAACGTCTGAAGTCCAGGTTTAACACAGTCCGAAGTGATAATAAAGTTCTGTTCTGTTCTGTTCAGTCCAGAGTCCAAAGTCCAGAGTCCAAATCCAGTCCATATTTTACATAATGCCCGCGAATTGCGCATATCGTTATTTGACCTTATTCCACAGTGGACAACGAAGACACATTTAAATACACCGGATAAATAAATAAAAAAAATTATAACTCATGTTTTTAGTAAGGCAAAAGATGCTAGACATGTTCGATTATTTGGTGTGCCAGATTGTGGCGTGTCGTTATTGGCTTGCCCGCCTCGGCGGGCGAGCTATGTATTCAGATGGAATAGGACTTCCTGTCATGCGCACTCAAGCGGAAGACGCTTTTTTGTTCCCAGCTTCGAGAATGGTCTATAACTGCAAGTGGAGAACCAGTATATGGAGAGCGTCTACGGGGCGCAACTTCGTTTGACTGTTTCTTTCGCTGGTAGCAATTTTGTACCTAAGCACCGTTAAATAACGACACGCCACAAACAGGTACACCAAATAATCGAACATGTCTAGCATTTCTTGCCTTGCTTAAAACCAAGTTATTTTTATTTTTATATTAATCCGGTGTATTTGGATGTTTCTTGATAATTGTCCACTGTCAAATAACGACATGCGCAATTAGGCGGGCATTATGTAAAACGTGGACTGGACTTGGACTCTGGACTTCGGACTGTGTAAAACCTGGACTCTGGACTTTGGACTAGGTACAACCTGGATTTTGGACTCTGGACTTTGTTAAACCCGGACTAAAATATTTCAACAATAGTTGCTATGCCTGCATAAACAGTGTAGGGTGTGGATCCTAATTAGACTGCTGGTTGGAACACCTGTGCCAACAGTTTTATTTAAAAGCATTTACTGGTTTTACAGACAAGGTGTTTGATGGTATTTACTAGGTACTGTTTCTTATTTTTCATAAACATACATTGAAATTCAGTTTCATGAAAGTTCCGCATTGAAAAAATTCAATTCAGGAAACAACATGTGTTATATGTAAAAATTATCAGTGTCTTACAATTGCCATCAAATCATCCTTTTCTGGGCTTATGCAATTTTAACAGTTACCCTCCTTTTTAATAAAACTATTAAAATATAGAAGAATTCTTTAATTTTTTTGCATTAAATCCCTATATAATGACCAAATATATGATAACCAAGGACAACACGCAAGTAATTTGAAAACAAACATCCTTTGGAAGCAATAAAAATACACTAATTCCTTCATTGACTTGTAGTCATTACCAGTTACCGGTTATACTGTATACCACAGACTTGCCGGGTCGCATAGTGCAGTCGTTAGATACTATTTATTTCTGCCTTAAAAACCAGACGTCCCGGGTTCGATACACGGTCCGGCCACTTACTTTCATGTCCCCTTCCGTTGATTCAAGGAGGGCAGTTGTCAGTTATTGGCGAAAGTAAGTGCACTTAGTACTGGTTAACCGCTTAGGATGGCTAAGCCTGCCTTGAGATAGTGTGGCTAGGTTAACAGACCGTCCTGACATGACCATACATGTAGCTGTTTACTGTGGATATAAAACAATAACACGACAACAACAACATACCACAGGCTTTACCAGTACTTATAACTGAACTCAATGATGACAAAATACGAAAAATAATAAGCTGTCTATTTGCAGACGATCTAGGAGCGGTGGTAGTGTAGTGGATAACGCGCTGGACTACCAATCCAGGGATTGCAAGATCGATTCCCCCTTCTCCGGTCTTTCGAATGAGACTTAAAACCGAGGTCCCATTCTGTAGGGCCTAGTTGTTGGTGAGATGTTAAACCCGAGTTCACTCACTCACTCACTACAGACAACCTATGGCAATTGTTTGGGAAGGAACTATCATTTTTATAATAACCTCCTCTCAGTGGTGGCCAGCTTTTAAATCTGCTCCAACAGAAACAAGGAGGCAAACAGTCACAAAATTTGTTTCCCCTTGTGATAAAAACCATTGTTGCGAACAGTAAGATTTTTACCCTACCAATCTGTCACACATGAGGCTAGCAGGACGAACTACTTTATTATTTCCTCCAGGAGTCAATAACCATACATCATCTTACATGTAAAGTACTTGTAAAAACACTGTCTCAATGTAAGATGTATTTTTCTCAACATCAAGACATGACGATCTGAAAATAAACATAACTTTGTCCCTGACCGAAAGGTTTAGGGAATATAGCAATCAAATTCCCGTCCACTTGTCTCTGTCCGTACGTTAGTATTTCCATTAGCATTTTCTTGTCCACTCTGTAACTTGAATACCCTTTGGACTATTTTCATTACACTTCACCAGTTATGTGTAATCCATTTGCTCCAAAGTGCAAAAAACAGTTCTACTTAGTTTCACACACACACACACAAAAAAATACATAAAATAAAACACACGAAACTGCCAGTAAATCTTCTAATGTCCTAAAATTTCTTGTAATAATACATAACAGAATACGAGAAATCCTTATTTTTAAATGCTTTTTTGAAATATTTATCATTAGCAGTAATGCAAAAATTGACCTTTTCACTGAAGGTTATCATTTGATTATCAGAATGGCCATAATGTAACGTAACTTCATTGTTTACTACAGTTGTGGACGTTTTTAAATGAAGAAAGTGTCTCCAAGTAAGAGACATCTCCCAAGACCACAAACCATAAACCACAAAATACCATAAACATTGAACTACATGTATTTCGGAAACAAAATGCTAACTTGGCAAGCCTTTCGTTTTAAAAGGAAACTTTATTTTACGGTGCTTATGTAAAAGAAGCAGTCAAACGAAGTTGCGCTCCGTAGACGCTCTCCATATATTGGTTCTCCACTTGTAATTATGAATCATTCTCAAAGCTGGGAACAAATCAGCGTCTTGCGCTTGAGTGCGCGTGACAGGAAATCATAACCTGTTTGAATACATAGGCTTGCGAAACCGCAAGCCAAAAATGAGCCGCGACACGAGAAAGCAACAAAGTGGTAGTGCGCCCATCGCAGACTCAGATCAGCCTGGGCATCCGCCTAGTATGATCACAGTCTTGTCTAACGGTAGCTAAGGGTCTAAGCTACCTTCATGTGGACAGCAAAGACTCTGATCAGACTGGGTGGATGTCGGGGCTTATCTGAGGCTGCGCTGTGCGCACAACCACTTTGTTGGTTTTCTCGCGTCGTGGTTCAAAATAATGATATTGGAAGTCTGCCCACAGTCATAACTAATTTATTCTAGGTCCACGTTTCATTAACATCGATCTTCAGACGAAAGAAGCAATTCTATAGGGAAAAGAAATAATGCCAGAATTTGTGCATATTGCCAAAATTGATAGATTCTGCATTTCTATCATACAAAACTAAAATTGACAAGAAAAATGTCAGAACTGCCTTTTTAATTTACTTGTTATTTTTTTATTTGTTTTAGCTATTGCAGAACTTAAATGTACAGAACATTAGATGTGCCTGCGTGTGGGTTTTACTGCCCAAATATAGGTATGTGCTACATAGGAATTTTTGCAATCCTTTATTATTCTTACGGGCCACCAGGGTTCATCTCCCATAAAGTGCAGGTTACTATGATGCTTATGTTGGTGCCATCTGTTTGTGCGACTCCACTTTGGTTGAAATTACATCATTTTAGAGTCCAAATGCGCTGAAAAAGGCGCACATGCTGCGATCTTGTACCCATGCCCCTGTGCTTGCACCACATCCATATGCATGTTGTAGCAGACAGGCCGCAGAAAACAGTATCCAGGACGCAGTAGACAGACAGTAGACACTTCACTGGACAGGAAATATTATACAGAAAACCGCGAACAACATGTACTACTTTTCAGCATGCTCCAAAGCGAAGGGCGAGTGGACAGTGCACGGCAGACGGTAAACGGTCTTTAACGTTGAGGGAAAAGTATTTTCCTTCGCACAGCTTTGAGATACATATACAGTGATCGGGAAATTGGGAGAAGAAAACTATCAAAGAAGAAGAAATAAATATCGAAAATAAAGAAAAGCAGACAAAAGTCTGCAGCACCCGGTATTCCGAGGCGGTCACCCATCAAAGTTCTAACCGGGCCCGACGTTGCTTAATTTGCGTGATTGGACGAGAACCTGTGTTTTCAATGTATTATGGCCGTAGACAACAAAGTACCGATTTTCAACATTTACAAAGTGTGCTTTTGAGAGTTTGCGATCAGTAATAGCCTATCCTGCAGTTCTTACTACTGGGACACACATTGCAGGCCTAGTAGAGCAGTCGTATCAGGATCTGCGCAGTTTGCATTTCAGTCTCATCATGCCAGCAGACAAAAAAAGTTGAATCATCATCGAATCAACGTTGATTCAATGTGAGTCGATGTTTTGTGATCATCGATTAAACTATTGCAAAACATCTTCGGTAAGCCTCTTTATATCGGAGTACTAATTCGCGCCTCATATGATCAGCTTTATCTAAAGTAAAAAGTAACCGTCAATATCAACGTTAATTCAACGGCATAGTGCCGTTTAACCAACGTTAATGACACGACGTTGTGTCAGCGTTGTGTGTCAGCTGAGCATGAGGAATAAATCTGTTATCATTGAATGTGGCTGGAATATTTAATGTTGCGCCACGCGAAGAAAGTCTTCAGATGAGCATTTGCGAACTGCGCATATGCACACTCTGCTCAGTAAGTGCATGGAAAGTCAAACACGCAACATCTTGCTAATTCCAGTACATAATACACTTTTTCTGACTAGTCTGAGCAGTGCAGGCTCTCTCGTAAACGATGCACTGCACTAACTCTGACAGACAACGCAGCTGCATGGACTTATCCTGGTAGCCGCTGTTTGCGTATAGCATCAAACATATTTTACCCAGACAGGGCTCATAACATTCAAAACAAGAGATGAGCATAAAATGCACGTGTTAATAAGAGCGACCCTTGATTATATGATTGTCAATGATGTAACCCAAGAGCCTCACCCTCGGAAAATTGCCACATGAGACGAGAAGAATCAGCCCAGTCTGTGGTAACATGTATGCGTACACAACATGTATAAGCAATCTTGAGCATCATATACTGTGGCGCCGTAAAGAGTGCGAACAGAAAAGACACTAATGGGACTGCATTCGCTTTTCCCAATATGGGGTGAAATACATTTTTCCTTGCGCATACCTCGTGTCGTGATAAAACCAGTCTTATTTCATAAGCAAAACGCGTGTGTCTTGACTAGACGCATGCGCAATCAGAGCAGGGTAGACTACACATGAGCATAGACACATCTTGGTACCTCCTTGTTGCGTATTCATACATATTTCGTTGCAAATATTATGGGCTGAAATACATTTTTCCTTGCTCAGGCCATTTGAGTCGTGTCGTGATAAAGTCAGCCTTGTGGTGTATGCAAAACACCTATGTCCAGACTAGTCTGTGCACTAGCACAATCAGAACAGGTTAGGCGCAATAAGTATGCCTTCTGGAAATCAAACGGTGAACTGCACTAACTCTGACAGACTACGCAGTTGCATAGACTTATCTTGGTACCCACTGTTTGCGTATAGTGTCAAACATATTTTGCCCGGACAAGGCTTATAACGTTTAAAGAGATGAGCATAAAATGCACGGGCAAATATAATCGACCCTTGATTATCAATGATGTAATCCAAGAGCTGCAAGATTAACAAAAAATAAATAAAAATAACCGCAGGGATCCTAAATTTTGGGATAGATGTATCTGAGAAATCACTTTAGAATCAGATCAAGATGTGCAATGCGTCATATCCTATCTGTATTTTTGACAAACTGCCAGCTACTTAGCATTTGTTTAAATTTTTAGAAATTATCTGGTAATTTAAAGGTTTCCCAATAGAGAGAGTAAATTAAAACGATGGAAATTGTTTGAACAGAATTGCAAGACACCCAGCAGGCACATGACGTCGTAATGATGTCAAAATGGGGTCGATGCGACGCCACCATGCCGCATGGACGTCAATACGACGTCATTTCGACGTCATGTGCCTGCTGGCAGTAAAGTATTTCCCAGCGGGCACATGACGTCAGAATAACGTCGATGAAATGTAATGTTCGCGTCGACGTCAATGCGACGTCATTATAACGTTGTGTGCCTGCTGGGTAGTATGTATCAGTGTGAAGATCTGATCCGTCTCCTTGAGCTTCCAATTAGGTATCCGTTTATCTGAATCAGAAAAAAATTAGCCGCAACACGAAAAAGCAACAAAGTGGTAGTGCGCCCATCGCAGACTCAGATCAGCCTGGGCATCCGCCTAGTATGATCACAGTCTTTTCTAAGCGCTTTAACGGTAGCTAAGGGTCTAAGCTACCTTCATTTGGACAGCAAAGATTCTGATCAGACTGGGTGGATGTCAGGGTTTATCTGAGGCTGCGCTGTGCGCACAACCACTTTGTTGGTTCTCTCGCGTCGTGGTTCAAAATAATGATATTGGAAGTCTGCCCACAGTCATAACTAATTTATTCTAGGTCCACGTTTCATTAACATCGATCTTCAGACGAAAGAAGCAATTCTATAGGGAAAAGAAATAATGCCAGAATTTGTGCATATTGCCAAAATTGATAAATTCTGCATTTTTATCATACAAAACTAAAATTGACAAAAAAAATGTCTGAAACAGCCTTTTTAATTTACTTGTTATTTTTTTATTTGTTTTAACTATTGCAGAACTTAAATGTACAGAAAATTAGATGTGCCTGGGTGTGGGTTTTACTGCCCAAATATAGGTATGTGCTACATAGGAATTTTTGCAATCCTTTATTATTCTTACGGGCCACCAGGGTTCGTCTCCCATAAAGTGCAGGTTACTATGATGCTTATGGTGGTGCCATCTGTTTGTGCGACTCCACTTTGGTTGAAGGTACATCATTTTAGAGTCCAGATGCGCTGAAAAAGGTGCACATGCTGCGATCTTGTACCCATGCCCCTGTGCTTGCACCACATCCATATGCATGTTGTAGCAGACAGGCCGCAGTAAACAGTATCCAGGACGCAGTAGACAGACAGTAGACACTTCACTGGACAGTAAATATTATACAGAAAACCGCGAACAACATGCACTACTTTTCAGCATGCTCCAAAGCGAAAGGCGAGTGGAAAGTGCACAACAGACGGTAAACGGGCTTTAACGTTGAGGGAAAAGTATTTTCCATCGCACAGCTTTGAGATACATATACAGTGATCTTGAAATTGGGGGAAGAAAACTTTCAAAAAAAAAAAAAAAATAGAAAATAAAGAAAAGCAGACTAAAGTCTGCAGCACCCGGTATTCCCAGGCGGTCACCCATCCAAGTACTACATGTAACCGGTCCCGACGTTGCTTAATTTTCGTGATTGGACGAGAACCCGGATGTTTTCAATGTATTATGGCCGTAGACAACAAAGTACCGATTTTCAACATTTACAAAGTGTACTTTTGAGAGTTTGCGATCAGTAATAGCTTATCCTGCAGTTCTTACTACTGGGACACACATTGCATGCCTAGTAGAGCAGTCGTATCAGGATCTGCGCTGTTTGCATTTCAGTCTCATCATGCCAGCAGACAAAAAAAGTTGAATCATCATCGAATTAAAGTTGATTCAATGTGAGTCGATGTTTTGTGATCATCGATTAAACTATTGCAAAACATCTTCGGTAAGCCTCTTTATTTCGGAGTACTAATTCGCGCCTCATATGATCAGCTTTGTCTAGAGTAAAAAGTAACCGTCAATATCAACGTTAATTCAACGGCATAGTGACGTTTAACCAACGTTAATGACAGCGTTGTGTCAGCGTTGTGTGTCAGCTGAGCATGATGAATAAATCTGTTATCATTGAATGTGGCTGGAATATTTAGTGTTGCGCCACGCGAAGAAAGTCTTCAGATGAGCATTTGCGAACTGCGCATATGCACACTCTGCTCAGTAAGTGCATGGAAAGTCAAACACGCAACATCTTACTAATTCCAGTACGTAATACACTTTTTCTGACTAGTCTGAGCAGTGCAGGCTCTCTCGTAAACGATGCACTGCACTAACTCTGACAGACAACGCAGCTGCATGGACTTATCCTGGTAGCCACTGTTTGCGTATAGCATCAAACATATTTTACCCAGACAGGGCTCATAACATTCAAAACAAGAGATGAGCATAAAATGCACGTGAAAATAAGAGCGACCCTTGATTATATGATTGTCAATGATGTAACCCAAGAGCCTCACCCTCGGAAAATTGCCACATGAGACGAGAAGAATCAGCCCAGTCTGTGGTAACATGTATGCGTACACAACATGTATAAGCAATCTTGAGCATCATATACTGTGGCGCCGTAAAGAGTGCGAACAGAAAAGACACTAATGGGACTGCATTCGCTTTTCCCAATATGGGGTGAAATACATTTTTCCTTGCGCATACCTCGTGTCGTGATAAAACCAGACGAGTCTTATTTCATAAGCAAAACGCGCGTGTCTTGACTAGACGCATGCGCAATCAGAGCAGGGTAGACTACACATGAGCATAGACACATCTTGGTACCTCCTTGTTGCGTATTCATACATATTTCGTTGCAAATATTATGGGCTGAAGCACATTTTTCCTTGCTCAGGCCATTTGAGTCGTGTCGTGATAAAGTCAGCCTTGTGGTGTATGCAAAACACCTATGTCCAGACTAGTCTGTGCACTAGCACAATCAGAACAGGTTAGGCGCAATAAGTATGCCTTCTGGAAATCAAACGGTGAACTGCACTAACTCTGACAGACTACGCAGTTGCATAGACTTATCTTGGTACCCACTGTTTGCGTATAGTGTCAAACATATTTTGCCCGGACAAGGCTTATAACGTTTAAAGAGATGAGCATAAAATGCACGGGCAAATATAATCAACCCTTGATTATAGCCCAAGTGAAGTGACCTGGCAGGGCGGGGCTATCGATTTGGTTCAATGCATTATGAAATAGGTAAAGCAACATGTTCGTAACCCATCGGAAAGATATTCGTTAATCATCGCGTATCATGCATGAATTATAGCTGTTAACTATATCTCACAAATGTGTAAAGACTCATTGGTGTAGTGGGCCTCTGCTAGACGTGCTAACCTTTTTTGTATCATATAAGGGTCCAAGGTTCGAATATATCTAAAATTATAAAGTTTTTAATTCTTTCTTTTTATGTTTTCAGGTAATAAATGATTATTTTGCCTGACAGAAATTTCCGTTTATTCTGATTATTTCTTATACTTTATGCTCATAATAAAAAGAAAAATCTTCAGAGGTTTTGTTTGTCTGATTATCCCCAGAAATATGTACGAGGGCATTTAGTAGATTATGGCATTTTATGCGCGAGAAAAGTGATATGCATGCACAAGCAAACGATGATTGAATAACTATTTCTGATTTGGTAATCATCTTTCAGTTGCAGAGAGTCTGCCAAAGCAGACATGTTGAACTCTTATCCTTTGAATTATCTCGAGCGAAAGAAATTACTGGAAATGTCTTTTCTCCTAAAATGAAATTATTGAGACAAGTAAATATTTTAAGAAAATAAAGTTCGAAAATAAAAAATGAAAGAAAAAAAAAATTATTCTCATCCTAGATTTGAACGCTAGATCGTAGCACTGAGTATCTTTGCAATCCGACTACAGATACACTACACCAAGACACTTTCTACACAATTTGGTTAAAATACTGTTATTACTTATAACAAGAAAGGCGAGGATTAACGAAGTCGTACGGATATTTTTCCGATTGTTGGCGAAAATAGGAATTACCTGTTTCATAATGCACTGATCCATAACGCTAGCTCCGCCCTGCCAGGTCACTTCACGAGGGCAATATCAATGATGTAATCCAAGAGCTGCAAGATTAACAAAAAATAAATAAAAATAACCGCAGGGATCCTAAATTTTGGGATAGATGTATTTGAGAAATCACTTTAGAATCAGATCAAGATGTGCAATGCGTCATATCCTATCTGTATTTTTGACTAACTGCCAGCTACTTAGCATTTGTTTAAATTTTTAGAAATTATCTGGTAATTTAAAGGTTTCCCAATAGAGAGAGTAAATTAAAACGATGGAAATTGTTTGAACAGAATTGCAAGACACCCAGCAGGCACATGACGTCGTAATGATGTCAAAATGGGGTCGATGTGACGCCACCATGCCACATGGACGTCAATACGACGTCATTTCGACGTCATGTGCCTGCTGGCAGTAAAGTATTTCCCAGCGGGCACATGACGTCAGAATGACGTCGATGAAATGTAATGTTCGCGTCGACGTCAATGCGACGTCATTATAACGTTGTGTGCCTGCTGGGTAGTATGTATCAGTGTGAAAATCTGATCCGTCTCCTTGAGCTTCCAATTAGGTATCCGTTTATCTGAATCAGAAAAAAATTAGCCGCAACACGAAAAAGCAACAAAGTGGTAGTGCGCCCATCGCAGACTCAGATCAGCCTGGGCATCCGCCTAGTATGATCACAGTCTTTTCTAAGTGCTTTAACGGTAGCTAAGGGTCTAAGCTACCTTCATTTGGACAGCAAAGATTCTGATCAGACTGGGTGGATGTCGGGGTTTATCTGAGGCTGCGCTGTGCGCACAACCACTTTGTTGGTTCTCTCGCGTCGTGGTTCAAAATAATGATATTGGAAGTCTGCCCACAGTCATAACTAATTTATTCTAGGTCCACGTTTCATTAACATCGATCTTCAGACGAAAGAAGCAATTCTATAGGGAAAAGAAATAATGCCAGAATTTGTGCATATTGCCAAAATTGATAAATTCTGCATTTTTATCATACAAAACTAAAATTGACAAAAAAATGTCAAAACAGCCTTTTTAATTTACTTGTTATTTTTTTATTTGTTTTAACTATTGCAGAACTTAAATGTACAGAAAATTAGATGTGCCTGGGTGTGGGTTTTACTGCCCAAATATAGGTATGTGCTACATAGGAATTTTTGCAATCCTTTATTATTCTTACGGGCCACCAGGGTTCGTCTCCCATAAAGTGCAGGTTATTATGATGCTTATGGTGGTGCCATCTGTTTGTGCGACTCCACTTTGGTTGAAGGTACATCATTTTAGAGTCCAGATGCGCTGAAAAAGGTGCACATGCTGCGATCTTGTACCCATGCCCCTGTGCTTGCACCACATCCATATGCATGTTGTAGCAGACAGGCCGCAGTAAACAGTATCCAGGACGCAGTAGACAGACAGTAGACACTTCACTGGACAGTAAATATTATACAGAAAACCGCGAACAACGTGCACTACTTTTCAGCATGCTCCAAAGCGAAGGGCGAGTGGAAAGTGCACAACAGACGGTAAACGGTCTTTAACGTTGAGGGAAACCTATTTTCCTTCGCACAGCTTTGAGATACATATACAGTGATCTTGAAATTGGGGGAAGAAAACTTTCAAAAAAAAAATAGAAAATAAAGAAAAGCAGACTAAAGTCTGCAGCACCCGGTATTCCCAGGCGGTCACCCATCCAAGTACTACATGTAACCGGTCCCGACGTTGCTTAATTTTCGTGATTGGACGAGAACCCGGATGTTTTCAATGTATTATGGCCGTAGACAACAAAGTACCGATTTTCAACATTTACAAAGTGTACTTTTGAGAGTTTGCGATCAGTAATAGCTTATCCTGCAGTTCTTACTACTGGGACACACATTGCATGCCTAGTAGAGCAGTCGTATCAGGATCTGCGCTGTGTGCATTTCAGTCTCATCATGCCAGCAGACAAAAAAAGTTGAATCATCATCGAATTAAAGTTGATTCAATGTGAGTCGATGTTTTGTGATCATCGATTAAACTATTGCAAAACATCTTCGGTAAGCCTCTTTATTTCGGAGTACTACTTCGCGCCTCATATGATCAGCTTTGTCTAGAGTAAAAAGTAACCGTCAATATCAACGTTAATTCAACGGCATAGTGACGTTTAACCAACGTTAATGACACGACGTTGTGTCAGCGTTGTGTGTCAGCTGAGCATGAGGAATAAATCTGTTATCATTGAATGTGGCTGGAATATTTAGTGTTGCGCCACGCGAAGAAAGTCTTCAGATGAGCATTTGCGAACTGCGCATATTCACACTCTGCTCAGTAAGTGCATGGAAAGTCAAACACGCAACATCTTACTAATTCCAGTACGTAATACACTTTTTCTGACTAGTCTGAGCAGTGCAGGCTCTCTCGTAAACGATGCACTGCACTAACTCTGACAGACAACGCAGCTGCATGGACTTATCTTGGTAGCCACTGTTTGCGTATAGCATCAAACATATTTTACCCAGATAGGGCTCATAACATTCAAAACAAGAGATGAGCATAAAATGCACGTGAAAATAAGAGCGACCCTTGATTATATGATTGTCAATGATGTAACCCAAGAGCCTCACCCTCGGAAAATTGCCACATGAGAGAAGAATCAGCCCAGTCTGTGGTAACATGTATGCGTACACAACATGTATAAGCAATCTTGAGCATCATATACTGTGGCGCCGTAAAGAGTGCGAACAGAAAAGACACTAATGGGACTGCATTCGCTTTTCCCAATATGGGGTGAAATACATTTTTCCTTGCGCATACCTCGTGTCGTGATAAAACCAGTCTTATTTCATAAGCAAAACGCGCGTGTCTTGACTAGACGCATGCGCAATCAGAGCAGGGTAGACTACACATGAGCATAGACACATCTTGGTACCTCCTTGTTGCGTATTCATACATATTTCGTTGCAAATATTATGGGCTGAAGCAAATTTTTCCTTGCTCAGGCCATTTGAGTCGTGTCGTGATAAAGTCAGCCTTGTGGTGTATGCAAAACACCTATGTCCAGACTAGTCTGTGCACTAGCACAATCAGAACAGGTTAGGCGCAATAAGTATGCCTTCTGGAAATCAAACGGTGAACTGCACTAACTCTGACAGACTACGCAGTTGCATAGACTTATCTTGGTACCCACTTTTTGCGTATAGTGTCAAACATATTTTGCCCGGACAAGGCTTATAACGTTTAAAGAGATGAGCATAAAATGCACGGGCAAATATAATCGACCCTTGATTATCAATGATGTAATCCAAGAGCTGCAAGATTAACAAAAAATAAATAAAAATAACCGCAGGGATCCTAAATTTTGGGATAGATGTATCTGAGAAATCACTTTAGAATCAGATCAAGATGTGCAATGCGTCATATCCTATCTGTATTTTTGACTAACTGCCAGCTACTTAGCATTTGTTTAAATTTTAGAAATTATCTGGTAATTTAAAGGTTTCCCAATAGAGAGAGTAAATTAAAACGATGGAAATTGTTTGAACAGAATTGCAAGACACCCAGCAGGCACATGACGTCGTAATGATGTCATAATGGGGTCGATGCGACGCCACCATGCCGCATGGACGTCAATACGACGTCATTTCGACGTCATGTGCCTGCTGGCAGTAAAGTATTTCCCAGCGGGCACATGACGTCAGAATGACGTCGATGAAATGTAATGTTCGCGTCGACGTCAATGCGACGTCATTATAACGTTGTGTGCCTGCTGGGTAGTATGTATCAGTGTGAAGATCTGATCCGTCTCCTTGAGCTTCCAATTAGGTATCCGTTTATCTGAATCAGAAAAAAATTAGCCGCAACACGAAAAAGCAACAAAGTGGTAGTGCGCCCATCGCAGACTCAGATCAGCCTGGGCATCCGCCTAGTATGATCACAGTCTTTTCTAAGCGCTTTAACGGTAGCTAAGGGTCTAAGCTACCTTCATTTGGACAGCAAAGATTCTGATCAGACTGGGTGGATGTCGGGGTTTATCTGAGGCTGCGCTTTGCGCACAACCACTTTGTTGGTTCTCTCGCGTCGTGGTTCAAAACAACGATATTGGAAGTCTGCCCACAGTCAAAACTAATTTATTCTAGGTCCACGTTTCATTAACATCGATCTTCAGACGAAAGAAGCAATTCTATAGGGAAAAGAAATAATGCCAGAATTTGTGCATATTGCCAAAATTGATAAATTCTGCATTTTTTTAATACAAAACTAAAATTGACATAAAAATGTCAAAACAGCCTTTTTAATTTACTTGTTATTTTTTTATTTGTTTTAACTATTGCAGAACTTAAATGTACAGAAAATTAGATGTGCCTGGGTGTGGGTTTTACTGCCCAAATATAGGTATGTGCTACATAGGAATTTTTGCAATCCTTTATTATTCTTACGGGCCACCAGGGTTCGTCTCCCATAAAGTGCAGGTTACTATGATGCTTATGGTGGTGCCATCTGTTTGTGCGACTCCACTTTGGTTGAAGGTACATCATTTTAGAGTCCAGATGCGCTGAAAAAGGTGCACATGCTGCGATCTTGTACCCATGCCCCCATAGTGAAGAAACTGCGTACTAGCACTTCTACAGGTGTGAACCAATTTGACATATACGAGTAATAAGGGAAAGATTCATTATCACTTTATAACTTCTTTTTTTCTTAACATATTTTTACATCACAAACGGCATCAGAAAGTAAAATTCTTCGTCTTTAATATTGTGTTTTAATTTTGATTCTAGCACAAGTACAAAATGGTCTTTTTTGGGGTTATTTTCTACAGGTACATAATTAATTAAACAAATAACAAAATCTCCGTAAAACCAGTAGGGCACATGAATTCAACGACTTATTTCGAATCAAATTGATATAAAATATTATGCATCACAAATAGATCAGATGAGAAAAAAGACTATATTTTCATCTGATATAATTTTTATGAATCTAGCTGAATGATAAAATGGTCTTTTTTCAACATTTGTTAAAATTCTAATTGATTATTTTTTTGCCGGTGGTTTCCGTGCGTTTCCGTAAATTTGCGACGCTGGGACACGTGTCGGCTTTCAGGTAATAGCTCCGGGCGAAGATTACCTTGTTAAGTTATGATATGCAATTTATGAATTTTCGATTGAATGATTTATGCAAAACGCAGATTCATCCAGAACTGTCCCTAAATTTTGTTTGAACTAAACGATGAAAATATATTTATTAAGTTTTGATTTTATGTTTTGGGTCCTGATCAGTGGGAAGGGTTTTATGTCTTCTGATGTTAGAATAGAAACGAAGCCGTGCTATTGAAATATTATAATTGATGCCGATATATTCAAATTTCAGTCTTTGATCCGGTCTAATTAGCAATCATATGAAGAGCAAAGGTCGGTTAACTTCTTTTAACTTCTGAAATAATTGGTATCACTGGTGCCGAATTGAAAGACACGATATAAATTATCTTATGATTGTATAATGCCAATTAGTGATGTCGGTTTGTTTAGAAATTAAGCTTTTGCTCAATTGTTGCTCATTTATGTAATTATTAATGTGAGACAAAAAGCCACACTATCTACATATTCAATATGCAGTTGACTCTAAAACCCAAACAAAAACTTTGATTACAAATTACTAAATGAGGGTGAATTCCAGAAACTAAAGTAGAAAACCCGTGGCCCACGATGAGAGTTACAATGACTAGAGGCTGATGGAAGGACGATAATGACAGGTTGCGTATTGGAGCCCGTTTACGTTTGAGAATGTTTCCGCCTTCGGAAATCGAACTTGGGACCGCTAGATCAGCGGGTCAGCGTTACGCCTACTGGGCTACAGGGGCTCCTCGAAGATAAAACTTTCGGGGTCTCTAGCGATTTAGTATAATTTTGTTAGTAGGAAACAGAGCACTTTATTTTTCTACAGCATTTAAGTTATGTTTATCTGTTGATTTTTTTATATCTTAAAGAAAGTATACTTTAAATTACAGAGAAGGTCTATATGTATGTTTTTTATTCATTTGTTTCATTCTTCTATTTAATGCATTATACAAATCCGTAATTCCTAGTGAAATGTTATTATTGTAGCAAGTTTGATCTCTCATGTTTATTATTATTTTAAAACCTGTAATCTTAATTTGATCCAGTTTCATCAATTTCATTTTATTTCAATTTAAATATTACTCGATGTCAACTTGCATCAGTCTGAGAATATACACTACTACTGACACGGCACGCGTATAACTGGGGGGCAATATTTAATTGAGTCGCGACACGAAAAAAAAAATCAAGAATGTGGCATGTGCGCCTAGCAATGGCTAAGATCAGCCTAGGCGTTCGCCAAGTCTGATCAAAGTCTTTGCTGGTGGCATAGAGATAGCTTAGCTACCCTTAAAGTACACAGCGAAGAATCTGATCAGACTTGCCATATGCCAAGGCTGATCTGAGTTTTCACGTAGTACACATGACACTTTGTGGGTTTTGTCGTATCGCGGTTCGACTGGATTAACGAAACGTAAGAATGTATGAAATATATATGCCGCGACTCGCCAAAACTAACAAGGTGGCATGTGCACTTCGCGTAGATTCAGCAGTCCGAGCAGAGTCTTCCCTTTTCGCGTAAAGGGAGCTGAGAGTCTTAGCTCCCTCCATGCTGACAGCGAAGACTAAGATCAGCCTGGACATCCGCCCTGGAATTCTTAAATTCTATGTTTGAATCAAACATACATTGTGTCTTATATAATGTTTTATATATAGAGAGAGAATTTAGTCACATAAAATTTTGATCATCATTTAATTATGAGACTAATGACATTTCCCCCTTATTGGCTGCAAAAATCATTTTGGATTTCGGGAGCGTGACAATTCCTTTTAAGAACCAAACATCTTTGAATAATAATAATAATAATAAAAATAATAATAATTATTATTATCATTATCATTATTATTATTATCATTATAAAATATCATCATGATGTGTTCTGACAGCATCATGCAAAGGAAATCCAAAAGGTTTAATTACATTTCCATGATTATTTTATGCATGAGTCTGACTATTCTAAGAGACTCAAGAAATTTGACCAATATTCAATTAAAGTCATAAAGATCGATATCTTATCATGATCGAGATAAGAATATTAGCCTCAGGAAATACCTTGACACCTGCGATTATCGCATACTGTCGTTAAGTTTCGGAGATCAACCGAAAGATCTCTGGAGATTTACCTGTCCAAGACGAAACTCAATTACCTAGATGACGAAGTACGAATATTCTGCCAGATGTGTGCTTGCACCACATCCATATGCATGTTGTAGCAGACAGGCCGCAGTAAACAGTATCCAGGACGCAGTAGACAGACAGTAGACACTTCACTGGACAGTAAATATTATACAGAAAACCGCGAACAACATGCACTACTTTTCAGCATGCTCCAAAGCGAAGGGCGAGTGGAAAGTGCACAACAGACGGTAAACGGTCTTTAACGTTGAGGGAAAAGTACTTTCCTTCGCCCAGCTTTGAGATACATATACAGTGATCTTGAAATTGGGGGAAGAAAACTTTCAAAAAAATAATAATAGAAAATTAAGATAAGCAGACTAAAGTCTGCAGCACCCGGTATTCCCAGGCGGTCACCCATCCAAGTACTACATGTAACCGGTCCCGACGTTGCTTAATTTTCGTGATTGGACGAGAACCCGGATGTTTTCAATGTATTATGGCCGTAGACAACAAAGTACCGATTTTCAACATTTACAAAGTGTACTTTTGAGAGTTTGCGATCAGTAATAGCTTATCCTGCAGTTCTTACTACTGGGACACACATTGCATGCCTAGTAGAGCAGTCGTATCAGGATCTGCGCTGTTTGCATTTCAGTCTCATCATGCCAGCAGACAAAAAAAATTTGAATCATCATCGAATTAAAGTTGATTCAATGTGAGTCGATGTTTTGTGATCATCGATTAAACTATTGCAAAACATCTTCGGTAAGCCTCTTTATTTCGGAGTACTAGTTCGCGCCTCATATGATCAGCTTTGTCTAGAGTAAAAAGTAACCGTAAATATCAACGTTAATTCAACGGCATAGTGACGTTTAACCAACGTTAATGACACGACGTTGTGTCAGCGTTGTGTGTCAGCTGAGCATGATGAATAAATCTGTTATCATTGAATGTGGCTGGAATATTTAGTGTTGCGCCACGCGAAGAAAGTCTTCAGATGAGCATTTGCGAACTGCGCATATGCACTCTCTGCTCAGTAAGTGCATGGAAAGTCAAACACGCAACATCTTACTAATTCCAGTACGTAATACACTTTTTCTGACTAGTCTGAGCAGTGCAGGCTCTCTCGTAAACGATGCACTGCACTAACTCTGACAGACAACGCAGCTGCATGGACTTATCCTGATAGCCACTGTTTGCGTATAGCATCAAACATATTTTACCCGGACAGGGCTCATAACATTCAAAACAAGAGATGAGCATAAAATGCACGTGAAAATAAGAGCGACCCTTGATTATATGATTGTCAATGATGTAACCCAAGAGCCTCACCCTCGGAAAATTGCCACATGAGACGAGAAGAATCAGCCCAGTCTGTGGTAACACGTATGCGTACGCGTACACAACATGTATAAGCAATCTTGAGCATCATATACTGTGGCGCCGTAAAGAGTGCGAACAGAAAAGACACTAATGGGACTGCATTCGCTTTTCCCAATATGGGGTGAAATACATTTTTCCTTGCGCATACCTCGTGTCGTGATAAAACCAGTCTTATTTCATAAGCAAAACGCGCGTGTCTTGACTAGACGCATGCGCAATCAGAGCAGGGTAGACTACACATGAGCATAGACACATCTTGGTACCTCCTTGTTGCGTATTCATACATATTTCGTTGCAAATATTATGGGCTGAAGCAAATTTTTCCTTGCTCAGGCCATTTGAGTCGTGTCGTGATAAAGTCAGCCTTGTGGTGTATGCAAAACACCTATGTCCAGACTAGTCTGTGCACTAGCACAATCAGAACAGGTTAGGCGCAATAAGTATGCCTTCTGGAAATCAAACGGTGAACTGCACTAACTCTGACAGACTACGCAGTTGCATAGACTTATCTTGGTACCCACTTTTTGCGTATAGTGTCAAACATATTTTGCCCGGACAAGGCTTATAACGTTTAAAGAGATGAGCATAAAATGCACGGGCAAATATAATCGACCCTTGATTATCAATGATGTAATCCAAGAGCTGCAAGATTAACAAAAAATAAATAAAAATAACCGCAGGGATCCTAAATTTTGGGATAGATGTATCTGAGAAATCACTTTAGAATCAGATCAAGATGTGCAATGCGTCATATCCTATCTGTATTTTTGACTAACTGCCAGCTACTTAGCATTTGTTTAAATTTTAGAAATTATCTGGTAATTTAAAGGTTTCCCAATAGAGAGAGTAAATTAAAACGATGGAAATTGTTTGAACAGAATTGCAAGACACCCAGCAGGCACATGACGTCGTAATGATGTCATAATGGGGTCGATGCGACGCCACCATGCCGCATGGACGTCAATACGACGTCATTTCGACGTCATGTGCCTGCTGGCAGTAAAGTATTTCCCAGCGGGCACATGACGTCAGAATGACGTCGATGAAATGTAATGTTCGCGTCGACGTCAATGCGACGTCATTATAACGTTGTGTGCCTGCTGGGTAGTATGTATCAGTGTGAAGATCTGATCCGTCTCCTTGAGCTTCCAATTAGGTATCCGTTTATCTGAATCAGAAAAAAATTAGCCGCAACACGAAAAAGCAACAAAGTGGTAGTGCGCCCATCGCAGACTCAGATCAGCCTGGGCATCCGCCTAGTATGATCACAGTCTTTTCTAAGCGCTTTAACGGTAGCTAAGGGTCTAAGCTACCTTCATTTGGACAGCAAAGATTCTGATCAGACTGGGTGGATGTCGGGGTTTATCTGAGGCTGCGCTTTGCGCACAACCACTTTGTTGGTTCTCTCGCGTCGTGGTTCAAAACAACGATATTGGAAGTCTGCCCACAGTCAAAACTAATTTATTCTAGGTCCACGTTTCATTAACATCGATCTTCAGACGAAAGAAGCAATTCTATAGGGAAAAGAAATAATGCCAGAATTTGTGCATATTGCCAAAATTGATAAATTCTGCATTTTTTTAATACAAAACTAAAATTGACATAAAAATGTCAAAACAGCCTTTTTAATTTACTTGTTATTTTTTTATTTGTTTTAACTATTGCAGAACTTAAATGTACAGAAAATTAGATGTGCCTGGGTGTGGGTTTTACTGCCCAAATATAGGTATGTGCTACATAGGAATTTTTGCAATCCTTTATTATTCTTACGGGCCACCAGGGTTCGTCTCCCATAAAGTGCAGGTTACTATGATGCTTATGGTGGTGCCATCTGTTTGTGCGACTCCACTTTGGTTGAAGGTACATCATTTTAGAGTCCAGATGCGCTGAAAAAGGTGCACATGCTGCGATCTTGTACCCATGCCCCCATAGTGAAGAAACTGCGTACTAGCACTTCTACAGGTGTGAACCAATTTGACATATACGAGTAATAAGGGAAAGATTCATTATCACTTTATAACTTCTTTTTTTCTTAACATATTTTTACATCACAAACGGCATCAGAAAGTAAAATTCTTCGTCTTTAATATTGTGTTTTAATTTTGATTCTAGCACAAGTACAAAATGGTCTTTTTTGGGGTTATTTTCTAAAGGTACATAATTAATTAAACAAATAACAAAATCTCCGTAAAACCAGTAGGGCACATGAATTCAACGACTTATTTCGAATCAAATTGATATAAAATATTATGCATCACAAATAGATCAGATGAGAAAAAAGACTATATTTTCATCTGATATAATTTTTATGAATCTAGCTGAATGATAAAATGGTCTTTTTTCAACATTTGTTAAAATTCTAATTGATTATTTTTTTGCCGGTGGTTTCCGTGCGTTTCCGTAAATTTGCGACGCTGGGACACGTGTCGGCTTTCAGGTAATAGCTCCGGGCGAAGATTACCTTGTTAAGTTATGATATGCAATTTATGAATTTTCGATTGAATGATTTATGCAAAACGCAGATTCATCCAGAACTGTCCCTAAATTTTGTTTGAACTAAACGATGAAAATATATTTATTAAGTTTTGATTTTATGTTTTGGGTCCTGATCAGTGGGAAGGGTTTTATGTCTTCTGATGTTAGAATAGAAACGAAGCCGTGCTATTGAAATATTATAATTGATGCCGATATATTCAAATTTCAGTCTTTGATCCGGTCTAATTAGCAATCATATGAAGAGCAAAGGTCGGTTAACTTCTTTTAACTTCTGAAATAATTGGTATCACTGGTGCCGAATTGAAAGACACGATATAAATTATCTTATGATTGTATAATGCCAATTAGTGATGTCGGTTTGTTTAGAAATTAAGCTTTTGCTCAATTGTTGCTCATTTATGTAATTATTAATGTGAGACAAAAAGCCACACTATCTACATATTCAATATGCAGTTGACTCTAAAACCCAAACAAAAACTTTGATTACAAATTACTAAATGAGGGTGAATTCCAGAAACTAAAGTAGAAAACCCGTGGCCCACGATGAGAGTTACAATGACTAGAGGCTGATGGAAGGACGATAATGACAGGTTGCGTATTGGAGCCCGTTTACGTTTGAGAATGTTTCCGCCTTCGGAAATCGAACTTGGGACCGCTAGATCAGCGGGTCAGCGTTACGCCTACTGGGCTACAGGGGCTCCTCGAAGATAAAACTTTCGGGGTCTCTAGCGATTTAGTATAATTTTGTTAGTAGGAAACAGAGCACTTTATTTTTCTACAGCATTTAAGTTATGTTTATCTGTTGATTTTTTTATATCTTAAAGAAAGTATACTTTAAATTACAGAGAAGGTCTATATGTATGTTTTTTATTCATTTGTTTCATTCTTCTATTTAATGCATTATACAAATCCGTAATTCCTAGTGAAATGTTATTATTGTAGCAAGTTTGATCTCTCATGTTTATTATTATTTTAAAACCTGTAATCTTAATTTGATCCAGTTTCATCAATTTCATTTTATTTCAATTTAAATATTACTCGATGTCAACTTGCATCAGTCTGAGAATATACACTACTACTGACACGGCACGCGTATAACTGGGGGGCAATATTTAATTGAGTCGCGACACGAAAAAAAAAATCAAGAATGTGGCATGTGCGCCTAGCAATGGCTAAGATCAGCCTAGGCGTTCGCCAAGTCTGATCAAAGTCTTTGCTGGTGGCATAGAGATAGCTTAGCTACCCTTAAAGTACACAGCGAAGAATCTGATCAGACTTGCCATATGCCAAGGCTGATCTGAGTTTTCACGTAGTACACATGACACTTTGTGGGTTTTGTCGTATCGCGGTTCGACTGGATTAACGAAACGTAAGAATGTATGAAATATATATGCCGCGACTCGCCAAAACTAACAAGGTGGCATGTGCACTTCGCGTAGATTCAGCAGTCCGAGCAGAGTCTTCCCTTTTCGCGTAAAGGGAGCTGAGAGTCTTAGCTCCCTCCATGCTGACAGCGAAGACTAAGATCAGCCTGGACATCCGCCCTGGAATTCTTAAATTCTATGTTTGAATCAAACATACATTGTGTCTTATATAATGTTTTATATATAGAGAGAGAATTTAGTCACATAAAATTTTGATCATCATTTAATTATGAGACTAATGACATTTCCCCCTTATTGGCTGCAAAAATCATTTTGGATTTCGGGAGCGTGACAATTCCTTTTAAGAACCAAACATCTTTGAATAATAATAATAATAATAAAAATAATAATAATTATTATTATCATTATCATTATTATTATTATCATTATAAAATATCATCATGATGTGTTCTGACAGCATCATGCAAAGGAAATCCAAAAGGTTTAATTACATTTCCATGATTATTTTATGCATGAGTCTGACTATTCTAAGAGACTCAAGAAATTTGACCAATATTCAATTAAAGTCATAAAGATCGATATCTTATCATGATCGAGATAAGAATATTAGCCTCAGGAAATACCTTGACACCTGCGATTATCGCATACTGTCGTTAAGTTTCGGAGATCAACCGAAAGATCTCTGGAGATTTACCTGTCCAAGACGAAACTCAATTACCTAGATGACGAAGTACGAATATTCTGCCAGATGTGTGCTTGCACCACATCCATATGCATGTTGTAGCAGACAGGCCGCAGTAAACAGTATCCAGGACGCAGTAGACAGACAGTAGACACTTCACTGGACAGTAAATATTATACAGAAAACCGCGAACAACATGCACTACTTTTCAGCATGCTCCAAAGCGAAGGGCGAGTGGAAAGTGCACAACAGACGGTAAACGGTCTTTAACGTTGAGGGAAAAGTACTTTCCTTCGCCCAGCTTTGAGATACATATACAGTGATCTTGAAATTGGGGGAAGAAAACTTTCAAAAAAATAATAATAGAAAATTAAGATAAGCAGACTAAAGTCTGCAGCACCCGGTATTCCCAGGCGGTCACCCATCCAAGTACTACATGTAACCGGTCCCGACGTTGCTTAATTTTCGTGATTGGACGAGAACCCGGATGTTTTCAATGTATTATGGCCGTAGACAACAAAGTACCGATTTTCAACATTTACAAAGTGTACTTTTGAGAGTTTGCGATCAGTAATAGCTTATCCTGCAGTTCTTACTACTGGGACACACATTGCATGCCTAGTAGAGCAGTCGTATCAGGATCTGCGCTGTTTGCATTTCAGTCTCATCATGCCAGCAGACAAAAAAAATTTGAATCATCATCGAATTAAAGTTGATTCAATGTGAGTCGATGTTTTGTGATCATCGATTAAACTATTGCAAAACATCTTCGGTAAGCCTCTTTATTTCGGAGTACTAGTTCGCGCCTCATATGATCAGCTTTGTCTAGAGTAAAAAGTAACCGTAAATATCAACGTTAATTCAACGGCATAGTGACGTTTAACCAACGTTAATGACACGACGTTGTGTCAGCGTTGTGTGTCAGCTGAGCATGATGAATAAATCTGTTATCATTGAATGTGGCTGGAATATTTAGTGTTGCGCCACGCGAAGAAAGTCTTCAGATGAGCATTTGCGAACTGCGCATATGCACTCTCTGCTCAGTAAGTGCATGGAAAGTCAAACACGCAACATCTTACTAATTCCAGTACGTAATACACTTTTTCTGACTAGTCTGAGCAGTGCAGGCTCTCTCGTAAACGATGCACTGCACTAACTCTGACAGACAACGCAGCTGCATGGACTTATCCTGATAGCCACTGTTTGCGTATAGCATCAAACATATTTTACCCGGACAGGGCTCATAACATTCAAAACAAGAGATGAGCATAAAATGCACGTGAAAATAAGAGCGACCCTTGATTATATGATTGTCAATGATGTAACCCAAGAGCCTCACCCTCGGAAAATTGCCACATGAGACGAGAAGAATCAGCCCAGTCTGTGGTAACACGTATGCGTACGCGTACACAACATGTATAAGCAATCTTGAGCATCATATACTGTGGCGCCGTAAAGAGTGCGAACAGAAAAGACACTAATGGGACTGCATTCGCTTTTCCCAATATGGGGTGAAATACATTTTTCCTTGCGCATACCTCGTGTCGTGATAAAACCAGTCTTATTTCATAAGCAAAACGCGCGTGTCTTGACTAGACGCATGCGCAATCAGAGCAGGGTAGACTACACATGAGCATAGACACATCTTGGTACCTCCTTGTTGCGTATTCAAACATATTTCGTTGCAAATATTATGGGCTGAAGCACATTTTTCCTTGCTCAGGCCATTTGAGTCGTGTCGTGATAAAGTCAGCCTTGTGGTGTATGCAAAACACCTATGTCCAGACTAGTCTGTGCACTAGCACAATCAGAACAGGTTAGGCGCAATAAGTATGCCTTCTGGAAATCAAACGGTGAACTGCACTAACTCTGACAGACTACGCAGTTGCATAGACTTATCTTGGTACCCACTGTTTGCGTATAGTGTCAAACATATTTTGCCCGGACAAGGCTTATAACGTTTAAAGAGATGAGCATAAAATGCACGGGCAAATATAATCGACCCTTGATTATCAATGATGTAATCCAAGAGCTGCAAGATTAACAAAAAATGAATAAAAATAACCGCAGGGATCCTAAATTTTGGGATAGATGTATCTGAGAAATCACTTTAGAATCAGATCAAGATGTGCAATGCGTCATATCCTATCTGTATTTTTGACTAACTGCCAGCTACTTAGCATTTGTTTAAATTTTAGAAATTATCTGGTAATTTAAAGGTTTCCCAATAGAGAGAGTAAATTAAAACGATGGAAATTGTTTGAACAGAATTGCAAGACACCCAGCAGGCACATGACGTCGTAATGATGTCAAAATGGGGTCGATGCGACGCCACCATGCCGCATGGACGTCAATACGACGTCATTTCGACGTCATGTGCCTGCTGGCAGTAAAGTATTTCCCAGCGGGCACATGACGTCAGAATGACGTCGATGAAATGTAATGTTCGCGTCGACGTCAATGCGACGTCATTATAACGTTGTGTGCCTGCTGGGTAGTATGTATCAGTGTGAAGATCTGATCCATCTCCTTGAGCTTCCAATTAGGTATCCGTTTATCTGAATCAGAAAAAAATTAGCCGCAACACGAAAAAGCAACAAAGTGGTAGTGCGCCCATCGCAGACTCAGATCAGCCTGGGCATCCGCCTAGTATGATCACAGTCTTTTCTAAGCGCTTTAACGGTAGCTAAGGGTCTAAGCTACCTTCATTTGGACAGCAAAGACTCTGATCAGACTGGGTGGATGTCGGGGTTTATCTGAGGCTGCGCTGTGCGCACAACCACTTTGTTGGTTCTCTCGCGTCGTGGTTCAAAATAATGATATTGGAAGTCTGCCCACAGTCAAAATTAATTTATTCTAGGTCCACGTTTCATTAACATCGATCTTCAGACGAAAGAAGCAATTCTATAGGGAAAAGAAATAATGCCAGAATTTGTGCATATTGCCAAAATTGATAAATTCTGCATTTTTTTAATACAAAACTAAAATTGACATAAAAATGTCAAAACAGCCTTTTTAATTTACTTGTTATTTTTTTATTTGTTTTAACTATTGCAGAACTTAAATGTACAGAAAATTAGATGTGCCTGGGTGTGGGTTTTACTGCCCAAATATAGGTATGTGCTACATAGGAATTTTTGCAATCCTTTATTATTCTTACGGGCCACCAGGGTTCGTCTCCCATAAAGTGCAGGTTACTATGATGCTTATGGTGGTGCCATCTGTTTGTGCGACTCCACTTTGGTTGAAGGTACATCATTTTAGAGTCCAGATGCGCTGAAAAAGGTGCACATGCTGCGATCTTGTACCCATGCCCCTGTGCTTGCACCACATCCATATGCATGTTGTAGCAGACAGGCCGCAGTAAACAGTATCCAGGACGCAGTAGACAGACAGTAGACACTTCACTGGACAGTAAATATTATACAGAAAACCGCGAACAACATGCACTACTTTTCAGCATGCTCCAAAGCGAAGGGCGACTGGAAAGTGCACAACAGACGGTAAACGGTCTTTAACGTTGAGGGAAAAGTATTTTCCTTCGCACAGCTTTGAGATACATATACAGTGATCTTGAAATTGGGGGAAGAAAACTTTCAAAAAAAAAAAAATAGAAAATAAGGAAAAGCAGACTAAAGTCTGCAGCACCCGGTATTCCCAGGCGGTCACCCATCCAAGTACTACATGTAACCGGTCCCGACGTTGCTTAATTTTCGTGATTGGACGAGAACCCGGATGTTTACAATGTATTATGGCCGTAGACAACAAAGTACCGATTTTCAACATTTACAAAGTGTACTTTTGAGAGTTTGCGATCAGTAATAGCTTATCCTGCAGTTCTTACTACTGGGACACACATTGCATGCCTAGTAGAGCAGTCGTATCAGGATCTGCGCTGTTTGCATTTCAGTCTCATCATGCCAGCAGACAAAAAAAGTTGAATCATCATCGAATTAAAGTTGATTCAATGTGAGTCGATGTTTTGTGATCATCGATTAAACTATTGCAAAACATCTTCGGTAAGCCTCTTTATTTCGGAGTACTAATTCGCGCCTCATATGATCAGCTTTGTCTAGAGTAAAAAGTAACCGTCAATATCAACGTTAATTCAACGGCATAGTGACGTTTAACCAACGTTAATGACACGACGTTGTGTCAGCGTTGTGTGTCAGCTGAGCATGAGGAATAAATCTGTTATCATTGAATGTGGCTGGAATATTTAGTGTTGCGCCACGCGAAGAAAGTCTTCAGATGAGCATTTGCGAACTGCGCATATGCACACTCTGCTCAGTAAGTGCATGGAAAGTCAAACACGCAACATCTTACTAATTCCAGTACGTAATACACTTTTTCTGACTAGTCTGAGCAGTGCAGGCTCTCTCGTAAACGATGCACTGCACTAACTCTGACAGACAACGCAGCTGCATGGACTTATCCTGGTAGCCACTGTTTGCGTATAGCATCAAACATATTTTACCCGGACAGGGCTCATAACATTCAAAACAAGAGATGAGCATAAAATGCACGTGAAAATAAGAGCGACCCTTGATTATATGATTGTCAATGATGTAACCCAAGAGCCTCACCCTCGGAAAATTGCCACATGAGACGAGAAGAATCAGCCCAGTCTGTGGTAACATGTATGCGTACACAACATGTATAAGCAATCTTGAGCATCATATACTGTGGCGCCGTAAAGAGTGCGAACAGAAAAGACACTAATGGGACTGCATTCGCTTTTCCCAATATGGGGTGAAATACATTTTTCCTTGCGCATACCTCGTGTCGTGATAAAACCAGTCTTATTTCATAAGCAAAACGCGCGTGTCTTGACTAGACGCATGCGCAATCAGAGCAGGGTAGACTACACATAAGCATAGACATATCTTGGTACCTCCTGGCTGCGTATACATACATATTTCGTTGCAAATATTATGGGCTGAAGCACATTTTTCCTTGCTCAGGCCATTTTAGTCGTGTCGTGATAAAGTCAGCCTTTAGGTGTATGCAAAACACCTATGTCCAGACTAGTCTGCGCACTAGCACAATCAGAACAGGTTAGGCGCAATAAGTATGCCTTCTGGAAATCAAACGGTGAACTGCACTAACTCTGACAGACTACGCAGTTGCATAGACATATCTTGGTACCCACTGTTTGCGTATAGTGTCAAACATATTTTGCCCGGACAAGGCTCATAACATTTAAAGAGATGAGCATAAAATGCACGGGCAAATATAATCGACCGTTGATTATCAATGATGTAATCCAAGAGCTGCAAGATTAACAAAAAATAAATAAAAATAACCGCAGGGATCCTAAATTTTGGGATAGATGTATCTGAGAAATCACTTTAGAATCAGATCAAGATGTGCAATGCGTCATATCCTATCAGTATTTCTGACTAACTGCCAGCTACTTAGCATTTGTTTAAATTTTAGAAATTATCTGGTAATTTAAAGGTGTCACAATAGAGAGAGTAAATTAAAACGATGGACATTGTTCGAACAGAATTGCAAGACACCCAGCAGGCACATGACGTCGTAATGATGTCAAAATGGGGTCGATGCGACGCCACCATGCCGCATGGACGTCAACACGACGTCATTTCGACGTCATGTGCCTGCTGGGCAGTAAAGTATTTCCCAGCGGGCACATGACGTCAGAATGACGTCGATGAAATGTAATGTTCGCGTCGACGTCAATGCGACGTCATTATAACGTTGTGTGCCTGCTGGGTAGTATGTATCAGTGTAAAGGTCTGATCCGTCTCCTTGAGCTTCCAATTAGGTATCCGTTTATCTGAATCAGAAAAAAATTAGCCGCAACACGAAAAAGCAACAAAGTGGTAGTGCGCCCATCGCAGACTCAGATCAGCCTGGGCATCCGCCTAGTATGATCACAGTCTTTTCTAAGCGCTTTAACGGTAGCTAAGGGTCTAAGCTACCTTCATTTGGACAGCAAAGACTCTGATCAGACTGGGTTGATGTCGGGGCTTATCTGAGGCTGCGCTGTGCGCACAACCACTTTGTTGGTTTTCTCGCGTCGTGGTTCAAAATAATGATATTGGAAGTCTGCCCACCGTCATAACTAATTTATTCTAGGTCCACGTTTCATTAACATCGATCTTCAGACGAAAGAAGCAATTCTATAGGGAAAAGAAATAATGCCAGAATTTGTGCATAATGCCAAAATTGATAAATTCTGCATTTCAGAAATGTCAGAACTGCCTTTTTAATTTACTTGTTATTTTTTTATTTGTTTTAACTATTGCAGAACTTAAATGTACAGAAAATTAGATGTGCCTGCGTGTGGGTTTTACTGCCCAAATATAGGTATGTGCTACATAGGAACTTTTGCAATCCTTTATTATTCTTACGGGCCACCAGGGTTCATCTCCCATAAAGTGCAGGTTACTATGATGCTTATGTTGGTTCCATCTGTTTGTGCGACTCCACTTTGGTTGAAGGTACATCATTTTAGAGTCCAGATGCGCTGAAAAAGGCGCACATGCTGCCATCTTGTACCCATGCCCCTGTACTTGCACCACATCCATATGCACGTTGTAGCAGACAGGCCGCAGTAAACAGTATCCAGGACGCAGTAGACAGACAGTAGACACTTCACTGGACAGTAAATATTATACAGAAAACCGCGAACAACATGCACTACTTTTCAGCATGCTTTAAAGCGAAGGGCGAGTGGAAAGTGCACAACAGACGGTAAACGGTCTTTAACGTTGAGGGAAAAGTATTTTCCTTCGCACAGCTTTGAGATACATATACAGTGATCTTGAAATTGGGGAAAGAAAACTTTCAAAAAAAAAAAAAAAAAAAAATAAAGAAAAGCAGACTAAAGTCTGCAGCATCCGGTATTCCCAGGCGGTCACCCATCCAAGTACTACATGTAACCGGGCCCGACGTTGCTTAATTTTCGTGATTGGACGAGAACCCGGATGTTTACAATGTATTATGGCCGTAGACAACAAAGTACCGATTTTCAACATTTACAAAGTGTACTTTTGAGAGTTTGCGATCAGTAATAGCTTATCCTGCAGTTCTTACTACTGGGACACACATTGCATGCCTCGTAGAGCAGTCGTATCAGGATCTGCGCTGTTTGCATTTCAGTCTCATCATGCCAGCAAACAAAAAAAAGTTGAATCATCATCGAATTAAAGTTGATTCAATGTGAGTCGATGTTTTGTGATCATCGATTAAACTATTACAAAACATCTTCGGTAAGCCTCTTTATTTCGGAGTACTTATTCGCGCCTCATATGATCAGCTTTGTCTAGAGTAAAACGTAACCGTCAATATCAACTCTAATTCAACGGCATAGTGACGTTTAACCAACGTTAATGACACGACGTTGTGTCAGCGTTGTGTGTCAGCTGAGCATGAGGAATAAATCTGTTATCATTGAATGTGGCTGGAATATTTAGTGTTGCGCCACGCGAAGAAAGTCTTCAGATGAGCATTTGCGAACTGCGCATATGCACACTCTGCTCAGTAAGTGCATGGAAAGTCAAACACGCAACATCTTACTAATTCCAGTACGTAATACACTTTTTCTGACTAGTCTGAGCAGTGCAGGCTCTCTCGTAAACGATGCACTGCACTAACTCTGACAGACAACGCAGCTGCATGGACTTATCCTGGTAGCCACTGTTTGCGTATAGCGTCAAACATATTTTACTCGGACAGGGCTCATAACATTCAAAACAAGAGATGAGCATAAAATGCACGTGAAAATAAGAGCGACCCTTGATTATATGATTGTCAATGATGTAACCCAAGAGCCTCACCCTCGGAAAATTGCCACATGAGACGAGAAGAATCAGCCCAGTCTGTGGTAACATGTATGCGTTCACAACATGTATAAGCAATCTTGAGCATCATACACTGTGGCGCCGTAAAGAGTGCGAAAAGAAAAGACACTAATGGGACTGCATTCGCTTTTCCCAATATGGGGTGAAATACATTTTTCCTTGCGCATACCTCGTGTCGTGATAAAACCAGTCTTATTTCATAAGCAAAACGCGCGTGTCTTGACTAGACGCATGCGCAATCAGAGCAGGGTAGACTACACATGAGCGTAGACATATCTTGGTACCTCCTGGTTGAGAATACATACATATTTCGTTGCAAATATTATGGGCTGAAGCACATTTTTCCTTGCGCAGGCCATTTGAGTCGTGTCGTGATAAAGTCAGCCTTGTGGTGTATGCAAAACACCTGTGTCCAGACTAGTCTGTGCACTAGCACAATCAGAACAGGTAAGGCGCAATAAGTATGCCTTCTGGAAATCAAACGGTGAACTGCACTAACTCTGACAGACTACGCAGTTGCATCGTCTTATCTTGGTACCCACTTTTTGCGTATAGTGTCAAACATATTTTGCCCCGACAAGGGTCATAATCTTTAAAGAGATGAGCATAAAATGCACGTGCAAATATAACCGACCCTTGATTATCAATGTAATCCAAGAGCTGCAAGATTAACAAAAAAGAAATAATAAAAATTACCGCAGGGATCCTAAATTTTAGGATAGATGTATCTGAGAAATCACTTTAGAATCAGATCAAGATGTGCAATGCGTCATATCCTATCAGTATTTTTGACTAACTGTCGGCTACTTAGCATTTGTTTAAATTTTAGAAATTATCTGGTAATTTAAAGGTGTCCCAATAGAGAGAGTAAATTAAAACGATGGAAATTGTTTGAACAGCATTGCAAGACACCCAGCAGGTACATGACGTCGTAATGATGTCAAAATGGGGTCGATGCGACCCCACCATGCCGCATGGACGTCAACACGACGTCATTTCGACGTCATGTGCCTGCTGGGCAGTAAAGTATTTCCCAGCGGGCACATGACGTCAGAATGACGTCGATGAAATGTAATGTTCGCGTCGACGTCAATGCGACGTCATTATAACGTTGTGTGCCTGCTGGGTAGTATGTATCAGTGTAAAGATCTGATCCGTCTCCTTGAGCTTCCAATTAGGCATCCGTTTATCTGAATCAGAAAAAAAGGAAAGGCTTGTCAAGTTAGCACTTTGTTTCTGATATACATGTAGTTCAATGTTTGTGGTATTTTGTGGTTTATGGTTTGTAGTCTTGAGATGGTATCTAATTGGAAACACTTTCTTCGTTTAAAAACGTCCACAAATGTAGTAAACAATGAGGTTACGATACATTCTGGCTGTTCTGACAATCATATGATAACCTTCAGTAAAAAGGTCATTTTTTGTATTACTGCTAATGAAAAACATTTCATAAAACATTTAATAATGAAGATTTTCGTAAACTGTTATGCATTGTTATATAAGAAATTTTAGGACCTTAGAAGACTTACTGGGAGTTACTTCGTTTATTTGTTTATTTATTTATTTATTTTGTGAAACTAAGCAGAACTGTGTTTGTACTTTGGAGCAAATGGACTACGCATAACTGGTGAAGTGTAAAATGAAAATAGTTCAAAGCGTATTCAAGTTACAGAGTGGACAAGAAAATGTTAATGAACATACTAATATGAGCCGCCACACTACAAAACCAACAATGTGGTTGTGCGCCCAGCGCAGACTCAGATCAGCCTGGGCATGCGCCCAGTCTGATCAGAGCCTTCGCTGACCGCATGGAGGTAGCTTAGACCCTAAGCTACCCTTTGATCACATAAAGAAGAGACTGAGTAAACTGGGCGGATGCCCAGTCTGATCTGAGTCTACCCTGGGCGCACAACCAGATTGTTGGTTTTCTAGTGTCGCGGCTCAGATATTATACGGACAGAGACAGAAGGACGGGAATTTGATTGCTATGTTTCCTGAACTGTCGGTTAGGACAAAGTTATGTTTATTATAAGATCGCCATGTCTTGATGTTGAAAAAGTACATCTTACATTGGGAAAGTACTTTTACAAGTCTCTTACATGTAAGATGTTATATGGTTCTTGATTTCTGATATGAGAAGGATATAGTGGAAGTAGTTCGTCCTACCAGCCTCATTTGTGACAGATTGGTAGGAACAACAATGGCTATTTTTACAAGGGGGGTTAAACTTTTGTGACTGTTTTCCTCCTTGTTTCTGTTGGAGCACATTTAAAAGCTGACTACCACTGAGACTCTTAGAGGAGGTTATAATGAAAATGATAGTTCCTTCCCAAACAGTTGCCATAGATAGTCTGCAAATATTCAGCTTATTCTTTTGGGTATTTTGTCATCACTGAGTTCAGTTATAAGTACTGGTAAAGCCTGTGGTATGTTGTTGTTGTTGTTGTGTCATTGTTTTACATCCATGGTAAACACATGCATGTATGGTCATGTCAGGACGGTCGGTTAATTCAACTACAATATTCCTGGGCAGGCTTAGCCATCCTAAGCAGTCAACTAGTACTAAGTGCACTTACTTTCGCCAGTAACTGACAACTGCCCTTCTTGACTCAGCGGAAGCGGAAACGAGAGTAAGTGCCGGACCGTATATCGAACCCGTGACCCCTGTTTTTTTAGTCTGACGTGCCACCGACTGCACTATTCGACCCAGCAAGCCTGTGGTAATTGGTAATGATTACAAGTCAATGAAGGAATTAGTGTATGTTGCTTCCAAAGGATGTTTATTTTCAGAATCTTGCGTGCTGTCCTTGGTCATCACAAATTTTGTCATTAGGGAATGCAAAAGAAAAAAAGAAGTCTTCTATATGTTAGTAGTTGTTGTTTTGTTGTTATTTTATTGTTTTACATCCACGATAAAAAGCTATGGTAATGTCGGGACGGTCTATTACCCTAACCACACTATTCCTGGTCTGGCTTAGACCTTCTAAACGATAACCGGTACTATGTGCACATTGTCATACTTTCACTAGTAACTGACAACTGTCCTTCTTGGTACAGGGGAAGGAGAAACGAAAGTATGTGGCCGGACAGAGTAACGAACCCGGGACCTCTGGCTCTTGAGTCAAAACGCACTACCAACTGCGCTACGCTGCCCGATTCCTCTAAATTTTAGTAAGTTTTATTCAGAAAGGAAGGTAACTATTAAACCTGCATAGGCCTAGAAAAGGACGATTTGATGGCAATTGTGAGATACTGATATTTACCCACACTTGTTGTGTTTCCTGTACTGATTTGTTTCAATAAGACACTTTCATGAAACTGAATTACAATGTACGCTTATGTAAAAATAAGAAATTGATTTTCTATGTACGTTTATGAAAAAATATGAAATAGTATCTAGTAAATACGATCAAACATTTTGTCTGTAAAACCAGTAAATGCTTTTAAATAACTTAAAATAAAATAAGACTGTTGAAACAGACCCTAATTAGACTGTTCCAACCAGTAGTCTAGCTTGGATCTACACTCTACACTGTTTGTACAGGCATACCAACTACTGTGGAAATATTCTAGTCCGGGTTTTACGGTGCCAGGTTTTACAACGTCTGAAGTCCAGGTTTAACACAGTCCGAAGTCCAGATTCCAAAGTTCAGAGTCCAAAACCAGTCCTTATTTTACATAATGCCCGCGAATTGCGCATGTCGTTATTTGACCTTATTTCACAGTGGACAACGACGAAACATTCAAATACACCGGATAAATAAATAAGAAAATAATAATAACTCATGTTTTTAGTAAGGCAAAAGATGCTAGACATGTTCGATTTTTGGTGTGCCAGATTGTGGCGTGTCGTTATTTTACGGTGCTTAGGTAAAAGAAGCAGTCAAACGAAGTTGCGGCCCGTAGACGCTCTCCATATATTGGTTCTCCACTTGCAGTTATGAATCATTCTCAAAGCTGGGAACAAATCAGCGTCTTCCGCTTGCTTGCGCATGACAGGAAGTCATAACCTGTCTGAATACATAGGCTTGAAGCCGCAAGCCAAAAAAGGTGTTTTATATCGACTGACTATGTAAGCGTAACGATGACCTATCGGATTATGCCACGCTTTACCTTTGACCTTTCTGCTCCTGTCCAACCGGAAACGCGGAACTCCGAACTCGCTTATGACAGTTAGGTTACAAATTTGACTGAGTAATATATTTGCAGATGGGCGTTGCCTCCATGTGCCTTTGGTGCCTGGTAACGTTAAAAACCGATCATGTCATATTTGCAGATATTTGTTTAGGACATGAAGTGCATGATTCATGATTTCTGCGTAATTATTCAGCATACAGCTACGTAGTTATTCAGCATACATCATATATGATACATGATTTCTACGTAAGTGTAACTAAAACTAATGATTTTTATATGAGATGTATCTATATATGTGACAGTGCCTGGGATTTTGAGCCTTGTGGAGGTGCGACGTTGACGTCACGAAACGTGAAATGAAAGTGACGTCACGAAATTCGCACGTAAAGTTAATTGGATTGCCGCGCACTGACTAATACATTTCAAAGCGTCACCTGAAAAGAGTGATTAAACATTTCTATCGGCATCTTTAATTTTCTACATCTACACTATTTTGAGAATGTTCGCATTACACGTCTTTGAAAAGGGATGTCACAAACCAGAATTAAAAACGTTTATCCAGCTACTATGTAAATTGTATCCAATCAGTGAAACGAAAACAAAAATCGGGGTGGTGTGAATTTCGTTTGCTTTTGCAGTAAACATTAGCGCTATTGCTTTGTGCTTCTCGAAATCTCTTCTAGAAGCACAAACAAATATGAAAATGTTAAAAACAAAATTTCCGAATTCCGCTCCATAAGGCTCAAAATGCCAGACACTGTCACATATTATAAAAATTGAAAATTTTCGAACTGCATTTTCAAGATTCAGGATGTCCTCTAGCAGAATGCAAATAGAGGTAGGAAGATGGCGCAACCCTCATTCCATTAAATGAAACGAAAGGAAATGTCTACACTGTAATATTATTGAGGATGAATTTCATTTTATTTTTAAAGAAATATATTAACAAGTACTCCCGGGTTAGGTCAAATACATCAAAGTTTCTTGAGCTAATTGCATAATCTAACAGTGAAACAATTAAACTATGAGCATCTTATATCGTACAGGCTTTTAAAATAGTAAGTTTTTATCCCAGCCGACATGCAGGGTTTGGGCAACATCCAACCAACACTGATGCAGCGTCCATGACATAGTACCGGCGCTGGGTAGGCGATGTTTGTCGGTGCTGTATGCCCACTGGGACACAGCAACTGAGTTTCTTATAGGGGCGATTTAACTGATACATGTATTGGGCTTGCGCTCGCTAACTTTTGTCTCTCCCGATTGGATTCTATGAAAAAATTAAGCGGTAGAATTATGTCGCAATACGCTAGATATGGGAAAATCCATTGTTTAAACCACAAATGGAAATTTGACGTGAATTTGGCACTTAGTTTCATTGAGATAAGGAACATATAGACGTCAGCATCGTCATCAGTGGTCATCAAAGGTATATATAACTAGAATATTCGTCTGCTCTATAGTTGCACTCTGAGGCTTGTTAGACAGTCAATACATCATTCATCAAATTAATACATATATTAATTGTTGCTGTGTTACAAATCGAATCGATATGCAATTCAAATAATTAAGGTATTCAGATACGGAATAACTCTGTTTTTTATTTGTTAAATCTAAATAGAGTTATTGTTCATGGTGAAATCGATCAAACGTGCAGTATATACACATACTAACATTTTCGGGCAGATAGGTTAGTACAAACAGTGGAAACCGAGCTCAGACTGTTCCTTTCCATCTGCGCATTTTTGTAGGCATTACTCTTTGGTTGAACCGGAATAACAGGAAAATGAATAATAGGACAAGGACCGGCTTTGCTTGCTGCAGATGCAGAATTTGAGCAGTCTGTTTTGGGGACATTTTTTAACTTAAACATTGATTTTTTAAGAAACGAAACAGTGAAATGTTTGTTTGTTTGTTTTATTCTGTATCATACAATGATGTAAGTTTTACTAAAATAATTTGCACAGGCATGCCCTATCGATTGAATATATTTTTCATGACGTTTTTCATGAAATTCAAATTTCTTGCATTCTTTTCAAAAATGTAAAAATATACTTATTATCAGGATAACTCTATTTTTTAAACAGTTTGTTTCAAATATTGTATATTATAGTTTATATGAATTGCAGAAATGAAAGTGCATTTATTTGCTAGAGACATGAATTAAATGGAAAATGTGTAAAAATGTATGTAGAAATACAAAACTTTGTTTTTTGAGAAAAACAAAACCGTGAATTGTTTTTCTTATCAAAATATTTACAGCCCTTTGGGTTATTAAGCTGGTGAAATGAAATGAATGCCCCACCGATATTTTTATTCAGTATCCATCTAAGTGTTGATTTTAATAATCATAATACTTAAATGGTATGGTACTTTTTCACATGACGTCATCTAGTAAATTATTGAAACTGAATGGCGTGTATACTACCCTATGCGTGGCTATGCTTGTTCTACAGAGTTTGTAGTTTAACATTTCATATAATATTTTATAGATAGATAGATACTTTATTCACGCATTAAGCCTTCTCGGCCCATGGACACATATACCAGCAACTTTAGTACAAGATAGACGGCGACATTGCGAATAATGTGATGAATCATAATCGGAAACCTTTTTCAAGACGTATAGGTCTAGCGTGTTTTGCTCATATACCTACTGCATGTCGGCCCACGACACAAGGAGCCCAGCAATTCAGGGATGTGTAGCTTCATCCAGGGTTACTTATAAAGTTGTTTTCTTACTGTCATACAGTGTAGACCCTTATCTCAGTGTCTGCTAAAGGTTTTCACAGTCTTCTGAAATAGGCTGTGTCACTTCAGTGCATAGGGTTATTTGAGGTTGAAAGAAGACCCTGATCAGATTGATGCCGGGATGCGCAGGCTGTTCTGAACCTTCACTATTTTCATGATGCATTAAAATGATTGGAATTGCAGAAGATATTTTGAGCAGCAGAAACTGATCAAGTGAAAAGACTTTAGGGTACATAGTCTGTAGATACGGACAGAAGAGAATCATATAAGAATGTACGGTCATGATGGCCATCGAGTTAAAAAATTAGTGTCATCTTTCTTACAGAATCTGTCATTTCAGGGCTCCTCAGCACTTTGATTTTTTGTATAAGTTGAATTGTTGATTTGTTTGTAGGAAATGGGGTCACTGCTAGTGATGTTCCGATGATTGATTACAATCGAAAGTCGATCGATTAAAATTAGATTTCGATTAATCGAGCTCAAATGTGTATAAACCGATTAATCGAGGAAAATGTAAAATTCATTAATTTGTCAGCTTTATTGCTTTCTAAGGTCTTTAATTTGCAGCAAACCTTACAAAACATTTCCATGATTTATTCAGCTAATAATATTGAAACTACAATGCACATGCCACAGCAAAATAACCCTCCATTTGAGAGATGCAAAAAATGGACAGGAAAGATCTATGCTTGATTACTGCTGCTGCATCATTCTGCTTTACTGAATATGTATTTATTCAAAAGTACCTTTCCACTTAGTATGACTGTAAAAGCTAAAATCTGAATAATATAATGACCTTAATAAATTTCTAGATCTTCTGTGGTAACAACATGTATGCTCTTTTACCCAGTTACCAGTGATCTTAATTGATTTATAAACTATGTATATATGGTCAGGAATTAAAAAATAAATCTTACCTTTCGTGAGTTAAAGATAATTGACAGTTAGGGGAAGATTTGGGCAGCTCAAAAACCAAAACTTCTGGTATGGAAATCGCGGTGATGTAAACAAAATTTGGCGTCTACTTCGGAAATCACCGGTAACTGGTAAACACCGGTAACTGGGTAAATGAGCATATCAATTATACATTGTATGTATTTCAGTGAAATTATACTAACAATCTGTGCAGTTTCTTTTATTAATGTGTGCATGTACTTAACCAAGTTCCTACAAACCAGTATAGATCTGCAGAACTGAATAATGCAGTATAATATGAGGAGTTAAGACCAAAAGGGGGAATTCAGCAATCCTAGTAACATTTTAGGGTTTCTACCAACTGATTTCGATTATATTCGATTATCGGTCACTTGCACTGAACCGATGATCGATTATAAATTTTCAACCGATTTCCATCACTAGTCACTGCAGTACCAGTTCATACAATCTGGCCCACTGCTTGCAGCCAATTAACCCATCTCCATCGAACTTTAGATGTTTTGCTTCGTACATATTGGCATCCTTAGCCTTCTTCGTGGACCAAATACATTTTAGTATCTGTTCTAGGCTCCTCTCTGTAGTCTCTGAACTGTCCAGACTACTTATTTTTATGCCCCCGAAGGGACTTCGGGTGGCATATTAAAATCGCACCGTCCGTCCGTCCGTCAGTCCGTCCGTCCGTCCGTAACAATTCGTGTCTCAGCAATAACTTAAAAACTACTGAAGCAAATTTGATGAAACTTCACAGAAAGATAGAGCATAATGAGAAGGTGTGTCGCGCACAAGATTTAGGTTCCCACGTCCAAGGTCAAGGTCACAATTGGGTCAAAGGTCAAATTATATCTTAAATCGTGTCTCAGCTATAACTTATAAACTACTGAAGCAAATTTGATGAAACTTCGTAGAAAGATAGAGCATAATGAGAAGGCGTGTCGCGTACAAAATTTAGGTTCCCACGTCCAAGGTCAAGGTCACTGTCTGGGGTTAGAGGTCAAATATTGTCTTTGTGATTACTTTGAAACTACATAACTGAATTTTATCAAATTTCACAGAAATATACAGCATAATGAGAAGGTTTGTCACATATGATATTTATATTCCCAAACCCAAGGTCAAGGTCACTGTCGGGTGTAAGAGGTGACTGCTGAAGTAGATTTCATCAAACTTCAGAAAGGTAAAGCATGATAAAAAGGCATCTCACTTGCAAGTTCTGGGATTCCTTGCTCAAGGTCAAGGTCCCAATCAGGGTCAAAGGTCATTGTAAGGGGCCTTCGGGGGCATTTGTTACATACTGTAACATTTCTTTTTTTTATTTTTTTTAAGAAATGAGTTATACGTGGGGTGATCATTAAATAGTGGAAACACCTTTGTAGATTAGTTGATTATTTACAGAAATAAGATTCCTTCATGTAACACCAAGGAGTGTCTTTTGACCTTTCGAATCCATGTTTGAAATTGAAATTTTTACGTGTTACCATAGCAATAAATGACGTCACGTTCATGCCGGGTACCGTGTGTGATTTTTTTCGACGTCATTTTGGTAACGAGATGCCTGTATTATGCTTTTTATGTGTGATATGTAAAGAGAAATTGAAAATTTAATAACACCTATCGTTTTAGCTAGGTTTTGGCTTCACAAACATATTCATCATGATTGTTAGTGAAAACGTTCAGAAATCTGGCATGAATTAAAGCTAAAACAGGGGTTAAAATAATTGATAATTGATTTTTGTCTCGCCTGCAAATCAGAAGCGAGACTTATGTATTGCTTTTCCGGTGTCGGCGGCGGCGGCGGCATAAACTTTGGTGATTTTTCACGTTTAGGTCAAAAGCGCTGACAGGCGAGACACCACATTCCGCGGAATTCTTGTTTATAAGTCATTTTCGAATCATAAACCCCACCCCTACACCCCCCACCAACTTAACAATAATTATTTTTATCAAAGTGTGTGTGTGTGCGTGTGCGTGTGCGTGTGCGTGTGTGTGTGTGTGTGTGTGTGAAGACACTTGTATTCTATTCTAAAGTATTACACCCATCCTTGCCTCATAGAAGTTAAACACCGTCAGTGAAGAAGTCACTGTTTACAAATACGTCGAACAAACCTGTGGGCCAAACTGAAATAGAACGAAATAAGCCCCTGGTGTCAGCTCTGCAAATTTCAACTCCATCACATCTGATGGTCCCTTCTTTCAGAAAACGAATACTATTAGATATAAAAGAAGACTTGAATTACATCCGGGAATAGCAGGATTTTAATTTCTGCAACAATTAGTTGACAGTTGCGTTGCGTCGGATCATTGGTCAAATAAATATCAGTCGTCGAAGTCGTCTCCGTTACCGAGACAATCAATAGACTTTTCCCATTCAATTCTTATAGCAATGTCAGGAAAGCAATAGTTATCATAAGAGTCTTGTCTGGAACATACCTGTTACAGAAAAATGTGCACACATTCAGCCAGTATCGTTAGGACATCACTTGTAAACTATGTAAAAAACCGAGGAGGAAATTTGTCACGTAGCTATACTGTCCTCTATTGAGAGAGGTCAGCATAGACTCATATAAAAGTGCAGCAGACGCTGTTATAAACTATATTGATGCTTAATCCTGGAAAGAGGTGTTCCCGTCAAAAAAATAAACAAAAACAATAGCCTGTCGTCCAATTTTATATTGACTGCAGAGAAGTTTTCCATGTGTTAGACGACGCAGATATTATGTGTAATGCAGAGATCAGAAATCTATGTTGTTAATTGCACATATAGACAGATCGATGAAACCCACGTACAATCGACTATAGCCTGACGGGGGCTCGCGGTGCCTTACTGGTTATGCACCTAGGGACCCCCTTCAGCTGACGGCCTGCGACACAGGGAAACTGGAACACACACACATGTTAACTGCATAACAAACTTTATGGAACTTTGGAGGGTGGCTGCCCGGGACATGTCACTTAATCAAGTATGCCTAGAAGTTCTTCCAGATGATTAACGAAAGATCCGTTTCATATATACGACTCCTTTAAAGCTGGAGTCAGAAAGATCAATCCTGCATACCCATAGTAAGGCATATACTGTTTTAACCTGTTTTTAGCTCCATCTTACTAACAGTCTAGCACTTTCATCTTTTTTCTCCTCACTATATTTCTTTTATTCTGCACTATCTTTGCTTTTAACTTCTCATATATTATCACACACCGTCTGCATATCATACCACATCCATCGTAGTAGCACGGCCATTATCATGTAAATAGGTACACAGAGTGTATAACTGAGCATTCTAACTGGTCCAGACCTTTTAGCCTAGTGGTTGTGTTCCCGCATTGTAAATCCATGGCCAGGGTCGTGAGATCGACCCCCAGTCGACATAAACTTCTTTAAAAAAATTTTCTCCTCCTACTTCACAAATAGTTCTCGATCGATCGATCGATCGATCGATCTATCTAGTTATACTGCAACACCCCCTCGCGAGGATTACGTGCAGGATGATTGCGCGCCGTGAAGAAAAAAGTGAGATGAATAGATGAGTCTAAAAAGTGCAAAAGTGAGGTGAAGAAAGATGAAAGGGTTAAAACTGTTAACAGAAGTGAGATATTAAAATCAGGTTAAAAACAGGTCTGTTGTATTTATGGCATCTGGTGGTCAAGAGACCTGACTGCCACACTGAACTGAGTCAGTTTAGGCAGCAGAACAACATCAGCTGGAAGTCGATTCCATTGCACAACAGCCAGGGGGAAGAACGAGCATTTATAGAAATTTGCTTGAGTGTGCATTTGCAGTAATGTGAGGGGGTGGCTGTGACGTGTCATTCTTGTAGGATGTGTAAAATACGATGGTAGAGGCACGGCAACAATATTGTGCAGAATTTTGTAAAACATGCAAAGACGAGCATCTGCTCTCCTCAGCTCCAGAGACCTCCAACCAAGGCTAGACTGCATAGCAGTGACACTGTCATAGGGAGAATAGTTATTCAAAGTCCAGCGGATAGCTCTACGCTGTCGATCGATCGATCGATCGATCGATCGATAGATAGATAGATAGATAGATAGATAGATAGATAGATAGATAGATAGATCGATCGATCGATCGATCGATAGATAGATAGATAGATAGATAGATAGATAGATAGATAGATAGATAGATAGATAGATAGATAGATAGATAGATAGATAGATAGATAGATAGATAGATAGATAGATAGATAGATAGATAGATAGATAGATAGATAGATAGATAGATAGATAGATAGATAGATAGATAGATAGATAGATAGATAGATAGATAGATAGATAGATAGATAGATAGATAGATAGATAGATAGATAGATAGATAGATAGATAGATAGATAGATAGATAGATAGATAGATAGATAGATAGATAGATAGATAGATAGATAGATAGATAGATAGATAGATAGATAGATAGATAGATAGATAGATAGATAGATAATTTACCCCAGATACGGGTCACAGTGGTGCATGCTCTTGACTGGAGGAGGGTTGCACCAGACAGAAGTTCCCAAGGAAGCCCAGCGAAACATATCCATAAGCTGTACCTTCCTGCATCAAGTTTCGCTTCAAGTAACTAGTCAATTTCGTTATATTTCCTACTCTACCTTACTGGCCGTGCTAAGTTACTGGTAACTCACAAGAACGTAGAGAATATGATTCCGGAATTTAGTAGGACCATTGTCGTAATGGTTCATGCCGCTTTGCGATTTGTTTGATCACGTGACATAAATGTCTACCGGGAGTCTTGTTGTGGCCTGTTTTTAGCGCAAATATTTTACAGAAACCCGCAGAACCCGAAAAAAAATACGATGGCAATGTCCGTAGTGATAAAAACGGACAACTATGAAGTGTAGAGGCAAGATTCTTTTCATCAGAATTCACAGAGATACTGGTTTTTGAATAAGGAAACGCATGCCCTATAGGCCAAATCGTTCACACCTTGGCAATCTCAGTTGCATGGTACTAAGTCCACTTTGTTTCATTGATGCCCTTGGCTGCGGGTCTATTAACACGCCAGCTTTTCCACAGTGCCATCTTTATGCTGCAACAAGTTGTTTCCTTCATCTTCTTGGTTAGAAAGGATAATCCTCCTTCGATCGGCATGGTAGTGATTCGATCCTATCTCTGCAATGAAACTCTGAAAAGTGATTCACTTTTCACATGTCTGACAAGAAAATACTGCATAATTCAACGGATTTAATTATTTGTTAAATAATACGAGTATAATTGTATCGGTATCTTACCAATTGATAAAGAATTGGAACTGAAATCTCTGATTATTTGTCAATGTAAATGTCAATTAGGATTTGGAAGCCATATTTGTTTGTGTACATGACAATACTAATGCACAACACAAAAACATTACCAGCTCTAATGCCAAACTTCTGAAACGCTTAGAAGTAATCCTTGAAAGAAAAGCGAGAAAAATTGCTTTTATATAATAATTTTGAAATAATTCTGTTGATAAATAAAATTTTAATGCCAGGGGATAATAAACAAAAGAAACTTTGTCCACTGGAACACAGAAACCCATTCCAAATGATTATCGTTCTCCAACCTATTTCGGGTATCCGCAGTACTCCTACTTTCGTTTCTGGGTCGAATAGCTTCTATTCTTATATCCCTCATTATATGTCATAAAATAGAAAGGTTGTCATGACTTATATTCTTAATAATCATTGTATGTCATAAGAATAAAATTTTACATGTTTCCATTGCCAAATTACCCTGTTTCTAGTTGTGAGCTGGTTGTAAATTGTGAGGTTTCGCCCCACTGCTAGGGGTCCGCGGAAACACCCCCAAACCACCCCAAACCGCCACCAAAACACCCAAACCAGCCTCCCCGGTACCAAATAACCCCCTGTCCCTTCCGCACACACACCATCCCTGCTCCCACCCTATCCCAGTATCCTATATAGCTTCAAAATATAAAGAACACATTGATCAATAAATGGTTGCCCCATGATATCTTTTGTTTCGTTTCTCCCTGTCACGTTAGCCTGTGGAAAAAATATCCTCAGTTTGCAGCTGGTGCCGTGCAAATACATTAAATAATAATACACACCAATTGATCTGGGATGCTAGTGGGGAGTGTGGGGCTGGGGTAGTGGCCGTCGGGAGGGTGGTAGTTTGTATCCCGGGTTTCTCAAACAACAACAAACCATAAACAAGCATCACAAGTCTTGAAATATACGACGCAATGTAAATCAAAGAGAAGACTATTATTGCATATTAACGACGATCGAAGACGCTAATTTTAGACTTACAATGATCCCTCTTTGTCATTAGTGCACCAGTCATTTGCAACCACGGCCCCCCTGGGGCCGGGGAATAGCGGGGATATTGACTTTTCACTCTGCAAAGCCCTGGTATATGCCCTGCACTGTGGGGACATTTTTTTATGTCATATCCCTGGTAAAAGTCTCCACCCCCTTGGGCAATCATATAAGTATAAAAATCAATATTATGACAGTGTGTTGCGGTTAATTTCATTAAAAAACACTCCACTATTTTTCCTGCTGTTTTGGCGGGAATCAAAAGCCCGACGTATCCACGGCACTGCAGGGACACCTCTTAGGTAAAAACACTGTACTTAAGCCCCGCTATTCCCCCGCTATCCCCGGCCCCATGGGGCCGTGGTTGCAAATGACTGGTGCATAGTAAATGTGCATTTTCAAAGTTTGTACCATTAATTTGATCAATTAAGAGAAAACGGCAGTAAAATAAATGTAAATAAAGAGAGAGTGAAAAATTAACCAAAACCAAAAACTAGTTGACTGTATCAACCATAACAGTTCTGTATCACAAACGGTGATAGTTTTTTTGGTAAATAATCTGGAACTAGTTTTTGTTTACCACTACCATCCCCCCCCCCATCTTAACACTTGACAGAGTACAACAGACCCAATAACCAGCATATATCCGCAATTAGTCTATGAAAATAATCATCTAATATGCCAGTGACTGCTCAGTTTTTTCCTTTTTAGTAAAATTTTAATGAAATTTTATCGCGACTATTGGCCATTTACTCTTGGTTTTTATTCCCAACACTGAATGACAATTCGTACCATTATTTAGTCAATGCTGTTTTTGTGCAGAAGGGAGACTAATTGGATTGTCATTCTTACCAATATGGCATGCTGAGACAGTAACAGTCTTGAAAAGTAAAATTTCGAGCTTTCTAACAACAAAGAGATTGTAATTGTTGATTATCGTGCTACCAATGGAGTTGCTTGTGTGTATATAGATAATATATGACATGGAATAGGTGGAATGTAAAAACTTATTTTAGAAGCGTCAAGGGAAATGCGTTGAATCGAAACGTCAAATGGGCAAATTTATTTTGGGACCCATTTCACGTTCGATTCTCGAAACTACTTCTTGGCGTGTGTTACTATTTGGCCAGTCAGAAGCTCTGTTGCAAAACATGACTTCAATGTCCCACAACTTAGCATAATTGTTAAAAACACTGATCATTTGACCTGCAAATTACAGACCAATCTCGCTCACTTCCATCTGTTGTAAGCTTTTGTAACATATAGTGCACAGCCATGTGATGTCCCATTCTGATACCCACCAGATTCTGAACGATGCACAACATGGTTTCCAAAACCCAGATCCTGTGAAAGTCAGCTGTCCAGGACTTAGCCAACAGTCTCAATAAAGGGGAACAGATTATGCATAGAATGCCCGCGAGGGCGTAAGGTAGTATATGGAGATATATAGATAGAGAGATCGATCCAGAAAGACCTGGATAAACAACAGAAGTGGCCGGGAAAGGGACTGGCTCATGCAATTTAACTATGACTTCCAAAGAAGTGTGAGGTTATTAGGATTGCCAACAAAAGGAAGCTGGTTGCTCACAAGTACCACATCCATGGCACTCAGCTACAAACAGTCGTACACACAGTCGAGGATGCCAAGTACTTTGGTGTCACCACCAGTTCAGACCCAGTGCTCGATATTATTTTACTTTTCAATCAGTGCCAAACTGGTCAAAATGCAAGCATGCAAGCCTCTATGAGAACTCATCCAGGTGGTACGGTTTACCGAAAAAAATGAACCGTAACGGTTTGAACGCATCCATACCGCGTACCGATAAAACTTATAATTGTTCCTTATTGGCCAGAAATGATCCCTAATATACTGAGATACGGACGCTATCTGGAGCACTGAGACCTATCCTGGAATAAGCATGTGGACAGTCTAGAAGGCAACAACCGGCCTGAATTTCTTAAAGAGAAACTTCAGTGGCTGCCACGTACACATCTGTGAAAGAAGTGTTACAAATCATTTGTGAGACCTACCATGGAATATGCCTCTTGCACATGGGATTCTCACATGCAAAGGAACATAGGCAGGCTTGACATGGTCCAGCAAAGAGCAGCGAGGTTTGTCAAGGGCAACTTCAATAGTAGCTGATAGAAGAACATGTCCCCCTACGTAGCTGATAGAAGAACATAGAGGTGTAATGTTAACCTTTTTAAAGAATGTATGTTTATTCCATTTTAGGGTGAAGAAGTTAAATCATGGCTCTACCAATTGCTGCCATTGTTAGTATTGTCTTCGGAGTGTGGGCTCTACTAGTTCTCATTATATTTGCTGTTTACCAGGTCTTAAAGGTAAGATGTTCAGGATGTCAGACAGAGCTCCAGATAAGGGTCAGTATTTAAGATAATTTTGAGATAAATTTTTATCCCCCGACCGAAAGGTTCGGGGGATATAGCGATGAGCCTGGCGTCCGTCCGTCCGTCCGTAAACACTTTCTTGTCCGCTCTATATCTTGAATACCCTTTGGAATATTTTCATGATACTTCACAGATATGTAGAACAGGTCATGACGATGTGTCGCGTACAAGAATGGTAACTCTTGCTATTGTACTTTTTGAATTATCTCCCCTTTGATGATTTTTTGGCAGATTCGTGTCCGCTCTGTAACTTGAATTCCCTTTGGAATATTTTCATGATACTTCACAGAAATGTAGAACAGGTCATGACGATGTGTCGCGAACAAGAATGACAACTCTTGCTTTCTTACTTTTTGAGTTATTTCCCCTTGATAGTTTTAGGTGTGATTATTGGGCAGATTCGTGTCCGCTCTATAACTAGAATACCCTTTGGAATATTCTCATGATACTTCACAGATATGTAGAACAGGTCATGACGGTGTGTCGCGAACAAGAATGACAACTCTTGCTTTCTTACTTTTTGAGTTATTTCCCCTTGATCATTTTAGTTATGATTTCGTGTCCGCTCTATAACTTGAATACCTTTTGGAATATTTTCATGATACTTCACAGATATGTAGAACAGGTCATGACGATGTGTCGCGAACAAGAATGACAACTCCTGCTTTCTTATTTTTTGAGTTATTTCCCCTTGATGGTTTAAGGTCTGATTTCGTGTCCGCTCTATAACTTGAATACCTTTTGGAATATTTTCATGATATTTCACAGATATGTAGAACAGGTCATGATGATGTGTCGCGAATAAGAATGACAACTCTTGCTTTCTTACTTTTGGAGTTATTTCCCTTTGATGATTTTAGGTGTCCGCTCCATAGCTTGAATACCTTTTGAAATATTTTCATGATTCTTCACAGATATGCAGAACAGGTCATGACAATTTGTCTCATACATGAATGATAACTCTTGCTTTTAGACTCAGTGAATTATTTCCCTTTGGTAGTTTGAGCTGCTGTTTGAGTCTCTGCTCCATAACTATATAACCCTGGCCAGCTCCAGAATTTGAATAACCGTGTACCTTTTAGAATATTGATGATCATGCTGTGATATCTTATCAGTGTTCCTAACTCTCTCTTACCCCTCCACATTCCCGTGACCCCTCCCGCACCCCGCCCCCCCCCCCCCCCCCTCCAAAAAAAAAAAAAAAATTTTTTTTTTCCAGATTTGGATTCTTTGTCCAAATTCACTTACTAGAGAGCTCAAAATTAGATTTGTAGGGCTTGCACTTTAGAAGTTATTCACACATTTTGAAAGTTGAATTTATCGTATGCTATACATTTGTGTATATGGTGGCTGTTTGAGATATTACCTCTTTTTAGCAGTCAAGCATACTGTTTTAGTCTGAGTGTTAGATAATCATGCATCTGTTAACAGTTAATGTCAATCAGAAGCAAAAAAGAACGACAATATATTACTAATATGTGTTTTGAAGTGCACCCTTTTTACCAAGGCCCATGGGGGTCTTCGGTCGGGGGATTTGCCATCTCCTCTGATGGCTATTTTTCTTATTTCTCAACAGAAACATATGCTGTGAACCCTCATTAGAACCGTCTCACCGGTTCTAATGAGGGGTCACAACTTATGTTTTCATGCAAAAGTATGAAAATCATCCCAAAATTATCCCTGAATTATCCTTGAATTACCCCTGTTGCCTCTTCTTATCTGGAGCTCTGGTCAGAGGATAATGAGAGTCTGGCAGAGACAAATGGTCATTCAGGGGACAGCTTTATTGAGAAATAAGTAAAACTTTCAGAATAATTCTCAGAGCTCAAGGTATCAAAGAGGGAGTATTTGATGATAATTAGAGATAATTTTTCTTATTTCTCATTGAAACCATATGTTGTGACCCCCTCTTCTGAACTGTCTCATCGAGACGGTTCAGATGAGTGGTCAAAACATATGTTTTATGGAGAATTAACAAAAATGATCCCAAATAGCCCCAAATATTCCCTCTTATCTAGAGCTCTTATTCTATTCAAGACTTGGCTGGATAATTATATCAGAGGACTGGCCTGTGATGGATGTGCTCACTCAGCTGCATAGGGCTCGAACGAGGAGAGCTCTGTGAAACTATTTCTATCAGGGGCAGATCCAGGAATTTCGGATAGGAGGTCCAAATTAGCTGAAAAATATAATTAGACTAAACTTTTTTGATGACTATCAAAGTTATTGATAACCAGTATTTTATTGTTAGTGATGCAGAAATTCCTTTGCAAATTGTGCAGTATTGAATGTTCCAGGAAATTTTTGTGTTTTTTTTGGTAGTCTTCTCTATTCAGAGTATTAAGTTATAGTATTTTGCAGTCTTCATTATTCAGGCCATCTTGTAAGATGGATCTAGATTTTGGGATTGTTTTGTAAGATGGATCTATAGTTTTTGGATTGTTTTGAAAGAGAAAAACAGCTTACATCTGAAATACACAAGACCGATTTACATGATTGAGGATATTTTGGAAAGGAACAAAGTTCTTTCGTTTATAGCCAAATACATGTAAATACTGTACTTATATTTTTCAGACTCGAGGTTCATGTAGCAGTGATTGTGCCCCATGTGGTAAGGAGAGTAACGGGCAGTGTTCAGATTGTTGTATATCTCTCTCCGAGACGTGTGATTGTGATTGCTGCAAGTCAAGTTCTGGCAGCTGCTTGGACTCTGTTTGCCCTAAAAAGGTAAGAAGGAAATAAGTGATTGGAGTAACTGGTTTTAAGTGATAAATGGCTTGCAATTTTACATCCTTTTCAATAGTATTTTAGTTGTATCAGAATGATGGGAGGGTTACAATGAAAGGCTGTGTGCAATGAAATGCTGAAATTCTCAGAAAGATTTCTGCCACCAGAGGGAATTGAACCTGGACCGCTAGCTTAGCAGGCCAGCACTTTACCCACTGAGCTGCCATGCAGGTTAGACTTAAAAGGGTCAATCTTTATTGACAAGCCTGCACTAATGAAATCCATGCTGTTCATTAAATGTGTTCATTAAAAAGATACATTTAATCATAAGTGTATGTTTTCTTACTTTTGACTCGCCTGGCCCCGCGGTTATAAAACTTTTTTCATGCTCAACTCAGCTGAGCATGAATTTTTACCTGCAAATGAATAGCAAATTAGTGATAAGTACAGATGTTTTCTCGCTCAGTTTAGCTGAGTATCCAATTTTCTCTGCTTATATATATGAAAATGCAAACATAAGTTGGCATTTTCCTATTTATCAGCAGAGAAAATTTCATGCTCAGCTGAGTTGAGCACGAAAAAAGTTTTATAACCTCGGGACCAGGGCTCATTTGTTTAAAGAATTGTTAGCTTAACAAAGTTGTTTAGTTAATGATTTGTTAAGTCTTCTAGCACACATAGAATCAAGAGTGCTCATATTTTTTGCTGAAAAAAATGTACGAAACTTTTGCACTGCAAAAGTTTCTCTCAATCTTTTTTGACAAAAAATGGTAGTTGTTTTTGCCTGTAATACTTTTGAACATTTACCTTCTTGTTAACTGATGGTTTTGTAATTTTGAACAACTGGGCCGAGGTTAACAACATTTGGGTAAAGGTGCCTAATCAAAATGGCTTGTGTAAATAACAAAACTTTAGATCAACGTCTCTATCAAAAGTCTGATCAGGATTGTTTTTGTTAACATGTGGATTCTGATTTTACGTGCCTTGTGAACCCGTAATTCCATTCCCAGTCGAGCTTCAAGTGTATGGCGAAAATATAACAATGCTATTTGTCATGTATGTACGTAAAGTTATCAGTATAAACTTTCAGCTTTTTAAAAGAGGATCAGTGGAGTCGTTACCAAAACTCTTAAAAAGGCACTTTCAGAAGTTTCAAATTTTGTGACATTTCTTCCATTTCTTTTTATTTCAGAGGAAAAACTGTAGAAATATTCTTTACATACATATGAATGAAATACCATTGTTATTATTTTTGGCTAACTATTTAATGTACAGGTGGGAATGGAATTGCATGTTTACCAGCCATATGTATGGTTCTTTAGGAATGCCTAGAATGGAAAGCAAAGGCTGATCAGATGGATATGTTTAAATTTATCAGATTTGGATATCAAGATATACATGTATATGTCCTGATACAAGTTTCACCATAACGTAGCAAACAGGACAGTTTTAATTAGAGCCGGAATGTTTCTGTGGAAAATTCTAGTAACCTCATATTCATATACTGGATCCAGTGAAGTACTACTCAGAATTTTCAAAGCATTGAAACGTTATCTGGGACCTTTGAAGAACTGAAAATCAATTTCTAGACTTTTGAATATTTGTTTCATCAGGTGTACAGGTACTATGGAGTTCTTATGAATATTTCACATTTGAAGATTATACAAAACCTTCTTTTTGTGACTACAGAGATACAATGTCTTTTTCTCAACACTTTTTATGGCTAGTAGATTTTTAGTCTTTTTTATTAAATGTACCAGCGCTTATTAGTATTTGTTTGCCAAGATTTTTTTTCTGGTCTCATTTAATCATTACAATTGCACATGCACAAGAACAGAAGAAAATAATGATAGTCAGCAATCAGTTTACTCTATTATTATCCTGAATAAATACAAGTATTGATGGACAGACTTAGTCAACTATTTGGAAAAGTAATTACATGCAATTAAATTACAATAACAATTCACCAATGATGGAAAGAATCTTTTACTTGCAAAGCAAAAAACTGAGACAAACAAAACTGAGATAAACCTCACGCAAATACCTTATGGATATGTTATTATATAAAAGTGAGACAAGCTGTACTTGTTCCTTTTTTTGTTGTTGCTCAAATGAGTGTTATAAATCAGTACTCTACCTGATGTGAAATAAAATGACCTAATGCTACGAAAACATTATATGTATTATCAGAGGATGCTTTTTATTTCAGAAAATCAGTTGTGTTGATATCATTTTATGTCAGTGCTGTGCCACGCCTGGAGATCAACCCTGCTGTTTTTCGGTTAGTTAACTTGTTTATTGTTCTAATTACAGAGCTCTAGATAAGAGGGGGTATTTGATGATAATTGAGGGATAATTTTCTTTATTTCTCATTGAAACCATATGTTGTGACCCCTCATCTGAACCGTCTCATCGAGACGGTTCAGATTAGGGGTCACAATATATGTTTTTATGCAGAATTAACAAACATTATCCCTAATTATCATCAAATACTCCCTCTTATCTAGAGCTCTGTAATTCATTTATTGTTGTGATTCAGTTGCTGTATTTATTTGTCTAAGACACTGTTTTTCCCCTCTAAAATGGCTGAAAATAATTATGTAAATCAGCTGCACAAACTCTATCATAAGATTAGCTTACCCCTCCTTTGCAGTTGTTTTGGAGAGGAAAAAACATGTCTTATAACTGAATAAATACAGTAATATTCAGAAATTCTTAACTGCTGCTTAACAAATGTTTAAACAAGTTCTGTATTGAAACAGGAAATTTCTGCTTGAGGCAGCAAAAAATTGTACAATAGAGACTCATTACTATGCTGGAAATTTAATTTTTTTGTGCACATTATTGTATTAGATTTAGAATAGACTACAAAGGAATATACTAAAACTAACTTCCAATCAATGCCTTGTTTGTAGCATTATTTTTGTATAGAAGAAACAAATCCAAGAAAGTTATGGAATATACAGTACTGTACACTTTTCATACAGGTGTATAATATTGTTGACTGCCATCCACAATTACACAACTGAAACTAAGTAGTTCCAATAAAATAAGGAAAAAATATTTAATTAAAAACAACAACAACAACAAAAAATGTGGCTGTTTAGATGTTGGTTTTAGTATACAGGTATAAAGCAGATGAGCAATAAATGTTTATTTGCCCCATATTCCTTTGAAATTTTGTCTATATTAAATTGGGATCGGTTTATTATGCAGGTCGTTTCTATGGATCCAAAAATAGCATATAAAAAGGATAATTTGGTACTATTATTAATCACTGTTTATTCCTGAGATAAAAGAGTGTTTTTCTCCCAACAAATTAGATATATATATAAACAATTAATTATATTGTAAGATTTGTAAATGATTGAGTCTCATAGATCTATGCCATTATAGATAGACAAAACATTTTATATGATGCATGTACTACAATTGTTTGACAAAATCTGCCTTTAGAACAGAAGCCTTCATATCTTTAAGAAGCATGTAAGACAATTGTGACAATTGTGTGATTGTGTACCGTTTCAGAGACTTGTTAAACATTTGTTTTACAGCTTTAGTTGTTGGTTCAGATTCATCATTTTTTTGTGGTAGATCCACCTACATCTGACTCTGACTTAAATTTTATGGTTCAGTATGTCCCCCCACCAAAGGTGAGGGGGGACATATTGGTTTCAGTGCGGATCCCGTCGGCGTCGGCGTGACAGATTTCTTGTATGCGCGATACCTCTTGAACCAATGGATATATTATTGGGACAAGTTTAAGAGCTGATTAGATTTTGGTTACCTTGACCTCATTTTCAAGGTCACTGGAGGACTTAGATGACAATTTCTTGTATGTCCAATATCTCTTGAACCAACTGATGGGATTTCACCAAATTTGCATGGATATATCATCTGGACAAGTTTAAGAGCTGATTAGATTTTCGTGACCTTGACCTCATTTTCAAGGTGACTGGGTGTCGGTGTGACAGATTCTTGTATGCGCGATATCTCTTGAACCAATCTATGGAATTTCACCAAACTTGCATGGATATATCATTGGGACAAGTTTAAGAGCTGATTAGATTTTGGTGACCTTGACCTCCTTTTCAAGGTCACTGGAGGACTTAGATGACAATTTCTTGTATACGCAATATCTCTTGAACCAACAGATGGAATTTCACCAAACTTGCATGAATATATCATTGGGACAAGTTTAAGAGCTGATTAGTTTTTGGTGACCTTGACCTCATTTTCAAGGCCACAAGAGGACTTAGATAAGTGAGAATTTCACTAAAGTTGATAATATCTCACTAGCCTTGGCTTGATTTCCACTTTTCTTTCGTAGATATACCTTTGGTACAATCTCAATAGATTACTTTGACCCTATTTTCACAGTCAAAAGCTAACTTACAAATCCTTTTATCTCTTAAAAATGAGTTTTATCTTTAGCCAGTTGATGGATATCCATCAGACTTGCATGAATATATTGTTGTGACAGGTTTAAAACATGTTTAGTACATGTAGTTGGTGACTTTCACCCATTTGTCAAGGACATAGTTTTCCATGTAGGATGCCTTTAGAATCTGAGGATGGATTTTCTGTAAACTTGCATAGATCTTTTATTTGTACAGGCTTTTTTATTTATTAGAGAAGATGGGAAATGGGCTGGTGGGGGGACATCAGTTTTTCTCTGAAAAACATTTCTAGTTGACTTTATATTACCCCGACTCAGCTTTTTGTGTTAAGGTCTATTTCTAAAAGACTATGAAAGTTTGATATATAGTGCATGGTCAGTGCAGTTATCTTGTTGAGAGCTTAATTCTGAAAGCAACGACCCACATCTCATAGGGGCCAATATGTTATGACGTATCGATTGTTTTATGCTTAAGGACATAATGATATTTGTCAGTCCCTATATTGTTCAGGGTCAAGATACTAGGCATAGACGTGCATCTGGACAAGAGCATTTAATCACCCTTACTAACTTTTGAATTTAAGATATACTATGCAAAATGAATTTAGCATTGGTTTTGTATGTGTCAGGCCCACCATATCAGGCTTTTATTGTCACTATATTCAAGATAAAAAAGCTGATTGTCTGAGATGGATTGCCAGGTAAAGAAATGAAGAAAAGCCAATCACAGGGCTTGTTCTGACGTGACGTCAGTTTCAAAGACCATTGTTCATAAAGAAAAAAATATGTGCCAAAGCCAAAATCATATTGACCGAATAATATGGCTACTTAAATAAGGGAAAAACAACATTTGAAAATGCTACGAGTTTGAGGTTTACAAACTTGGCATATTCAACATTTTTTTCCTTAATTCTGGATGTATACTGGCTGAAAACCTTTTTTCTAGTCAATATTTCTTAATTCTTTGGTATCTTTCAACAAAAAATTTCTGAAAGATTTCTGTTTCTGTTTTGATTCTCGTAACGACGGTGTCCAAGTTATTTCCCGGCTATTTAGCTTGAGGCATATGTCAACGACTTATGTCATCCTTGTAGCAACTTTACAGTAAAAATTGTTATGGTGTGGTCTTAAATCTTAGCCTATTAACTGGTTTCTATTAGGTTTTGATTCTCCATTGATTAAACTCTAGCTACTGGTCTCTTCCTTGCAATTTGATTTGTTCAGTACTGCACTGAGTGTTTAGAAAAGTTGCAAAACATAAACAATTTGCATAGTATAAAATTTAACCCATCATTGGTTCCGTCATATTTGTTAACCCCTGCTTAGGTATTGGGGCATAATTCATTCACGCACTCTTATTGAAAAGAACATAACAACATTGTTCACTTTCAGATTTGACCTACATTAAAGGCTTTGGAGACTTCATGAAATTGTTTAGTTTTCCTGAAAATGATAGCCTTTAAATTATAATGAGCTTATTTTAGTGTTCGAATATAATCTTTTTGAGAATTTGTTTTCAAAGGCAATAAGGAGAGCTTATGCTATACCCTCAGAGAACGCCTGCTCAGTTCCTGTATTTAGTCTCATTTTTCAACAACTGTACGGCCTAAGTTATATGTGACCAACACATACATCTGCATTAAAGCACGTGCTTGCATAACAGGATGCAGATTGTATCAAATGCTCTTACGATTTCTCAATATTTTTGTCATTATAGTGTCAGACTTTGTCATCTTGCAGGAAATTTTAGATAGAAAAAAATTAGAAAAATCACTTGTACTAACATAAGATAAATAATTGCAGATAAAATAGTTACAAAGTCCTGAAGCTTCACTTCTTAAATTATCTTACAGCCCATAGTAAACTTCGTTGCAGGTTTTTATCTTTATTGTAGATGTTATATGCTTTTGATTAAGAATATTAGCTTTGTAAACATTCATTTAACTCTTATCAGTTGATGACACAAACGTCATATATTAGGTGTTCCAGAATATTTGGTTTAACAAATTTTATTTCTTAAAATTACAATAAGACGTTTAAACAGAGCATGTGAACATTTTAAGGATCAGAATGGAAGCTAAAGCTGTAAGTAAGCTGTATTAAGATAAAGCAATTAGAATTTCCCAAGGCTCTGCACATATATGGTTATTTGATTTTCATTAGAAAAGCTAAATGGCAGATTTGGAAGATTTTAGAAAACAATAAAGAAATGACTTACTGTTTTGCTGTTGTAACTAGATATCATACACTGGCATATCAGGAATTATTTTCAACATGTTTATTTATGCTCATCCAGTGTTTTGAAGACTGTAGTGGTGTTCAAGGTCAAACGCCTGTCCGATAAGTCTCATACACTCATGTCTCCATCTTGTTCTGTAAGTATTCTTCTTCTGGTCTGCCTGTTTGTTAGTGTAAACTGATGGCAGCAGAGGCAAATATCGTTGACATCTAGAAAATAACAAGCAAAAAAAAAGTATGGTGAAAGCAGAATTTTGGCCGGCAAGCTCTGTCATTATATATGTTTATTACTCTTTGTGATCACATTAAAGTGTACATAGATAAGGTAGAAGCTGCGACACAGGTTTTCAACTCATATTTGGATAACAAAATCCTGTTTATATGTTTTTTGATCTGAGCATTTACTTTTGCAGACATTATAAATTGAGCGCTATGAAACTGGACCCTGGGGGCTTTCACGTACACAGATTGAGGATTTTATCTAGATTGTGTAGATGTAAAGTGTGGCTTTCATCTGTCGATTTTCGGGTACGAATAAGCTACCTTAGAATGCTGCATGTATTTTGTTGGTTGGAGACTTTCATGGGGCATTCCTCGGAGAGCCAGATTAAAACAGAACTGTAATGAATGTAGCATACAGCAGCACATAAAATAGAAAGATACACCGCTGCAGAATCATGCTTCAGCAATTTTAATTTAATTGATTTATCGTGCAACAGTAAGCTGCTATATTGGTTTAGTTTAGCCACAATAGTCGTATGATAAATGCGTTTATGCCTTTATTTGCCTCTGTTGCCAAGCCTACTGACTTCAGGATCAAGCCATAGTAGATGTTTAGTAGCTTTACTAGAGTGATTTAACACATAGACCCCTGTATACTATAGCTAGCTAGCTTTAATAAATCACTGGTAACTAACTTTGATTTCTTTGCTTTCACAGACACTTTTCAGTTGCATTACTGATGCATTGTTTCTTGTTTCTAGATTTCACTTAAAACTGCATAAGTGCACCAGAATTTTAACTAACAATATTTTCTTTATTTCAAATATTGTATTGTGTGAAAGTCGATTAGAATATATATAAGTTTTTATTGAAATTAGAAAGCATGTATGTAAGTAGTAATATCTGTGACATACGAAATACTTAAATAACAAAAGTGTTTGGCTAGACTTGTGTTATTTCAGAGAAGTTGGCATGACAAAAGTTTTTCATACTATTTTCATATATTGTCAATCTTGACGTTGGCCATATTTTTTTGGATGCAGATCTTGTGACTGCAAATCCTCCTTCCGTTTGCAGCCGATTTTCATGAAAATTTTGTGGTAATTTTATCACTAGAGAAGATGATCAGTTGTATCAGAGTAATGTTTTAATCTTTTCTGTCAAATATAAAACCATTAATCTGTCCAATAACTTAAATGGTGGCTGCATCTCTTCTTCAGGTTTAAGCTATTTGTTATAAACTTTTAGGACATTGTTTACAACGTCTGAAGTAATATCATATTGTATGTTCGAACCTTGTTTTGCAGACCTACTGTCTTTGATCAGTCTAGTAATATTCATCTCGTAACCACAATTCCTTTTACATTCAGAGAACCTTCAGGATACTTTAATTGCCATCTGAAGTGGATTATAGCTCATCAGGGTGGTGATAAATATTTTCTTCCGGAGTAACACTCCTTTATGAGACAGGCCATGTAGACTGTATGGCTACAGGCCTTCTTCTTCTTTCGATGTCTTGTGTTGGCTGGGTATCTTCATCAATATTCCTTAAGTTTCACAGATATTCATGGAATCTGCAAGAATCTGTTTAAACCTTTTCTTCCGGAGTAAAACTCCTTCATGAGACAAGCCATTCAGACTGTATGGCTGCAGGTCTTCTTCTTCTTTCGATGTGTCTTGAATTGGCTGGATATCTTCATCGATATTCCTTCAGTTGCAAAGACTTTCGTGGAATCTTCAAGAAATTGTTTCTGTCATCTGAAATTGATCATATTTTATCAATTAGACCTTTTTCTACCAAAGATACAACTTGTAGGTTGCTGTAAATCTTAAGTAAGCAAAATTTCCATTTGTATTTAAATGATTTCCAAGATAGTTCAGTTAGTTTCTTTCAATGGAGTTTCCGATAGGAACTTAGTAGTATTTGTGAAAATTATTGAATATAACACAACCATTTTCAGCTGGCCTGTACGAAAGTACAGGGGGCTATTGTTGTCACTTTGGCGTGGGCGTCACACTTTAAAGTTTTACGTTAATCTCTTTCATTTTTAAGTTTCATGTTTTATGTTTTACCTTATGTATGTTCTTATTATTTTTGGTTCGGTTTGGGTTGCTGAGTGGCCACCTTTTGGGAACAAGCTGCTCACTCGGTTGGCCATATGTTCTCTGTATCTTGATTATTTGTAATCTTAGTTGTTTCCAACTATGGTTTGAGGGCTGGATTTGGATTTTGATTGTTTCAGTTCCTGGTCTTTGCATACTTTTTACTTTCATATCTCAACAACCACTAGCCGGAACCTTTTTATATTTGGAATATAATCATAACATAGCATAACCTTCTATTTTATAACACCATACACCTGCATGGGGTCTTGGGGTCGGGCATAGAGGTCAAAATTTAGGTCTCAGTCACCTTAAAGTTTTACGTTAAAGTTTTTTTTAAAGCTTCATATTTCAACAGCCACTTGCCAGAACCTTTTTATATTTAGAATACAATCCTATCATAGCATATCTCTCTATTTTGTAACACCATACCCCTGGGTGGGGTCTTGGGGTGGGGCAAAGGGGTCAGAATTTAGGTCACAGACACTAAAGTTTTACGTTAAAGTTTTTTTAAAGTTTCAAATCTCAAGAGCCACTGGCCAGAACCTTTAGATATTTGGAATATAATCATATCATAGCATAACCTTTTAGTCTGTAACACCATCCCCTGGGTGAGGTCTTGGAGTGGGACATAGGGGTCAAAAGTTAGGTCACAGTCACTTTAAAGTTTTATGTTAAAGTTTTTAAAAGTTTCATATCTCAGCAACCACTGGCTAGAACCTTTAGATGTTTGGAATATAATCATATCATAGCATAACCTTTCATTACATAACACTATACCTGAGGGTCGGCCCGTGAGGTGGGACTTAGGGGTCAAAAATTAGGTTACACTCACTTTAAAGTTTTGTGACAAAGTTTTTCAAACATTCATATCTCAGCAACCACTGCCAGGAAGCCTTTCATATTTGGAACATAATCATATCACAGCATAACCTGTCATTTCATAACACTATACCCCAGGATCAGACCCTGAGGTGGCTTAGGGTCAATAATTAGGCGACACTCATTTTAAGATTTTCAATTAAATATATTTCTTTTCCTCATGATTGGATTCTTTTGATATTTGCGCTGTAGTTAGATATTAATTCAAAGTTTTACCCCACTCATTGACCCTGAGGTCAAGGTCATGGACTTAGAAATTTGGCGTTTTGTTAAAGTACTCTGATAGCATACTGTTCCATAGTGCTTGGGATGGATTTAATTTGAACTGATGTTAGATATTTGCTTGAGTTTTCACAAAATACTATCCCCACCCCACTGGGTAACTCTTAAGCCAAGGTCATTGATTTTATAAATATGTTGACAATACTTGGACATGCTTGCATGAAGTGCAATCCATACCGACAAATGCCTGTGAGATGGGCAAGCACCAGTTCAGGCGAGATATGCTGTCAGGCGACAGCTCTTGTTAAGTTCATCAAGTGATCAGATGCCTCCCTTTAGGGTCATGGAATTTGATCATCACTCAACTTGTAGCCTCGGAATTCAAAATTCATATTACCTCGTTAAAAGCCTGTGTATGCTATTTGGCATTTTGCCTTTTGCCATTTATTATGTGTGTAAATGTAATACTTATAGCTTATACAATCCAAATAGCATTAACAGATCATGGAAAATCCTACATTGACAGTTTGTTTAATCAAATGATTTTCCAAACAGCACTGTTTGTCATTGTGGTTGCCTGAAAACGATAGTGTTGTAGTATTTGTTGTGCTGGAATTATTGTCTTGCATGCTAAAACCTGATGTGTGCTTGTATGTGCATGTTAATTTTGTTTTATATACAGATGCATTGTGGGAGGCAGTGGTAAATGAGGGTTGAATATTTGGTTTAGATGCATGGTTAGTTGCTCAACGGTTTACGTAGCTATTAAAATTTTGCCCGCTTTATGATTATAATAGTCTGTTCTTAAATGATAACGCCTTGAAGAGAAATACCAACAATAAGATATGATCAAAGTTCCAGCAAAATTAGCATCTTTTAACATAGAAACCATGCATGTTTAAACCATTTTACTACCGAAACAATACCACAGTGTGATGGCTTCAATGAACCATTCTTAGCAAATTACCTCCTACCACGTGCAAGCTTGTATTGTAGAATTGGTTGTAAGTTTTTCCTCTAGCTGTTTCTAATAGATTCGAAGGACCAAACATGACCAATTTTCACGATGTGTATTGCACATTGTCCAACATTCTCGTTCAGAAGAGCAGAAGTTGACAAAACTGTAAGTTTTCATTTCCGTCGGGATTAATTTGGATTCCATAAAGCCTCATTTAATTGCTTTCAAGTGTTTCCCATAGGAACTTTGCAGTTCAATTTCAGCCAATTTTTGTCAAAGTTAATGAATTGACCACAACTGTTTGATCAGATGCTTTCTGTCAGAGGTATGGCATTAAATCGTCACTCAACTTGTAGCCTCGCGGAATTTTAATTACACTACCCAGTTAACAACATTGGCATGCTATAGACACGTTTTGCTTAGGCCTCTTATTATGTGTTATTGTTATATAAGCTTTGCAATCCGAAAAACATGAGCTGATTAAGGCGTGGTCATTGAAAAAGCTAAATTGATAGTTTATGTTAGCGAATGTTTTTCCAAACAGCACTGTTTATCATTGTGATTGGCTGTAGACGGTATTGTTGTAGTATTATTGTCTTGCATGCATGCATGTGCATGTTAATTTTGTTGTTTATAGATGTATTGTGAAATGAAGTGACACAATTTATGATTGGATATATGTGGTCTAGATGCAAGAAAAGTTTTTATTGTTTACGTAAAGCTATTTAAAATTCTGCCCGTTTTGGACGATTATAGTTGTCTGCTCTTAATGATAATGATTTGAAGAGGAATACCAACAATAGGTGTTGTCCCAAATTGAACAGATTTTCTAACTTTTTAGCATGGAATCCATGTTTAGATTATTGCATTTCACTGTCGAAACAAAACTACAGCTTCCATGAACAATTTTAAGCAGAATGCATCTCATACCACACATTAAAGAACTTGCGGTGTTTTTCCCCACCTATCACTGATAGTATCCAAAAGGCAAACATAATTAAGTTTCGTGTTGTGTATTGATTATTGCCGATAATATTCAGTCAAAAATATTTGCAATTTTGCAGTTTTACCATATACAGTATAGAACTAGAGTATCCAAACTTTTGCCTCGTCAAGTATACCAGTTTGAATTTGTTTCAGAATCTGTTCTTAATCTGGAAGAAAAGTTAAGTACGAAAACTTAAAAAACAAGTTTCATACAGTTGCCCTACATAAACTGAACACAACATAAATTTAGCAATACCAGCCCATGTTGTGATAAACTTTTGCTATATACAAATTAGGAGGTCATTCGAACGACAACATACAAGTTGCAGTTGTTTCAAATGAAGATCGTTGTTTTGGTAACTCTTAAGCTAACATTATTTTACCCCCGACATACGAAGTATGTCAGGGGGTATGTAGTTTTTGTCATTCCGTCTGTTCATCCATCGTTTAGCCTTCTGTCCGTCCATCAGTCTGTCTATTTGTCAACTTTTACGTCAAAGTTTTGCGTTAAACCTTTTTTGATTGCCCATTTCTCTTTTACCACACATCAGATTCTTTTTATATTTGGTTCATGATATCTCTATAGCATTACCTTTTGATATAAACTATCTAAGACCCTGGGTAAAGCCTTAGGGTGGGGCCAAGAGTCAGAAATTAGGACAAAGGAATTTTTATTATGTCAAAGTTTTGCGTTAAACCTTTTTGATTGCTCATATCTCTGTAACTGCTTTGAAGATTTCTTCCATATTTGGTTGATGATATCTCTATCGCATTGCATTTGATATGAACTACCTAAGCTTCTGGGTCAGGCTCAAGGGCGAGGCCAGGGGTCAGTAACTGGGACTTAGCCATTTGTTGTAGTTTTTATTTCTATTGTACTATTTCAGATATGCTTGAATGGATCTTAATGATGCCTGACTAGGTTTATTTCATACTAGTTTACATCATCTGGATGCTGCTGCTGACCAAAGGTCAAGGTCATAGCCTTTATAATTTGTGCATGTATAACATTTGCATTGAGGCTTTGCGTTGAACATATATGCTTTCAGTAGGAAGTGGCACTGGTCGGGGCTTTACTTGCTCATTTGCTCTAGTTTTACTGTCGCCGAGAGTTTTGGTTGCTTTTGTATAAATTCCAACTAAAATCTATGTTTGCCTCACTGGTTCGCTGGGTGTAATTTAACAAAGGAAGATCTAGAAAAATAAATAGTATAAGTTATAGAAATAAAAACAATAAATAATATTTAAAAATATGCATTAGAATTTTTATACTAGTTTAAAAGCAAAGTTTTAAGTGGCATGTTATAAAGGATCTGTAGCATTTGTTAGAACTACTACTTAGTGTAACCTCTCTCTAGCATTATTTCGTTGTAGTATATCTTTGTAGTTTTTCATGCAGGCACTGAAAGCGTGTTTTATTCTTAAATTTCCTTAAAAGTTGCTTATCGTTCAAGCGATGTTCCAGTATATTTGTGTTTGCTAGATAAAGTCAAACCTGTGAAAATGACATTTTTTTAATTGTTTGAAACATGTTTTTGTAAGTGGCGTCTTGCTTTTGGTATTGTTCTAATTAGTTTAAATGAAAAAAAAAAATAAAAAAATGATTTCTTGTTCTTCTGAATGGCGTTTTACAATAAATAGTTGATTTTTGCAGTGTCATTACTTGACAAGGTACAAAATTACATTTGGATGGCCAGCACGTGGAAGGGTCATTAATTGTGCATTTGAATAAAGAAAGATACTACATTCGCGTATACCACTTGTTCAAAACGAACGTTTTTGTTCATCAGCAAAATAATAGCATCTCCAAGTAATTTGCATCAAACTGCATGTGCAGATTTTCAGATTGTTTTGGTATCATATTTATGATATTCTGATTTTATACATACGAGAAGCTGGAAACTTTTAGTTTCCAAAAATACTCTTTTTCGAACATCAGTCAGTTATTAATGATGTTATTAGAGTTTTAAAAGTTAGCAATAAATTGACGGCAATTTCTTCAAATTAGTTAATATTCAGTGTTGATTATTTTAAGCGCAAAAGACCAAATTTTAATATGAAAACGGTTTTGGAAATCCGTGAAGGTCTACGTTTAGAACAGCACATAACCAGGACTTATTTATTAATGCAAATAATTTAATTTAGGCATGAACATTTACAAGCGTATCAAATGATAGAATATGGTATTCTGCCTAAACCGCCACTCCAGTGCATTACATTATCTTAAATTTACAGTTGTGTTTAAGGTACGTTTATATCTTTCACTTTACTGAGTACTTACTATTATTGTTATCGATTTAAGCAATAGTTAAGTGAAATCGATGTTTCATCAAAGGAAAAACACGTCTCAGCGAGGCATTAAAACAGCAGGGAACACAGAATGTTATCTACATAGTAGATGATAATTGTTTTTAAGGGCCCAATGCTGCGTAGCACATCATTTTCATTTTTTTCTATGCGCTGTATTGATACATATGAACTGTTGGTTAGTCTGACAGAAGAATAAAATCAGATATAAAATTGAGTTAGCCATCTAAAACGTGTCAGATCTGCTGCGACTGCAGTGTCATATAGACAATTGAGTTAGCTTTGTAAAACATGTCAGAACATTATTCAGTCACAGATTTGCTGCGACCGCAGTGTCGTCTAGACAATTAAGTTAGCTTTGTAAAACATGTCAGAACATTATTTAGTCACAGATTTGCTGCGACCGCAGTGTCGTATAGACAATTGAGTTAGCTTTGTAACGTCATTCAGTCGCAGATCTGCTGTGAACGCTGTCGTATTGATGATACGCATGCACGTCTTTTTCAGCAAGGTTTGGCTTTATCGCTGTCAGCTTTAATACTCATGTAAACTAACATAGAGTTCATGAGGAATCAGTTGGCTATCTCTTCTCAAATTTCTTATTATCATATGAATCAGCTCATTGTTTATTTTGACTCTTAAATTGTTTATTTTGACTCTTAAGTCGCCAAAAAGGAAAACAATGGAAATTTGCAAACATCCTTGATCAAGATCAGGCAGCTAATGATGAGCCGTCTCATCTGGAGATACACTGTTTGCCCTATGGTTTTTAATTTTCAATATATATATAGCTTGAACGAAAGTTTGTTAGAAATTGTGCGCTTTAAGGGTGATAAAGATTCTTTAGAAAATGTTAACTGAGATACCAAGGAAAACGCTATATGCAATCATCAGTAGTTTGGCAAATTAGGAAATCTGAATATTTAAATATTATACTGAGGATTCATTTGAGAACTTAGTGGCACTAAAATATCAGGTAGAAAAAAAAAAAAAAAAAAAAAAAAAAAAAAACACCACCACATTGCGGTGTATGTATTGGTCCCAGATTGAAAAATCATCAAACAAATCTAGAGCTCGATGGTGACCTTAAATCATAGAAACAATCTTTTAGGATGCTTCATTACCAGAGAAGCAGATGAGTTTGCGCGCATCTTTTCGAAGCTAAGGAGAGCTTATGCTATACCCCCCGGCGTCGTAGTCTGAGTATGCGTCAGCGTTCGCGTACCCATCCGTGATTTCCTTAACCAATTTCACCCATTTGCGTTTAGGTCTTTTGCTCACAAAGTATAAGAGCTAGCGTAATAAAACTTGATACACACTTGAATCAGCACATCATCACCCCCATCCTTACACGCTTTATGACCTTGGCCTACTTCTCATGGTCTACTGACTTTGAATAAATTTAGGGTTAATGTATGTTAAGCATTTATGTATAAGTCAGTTTCAAATTAGCTATAAGGGTTAGAGTCATGATATTTGGTCAGCATTTGCATCTTGGCTAGATCATCAGAGAGTAATCAACTATGTAGGTCAGTGACACACTTTTTTACGCTTCACTGACTGCTATTGTTCAGCCCCTATATGGGTTACAGTCATGATACTTTGCACACATTTACATATAGACTTAAATATTTCATCAGCATTATCCTTGTCTGGTTACGACAAATAAGTTTTGCTTCATTGACTTTATGGTTCGCTTCACTGGTTTTATGACATTTGGCAGTCTCTGTATGGGTTAGGGCCATCATATATGGCACATACTTACATATGGACTAGATCATTTCACCGCCACCATCCATGTATGGATTTGACATACATGTATATGTTTTGCATCATTGGCTTTATGATGCGCTTTACTACCTTAATGCTATTTCTCAGTCCCTATTTGGGCTAGAGCCATGATACTTGGCACACATCGACATATGAACAGGACCATTTTAACACCATCATCCATGCATGGACTCGCCCTTTATATTTGCTATATTGACTTCATGATACCCTTCACTGATTTTATGATATTTCTCAGTCCCTATATTGGTTAGAGCAAAGAAACTCGGCACACAGTTATATATGGACAAGAACATTTAAACATCATCATTTATGTATTGATTTGATCTATCTATAATGCTTCACTGACCTTATCATATTTCTCAGCCTCTCTGGACAAGAGCCTTTCAACACTGTCGCTGTGAGAGTCAAGCTTCCGTTAGGTGCACTTTGTTGTCTTTTGACAACTCTTGTCAATGATAATACTTGGAAAGTTTCCATTTTTCTCTATACACACATATGTTATGTCCTCTCCAAAGAACCGTTACGGCCTGCCACGGCGCTTATAACAAATGGCTACACCATATCTCATTATTGCACCATAAACAAGGATATAATTGTAAGACTGAAAGAGGGTTGTCACATGACGACTTTCTTTATATCAACAGATACGCCAAGAAATGTCCTCTAAGAGGTCATGATAGGTGCCCCAATGTTTTCACTAATTTCAAATACTATTGATCTGCTGTTTTTGAATAAAATAACCAAGTGCGGGAATGGGTATTTTTAATTTGATAGAACAGTTTTGGTAATAAAATTAATGCATGTAGTATCTTCTTGAACCTTTCGTTTTCCCTTCCTTATGGACTCTATGTGGGTGGTCGAAGTAAATTAATAAGGGTTCTCGCTGCAACAAAATGTTAGTCACTGTCCCACGATGGAAATAAGGAGGTCCATGTGACCCCATGTTGGATCGGCAAAGCAAAGCCTCCTGTGAAGTCACATGCCTACTGTATTTCCATAGAGTGTCAGTGACCGACCTGCCGTAGAGAATGATAGAAAAAAAGCGAATCAACAGAAATTACATCAAGCTTGTCGTTAATATGCCAGTCACTGATGAATTGATACTAGTTTTCATTTCTATTCATCTTGTAGTGTAGCTCAGAATGTGTGTGAGCCGCGACACGAGAAAACCAACAATGTGGTTGTGCGCCCAGCGCAGACTCAGATCAGCCTAGGCATCCGCCTAGTCTGATCAGACTGTTCGCTAAGCGCTTAAAGGGTAGCTAAAGGTCTAAGTCACCTCCATGCGGACAGCGAAGACTCTGATCAGACTGGGCGGATGCCCAGGCTGATCTGAGTCTGTGCTGGGCGCACAACAACATTGTTGGTTTTCTCACGTCGTGGCTCATATGTAGTTTGTGGGAGTGACTAATAACACAGTCTTCTCTTGTTTCCTTCAGCACGGGTTGCTTAGCCACTTTGTGTTTGTTCTCCGTTTCTAACTGGGACGACATGAGTGTATGTTTCTTGTATAAATATACTGGAACAGCCATATTTTTTCAAAGAACGATAATTATCCTTTTTTATATAATTTGGCATATCTTTCCTATTTCAGTTTATGTTTATTTAAGAATATTATTGTTAGTTTTTGTGTAATAATCATTCCTATAATTTCATTTTATATGAAGAATGTGTCAGGATGTAAATGTAATAATATTGCTATGTGACGTAAACGGGACCCTGTTAATATGTGTTACTGGTTCACATTTATTTAAGCGTATCTATTTCCCTTTGATTATCATTATTGTAAATGTACATTTATCTTACTGAATCAAAGGCTGAAAGAACGTACGTCCGTCGTCGGTGTCAGTGTTAGAGATCTCTTCACTCAAACGACTTAATATCTGATTGAAACTAAATTGCATTTGGAGTATCATTATGCGAGTCTTCTAGTCTTCCGAAACTAAATAAAATCGAGTTCGGCTGTCGTTAGTCCGTTACTAAATTAGACGAGAGGCATTAAGGTTTTAGAATATAGGCAAATAATTCAGATAGGCCAGATGAAGACAGCGGCGAAAATCATGCCAACTTTGTATAACACTGGGTTCGAGGTTATAAAACTTGAGAATAATCTCACACTCAAAATAAAGAACACTGATTGGCTGCTTTCGAGCATCTGCGGTACTTTTGTTGCGGTTGCATTTGTTTAGTGTTCGGTGCTGTTTAATTTATTGTGTTCTCAGTTTAATCCTTCTATCATAAAAATAGAAAAATAGGTAAAAATAATTGTTAAATGTTTTTCATAGAATTTGCTTAGTCCGTTGTAGCCCGTCTGTCGGTCTAAATTATTTAGTTCAATAAAGATAGCTGAGTTGCCATCTATTTGGGAAAGAGCTGCTGACTCGGCTTATCACTTGTAATTTATTGTTTGTTGGGATGTCTTTGTCAATCTTTCCCTTTGATGTTGGGGACAGGGTTTGGGATCTGATTCAGTCAGTTCCTGAAGTGTAGTTACTCTTTAAATTTGAGAATGTACTCAAGTTTTATAACCTCTGGGCCTGGTTTGCCATGGCAGAGAACGATATAGTGTCAGTTATTCGAAATATATTTTGATACATATGCTTATGGCGAAGTCAACACTTCATGAGCTAATAGTTTACAGTATTTTTCTGGTAGTGCGGACTAAAATGCGCCTTATTATCGAACATACGAGGGTCCTGCAAAAAGTTTTGTCACATATAGGATTCCGTACCGTCCTTTGTATTGCCAAAAGAACAACCAGTACAAGGAAGATGCATGGCGTATGCTATTTTTTTTTTAATTCCAGTTGGTCAGTCGTTTAGGTGCCATGTTCGTCTGGTCACTCAGTCTTTGAACGCCTCTATTAGCACTGAAAATGTTTTATTACAAGAAGCGTCTAAACAAAAGGTGGTCAGGGCTTCGTCTGATTCATGACAACGCCTTCTCCCACAAGGCTTTCTCGGAGTCTGAAGACTATTATGTTGTAAACCATCCACCTTACTCACTAGACATGAGTCCATGTTACTTCTTTGTATTTCCAAGGCTTAAGAAAATACTTTCAGGGAAGGAATACTATTCCAGAAGTTCTCTTGGCAGTGCTATATTTCAGAGTCGCATGCAGGTACCAAAGAAAAAAGAAACGACTGTTTAAATGAGCCGCGACACGAGGAAACCTACAAAGTGGTTGTGCGCCCAGCGCAGGCTCAGATCGGCCTGGGCATCGGTCCAGTCTGATCATAGTCTTCTCCCAGCGCTTAAAGGGTAGCTAAGTGTCTAAACTACCTCCGTGCGGACAGAGAAGACTCTGATCAGACTAGGCGGATGCCCAGGCTGATCTGAGTCTGCGCTGGGCGCACAACCACTTTGTTGGTTTTCTCGTGTCGCGGCTCAAAGGCATTCCATGACTTGGTAAAAAGGTGCAATTATTTGTTTCGGTAAAGGAGAATACTTCGAAGCTTTGTACTAGAGAGGCTTTGATAAGACACTTCAGTTAAGAAATCCATCCCTAATGACAGAATTTTTTGCAGGACCTTCGTTGAGAGTCATATTACGCTGCCCACTTTCCAGTTTTTCAGCCGCAGACTTGTTTATCTTATTTTCTCGGTTTGCATTCGTATAATGTTTATAATGATAGTACACGCATGCAACGTGGCTTTGTGACGCACCAGGCAGGGGGGATATCTTAAAATACTTCTCCTGTCTTCGATATATTTTATTATATGTTTTATTAGAAAAAAAAATGAATTTCACACAAAAGATGATATGTCTATGTTAAAATTTTGTAAATTTGGACTTATCTTCTTGCATATGACGAAAGTTCAGTTTTTGTTGAATGTATAGGGTAATTTAACTAAAATCAAATAAACTTTGTGTTTTTCATCATTGGGCAAATTACATTTCTTGTAGCAAAATAACCCTTGTTCGTTGTTGAATTTTACATGGATATCTTGCAGTTATGCCCATGTTGCGATAGCAGTTGCGATTGTTGTACATGCGAATGTGAGTCACTCAAGTGTTGTTGTCTTGAGGTTCGCCTGGTGTCCAAAGCTGATAGTATAAGAGATAGCACCGGCTCTTCAAATCCAGGAAATTCGACAGAGCGTACATCTAGCATCACCCCAAGAAGCCGAACCAGGGTTAGGTCGATAAGCGAAGTATCGCCACCTCTTACACCTGTCACTTCAAGATCGACAAGTCGAGTGGAACTTATTTCATCGAGAAGCTCAGTTGATAGATCAAAACCAGTGTTGACTAAGAAAAAGAGACCCCCTTTAACTAAAGCTTCAAAGTCAGAAACTGCAGTGCAAGACGAAAAACGAACTGAAATAAATTCTGAAAGACAAATGGTAAAATCGCATTCAGTGCCTTCGCAGCCTAGACTTCCTTTGAGAAGACAGGAAAGTGTTGACGAATCTAAGGCAGTTGGTGCTAAACCTAAGGTGAAGGAGCGGAAGACAAGTGAATTGAAAGAAGTTGCTGTTGAAAACCGCAGTCATACCTCACCAATACATTCAAATATATTTCAGTCTCAGATGCAAAATAGTTCTAATTTAATGTATTCATACCCAGCATTATCCCACAGTGGACACGGACTCGATTCATCTCATGGGATTTCAGATTTCTCAAGCAGCTTTAACTCGTCAGGCTTTCCGTCTCATCGACCATTACCTGTTTCTCCTACTACATACGGATAACATCGACGTATTCATCTCTTTGTAATAGGTAAGACTGTTGAATAAATAGCATACACGTATTTACATTTGTTTCGTCTTATGAATTGTAGATTGAACAAATGTATAGCGCTGTATTGCAAAAAAAATGTCAGTACGTAAGCTACATTAACTCAGAATAGAGATTCTTAAACGTAATTCATGAATATTGTATTTCTAAAAAAAAAGTCTGTTATTCACCAAAAAATTATCTCCGGAAAAACATATTTTCGGTGTTATAACGTTTTTCCCGTTTTCTCAGATCAGTGACATTATTCCTGAAATTAAGAAAAGAATAATCTGATAAAGCTTTGAGTATAACAGTGTTCGAAATATGACTGACCAGCAGGGATAATTGAGAAATAATTTCCACATTCCTGCCGAAAAACATACCTTAACTCCTCATTAGGAATGTCCCGGCGAGACAGGAAAATTAGGGTCACAACGTATGTTTTCCGGTTACTAGAAAACCGGGATACACTAAATTACCGGAATATACCAAAATACACTGGAAAAAACAAAAAAACATATATTTGTTTACCGAAATACACTTTATTTTGTGACCAGAACATAAATAATTTTATTAGCTCGCCTGAACGAAGTTCAGGAAGAACTATTGTACTACCCCGGCGTTGGCGGCGGCGTCGGCGTTTACAAAATGTTAAAGTTGTACGTTTAAAGATTTTTAGGTGATGGGCAAGGCGCTGTCAGGCGAGCTATCCTGTCCCATTTACAGGTCTTATTTAAAATATTCATTTAATATTTGCTGCATGCAAATGTCTGCAAGTGACTGACATCTAAAAGACCCAAGCCAGCTTGCAATCTGCACAGCGATACCTATCCAATATCCATACGTTGGTCTATTTGTTCTCACTACCAATAAAAAGCTAATACTTAGATAGAAATGGTATTAATCTAATCTATCCTGGCAATATTTAAGTTTATTTGATAATAGAAATATATTTTGGTGTATTCCGGTATATTCCGGTAATAAGGTAGATTCCGGTAATTTAAGGAACCCTACGTTTTCGGTGAGGAATAAGGAAAATTATTTCAGAATTGATCTGAACAATCCCAACTAGTCTGAATATCTGCATCATAAGCGAAACAGTAATGTTACTCTGCAACAGAAGTATTGTATTTGTGACCCATGGCTCTGTGTATATTTCGTTGTAGGTTTACAGGTAAGCGGTTGGTTTGTTTACTATTATTTTATTTGAGTTGCTATTCATTTTGTGACAGAAATATAATATGATACTATAACTGCTATATACTACTGTTGTGCAATTAAGATAAAATGATCATAAAACTTTAACAATGCAAATAATTTCAACTTTCCTTTCAAATGACACTTCAGCGTTTGAGACAGCTGTAATATTTAATTGCAGTGAAGTGCTACAGTTCCCGATTATAAATTAATTAAAATTCGACAACGTAAGGTTAAGCTGTGTTTGGTCAAGGGAATACTGAATTTTGTCAAAGTAGAATATAAGACATTGCAATAGGTACTGAAGTCTAAGATGTAATAACTTTAGCAATCCTAATTTTCAGATATTGGTTGGATTATTTCAAATGTAAAATTTATGCCAGCTTAGAACTTCATACCAAATTTTGTGCAAAATGCGGTCACAGCACTTCATGCGTTAACAACCTATAAATTCGAAATAATAATAATGCTTTAGCCTTCACAGGCACGATAGTAATTCTTGAGGATGTTTTTAATGATGCAGCGGAAAAGTGATTTCACCTTTCATACATTTAGCTATGTTACAAAGAATATCTGATGAAAATAACTTAGACATAATTGATGAAATTATACTTTACTGAGCTATTACAGCACGATAATTTAAGAAAACTCGGCTTTTAAATATTTTAAAAGATGAAAGGTAATTCGTACCCTTACGTTTTGTACTGAACTCAATTTCCCTTAAATTATTCATTTCCAGAGTTGAAGGCTTAGTTAAGAGAGACTGTCATACTATAATTGCTCATTCAGCACCATTCTATTAGTCTCCAAGTGAACTCAGTGGAAACCTTATTGAATAGCGATTTTTTGACCACTTTACCACTGCAGTACTAAAATGATCGTAAGGAATTACTACAGTGTCCAGCGGACTACGGTAGTGATATTACTACTACCTATAGATATCAATGCAACGTTAACATTTAAAGCGCCAAAAAGAAAACAGTTGAATTTGCAAACAGCTAGATCTAGATTAGGTAGCTCATAAAGACCCACCTCATCTGCATCTACACGGTTTGCCCTATAGTCTATGAGTTCTTTGTATTATATAGCTTGGACTAATTTTTTCGAATTTTCAGATGTAAATTTTGTCCTCAGTCATATGCCTTTTTGGTGTTTAAGGGTGAAACATTGCATTGCTGTTGATGACTTGTTATTCAGGCTGTTACATTGGGTTTTACAGTGTAAATATGAAAGGTAATTCGTACCCCTACGTTTTGTACTGAACTCAATTTCCCTTAAATTGTTCATTTCCAGAGTTGAAGGCTTAGTTAAGATAGACTGTCATACTATAATTGCTCATTCAGCACCATTCTATTAGTCTCCAAGTGAACTTCAGTGGAAACCTTGTTGAATAACGATTTTTGACCACTTTACCACTGCAGTACTAAAATGATCGTAAGGAATTACTACAGTGTCCAGCGGACTAAGGTAGTGATATTACTACTACCTATAGATATCAATGCAACGTTAACATTTAAAGCGCCAAAAAGAATACAGTTGAATTTGCAAACAGCTAGATATAGATGAGGTAGCTCATAAAGACCCACCTCATCTGCATCTACACGGTTTGCCCTATAGTCTATGAGTTCTTTGTAGGCGATCGCTATTGACAACCGGTTGTCAATAGCGAATGTTCGCTATTGACAACCGGTTGTCAATAGCGAACGTTCGCTATTGACAACCGGCTGGAATATTGCCTATCAAATTAAGATGGGCCAGTTAAGATCTACTGAAGAAATAATTAGGTAACATGAAATTGTATAATATAATTTCTCAAGAAAATGTGAATATGGAGATGTCAACTTGTCAAGATACGACTTTAACAAGTTTTTGTTTCATGCTTTTTGGAACTCTTATTTGAGCAGATATCAAGTTAGTATATGAACAGCAAAGGCATAAATGATGTTTTCTTCTATAGACAGTAAGGAGTACCAGCCTATTCCAATTTGGAGTTTTACAGCTTTGTCAACAGAGTTTTAGTCATAGCATTCTCATCAGCCAACATGAATATTTGAAACTAGAAAATGTGTTTATGAAACACTATGCCCCAATGGTATGCTTGCCTCTAAAAAAGGTTCACCCCATAATGTTTATGTCAGAATGGGGTTATAATCGGTTCATCTACATCTTAGCTGGTAACTGTATGCTAAATATAAGGAACATAGCTTAGCGGTACTTCGGATATTTTGTTCACAAAGTTATTCATATAGCTTCTTCGTATACAAAATGCCTATGTCCGAAAATGAGAAAAATTCTACCCAAAATTTATGAAACAGGGTTAAAAGCTAACCAGGTCATCTACACCTCGGTCCAAACCTGCATGCTAAATATAGGGATCCTAGCTTATGTAGTTTCTCAGACTTTTTGTTCACAAGCTTGTTCCTTTATAAATTCCTATGGTGGAAAAAAGGGGATTAACTCAACCAAAAATTTACAATATATACTCAAAAATTAATCAGTTCAACTACACCTCGGTCCAAACTTGTATTCCACATATAAGGATCCTAGCTTATGCGGTTATTCAGATATTTTTTCACAAGCTTGTGCCCATAGTATATGCCTATGTCTGAACAAGAGGGCCATGAGGCCCTGAATCGCTCACCCGAGCAATTGGCAAAGTGGCTTTTTCTTATGTCTGAAATTGTCAAACTATGAGTCTTGGGTCAAAAGTCAAAGAATGACCACGACCTCTTGTACTCATAAAGATAATTGTATTTACCAATTTTTAGGCCTAAATCTTCAAAACTTTCCATGTCGAAATCTTATGTTCTAGCATTTTCCCATATTTGACCTTGCCGTAAAATATTCAAGGTCAACCCAAGGTCATCATTTTGAACAATCTTGATAGTACTGGAGTACCCAATGTTACATACTAAGTTTCAAGGCCATCGGTCAATTGGTTCTGGAGAAGAAGATTTTTAAAGGTTTTTACCATATATGGGCATGGCGGCCATGTTGGTCATGTGACTTGGGCCGTTTGAACAAAATTTCATTCCTTCAACACCTGAAAGCTATATATGAAATTTGGTTACAATTGGTCCAGTGGTTTTTGAGGAGATTGTTTGAAATTGTAAAAATATGAGAGTTCTGGGCCAAAGGTCAAAGAATCACCTTGACCTCTTGTACTCACAAATCTTCATGTACTCAATAAGATGACTGTGTATAACAATTTTTAGGCCTTAATCTTCAAAGCTTTCCAAGAAATCTTATTTTCTAGCATTTTCCTTTATTTGACCTTGCCATAAAAAAGGTCAAGGTCAACCCAAGGTCATAATTTGAACAATCTTGGTAGTACTCAAGTACCCAATGCTACATGCCAAGTTTCAAGGCCATCGGTCAATTGGTTCTGGAGAAGAAGATTTTTAAAGGTTTTTACCATATATGGGCGTGGCGGCCATGTTGGTCATGTGACATGGACGATATGAACAAATTTTCGTTCCCCTGACCCCTAGAGGCTCTATATGAAATGACCTTGACCTCTTATATTCATAAATCTTCATGTACTCATTAAGGTGACTGTAGATACCAATTTTTAGCCGAAAATATTCAACAGTTTCCAAGATATCTTAAGTTCTAGCATTTTGCCATATAAAAGCACAAGGAAGCAAATTTGACCTTACCGTAAAAAAGGTCAAGGTCAACCCAAGGTCATAATTTGAACAATCTTGGTAGTACTCGCATATATGGGCATGGCGGCCATGTTGGTCATGTGACCAAGACCATTTGAACAATTTTATGTTCCCCCTTCCTCTGGAGGCCACATATGAAATTTGGTCACAATTGGCCCAGCGGTTTCAGAGGAGAAGTTGTTTGAAATTGTGGACGGACGACGGATGGACGACGGACGGACGACGACGGACGACGGAGCCTTACCATCCTATAAGCTTCCCCGGAGCCTCTGGCTCAGGTGAGCTAACAAGAGGGCCATGAGGCCCTGAATCGCTCACCTGATATTGTCAAAAAGAGAGAGTTCTGGGTAAAAAGTCAAAGAATGGCCTTGACCTCTTGTACTCATAAATCTTCATGTACTCATTAGGATGAATGTATATACCAATTTTTAGGCCTAAATCTTCAAAACTTTCCATGAAATCTTATGTTATAGCTTTTTCCAATATTTGACCTTGCCGTAAAATGGTCAAGGTCAACCCAAGGTCATCATTTTCAACAATCTAGATAGTACTGGAGTACCCAATGCTAGGTACTAAGTTTCAAGGCCTTAGGTCAAATGGTTCTGGAGTCGAAGATTTTTAAAGGTTTTTACCATATATGGGTGTGGTGGCCATGTTGATCATGTGACCAGGACCGTTTGAACAAATTTTCATTCTCTCAACCCATGGAAACTCTATTTGATATTTGGTTACAATTGGCCATCAGGTTTTTGAGGAGATTGTTTGAAATTGTCAAAATATGACTGTTCTGGGTCAAAGGTCATAGAATGACCTTGACCTTTTGTACTCATAAATCTTCATGTTCTCATTAAGATGACTGTATATACCAATTTTTAGGCCTAAATCTTCAAAACTTTCCATGAAATCTTATGTTCTAGCATTTTCCAATATTTGACCTTGCCGTAAAATGGTCAAGGTCAACCCAAGGTCATAATTTTCAACAATCTAGATAGTACTGGAGTACCAATGCTACATACTAAGTTTCAAGCCATTTGGTCAATTGGTTCTGGAGTAGAAGATTATTAGAGGTTTTTACCATATATGGGCATGGCGGCCATGTTGGTCATGTGACCTGGACTGTTTGAACAAATTTTCATTTCCTCAACCCCTGGATGCTCTATATGAAATTTGGTTACACCTGGCTCAGTGGCTTTTGAGGAGATTGTTTGAAATTGTCAAAATATGACAGTTCCCCGTCAAAGGTCAAAGAATGACCTTGACCTATTGTACTTATAAATCTTCATGTAGTCATTAAGATGACTGTAGATATCAACTTTTAGCCAAAAATCTTCAATAGTTTCCAAGATATTTTATGTTCTAGCATTTTGCCATATAAAAGCCCAAGGAAGCAAATATGACCTGATCGTAAAAAAGGTCAAGGTCAACCCAAGGTAATAATTTGAACAGTCTTGGTAGTACTCGTGTACACGATGCTACATACCAAGTTTCAAGGCAATCAGCCTATTGGTTCTGGAGAAGAAGATTTTTTTAGGTTTTTACCATATATGGGCATGGCGGCCATGTTGGTCATGTGACCAGGACCGTTTGAACAACTATTCGTTCCTAAGGTCCCAGGAGGCTACATATGAAATTTGGATTTGTAAAGGTTTTTGCCATATATGGGCATGACGGCCATGTTGGTCATGTGACCCAGACCGTTTGAACAAATTTTCGTTCCCTCAGCCCCTAGAGGCTCTATATGAAATTTGGTTACAATTGGCCCAGTGGCTTTTGAGGAGATGTGAGAAATTGTCAAAATATGAGAGACCAGGGTCAAAGGTCAAAGAATGACCTTGACCTCTTGTACACTAATGCTACATACCATGGATGGACAGACAGACAGGCCCAAATCAATATGCCCCCTCAACTTCTCCAAAGTTGGGGGCATAAAAATGGAACTGATGACTATCAAAACTTGTCTATCAGATTCTGGAGTTTTGAAGCAATATCTATAGCAGAAAACATCATTTAAGCCTTTACTGTTCAAATACTATGTTGATATCTGCTCAAATAAAAGTTCAAAAAAGCATGAAATAAATACTTGTTGAAATAGTATCATGACATCTCCATATTCACATTTTCTTGTCAAAGATACTATAAAATTTTCATATTACCAAATTATTTCTTCAATATTCCATAGATCTTAACTGGCCCATCTTATTTTGATAGGGAATATTCCAGCCGGTTGTCAATAGCGAACGTTCGCAATTGACAACCGGTTGTCAATAGCGAACATTCGCTATTGACAACCGGTTGTCAATAGCCACTTCCTTCTTTGTATGATATAGCTTGGACTAATTTTTTCGAATTTTTCAGATGTAAATTTTGTCTTCAGTCCTATGCCTTTTTGGCGTTTAAGGGTGAAACATTGCATTGCTGTTGATGACTTGTTATACAGGCTGTTACATTGGTTTTTACAGTGTAAATGTGACGATGACGCGGAGCCATGTCGATGTATGGGAGGACCAGCATGTACATTTAGGCCCTGTGACTGTGCCGGAGAAGGGGAAGAAGAGAGGCCATTTCATTGTAGTGATATATGTTGTTGTGAATGTAACTATAGGCCACCGGTTTGGATGCCAACTGCTGCACCATCTACTACACATACCGCTACACTGCCAGCAGAATTTATGCAAGAGATGTCCAGACTCTCTCACTCTGGTTTCCAACTGCAGCTTGTGGGGCCTGGAGGATCAATAAGAACTTTAGACACTCCCTTTGGAGTGCACAGCTCACACACAGGACTAGCTAGTGGCAGGAGTACGCCAGTGCTGAGTCTTCAGGGCAGCCCGGTGAGCTCCGCAAGAGGAGTCGGAAGTAGTCGTAGAATTTCACTGCAAGTTCCAGAGAGGACGACTAGAGCGCAGTATAATAGGTCTCGCCATAGTGACACGAGATTATTTAACAATAATGCTAGGAGAACATCCTCTGATATTGGTACCCGTGTTTTGCCGCCCATTCCAGACTTTGCCACAGAACAGCACATGTGACATAGAAAGGTTACGGTAGTTGTTGGCCAGTTGTTAAGGGGAACTGATTTTTAATTTCAATTTACCTCTTTTCTCGATGTGATCTTAAAGGATAGAATTAGGCCCTTTTGATCAAATTCTTTCTTTCAAGAGTAGACCCCATTTAAATGGGAGCTGTTCTGACATGAAAACGACCCTATAAGTTGTCTCCTTTTCAATTTTCCATATTAATTGCTGTAAATAACGAGTGCTGAAAATCAAAAGCTCTCTATTATAGAGCTCTCTACTGCTGCAGATAATACAAGCTACGCAATGATCCAACAGCCCGGAACCAGTAGGCTATTGACGCTGAAATAAAGTTATTCAAAAACCATTGATGCAGTGACGTAACGTGATGTTTCGTTGACGTTGTTGCAACGTTTTCCAATGGTTTTTGAATGACCTACGTTAATACGGGATAGTTTCAATGACGTGTACCAGTTAGGTTACATGCAGCAGTATTATCTTTTATAGACAGTTGACTGTAGAATGTGGAACACATTTTAGTGTCTCATGTGAGACACGTTAGAATGTGTAATGTGAGACGTATTTTGATATGATGTGTCAGAGATTTCAATATTTATTTTGTGATACATTTAGTTTTGACGTGTGTAATGTGAGAAACGTTTTTTCAATGTGAGGCATTTTCATATGTTATGTGAGACACATTTCAATGTGTAATGTGAGAAACCGGATATTTAGTATGTAATGTGAGACACAATAGAATGTCTTATGTATATACATATCACATTACACATTAAAATGTGTCTCACATTACAAAATAAAATGCATTTTATTTTTTAATGTGAGAAACATTTTAATGTGTAATGTGATGTACATTTCTATATGTAATGTCAGACATGTTTGAATTTCAATAGGAGACGTTAACCAGTATAGATAAGGGGAAGTTACTGTTTTGCCAAGCGGGTAGGGATCAGTAAAATTTTGAAAAGTGAACAAAACAATTAATGGCTCCTCTTTGAAGAAATATGTACTTCTCTTAATTGCCGCACTTTACAAATACTTACTTCTCTTACATAAATTATTTGAAGGGTGATAATGTAGTTTTCTCAGTAATATTTACATAGAATATATGTCATGTGAAACATTACAGTTATATGTTATTAGAGTCTCATCCTCATCTTTATGATTTTGTACATGGCAGTTGTTCATTTTGATACCAATGTGGTATTACTATTTATTTATTGTCCGTCCATATTGTATGGTGATATTTGTTGATGATTATATTTTGTTTGTCCTTGTTGACAAAACAGATATTCTTTTGTATACTTGTGTAATATTGTCGTTATAAGAGATCGCCTATTTATTTGTAATGATTGTGATCTGATCAAAATTATTCTTCAATTCATTAAATTTTATGGTGTTATCCATATGGTAGATGTTTATCATGATCAGTTTTCTTCAGACATATCAAACAATACAATACTGTGACTAGAATTTCGTAGAATTTCGACAAGTCCATGTTATATGAGCCACGACACGAGAAAACCAACAATGTGGTTGTGCGCCCAGCGCAGACTCAGATCAGCATGGGTATCCGCCCAGTCTGATCAGAGTCTTCGCTGTCCGCATGGAGGTAGCTTAGACTCTAAGCTGGCCTTTAAGCGCTTAGCGAAGAGTCTGATCAGACTGGGCAGAATCCCAGGCTGATCTGAGTCTGCGCTGGGCGCACAACCACATGTTGGTTTTCTCGTGTCGTGGCACATATCATAATGTTTTGTAAAACTATTTGCAAACATTGCAGACCTTCATGAGACTGCTCCCAAGCAAGCGGGAGCAGTTTGATTTTAGTCTACACTGGAAACCTAAGGAGAAATAATAATGATCCATCAGGTTACTAGCATTCTATCACTCATACACATGCCTGCCAAATATTGAAGTGATTCTGCATAAATAAACTTTAACAATCATTTTTGTAGTCCATGTAAACCACATATACAGATTCAGATCTCATAAATCGTAATTTGCACATTTGGTATTTCCCGGATTTGGCCTGTATTTGTCCATTACCTAAGCAGATTTAAGGTTCCCTAACATTCGGAATGTCTTAAAATTGTATGCTTTTGTTTATTAATTATGCGTCGTGCAGATGGAGTTTATGAAACCGTACAGATGTTATACCTCAAGATATGATGGACGTTCACCAATTCGACATATATAAATATTTGTGTCTGGTAAGAATAGATATTTCTGTTAATTGGTATCATTATACTTTCTGTTTATTGTGTTCATAGCACTATGTATCCATAGCACTATGCATTCATCAAGGTGGCAACCATACGTCACGATCACATATTAAATAATCTGTCATATTCAAAAAGAAAAAAATCAACCTGCTAAGAAAATTAGTCGTTTCTCAGATCTGGCGAGGTCAGTTTCAATGTAGTACATTACAGTTACCTCATCATTGTCCCTTTTCTGAAGCAACTGTCAGTTTTGTAAAGTTCAGCCTGTTTCTGGGACACTTTGAAAAAGTGAGCTCATTTCTTTTTACGGTTTTAAGTTTTACTAGCTTTAGTTCATAAAATGATGGCATTTGCTGTAGACAGAGGACATTAGTAAGGGGCACTGCTTACCACATTAAAATAGGTATCATAAAACCTTAGATATAACTGAGTTTCTTATACGGTTTGAGAGTATTTTCTTTGCAACTTCAAAATATTTAGGGTTAAGCACCTGGTTGTGACGCACGCTAGCCACCCTGTTTATGATGACCTTAAATTTTAGGACATAAACGCCTGAGCCACTGTATGGATTATAGGGGAGCGGCCTTGGCTTAGCCAGTTTGACAGCATTCATGACACATTGCTTGGTTCCTATACCATACTTGTACTTGTTAAACTATATTTTCAAGGATGTTATGAAACAAAAAAGAGCTGTTACGAAACGAAGAAGAGTCATAGTTACTAAACGATCTGGTCATCAGATCGTTTGGTAACTACGACTTTTTCGTTTCTAACAGCTCTTTTCCGTTTCATAACAGCCCTTGTACATATATAGTTACCCAGGGTTGTATACACACAACTGTTTAACTATGTTCCAAAGGCTGTTAATTGAAAAAGAGGCTGTTGCGAAACGAAAAAAGGTCATAGTTCCAAAACTACTTTATCATCGTGGCTAAACAAATTTGTTTAGCCACGATGACCAAGTCGTTTTGGAACTGTGAATCTTTATCGTATGGTAACAGCCCTTATATATACGTAGCTAACCAGGTGTGATAAATCAGCCTCTTTTTATTTTGGGATAATTACATTTACTGTATTTGATTAAGGTGTTCCAAAATTTAGGGCAATTCAGTATCATATTCTTTGATATAGAACATGTCTCATATTGTTTGTCTGTTTAGCAGAATGTGAGATAGGTATTGCTTTTCCAGTGACTTTGGCGGCATAAATTGTCGGCAAATTTCCTCTGTTTCTCGGAAACTAATAGCGCTAGACTCCTGCTTACCAGTAGTCAAAGAAAGTCTAAAGAAAGCATCAGTATTCACCGTTCCGAAAACCGCGCCTGCTTTAAGCAAGTATGCATCCCTCCATTAACTGTAAGGTAAAATCACAGCCTTAGTGTGGGACATTGAACATATGTCTATTTGTGCTAAGTTGTCGTTGCACTGGCCAGTAATACCCTGTCAGGTGACTGTTGAGTGACATTTTTATACGCCGGTTTAAAAAAAAAAAGACGTATTATGCCATGGCTCTGTCTGTCAACATTCTTGTATACCCCATAACTCACTAACCCTTTGAGGTATCTTCATGAAATTTTGTAAGAATATGTATTAGGTTGGGGGAACGTGTCGCGTACGAGAATGGTTGCTCCCCCTTTCTTAATGTACAAGTTGTTCCCTTTTGATGATTTTACGTCAACATTCTTGTTCACCTCATAACTCAGTTAATCTTTGAGGTATCTTCATGAAATTTTGTAGGACTATGTATTAGGCTTGGGGAATGTGTTGCGTACAAGAATGGTTGCTCCCCCTTTCTTAGTTTCCAAGTTATGCCCCTTTGATGATTTTTTTGTACTGACTAGTCTTGTGCGCACCATAACTAGATAACTATTTGGGATATCTTGCTGAAACTTCATTGCACTGTGTGTAAACTCCCAAAGATATGTCGCGTATAAAAATTATTGCTCTCCCTTACTTCTTTTCAGAATTACATCCCTTTGATTAGTTGTTTTAGGCTGTTTTTGTGTATCCTACTCTTGTGCATACAGTAACTTGGTAACCGTTCGGAATATCTTTATATAACTTTATAGCAATGTGCATTATCACTAGACAATGTGTTGCATATAAGAATGGTTGCTCCGCCTTACTTAATTTTGGAGTAACTTCCCTTTGGTTAGTTTTTTAGGCTATATCTCAAGTTGTTAACTGCTCCACCTTGGAAGCTGAGTTTTGGTATACTAACAGTATTTTATATGTTAAATATTTAATGTTGCAGTCATTATACGCCCGTTTTGAAAAAACGGACGTATTATGGCATGGCGCTGTCCGTCTGTCTGTCCGTCTGTCTGTCCGTCCGTCAACATTCTTGTGCGCACCATATCTCACAAACCGTTTGAGATATCGTCATGAAATTTTGTAGGAATATATATTAGGATGGGGCAAAGTGTCGCGTATAGTAATGGTTGCTCCCCCTTTCTTAGTTTCAAAGTTATGCCCCTTTGATTATTTTTTACCCTACTAGTCTTGTTCGCACCATAACTAGATAACCGTTTGGGATATCTTCATGAAACTTCATAGCAATGTGTATGAGGGTCTTATGATGTGTCGCATATAACAATGGTTGCTCTCCCCTTCTTCGTTTTGGAGTTGCATCCCTTTGATTAGATTTTTAGGGTATTTTTATGTATACTAATCTTGTGCATTCAATAACTAAGTAACCATTTGGTATATCTTGATGAAACTTAATAGCTATGTGCATGATCACAAGACGGTGTGTCACATATAAGAATCGTTGTTCCCCCTTACTTATTTTTGGAGTAACCTCCCTTTGATTAGTTTTTTAGGCTAACCCATTCCCCAATAACTCCTTAACCCTTTGAAATATTTCAATGAAACTTTGTAGGAATGTGTATAATAATGTGGTAATGTATCATGCACATGAACCACACATCTGGCTTACTTCCTGAATTATCTGCCCTTGCATCAATTTCCGTTTTACTCTGTATCTCCTTAACCGTTGGAAATATTTTAACAAAACTTTATGGTGATGTTATATTGTGGAGGGAAAGTATTGCGACTAAGATTTTATGAATTATCTCCCTTGTTTGACTTTGGCGTTTCACAACTTCTGAGCTGCTTCACCCTGGAATCTGTTTTTTGGTGTACTAATAGTATTTGATGTGTTGTTTTGATAACATTGCAGTCATTAATTACAGAGTTGTTTCCCTGTTTTGTCTGCCTGTTCATCCTTCTATAAACAATCTTGTTCATTCTGTAACTCCTTCATGACACTGAAACGGGCGTATTATGCGCTGCTTGCGAAGCTCTTGTTAATTATAGAGTTGTTGCCCCTGTTTGTATGCCTGTCCATCCTTTTGTCAACAATCTTGTCCATTGTGTAACTCCTTCATGACACTAAAACGGGCGTATAATGCGCCGCTTGCGAAGCTCTTGTTTTAGTTCGCCCACTTTTCAGAGTTCTCAACAAGTTTTCTGAAATATCACTGTTTCTCTATGACAACAAAGCACGAAGTAATGAAGCTTGTGCATCTGGAGGAAGGAAAATTGAGCCACGACACGAAAAAGCCAACAAAGCTGCTGTACGCTCAGCGCAGACTCAGATCAGCCTGGGCATCCACCCAGTCTGATCAGAGTCTTAGCTGTCCACATGAAGGTAACTTAAACCCTTAGCTACCCTTTTAGTGCTTAGCGAAGAGTCTGATCGGACTGAGCGGCAGCCCAGGCTGATCTGAGTCTGCTATGGGCGCACAACCACATTGTTCGTTTCCTCGTGTCGCGGCTCATTTTATAAAGCAACTACAGTCAACTCTCACAGCTTATCTGAAACTACTGATATCTCAGAGTAGCTTTTCTGATCCTGGAAAATTACTTTGGGATATAAGCAGTTTGAGATAAGAGGACTCGGAATGTAAAAGAATAACATATGTGTCCAGACTATATTCTTCGGTATATAAGGATATTAGAGATATTAGTATGTTAGATAACGAGAGTAAACTATATTTCACGTTTCACTGACTTACTAAAGTTTGCGTCGATTTCTGCTTTATTTCTGTTTCTCTAGAACTATAAGTGCAACGGCCATGAAACTCGGGCCATGTATATACATGGACGAGGAAAGCTTAAATTTGTCAAAATTTGCTCGAGTTTTATGGTTTAGCTTTATTTCTCTAGAACTATGAGGGAAAGAGTCATGAAGCTTTCGCCATGCTTGCATCTGGAGGGGAGAAATTCAAAGCAATAATCAACGTAATGCGTCTGCTTATATACATCATGTATTTTACATTTCACCGATTTACTAAAAGTGCGTCGATTTTTTCTGGTGGAGAAGACTGTAACTGTTCTTACGCATAATGGAGCAAAGCCCAGTCAGTAGTATTACACCTTTTTATACGCCCGTTTTGAAAAAACGGACGTATTATGTCATGGCGCTGTCCGTCTGTCCGTCCGTAAACATTATTGTGCGTGCCATAACTCAGTAACCATTTGGGATATCTTCATGAAATTTTATAGGCATATGTATTAGGCTGGGGGAACGTGCCGCATACAAGAATGGTTGCTCCCCCTTTCTTAGTTTCGAAGTTATGCCCCTTTGATCAATTTTTTCCCTGCAAGTCTTGTGCGCGCCATAACTAGATAACCCTTTGGGATATCTTTATAAAACTTCATAGCGATGTGTATGAAGTCCTAACGATGTGTCGCGTACAAGAATGGCAGCTCTCCCTTTCTTCGATTTAGAGTTACGTCCATTTCATCAGTACTTTGAGCCTATTTTTGTGTATACTTATCTTGTGCATGCCATAACTTGATAACCGTTTGGAATATCATGATGAAACTTTATAGCTATGTGCATGATCACAAAACAATGTGTCATATATAAGAATGGTTGCTCCCTCTTTCTTAATTTTGGAGTAACCTCCATTTGATTAGTATTTTCAGGTGTTTCTCATTCACTCCATATCTCCTGAACCTTTTGAAATATTAGAATGAAGCTTTGTAGGAATGTGTATAATAATAGGGCAATGTATCCTGAAAAAGAATCACAACTCTGGCTTACTTACTGAATTATCTGCCCTTGCATAAATTTCCTGTTTACTCTTAACTCTTTAAATGGTATGTATATTATAAAAAAAATGATTTCAAGGGAGTCTACTAGAACCAAAAAAGTTATATCTAGTATATTTAGGTTATCTCCCTTATTCCACTTTGTGTGAGCAATCTAGTTCATTCTGTTACTGCTTTATGACATTTAAACGGGCGTATTATGCGCCGCTTGCGAAGCCCTTGTTCCACAAACGTATCAATATTTATGTATACTCAGCGTCAATGAAAACGCACCGGTTTGGAACTTATGGCACATTATGTTCGTTTAATGTTTGGTTTTATATAATAGACAATTTAATAAATCTTCATTTTCTGGTATTGAGATAGAATGTTGGCAAATGAAATTTCGTTCATCCGTGGGTGCTATCAAGCGTGACGTCAATACTGACGTATTTGAAAACTGTCGATATCAAATCACACATATAAAGCGTAATGAATCCATATTTCATCTTCTGCCAGACACTTAATTGCAAATAAATCGTTTATTGGAAGGTCTCTTGACATAAAACACACTTTTCCTCTACTCTCCATGTAACGTCATGCTCGGGCTAGATAATGGTTGACGTTTGCCTCACAGAACTTCTGAAATTCTGTTTCTGCTACTTATCTCAGCATTTTGGGTTGCACAAAGTAACAAATTTACCGTTAGTTACTTTTGTCTGTCCTTGTTTGATGAACGTGACAATAAAGTGACGTGCGAATCCAAATCACTTTGTTGCATTCGGCGGTCTGATTTCTTTTCTATGGCGATTTGATAGGGTATCTATACTCTAGCAAAGTCCAACATTTAGGAATTTCTGCCATGTGAAATTATCCTGGAGTTCCAATTTTCTTGATTTTAGAGCTTATGTTACGTCACACACTCACAGCGTACTTCGGGCAGACCGACATCGTATGTTCCAATATGATAACTATACCCTGTTGATATAGTATGATCGTTGAATTTAAGCAAAAATTTGACATTATAAGACTGGTGCGTTTTCATTGACGCTGAGTATATAATTGAGCCGCGACGTGACAAAACCAACAATGTGGTCGTGCGTCCAGCGCAGACTCAGATCAGCCTGGGCATCCGCCCAGTCTGATCAGAGTCTTCGCTTTCCGCATGAAGGTAGCTTAGTCCCTCAGCTACCCTTTAAGCGCTTAGCAAAGAGTCTGATCAGACTGGGTGAATGCCCAGGCTGATCTGAGTCTGCGCTGGGCGCACAACCACATTGTTGGTTTTCTCGCGTCGCGGCTCATATATTTCTGGTCTAGTTTTATTACCTCAATGACGCATGCAGACATACTATTCTGCGGAGTTCTCGTTTCACTTACTAGTATTTCTTTACATATAATCATTTGCTCACGGTAGGAGATTCAGAGAACTGTAGTTATCTGATGAAGGTATTTTATACATGAATAAATTATTTTTACTTGACTGTTTTTGTTCCTGAGTTTTGTCCCTGAAAGCTGTCGAAGAGTATAATATAGGTTGGAGCTTAGGAAACTCTCCAGTTGAGTTTGTGATACGGAAGGCAAAGCTATGCACTTTGATGCGATCCAGTTGGTACTTGGATGGTGTTTAACCCATTATTGCCTAGCGTCTCACGGAAAAGGGAGATTTTGGCAAGCAGTGCAGGCCAAGGTCAGACACAACAGAACACGGCGTCTGATCAGGGCAGTACGCTGTTGGCATGAAATACAATAATAAAAAAGAGGGAAAGAAACTTGAACTGCACCCCTAAAATTTGAAAAAAAAGCCTGTTCGACTTAACAGGTAGAAGGGTCGATAAGACGTGAATGGGTTAATCTAAGATTTTCTGAGGATTTTTGTATCAACTCTTTCCCGTGCCATGCCAGTATTTCGCACAAGTGCTGCTTCAGCCCCCTGTCACACAAGGTAACTCTTCCAATATAGGCCCACTAGGGGTCATCTACGAAATAAAGCCATGTGAGGTGTAATATGAAAAATATTGCCGAGGGGCTTACTAGTGGACTTACTGTAATTGTTACCTTACAAAGCTATTGGTAGAGATAGGGTTCGATAGTTCAAAAGGGTTCAATACAAGCCTTTCGAAATGGGATCTTCTCGTAAAGGATCCTTTAGTAGCAAATTCTTGCCTTTGAGAGGGGACCCTATTTTTGAAAAGCTTGTTTGTCAAGGGAAACGAGTCAATTACTGAATAAAAGCATCGCAAACGACTGCATGATACCCCGCCACTGTAGACCTTTTTAACTCCCCGATGATTCCAAATTTATTTTTTCTCTGTATTACCTCAGGCAGGGGCAACCAGACCCCATGAAATATCAGAAAAAGTCTTTGTCATGACAGGACACTTCATTACTCTGAGCACTTACTATCAGCTTCCGCTAAATCAGTTACCACTCTAATCAAATACAATATAATAAAAATGATTTTAAACATGTATGCGGCCACGGGACAGGGGCAGATAATCCCTTAAGGGTCAAATTTTAAGCACCACAAGAAGCTTTTACTACTTCTATCATCAGTTGTAAATTTCTGAAAAATCTAAATTTGAAATTTGAATTTATTTAGATTTTCTCATCATTTTATGCATGTATATAGCCGTGGGGCAGGGTGAGATAACTCTGATGAGGTAAATTTGAGCATCACTGGAGGCTTTCACCATTCTGATCATTTGCTATAAGTTTCAGAAAAATTGCTACAAACTCTGATTTTATATAGATTTTTTCATAATTTTATACATGTATATAGCCCCAGGGCAGGGGTAGATAACCCCTGATGATAAAATTTCTGTGCTCATACAAAGCTTTTGTTACTCCGATCATGTTTATGAAGTTTCATCATGATACTCCCAAGTAGTAAAGGAACTACAGTCCGAAAACCACTTTTGTACATTGACAAGTGCCATAACACTATCAGAAATTATCGAAATTTGCCCATTAACAATCCCAAGTGAGACATACTTGATACAAATGCATATGCAAAATTTGAATGAAATCCGTTTATAAATACTAAAGTTATCGAACGGAAACGAAGTGCGGACGGCCAACGTGAAAACATAATACCCCGCCACTAACGTGCGGCGGGGTAAAACAATGGTTGAAAATCACGGTTTACCCCATCCATCTTAAAGCAAGTTCTCATATGAGGCGATTATTCATTTTGAAATAAAGGTCTCAAGAAGTCCCTTTCGAGCCGGAAAGATGCATTACACTTTCAGAGGATGTAGCTCCACATACCCTGTGTGAATATTCAATTATCTTATCAGCTTGTGCATCGACGCAGTCTGATCAGTCTTCCTTTCTTGCAGTTTACGAATGAACTATTCATTCCGAGAAGGGTGAAGGCTCTACGGATGTGCAGGATCATAATTGAGCCGCGACACGAGAAAACCAACAAAGTGGTTTTGCGCCCAGCGCAGACTCAGTTCAGCCTGGGCATTCACCCAGTCTGATCATACTTTTCGCTAAGCACTTAAAAGGTAGCTTAGGGGCTAAGCTACCGAAGACTGATCAGACTGGGCGGATGCCCAGGCTGATCTGAGTCTGCGCTGGGCGCACAAACACTTTGTTGGTTTTGTCGTGTCGCGCCTCAATTATGAGTCTTTACGTTAAATGCTCTTGCGATAATGTACTGTTCGTATGTATGGCAATTCTTCTGTTTTGTTGACTGTGTTCTCTGTCACCTATATTGACCGAAGTCTTACGTCATCTTTGGTGAAGTTTGGGTTTAAGTAAACTGGTGGCATGATGGACAACACTAAAATTTCATTTTTATTGAAGTAAACTTTGAACCATAACTTTCGACAGTTGTAATGCCTTCTTTCCAGTTTTATCAGTTACCATGATTTCTGCTGTAAGGGTAAGGAAATTTATTTTATTAATTTTGTAAATAATGAGTGAACTCGGGTTTAGCGGCCCACCAACAACTAGGTCATACGGAAACGGGACCTCGGTTTAAAGTCTCATCCGAAAGACCGCAGACGCGGAGGATCGGTCTTGCGACCCCTGGATTGGTAGTGCATCGTGTTATCTACTAATCTACCGCCGCTCCTGAGTTCCTGAGTTTGTAACTTAAGCTTGTGATCAGTTTCAGATAAAACACAGCTGAACAAGCACAAAAACATTTTTCGTCCAATTATAGCGATACTACACAAGGGGCTCAAGAAAGTTAATCCATAAGCTGAAGCTGTCAGTACCAAACCTCTCCAGTCCAGTCCAGTTCCAACAAGAGGACTGTGACAAGCATTGCGGATATAAGAATTGTCTAAGCAAGAGCTACAATTCCTGTATATCCTCCCTCACGCCCCGCCCCCTACCCCATGAGAAGAAAGACAAATATTTCTGTATCATAGTGGCTTCCTTGCCGGTATATACATCCGATTTTAGATGCATTTCTTACATTTTCTCAAGGCTTTTTTCAAAGTCGTATTTTAAACAAAGTTTGTGTATGTGTGTGTGATTTTTTTTGAATTTGTGACTACTTAAAATAGTTTTGTTGTGTAATGTTCTGTCAAATAATCTTTTTGTAATTATCAATAAGTTTATCTCATGTTACAAATAAACAATGTGGGCCATCCACGAAGAAAGATGCCTTTTAGCGTAAAACTAGGCAGAGCGCAAAAACTTGAATCAGCCTGCGAGACAGCGCAGTCTGATAAACGTTGTGTGTGGAACCCTGGGAGTGGAAAACAGCTGTAAAGGGCGAACACTCTGGTCATATATTGCTGATTCGCAGGTGGTCAGATTTTGATTCATGGTGCACCTGCTTTAAGTCCTCTTTTCTTACGCCACCGCTCAAAAGGTTAAAGAGTACTCTTTCAGCATTTGAAAAATATATGAGAATAACCTGCTTGGGAACCATCGATGTTTCAGACAGAAAGTTAGTTCTGACGGAAGTTGGATAAATTGATAGGCTTATCAGGTAAGCAGATGGCTATATGTAATCAGTCATCACCATTATAGCGCCAAAAAAAATGAATTTGCAAATAACGTAGACCCAGATGAGGCGGCTCCTTATAAGCCGCCTCATCTGGGTCTACACTGTTTGCCCGCTTGTAATAAATCTGCAATATGATATAGCTTGGACAAAATAGTTTTCGAAATTTCGCACACGTGAACTTTGTCGTTTGCTTTCGAGGGGCTTGAAGGTTTAACTTCCCCAGGGGGAATAAACATTTACGTTACATCATCAGCGATGCCACGTGGTATGTTGTCTGCCATGTCAATATCAGGGCGCCTGCCTTTTAATATAAGAATAGTATGGCTGTATATTCAAACCTACTGGGCGCATAAACAATCTTCAAGAATGAATGGCTTGAGCACATCAGGAGTTTATTCTTTTCTTCTGAAGCTTCTTTCATCTCATGCTACACCTCGTTAACTGAAACCTCCTTAAACGACGTCAGATAATTCTAAAGAATTTTTGGTTGGTTGATTTGATGCTTAACGTCCACGGTAAACAACTAAGGTCATGTCGGGACGGTCAGTTAACCTAACCACACTATTCCTGGGCAGGCTTAGACCTCCTAAGCGGTTAACCAGTACTAAATGCACATACTTTCGCCAGTAACTGACAACTGCCCCTTCTTGAATCAGCGGAAGGAGAAACGAAAGTATGTGGCCAGACCGGGATTCGAACCCAGGACCTCTGACTTACGAGTCAGGTGCCCTACCGATTGCGCCACCCGGCCCGGCAATTCTAAAGAAACGTCATCGCGAAGATAAATAATGAACTTTTCTGAAACCGCTCTTTTTCGAAGACAATGAGATATTTTACTCATTATTATTTCAACGTTTCTTTTTCATCCTGTAAGATACGTCAAAACGACTCCTCAATGTTTAGGCGGAAACAAAAGCTAAGCCGGAAAAAAGATAGGCCGGAAAATGGTCTTTTGTTCAAAAGTATTACTACTTGAACATGAAATTCAGTTAAAAATGTCTGCTTACCGAATTATTTTCCAGCTGAAACCTTAATATTATTTCATAAGTACAGTTGTTTTCTTGCTCAGTTTAGCTGAGTATGAAATTTTCTCTGCTGGTTAATATAAAAATGCCAACATTAGTTGGCATTTTTATATTCATCAGCAGAGAAAATTTCATGCTCAGCTGAGTTTAGCATGAGAAACAGTTTTATAACCTCGGGGCCTGGGCCCAGTTGATCAGAACTAAGGTATGCGAAGACACTCATTTAATGCTTCTGATGTCACGGGGTTGCAACAATACTGCAAAATGAGCCGCGACACGAGAAAACCAACAATTTGGTTGTGCGCCAAGCACAGACTCAGATCAGCTTGAGCTTCCGCCCGATCTGATCAGACTCTTTGCAAAGCGCTTAAAGGATAGCTAAGGGCCTAAGCTACCTCCATGCGGACAGCGAAGACTGATCAGACTGGGCGGATGCCCAGGCTGATCTGAGTCTGCGCTGGGCGCTCAACCACTGTGTTGGTTTTCTCGTGTCGCGGCTCAAATTCTAAATATTAGGACAGACAGGCCTGATCAAACAATTGCGACCCAGGTCATACGACTCCTGAAATAGCAGTTTGATCAGGATCCACACAGTTTACAATTTGGACGCATTACTGCATTATAGAGAGAGACACTGTTCCGTTTCTAAAACAGTTCCAGTTATTATTGATGGTGTCCCAATTTTTAGAATTTTACGGTTGGATTTATTCTAGATTTGAAAAAAGTTTACTCCTTATTATAATTCAATATTTTTCGAAAAAGGGAGATGGCTTTTTTATTCGCATTAAAATCTTGATAGTTCTACTGTGTACAGCAGTTTCATGTAAATGATAATCTACGTTTTTGTTTAGCGACCGTGGTTAGAAAAATGGATATAAAACTTGGGGATGTTTCTTTAAACAGGCTGAGTTTGTTGTATCCCGAGTTTCAAACCTTCCTGGGAATTTCTTCAGAAAGTTATGAAATGAGTCGACTTTACTCAAAGAATGCATCACTTCAGTTACTCTGCCAATGATATCTGAAATCTTGTTAAATCATTGCATGTCCATGACGTCATGCGGTTCCAAAATAATTTGTGAATGGAGAGATTTCAGTTTTCTTGTCTTACAAGGATGCCGAAGCTCACGAACTTTTAGCTTATAGGATAGCAAGGCTTCGGCGTCCGTCGTTCGTCGTCTCCCGTCAACAATTTCAAACGACTTCTCCTCTGAAACCACAGGGCCAATTGTAACCAAATTTCATGAAGAGCCTGTAGGGGGCGGGGGAACAAAAATTTGTTCAAACGGTCCCGGTCACATGACCAACTTTGCCGCCATGCCCATATATGGTAAAAGCCTTTAAAAATCTTCTCCAGAACCAATAAACGGATGGCCTTGAAACTTTGTATGTAGCATCGGGTACGGAAGTACCTCCAAGATTGTTCAAATTATGACCTTGGGTTGACCTTGACCTTATGTACATAAGGTCAAACTTTCTTTCTGTAGTTTTTTATATGGGAAAATGCTGAGACGTAACGTCAGATGTTGGTGACAATTTCATTTTCAAGCCATTTTTATCATTTTCCCTGATACAGTATTCCTAACAGACGAGCAAACGAAATAAATTTTTTCCATTTAAAAGATTATTTATTAAGGATTTTGAAGATAAAAAGAAAATATTCAATTATGCGACATAAGAATAAAAACACCGTCTTGAAATACCAAACAACGTCAGTTTTTACGCTGTAAGACGTTGCAACGCACTCGCAATGTAAATTAGTTATTTCAGCTTAAATCGAAAACCAGAACTCAAAAACCAACAAAATTTTCACCGTCGATGCAACTGAAGTAATGTAAACTAACGTCGGAACGCAAGTAAGTTTAGCCTTTCCATCTAGAAGAAAACTCAAGATTTAGGGATTCAAGAAAAAAGTAAACTTCAGATTTTTGGCACTAAAAAGCGGCACCCGACGAAGTTCAAGGGGCCACTAAAGAACAGCACGAAACAGAAGCAGAGTAGAAAATTTACTGGCATACAATACCTATTTTGAATTTTTGAACTGTGAACCCAGACTTCGGAATGTATGATCCAATTAAAAGTAATACCAAAGTTTCCAAATCTAGCAGATTTGTCCGCAAGGCCAGATTTCTTTATTTTGCATACTGGATGGTATTTTCTGAGCATTAAAATCATATCAACATTTAATATAAAGAAAATTTAAATCAGGCGGACATAAAATACCTGTTCCGAATAGTTCTTAATCAGGAATGTTTTTGGAATTTATTTCTGAGAGCCGATGTAAAAAGCGAATAAGCGAATCTAGCGTTTTTGTCCGCAACTGTATTTATACGTTGGTTAAAGGTAGGTTCCTGTTCTTTGGAATGCATCATAATTTTGATGATCTTTCATACAAGTTGTTGGAAAGCACTTATAAAAGGGAATAAATAAGTTTCACTAAAAGGTGTAAATCAAAAAATTATTAGAAAAGTTGTTTTGCAAGGGATTTCCTAACACTGCTTCGCACACCAGTTAGCGCTATTTTTAGTTCGCGCCAAAAATAGATAACGCAGCTGACATCATGCTGCATTGCATTTTGGGATAGTTTCAACCCATCCGCCATGCCAGGACCTCTAGGAGAGCTCACGGCAAGGGAAAATTGACCTTTGGAGAATGGCATCAGAAATTGCGCACTTATAGACATGATAAACATAGTTATTTTTAGAACTGGAATTCCAACGAAAGAAAATAAGCCAAAAGGGAAAACGACTATTTTCTTCAACATCTAACGAGTTTCTCAGTGGCAACAAATTCAGAAAAATAAGAGAATTCAATACTGCTCAGAAAAAGATGAAATTATTTTGTGGCCATAATTGTTATCGCTAGCCCAGGAACCTACCTTTAAGTTTTATTGAAATCAATGGATGGAGGGATGACTTGCGATTTTACCACCTTTTCAACAGAATTTCAGTCATATCAGGACGATGAGACGTTGATAATGAAAGGATGTGTGCAATGGAACCCGTTTACGTTTGAAAAGATTCTCGCCTCAAGCTGGATCGAACCCGGGACCGCTAGGACAGTTGGTCAACGCTTAAACTACTGATCTACCGCTGCTTCCTATCGAAATCGAGTAAAATCGTAAGTTGTCCCGAAAATTAATATCTTCCAAATATATTCTGCAAGCAGTTGCAGTTGGTAATTAAATTCACATAATGAGTATCTATTTAGAAAAAAATATTTTAAGAAATGCGCTGTGGCCGTTGCAGTGAACTGGCAACAGAGCTCAAAATCTGACGTTTTCTGACGTTACGCTTATGATCACCAACATCTGACGTTACGTCTGAAACATAAGATTTCTTGGAAACTGTTGAAGGTTTTGAACTGAAAATTGGTATATACAGTCATCTTTATGAGTACATGAAATTTTATGTGTACAAGACGGTCATTCTTTGACCTTTGAGCCTGGTGTCTCATATTTTGACAATTTCCCATATCTCAAAAGCAACTGGGCCAGTTGTAACCAAATTTCATATAGAGCCTTCAGGGGCTGAGGGAATGAAAATTTGTTCAAACGGTCTGGGTCACATAACCAACATGGCCGCCATGCCCATATATGGCATAACAAACTTTACAAATCTTCTTCTCCAGAACATATGATCGATGGCCTTGAAACTTGGTATGTTGCATCAGGTACTTGAAAACTCTAAAGATTATTCAAATGATGACCTTGGGCTGACCTTGACCTATTTAAGGCAAGGTCAAGTATGGAAAAATTCTAGAAGATTTCATGGCAATTTTAGAAGATTTTGGCATAAAAATTGGTATGTACAGTTGTCTGAATTAGTACAATGGAAGATTTCCGGGTACAAGAGGTCAAGGGCATTCTTTGACCTCTGACCCATGTCTCTTATGATTTGACAATTTCAGACGTATCCTCGAAATTACTGGGCTAATTGTAACCAAATTTCATACACAGCCTCCAGGAGCTGAGGGAACGAAAATTTATTCAAGTGGTCTTGGTCACATGGCCTACATAGCCACCATACTCAGGTGAGCGATTCAGGGCCTCATTGCCCTCTTGATTACGCTTTAGTTGACATTTTCGTGCTACATAATTAAATATAAAAACTTGATATTAAATTTATACTTTGCATTTTTATCCATTAATAAATGAAACGTCTCACCACTCTGTCCAGTGTAGCTCGTAGTCAACAAGATCCTCTGGCGTTGGTAAAATATCGATTTTGGTATGTATAGTGTACAGCTAGAGTTAGTGGTTTGCCGATTAACCGAATTACTCGATCATTATTCGTTTGCAGCAAATGACTGATTAATCGATCACAATTTGATATAATCGATTTTTCACTGTCTTTTTTTTTATATGTATATACTGTTATGTCCAACTTATGCATTATATAATATATTGCACATTTAATGTTCCTTTGAAGCTCTGACTTCGCAAGGGCAGCATAACCTGCTATTGCATCTCGACTAAGCAGCCCGTAGAAAATGCGTTAAGCCTTTTCTGTAGAGTTCTCATCAAAGATGCAGTATTATATAGTATAGAACTTGCTCAAAGCCTAGTGTTTATTCTAAATAGGCTTCTGACAATTTCATTAATCGGTTCTCACTCGGTCATCGATTATTTTCATAAACCGATGCTCGATCACAAAATATCCGCTGAGTCCAACCACTAGTCAGTACGTAAGATCATGATTTTCTTATCACACGTTGAAAATATATGAGCCGCCACGCGAGAAAGAAAACCAACAATGTGGTTGTGCGCCCTGCGCAGACTCAGATCAGCCTGGGCGTCCGCCCAGTCTGATCAGAGTCTTCGATGTCCGCATGAAGGTAGCTTAGACCCTTAGCACTTAACAATGAGTCTGATCAGATTGGGCTGATGTCCAGGCTCATCTGAGTCTGTGCAGGGCGCACAACCACATTGTTGGTTTTCTCGTATCTTAAAGTTCAGTATAATCATGTGATTTTGTTTTCTTTTTCAGTTTATCATGTACAAGGCATTGAAAATGCGCACACTCACACTTGATTTATTGCGTATTTGATATCCAGGAAAGTTCCACCATGGCTGCTCAGAATCGAAGATTCAATCACAAAGGAGGGGAGTATCGCAGTTTGTTTGTGCTCTCAGCCTCATTTACTGCAGTTTTCACAGCCTATCTCGCTATACAGAACTTACAAAGCAGTCTGAATCAGGAAAAGGGGCTTGGGATTATTTCTTTGTCATGTATGTACGCCTGCATCATTCTGTCTGGTATTCTTGCGCCAGCCATCTTAAACGCTATTGGAGAAAAGCGATCTCTTATTATCTCGTTTATATGTCACGTGATTTATACTGGAACTAATTTTTATCCGACCTTTGCTACCTTGCTACCGTCATCAATATTACTTGGTCTCACTGCGGGACCAATGTGGACATCTCAAAGCGTGTATCTGTCCCAAAAGGCGTATTCCTACGCCGAAAGAACTGGTGAAGAGGGTCATGCCATCTTGAGTCGGTTTAACGGAATTTTCTTTTGTATGTATGAAACAACACAAATTACAGGAAACTTGATCTCATCCCTCGTGCTGCAGCAAGGCAGTTACAACAAATCTTCATCAAATAACACAGAATTTTGTGGGAAGAATGATTGCCCAATAGCTGTTAATACAACCAACAGAATTGAAGAACCAGACAAACATATTGTATATATCCTGTTGTCTGTCTATCTTGTTTGTGATCTCGTGGGATTGGGACTGACAACATTTCTACTTCCGCCACTAAAAAAGAGTGCCAAACGAGCAGAACAGAAAGTGGTGAAGTCTATCATTGCGTGTGGAAAGGGTCTGGGTGATCTGAACATTGCTTTGTTGGTGCCTTTGTTTATGTTTATGGCTATGGAGCAAGCTATACTCTGGACAGACTATACCAAGGTAAGAATATTAAGGTCAAAGGGAACACTTTCAAGAAAAGCAACTCTTCCGTTGTCATTTTTGCCTAATCCTTTTTAAAGGCAGTCGCCTCTGAAAAGAAAGAGCTTGCTTCTCTAGGAACAAAGTCTTTCCGTTAGGAGTAGGCCCAGTTTTGGAAGGGTTTGGTCAACAGGAATTCGCGGAAGTTGTTCCCGTAAGAAAAATGGCAGACAAACATGGAAATGTACTCATGCACCTCGAAGAACCTCGCCTCGATAAAGGCTAGGGTACCCATGGCATGTGCAAACAACCAATTATCATATTAGCAGCCTCTAACAGTTTGTGTTCTTTGTTAGTGTCTGAAAGAGGCTCCGTGGTCGAGTGCTTAGAGCGACTTGGCTATGGTGCAGAAAGTCGTCGGACGGTTGTGAGTTCGAACCGGGGCTTTGCCATTCGACGACTGGAAACCCCTCTCTGTCATGCCATCAGTCAATGGGTATCTGATTCGAATCAGGGAAGGATAAGGCAGCGAAAGGAGAGGGATGGGCTCCGCCTTTCATATGCTGTGCCCAAGATACTGTGGGCATCAAACCCCCACTACCCCTATGGCCACAAGGCTATGGTAAACCTTAACATTTACCTTTTAAGTTTCTGCTAAAGGCCCACTATTCCTATGGTCACAAGGCTGTGGGAAACCTTTACCTTTCTGAGTTTCTGCTGAAAGCCTTTGACTGTTATCATCGAATCTGAGTACATGTGAAATTGTTTAAGAACTGAGGAAATATACATTGTATTTTAAGAATTTTCTGTTGAGTTAAATGTGTGTGACTGATGAAAATGCTCTTCAGTTTCTGTATTTAGATGTGTGAAATTGTAACAGATGCGTTGCAAAAAAGTGTTAGGCCAGTTTTATGATTTATTTGTCCACTATATATTAGTTCCAGAGTTGAAGGCGCTTGGAATAATACAGAAATGTTTGAGAGCTAAAGTTACTTGCTTCTTTCATAATGCCAAACTTGCAAACACAGTTTTCGAATACACATAGTAGAGTATTCATTAAGACTATTTGGCATAAACGAAATTTATAATACATGAAATAATTGGTCATTACTTTCATTTGCAGTCTTATATAAGTTGTCCAGTTGGGATCCAGACAATCGGCTTCGTAATGGCCACATATGGTGGTTCCACCACGGTGTTTGCCTTGCTACTTAGCCGCCTCTCTAAATACTCTGGTCGCCATGTTCTCTTTGCGGTTGCCAGCTTAGTAAATCTAGGTACATTTGTTGTCTTGTATCTATGGAAACCTTCTGCGGACCACGTGACTGTGATTTATCTTGTACCTGTTGCTTGGGGGCTAGCTGAGGGAATATGGCAGACACAGTCTAATGGTAAGTGTCCTCCAATGTTTTGCAAGTTTTAAGTAAATTTAAAAAGAAAGGAAATAGTAATAATAATAATAATAATAAATATTGTGCAAGCAGTACGCGTAGGCTTTCAAAAATAGTTGTTAAATGTTTTTCGTATAATTTGCTTAGTCTGTTCACAGGAGTCTGAAATTTCGTCAATAAAACAAAAAAAAAAGGCAAATTCTACAGAATCGCGTTCATATTTATACATATATGTATTATAAAATACAGGAATGCAATGCCTTTTTACCCCACCCACCACGAAAATTCGTTCTCAACACGTTTTCTTGTAGTAAACAGCAAAAAGCGTTCCAATGTACGTAGCGGTTACTTGTAACTAAATGTTTTCTATCATCCGCCACCTACAATACATCAGTATGTATTTCAAGAAAGCCACAAAAGAAGATAAAATTTGGCGACTAACAGCGAATCTGTTTTCTGAGAAACCATGTCCACTTCAGTGTGACGTCACTTGTTTACATTTGACAGCGCATGAGCGGGCGCATTTAATTGGACGAGGCTATCGGCACGACGGTCGTGCGGATAAGAATCATTATCATCAACACGGTCGGGCCTTATTCGCACGCCGGCGATTATATATTCCATCATAGATGCCATGGCCTTTCTTAGAAATGGTTTCATACAACACAGTTTCGGTAATTCATATGGAGTATTCAAAATAACTAAAAACTGGTCAAAACATTTTATGACCGACTTTCTGTTGTTAAAACATCTGATATCCGGATCCCAGCTGTACCTTTATGGGACACAATCTTATTTTTGGCATGTTCCAGTTCGACATGAATAGGTTGCATCAATTATATATGTTTATGTAGAAAAGGTATTCCGTCAAGATGAGGCATCAAAAGGATGTTAAGGCCGAATGCTACAAGTCCATAAGCCGACCACAGCTCGAGTATGCTTCGACGGTATGGGACCCAGTGACAAAATTCAACATAGCCAAACATAGTCTGTATAGAGGCGTGCCGCCAGATTTTGCTTAACCGACTAACGCCGAACCTGCAGTGTCACTTCAATTTGGCCAGAACTTGGTTGGGAGGACCTTGAATCGAGGCGACACCAGAGCAAAGTCACAATGATGTAAAGGATCGTCACTAACCTCGTTGAAATCCCTCCAGGCCAGTACCTGACAGCCACAGGAGTAGCAACTAGAGGACACTATGAACTTTTCCTTCCAATATTTTGCTCCATCAACGCCTACCAGGGACCCTTCTTTCCATCAACAAGCCGTCTCTGGAATGGCCTGCCTGCCAATGTCATATCAGCACCGACTTTGGATGACTTCAAGCTCCTTGTCAGTGCAGGTATCCTAAGACCGTGATTGTGAACAATATGTTTTTATCTGGTTTTAACTGTACATAAGAACCTCCCAGCACAAATGTTTTAAGGTTGTTCACAGTGCGACTATGCCAATATTGGCCATGCACTTTATTGGTAGATGTATATGTAGATAGATTGATTTAACAGATTGACAATAGCATAGCACAGGATTGATTTAAGTAACTGAAAATGAGTCCCTAGTACAATCAATTTTTCATATTTTATAATCATTTATAAACTTAAATCGGTGAATTGGCGTGTAACATTTTAGAAATGTGTATATTCATGTTTCAAGTAGGGGCTATGTATAAAATATTTTTTGTTTAGTATAGCCCCTTAAAATCAGTAAAAACCACACCTATATCAAAAATTAATTATCAGTTGAAGTATGATCCAGTTGTTGTCAAGATTTTATACTTACCATAAAACAGGCTGTATACCCCTAGTATGGGTATAATAAAATTAAAGAAATTCTGATCCCATTAAATTATACTTCAGTGCTTCTGAATGTGGGTCGTCAGGGACCCAAATGCATTAGAAAAAGCATTATCTTGTTGAACTGTATGTTTGGTTCTTGATTCCCCATGTTCAAGTTACATTAAAGTGAACTATAATCTCTGTATTATCATAATTCAGAGTTAAAACCATATCAGTGAAAATGTCACCTTGTCGAAACCCAGCAAACACCAGAAACTTTTCAGATCAAATCATTTGAGAAGAACTAGGACATCCCGTGATTCACAATACACTAGATACCTTGCATATAGTGATGTCCTGAAGATTTTTTTTCAGGACTATTTCTATGTGGAATAGTCTCCCCTCTTCGGCGGTTTCTGCCAAACCCGCTGAGGAGTTTAAGACCCTTGTTCAGATTATCAGTCAAGAGGCTCGTGTTTTAGCATACCATTGATCTGCTTCTTGTAAATAGTTTTAATGGCCCACCCCGAAAAGTTATCCCTTTGAGCTAAATTCTAAATTTAGCCACCCACCACACCTGAGGTAAAGATCAGAAAATGGTCGTCTCAGTATCGAGAGACGGATTTGGTGGGCTTCTTTTCTTTCTTTTTTCAAAACTGACCCTGTAATTACTTAACCTAGACTGACAGCATATCTTATTTGGAGCCCAGCAGAACTATTTTAGAGCCCTAGCAGTTTTAACTAACACTCACTTTTTAAGCAGTGATTTTCTCACTGATTGATGTCAAAGGTGGAGCTTTATTTCGATCTAACCCAATTCTGATTCTTATCAGACATGTCATGAGCTTTGCTCCCTGTTATGGTGCTATTTTATTTTCCATCTTGTTTCTTGTCTTATCGTTTCATTTGTGGCTCGGTGTAGTAACGAAATGCTGTTGTTGTTTTTGTTGTTGATTTATTGCTTTAGGTCCACGGTATACAGCAATGGTCATGTAAGTACGGTCAGTTACCCTAACCACACTATTCCTAGGCAGGCTTAGACCTCTTAAACGGTTAACCAGTAGTAAGTGCACATACTTTCGTCTTTCGCCAGCAGCTGACAACTGCCCTTCTTGAATCAGCGGAAGGAGACGCGAAAGTATGTGGCCTGACTGAGTATCGAGCCTGAGACCTCTGGCTCTTGAGTCAGACAAATAACCAAAGGTAAAACTGCAACAAGTTATACGATGATATAAATGCATAGATAGTGAAATTAATCAATTTGTACAAAATTCATCCATTTTCATTTGTTGGCCTACAAATCGAAACATTTAACAGCTATAACCGCTTGACGTTTATTCACCTCTAAGGACTACCTGTCCAAAGACTTTAGTGCTTAGTGATTAACCCAATCACGGTTGATAACTTTGCAGCACTCTTTAATTGCACACCGGGGGATCGGTCGTCAGACTCTATGATGGCCCCGACCTAAAGCTATATATTTTAGTTGGTTGGGACCGGAGCCTTTTTGTCTGTTGCTTGGTCCACCGGGGCTCAACTGGTGACCTTCTTTTGCTTCAGATTTCCAGTGCGGTTGTTTGGCAGGACAGGGATCTCCACCTGTCAGACGGCCCGTTGTATCTGTTGAGTCCTCGTCTTTGCTTCTTCATGGTGTTAAAATTTGATTTATGTGTTTACCGTGATGATTCATTGACGAGTTAGAGGGTTATCATGCGAACCGAACAACCAACTAAATGTTTTGTACCACTTCAGAAACTGAGGGTGAGGTTGGGCCTGTAAAATCGATTTAAGCCCCCCAGTAATTCATTACTGACCGTTCCAAGGCGGTAGTTCTGTTGTGGTTCTCTGTTGCCTGTTTTTGGTGTCAGAGTTTCTGTGATGTTTTACCTTATGTATGTTCTTATTATTTTTGGTTCGGTTTGGGTTGCTGAGTGGCCACCTTTTGGGAACAAGCTGCTCACTCGGTTGGCCATAACTTCTCTGTATCTTGATTATTTGTAATCTTAGTTGTTTCCAACTATGGTTTGAGGGCTGGATTTGGATTTTGATTGTTTCAGTTCCTGGTCTTTGCATACTTTTTACTTTTAAAATGAAAATGTAGAGGAGAATATAGAGCAAATAATTAACTTATTCAAAACATTTTTCATTAATACTAGGACTTTCTAGTTGAAGACCAATAAATAATTTGAGCAATCAGTAAAGACAAGTTCAACACAACCTAGGAGAAAAGTTCATGCTTTCTTGCAGTCAGCAACAGGAATGTCAAGAATAGATCACAGAATAGATCACCCTGTCTTACATGTGTACAACGTACGAATTTATATGGATTGACAGTTCTGAAGTAGACAGTTCCAACGATACCGATAGTCAACAAGTGAGTTTATTGTCAGCCCCAAATAAGTTGCACCTTTTCACAATTGAAAACTTATTTCTATGGTGCTGTTTCTCAACATAAGTGGTCTGTTTGCTGTCAATATGTTGATGTTGGGTTGAGTAGGCTTCCAAGCGTGCTAAGTGTCAGCTTATCTCCATCATAAACTGTGGTGCCCAGATGATTTGGATCATTCGCCTCTTATTGTTTTTTGTTTTGATTCTTCAGGGCATGGCTATTTGATGCAGTCAGGTGTTGAAGTCTTGCCTTACGCCTGTTCAGTGTATAGGCACAAGACAAAGATTTAAACAAATTAAATTTAGGGCACTAACACTTGATGCACTCAGTAGTTGCAATAAAAATAATGGATCACCCTGCCGTGACCTAGGCAATGTAAAGATAGAAGCCAAAAACACTGGCACTTGATACAGGCAGAAGTTATGAACAAAAAGTGGAACATCTTGCCTTACACCTAAGCAATATACAGATACAAACCAAAAGTTATTTTCAAAAAGAAAAAACTCAGGGTACTGATGCATGAAAAAAAAAGATTGGTTTGTTTTGGGTTTAACGGCCCTTTGAGACCGTATTTCAGTCTATATCGGGCCGTCCCCCAGAGAGAGGGAGAAAGAAAAGAGAAATGATAGAAGAGAGAAAAATTTCAAACAACCCCGCCCGCACCTACTGCAAGCACAGTAGGCCCTTACCCTACTTATACCCAAATAAGTAGGACGCCCCGGCACTGGAAGTTATAACCAGCACCATCGCCCGACTACCGCCCCAGCATGAAAAATATATGTTAATACTGAAATCAGTTTGCAGAGGTGTGCGTGGGGAGAGCGGGAGGGGCAGGGGAGTATCCCCGGCTTCCAGATCTTAGCCAGATAAATTGATATTTACATTTGCAGGCAAACAGAGTGGGTATTGATGTAGGACCTCATTAATAATTAACGTCACCGATAAACAAGTGCTGCAACGAAAGATCCTACCTTTACTATGAATCAGACATTCACCGAAAAACCTGACCTATCACCATACATGTATTTCAGTTTCAAAAGCTATTTTACTGGTTTCAAAATCTTTTGAAACATTGCGCAAAAAGAGGGGACATACTTACCCTAACTTTGAATAAAAATATAGCTTGACAAATACAGTAACAGATCTAAACATTAGAATTAGTTTTCAGGCTTGATTATTTATAGCCTATTTTGACAGATTTTTCAAATTTTGGTTGATCATAAAAATGGTCGTATAAATGCCTTTGCTGCCTCTCTGATAGACACTTCTCTAAAATATTTCACCAATGCTATACCGTGTATTGTGAATTGAGATAGTCATTAAAATTAGTTAGAACACTTAAGTCGTTCTTTATTGTGTTATCACTTATTCCATAACAAGTTCATACTATTACAATTGCTATGAATCAACATATAAATTTATAATTCTCACGGTACCCGCAATTTTTTTCAGTAGGCAGCGAATGCATTCAGACTTTACTTTTAATTTGACAGGTTTTAACTTAGCTTTACCCATCATGTCTGATAAGGCGTTCTGCAGGGTGTGGCATTAAGTCCTCCATTTTATTAATTGATTTACCCCAGGTAATAAAATATTTTTATATTATATTTTTTTATTCAGCTGCTTCAACAAACATACATGAAACACAAATGACATATAATCCTATCACATTTGGCAGTATACAAGTAAGAAAGACAGAAATTCCTCTTCTGACCATGCCTCTCTGAGAGTGTAATATGATGCAACCACGATACCTTGGTGGGTAATAAAATATTAAGTATGAAGAAAATTTTAGCGTGGGCCATTTTAAAACCTTCCAACGCACCACGGCGGAGGGTGAGGGTGAAGGTTTGGACCCAGTAAAACCGGTTTAAACCCCCAGTAGTTATTACTGACCGTCCCAAGGCAATACTTTCGTTGCGGTCGCATTCGGTGCTGTTTAACTTATTGTGTTTTCTCTTTAACCCTTCTGTTGGTCTAAATTATTTAGTTCAGTAAAGATAGCTGAGTTGCCACCTATTTGGGAAAGAGCTGCTGACTCGGCTTATCACTTGTAAGTTATTGTTTGTTGGAATGTCCTTGTCAATCTTTCCCTTTGATGTTGGGGATAGGGTTTGGGATCTGATTCAGTCAGTTCCTGAAGTGTATTTACTCTTTAAATTTCCCTTTGAACAACTAAAAGTAGAAAAAAGAAAACTTAGCACGACCAAATGCAGATATAGTGGCAGGGGTGGGGTGGGGGAGGTGTGTGTGTTGGGGGTGGGGTGTGAGAGAGAGGGGGGGGGGGTGAAAAGCAGGATATTGCAATTGGCCAAATTATTTCAAATCATGCAGTTTGTCAGTTGAAACTGAGTTTACGCAGCTAAAATTGGCCCCCAAGTCGTTCACCTCTGTAAGAAATACCTGAAATTTTCACATTCTCTTCCAAAATCTGCGTACATGCCGGCATAATTTACTAAGATACATGTGCCAACAAAAAGAAAGTGATACCCATGGACACAAAATGGTAAAATATTGTTTGTTTAATCACTGTTGATCCGAACTTGACTTTGATTTAACGTTGTTTCAACGATTTTGTGTCTGCTCGGTTTGTTATATTTCACTGTACCTATGCTAATGGGCATGAATAGCCCACATAAAAACTTACAACACAAGTTCCAATATACTATGCAGAGGCAGGACAATATGACAGAGAAAATGGAAAACTGTAGACCCTACACATGACAAAATTGGAACTTTAAAGAGTGATGCCTATAACAATAACTTATTCCCGGATGTAAAAAATCTGAGAGAGAGAAAGAGAGAGAGATTATTGCTGTGTTTTTGTTATTATTTTCTTTTTTTTTCTTTGTTTTTTTTTCTTGTATTTGTTTCCTTTTGTTTTGACGCATCTATGAAAAGTAAAAAGATAGACAATGATCAGGAATTAATGCAATCAAATCACACATCCCGCTCTCAAAACCAATAGGGAAAGAAGCACCCACCCACGGAAAAATCGACACTAGTTCACGAAAGACACGCACAGTATGTATGTATTTATTGAAGAATAAAATACTGTTTAAACAAAAGACACGCACAGTAAACCGAATGAGCAGCCCTTTCCCAAACAGGTGGTCATTCAGCTACCCTAGGATTCTGCGTATCTATGTTTTGTCGTTTTAAGTTTGTCACAGACTCAAACAAATTTCTAAAGCAAGCCTGCATATCAGCACGTTCTTGTCATAACTTTTTCTGTTTATGCTACTTAACTGTGGATGAAAATAAAAAACCTATTCCGCTGGTCTGTGTTCTGTGTACTCAACACCCGTTCAGACCCCCTCCCGCTCTCTGTCTCTCTCTCTGTTTTGCTCTCTAACACACACACACACACACACACACACTCACACATACACACACACACACAACTTCACATGGCAGTGTTTTCCTGCAGAATATGAGTGCTTTCCTGCGTTTTTCGGCGTTTTCCGATGATTGGCTGCTTTCCGGTCTTGATAGTTACTGAAAACGGAACTGTTTAATTAGGGGGGGGGGGGGCGGAAGGGGATATGAGAGAGAAAAAGAAAGAAACTATAGGTTGAATAATACTCGCCAACTGACCTGAGATGTTGGTGTGTTGGTTTGGGCGACTAATTTATATCCGTGGAGGCTGGTTTGGGGTGTTATGAAGGCGGTTTAGGTGGTTTGGGATGTTTTGGGGTGGTTTGGGGTGTTTCCGCGGACCGGAGTATTAATCTGTTTAGGCCTTATAACCATTTTATTTACTTATAGCTACATTTGTTATTTTCTTTAAAAACATGGATACATGTAATAAAGGGTATCATCTGTGCTATTCTGATACAAAATATCAATATAGGGCTCAAATAATGCTTTTCACCAAATAAGCCAGATAAGAACTTCGTATTAAACCCAAATAACCATTATCTTGTGGAAAACCCTTTATTTTATAGTGCGTTCCGGTAATTACAGGTGCGTTTCGGTGTTTTTGTGCGTTTCGGTATTTCTATGGACCGAAAAAAAATGTAATATTCAGGATGATCAATATAGCAAATTGCCGTCGTGCGGACAACCGAACGACCGTCTTGCCGATAAGGATTCGAAACCGCACGACCGTCTTGCCGATAGCCACATCCAATCTTGTTGCACGCGACCGCGTGAAGTGGACATGGTTTCTCAGAAAAATAAATTCGCTGTCAGTCGCCAGATTTGATCTTCTTTTGTGGCTTTCTTGAAATACTTACTGATGTATTGTAGGTGGCGGATGATAGAAAACATTTAGTTACAAGTAACCGCTACGTACATTGGAACGCTTTTTGCTGTTTACTACAAGAAAACGTGTTGAGAACGAATTTTTGTGGTGGGTGGGGTAAAAAGGCATTGCATTCCTGTATCTTTATTATAGTATATATATTTAACTGGGTGTGATTTTGTAGAATATGCCTTTTTTGGTATTCTATTGACAGAATTTCAAACTCCTTTGGTCTGTTGTAACCCTTCTGTTGGTCTAAATTATTTTGTTCAATAAAGATAGCTGAGTTGCCACCTATTTGGGAAAGAGCTGCTGATTCGGCTTATCAATTGTAGTTTATTGTTTGTTGGGATGTCTTTGTCAATCTTTCCCTTTGATGTTGGGGATAGGGTTTGGGATCTGATTCAGTCAGTTCTTGAAGTGTAGTTACTCTTTAAAATTTCAGGTCTGATTTGCACAGGGTATAATCGATTAATAATAATCGATTAATAATCGATTCCTGCAGAGACTTCTGTTCTCGAAAAATGGCTTCCTGCCGAGACTGTCCGCGTGACTCTGCTTCCTGCCGAGAGCCTCGGCAGGAAGCAGAATCACGCGGACAGTCTCGGCAGGAAGCCATTTATCATGTACAGAAGTCTCGACAGGAAGCAAGAGTTCGCGGACAGTCTCGGTGGAAGCCAAATATGTTGTACAGTCTCTGCAGGAAGCGAAAATTAGCGGAATCGATTATACTCTGTGATTTGGGTGATCGAGCAATGCTCATTGTTTCCATGTATTTTTTCAGAACCCATTTTTCTTCGTGACAGTTGGTTTAAAGAACGGTGTGGCGGCCGACAAATTCTCTCCATATTTCTGTCAAGAATTGATTATACAAGTACGGTGTGGCGGCCGATAAATTCTCCCCATATTTCTGTAAAGAATTGATTATACACGTATGGTGTTGCGGCCGATAAATTCTCCCCATATTTCTATAAAGAATTGGTTATACTTATGACCCTTTGTTTAGAATCAATGATAATCCTAAATTTCTGCCCAAAGTGATACTACTGACAATGCGCAGAGTTACTCATAAACTGTAAAAGGATAAGCAGAGATCAGAGACTGACCCAATCAGCTCCCGACTCGATATAGCCCCCCCCCCCCCCCCCCCCCCCCCACCAAACCGCAATACTTAGACAGGTGCATAGCGTTAAAATAGTTGTATTGCTTGTTGTTTCAATGCTATTAAATTGAATCACCGTTCGAAATCAACGTTCCTCTTTCGGTCAGTTGTCATTGAATATGTCACTCGCATTTCGCGCTCGTGATATAGCCACTTCAGGACTGACCTCCAACCAGTGATATACTGGGCAACAAATTACTGTTAGCAAGAACTATCTCTTAATTAATTATTTATTAAGCGTTTAGAAAATACCTTGAAGTTCATATTTTCTGTATTTTTATAAGGGAAATAATTTTGTGACTTCCTTTTTGTTCTCTGGACATCGAGACCCTTTCAAGATGGGGTTACTCGAAAATGAAAGATTTTGCTCCTACAGGAGCAAATTCTTTCCTTTAAGAGTTGACCCTTATTTAGATGAGAGGTAAAAATGAAAACGAGAGAGTTGCTTCCCCTGTAAGCGTACCCATTTACCTTAACATTATCATTATAATTATTATCATTTTTGCAGCGCTTGTGGCTTTGTTGTTTCCCGATAAAACAGACGCCGCCTTTGCTAACTATCACACTTGGAAGGCTGTTGGATTTACCATCACTTTTGTCTACAGCAACTTTTTGTGCGTATCTACGAAACTAATCGTTGCCATGGCGTTACTTGTCGTTGCCATGACACTGTATGCCATTGTGGAGTTGAAAGTTCATCGATCTCGTCAAGCGGAAAAATTTCAAGTGACAGTTGAAAAGGAATAGCTTCAAGATACATGTACTGTTTTTGTGTGTCTACGAAACTCATTGTTGCTATGGTTTTACTTGTCGTTGCCATGGCACTGTATATCATTGTGGAGTTGAATGTTCATAGATCTCGCCAAGCCGAAAAACTTTCACCGAAAGTTAAAAATGAATAGTTTCTAGACATTTCTGTGCGTGTTTACGAAACTTGTTGTTGCTATGGCATAGCTTGTCGTTGCCATAACACTGTACGCCATCGTGGAATGGAGAGTTCATAGGTCTCATCAAGCAGAAAAATTTCCACTGAAAGTTAAAGGGATTCTAGACTGTTTCCCAGTGCTGCTTATAATTCTGCTTCCTCATCACAATGGACTTTGTCAACGCCTGATACAACTTGCTAAGGAGCATTTCTTTATGAGGTAGTAATAGCCAATTTTAGATTTTCCCATTGAGTATCAATGGCAACTTCAAATTGCCATAGCAATGAAATTAATAAATGAGTCGCATAAAAAATTCGTAGAAATTTATTCAAAGAAGATTTCAGCAAAGAAACACTTCTGTAAAAGATTTGTCAACATACCTGCAATGCTTAAGCAGAAATAGCCAATGTTCATTTTTTCCACTGAAAGTCAGTCGCAACTTTAATGGTTTTTGCTGCCACTTTTGCAAAGAAGAACAACTTTTGTACCTTCCTGTTTTATGAAAAACCCCTTTCAGAAGGAGTTTACCCTTAAAGTGAAATGTTTGCTTCTAGAGTAACAAATTGTTTCTTTCAACAGTTGTCTCCCATTCAGAAGGGTTGGTAAGTAGAACATGGAAGTATTGCTTCCCCTGAGAGGTATACCCCTTTACTGTTACCCTAATGTGTTTAAGATGGAATTGGTCAAAACCAAAATTTTCAGTTTTCGCGTAAAATTTTGGTTTTGTCCTATTCCACCTTAAATATTGGGACATCTAAGAATATCATAAATCCTACACTCTAAAAATCGCGCTTAGCTATAAAACACAAGTGGTTACATGTGTAGGTGTAAACATGTTTAGGAATATGTCATATAGCTAACATGTACGCCTTTTCTATTATTTTCCCGGACATATAGTCTGCTAAACACGTTTTATTCTGTAACACGTTTCGGATGAATCCATTCTCTCTTTTCCACGTTGAAGAACGAAAAAAAGAGACGAAAATGTTGACAGAGGAAACTTTCAAAATAAAAGGTAAATATAACCAGTTTTCTACATGTTTAATTTTTAAACATAAACCTAAACATGTTGCAAATTGAACATGTTACGATTTAAGCACATGAAAAATTGGACTACATTTTTTGCATTGATTCTAAACACATTTTTACAGTGTATGTCAGCTCGGAAAGTTCAGAATACAATATATCTAAAACAGCTTAGAACAGATTGCACAATCTCATGCAAGACATCCTAAGACACTGTCACACTGTCGCACCAGCTCTGCCAATTACAAGCCTTTTTAAGGATAAAATCTCACCCTGCCTGAGCTGAAGTATTTGATTCCATGACTGATTTCATACTTGCTTTTAAAGCAGTTCAGGTAAGCCGTCAATTACAACCAGCAAAATCAAGTTATAGCTTTTCTTGTTAAGCTATCCCAGCAGGCACTCATAGTTGAATCAACATTGAATCAACTTTGATTCAACGTCATGACGTTAAATCGGGGTTGATTTAATATTGATTTAAAGTTGTGTGCCCAGTTGGATATGTCTGTAAGAATGCACAGAGTATCGAGAATTTAACGTCTCGAGGAATTCTTTTCCTGTGTTGGATTTTCTGTTGAACATTTCAAGAACTCTTTTGATGTGCCAAACTAACCCAAGTTTTATGCAATACCAGTTCCTGTTATAGATGGTATAACTACTCAAAATTGTCATTTGGGGAGGTAAATCGTCGGTTTTATGGTCGGAAATTTCGTTACGTAATTTGCGACCATAAAACCGACGATTTACCTCCCCAAATGACAATTTTAAATACAGTTTTCCCCATTTTGGTGCACATTTTTCACATTTTTACCTTTCAATGTGTACTATTTTGCACCCATTGCAAACACTTTCAGCGACGTAAAACCGTACATCAGTCAATGAGAAGCGACTTTTCGTAATGCTGTCAGGTTTCCGACAGTATATCACAGGATATACTGTCGCAATTTTTTTATGTTATCCAATCAGACGTCGCGTTACATTCGTAAGGGCATTAGAATAAGATTTTTCTTCACTACTCCATTTGTAAAGATTTCTCAGCAATTAAAAGATTGTCATAATAGGGATCAAACATGGTTTTTCATGCATTAACTTTTGCCAGGTCCCGAGGGAGATGTTAGAAACCGAGGCCGAAGGCTTTAAACCTGAGTCACGACGATGACGTCAAATTATAAAAGGCTTGATGACATCATATAGGCATACATAGGTAGCGCACCACCATTTTTTGTAATTCGACCGAAACGGGAGAGACAAAGTTGCATGGCGGATTTTTTAGTGGCCCGGCACAAGCATAATGAAAGTTCTGTCATCGTGCATCAACAGCGCGTGAAAACCCTTGTTATTGCATAAAAAGCAGTGCCGTAGGGTATTAACAGCCGTGCTTCAATCGGCAAAAAGTCGTGTTTCAACAAGGGATTTCACGCGCTGTTGATGCACGGCTATGCAACTTCCAATATGCTCGTCCCGGGGCCCCTAAAAATTCCGCCCTGCAACATTGTCTCTCCTCTTTCGGTCATATTTCAAAAATTGGTGGTGCGCTACCTATGTATGCCTTATATGACCTCATCATCCTTTGTACTATCACTTCCGCTTCCAGTGTCGAAGAGTGTGGCCGTCAAAATTGAGAAGAAAACTTTTTTCTTTATAATCGAGTGTTTTCATCTGACTGGACTGATGTAACTTCTGGAGTGCGCCAGGGCTCAGTTCTGGGTCCTGTGCTTTTTATAATTTACGTGACTGATCTACCAGCTAAAGTCACATCATACTGTAAAATGTTTGCTGACGATACAAAATTGTATAAGGATTTAACTAGTTTGAAAGACTATGATGATCTTCAAGATGATATTTTTGAACTTTGTAGATGGACTGCCAAATGGCTGCTTTTCTTCAATGCAAATAAATGTAAAGTATTACACATAGGACACAATAATCCCAAGTATGAATATAAAATGACTGATTGTTAATATAAAATGTGTTGATCAGGAGAAAGACCTTGGTATAATATTTCAGGAAGATCTTAAGTTTGACCAGCATATCAGCTATGTGGTTAATAAAGCAAATAAAGTCCTCGGATTAATCAAACGTACATTTACATTTTTGGACAAAAATACTTTCCTGTGTTTGTATAAGTCATTAGTTAGATCACATCTAGACTAGAAATAGTCCCATTCATTTTTCTTGTTCATTCATAACATACACCATAACGTTTTTTCTTTCTCAGTATATTTTTTTTTCTGATAGCTATAAATGAACGTGGTGACTGGTAGCGTGACCCGGCGCGGCTGACGCTGCGTTTCATTTTTAACGTTTTTAATAGCAAAAATTGAGCATTGCTTAGTCACAAATTATTTAACAAACGTGAATTACTTTCTATAAAATTAAAAGTATATATCTTGTCTTGATGTTCATTACAAGTTTAGTTGGGTTGTCTTGCTTCTTTCTGCGGGGTGACGGCTGCGTTTAACATGGCCTTTGGTCAGTAAAAATGTGGGAGTGGAGTGATTCGGGGGCGGAAAACTTGCTTTGCCTTGTGAAACGCAAGTGTTATGGTTATGTTTAATAGACTAGAGATAATGGTATTCGTTGGATATGTGATGTGTGGCATTCAGTTGAACCGTTCCAGAAATGCGATGACGTGGTCTGAGATCGGCATCATGATAATTTCCAGCAAAAGTCCAACTCATCCGGCAGCAATGACGTATCGGCCATCTTTGTCATGGTTTACGTCATGTTAATTTGTTGCGGTTTGAGGCATTTAGAAGAGTGTGGTACATGAAGCTACTTATACAAAAGGAATTATCCTAAGACTAAAGATGTTTTTTGCAAAAGCTTGCCGATGCAGCCTTGCTGCTGGTTAGTTTGAGACTTTTGATGGATAGCTAATGCTGCTGCAGATGCCTGGTTGCGTTGTCGTGTTGCTGGTGTGGTTCGACTGAGGGCATACATCGCGTGTCTGGCAGATCACCATTGTCTTAGGTTTAGGAGACTTGACCATAACAGTTCGGTTTTGCGACATGAAGCGGGTTATCTGCCCTTGAGTTGCCCCACCCCCACACATTTGATTGATGGGGGCATGTTGGACTTAGACGTCATCTCGTGGAGGAGATCGGGGCAGCTGACAAAATTGGTAATGATTATAAAGAGGAGATATATATTTATAAGTTCAGATGAATTAATTAACGTTTCTATACACAAATCATATCTAAACAACAATCTGAAATTGCTATTAGAAGCGATGAAAGTGCAACATGGAGTTGGCTGAGCTGGGTCGCGTAACCGGTCGTTGGGTTGGTGGCGCGTGCATGGAACCGGCTGGACATGGGTCAGTGGTTTTGTATGATATGAATCACAGATACATTCAAGTCGGATAGTGTGAAATTTCATTTGAGGAAGGTGAGACGGTGGAGAGAGTGCAGCGGTTTTCCGCGAGCTTTTTGGTCATCCCTCGTAAATACAAAATTATGCAAAAGTGATTCTTTCTTATATTTGCTTCGAAAAATATGTACAGCGAACGGAGCCAATAAGAAATATTTGGACACCAGTACATGCGCAAACAGTGTTAACCCACACTAGAAAGGTCATACAGATATTCTATCAAAGTCTGCACAGTTTGCCAACAGTATACCAAATATCCACTGGAAGAAGAAATGTATCTGTCCCAATTACTTAAAGCAGAAGTGTCCAGCATCTAATTGCTGTCCCAATATTTAGCGTAAATCTGATAACTACAATAAATTTCTCTGAACTGCACCAACAGTGTTTATAGAGATCAGCTGATTTGAGGCAAGCAATAAACTCCGAACACATGTTATTCACAGTAAATGGGGTTATGAACTTTGTTCAGAACCTCAACAGAGTAATAAACTTGAGATGACCATCCAACTGAATGGACGGTGAGTTTGCTCAAATCCAGTCCAAAAGATTCTATCTGGAGATAAATTAAAGTATCTGAGAGGGCTGGAATTTATAAGTGAATGAATATATATCTTTTGGACTGACTCCAGTCTAGATCACATCTTGACTATGGCGATTTGGTCTGGTTTCCTGTACTGAAAAAACATACACCGTGGCGCATGGTTGAAAACGTACAAAGAAGAGCTACCAGGCTTTTTCCTGAATTAAGACACCTCACATATAGTGATAGACTTAAAGAAATGAACTTGCCTACACTTCTATATAGACGTAAACGTGCTGATCTCATATAAGTTTGTAGATGATTTCTTTCAAGTAGCTGATACTTATACAAGAGGGCATAATTTAAAAATTTATAAACCCAAATGTCACAAGTCAATACGGCAAAACTCCTTCTCACTGAGAATAGTTGAAGAATAGAATTCGTTACCCGACGACACAATCTCTGCTCAGACAATACTAAAACTTAAAACCAACCTGGATAAACTATGGATGAATAGAAGATTTAAGGATACTGATATATACTGAGGCCACTGTAAATTAAAATTTTCGTATTTATAGACTTCTTTTTGAGACACGACACCGGAAGTCAGCCCTCATAAACGTGTTTTAAGAAGATGTGACAGGGAAGATAAGCCGGTAAGGGCCTAATAGTCCCTTACACCAAAGTAAGAAACCAAAGTAAGTCACCAAGACGTGACTCAGATTCAAAGCGACAAACATTATTTTCATTCTTACGATGCCAAAGTGTTTAAGAAAACATGAAGCTCAAGCTTTCAGCAATCAAGAACTGCAGGATGGTACATGAATGGATCAGGCTTGTTCTGCATGGAAATTATTGATCAAGGTATCTGCTTTATGTTGATTAATTTGAAATCTACTTTGCATCAATTACAACAACCATCTTTGACACTTTTCCGAAATACTGATGTCGAATAGAATGATGGCAGCCTTTTTGAATTGCTCAACGCTTTTGGGCCAGGAAGACAGACATTAATAAAAAGATGCACTAGCGCGTTGTCTGTCAAACGGTGACAAAATATAGTGCCATATTTTTCTCAAATTTTAACAAGAAGTTCGTTGAATTTATGCAATAACAGCGATCTCGGCCTTCGGCCTCGGTTTCCAACATTTCCCTCGGGACCTGGCAAACGTTAATGCATTAAAAAACCATGTTTGATCCCGATATTGAAACACGGCTTTTCGCCGGTTGATGCACGGCTGTTAATACCTCTCGGCGCTGCTTTTTATGCAATATTTAAAGTTGAAACAACGTCTCATCAACGTCATGGCGTTGCATAGACGTTGAAAAGACGTTGTTTCAGCGTTGTGTGGCAGCTGAGTATACATTTTAACCATGTTTTTTGTACAGATAATTTTCTTCGTTTATCATAAATTAACAATCCCATTTGCTTAAGGACACAACGGCTGTCAGTTTCTTTTGGGCATAATCGTATTTTGCCGTTGTGTTATACATGCACAACGGCTGTCAATTTCTTTGGGCATAATCGTATTTTGCCGTTGTGTTATACTTGCACAAAAAAAGGCCGAAGACCCAGATCAGAAATGATCTCTGAGCAGGGTCTACACTATCATAACTACAGCTTATATCGTTACATGTAAATAGCATCCTTGATGGGACAACCATACCCAAACTGTGAGGGGAAAGAAACTGTAACAGATACAACTAGGGGTTTAACAAGGGGAACAATCTACATAACAGTAGTGGTATCTGAGCCATTCAGTCAGAAGCCCGATTAATGTGATCAAGGTGGATGTTTCGTTTAAATGAGCTGCGACACGACAAAACCAACAATGTGGTTGTGCGCCCAGCGCAGACTCAGATCAGGCTGGGCATCCGCCCAGTCTGATCAGAGTCTTCGCTGTCCGCATGGAGGTAGCTTAGACCCTTAGCTACCCTTTAAGCATAAGCGAAAAGTCTGAGCGGATTAGACGGATGTCCAGGCTGATCTGAGTCGGCGCTGGGTGCACAACCACATTGTTGGTTTTGGCGTGTCGCGGCTCAAATCATGATCAGAACAACAATCGAGTACACATGGTATCGGAAGATGTTTTCGGTCCTTAGAAATTTCAGCGCAATAAGCCTATATTATTGTTTTCAGATAGAGGTGATATAAATATTTAGTTAACCCTACTGGTAGCCCCCATAATTCCGTGTCAGTGTCACAAAGTTGTAAACAACCGCATTTTCATCGAAAACTCAGAAAAAAAAGAAACAAAACTTAACTAAGCTGGCATCAAAATAAAGATTAAGGGCAATGAGTTAACAAATCAGTAGCGAGAAAAGGCTGGTACGTTTTTGAGATAGATAGAGCTGCCAAAATGAAATGAAATTTCTCATTTCTCATTTCGAAAAAAAAAAAAAAAAAACGCAATAAAAAGATTAATAGATAAATGTAAAGGAGAATTAAATCTTTCTTCAGCATAAACGGGAATATCTACGCCTAGTAGAAATCTTTTAGGATATTTGGTTTAGCCATTATTTTCCTTTAAATTTATGTAAGGTAGTTCGCAGGTTTATTTTGTTTTCTTAGCGTAACGTATTTTACAAGCTGTAATTCTAAAAAGCCTTACACAGCAGATAGCGGTAAAGAGAGGCATACTTTGTAGACATTGTTGGATTTTCAGTTAAAAGAGGGCTACAAAATTTAGCAGGGGAGGAGGCAGGAGTTCGTGGAGGAGAGTCGATGGGAGCAACTATCCTACTGGCCAGCGGCCTAAGGGATCCCACAAGCTTTATTCTTGTTCGTGAAATGTTGTTTTCTTCCTTGAAAACCAAACTGCTCTGGCTCGTTGTTGTTGTTGTTCCAATTGTCACAACGATGTTCCCCAAGATGCTCGGGGAAAGAATCAATAACTTGCACCTCCAGGTATCAAAGCTGTTCATTACTCCACTGGTTCTGAAAAGTCAATCATTTGAGCCGCGACATGAGAAAACCAACAATGTGGTTGTGTGCCGAGCGCAGACTCAGATCAGCCTAGGCATCCGCCCAGTCTAACAAGACTCTTTGCTAAGCACTTCAAGGGTAGCTATTGGTCTAAGCTACCTTCATACGGGAAGTGAAGACTCTGATCAGACTGGGCGGTTGTTTGTTTTCTCGTGTCGCGGCTCATTTCACGTCGGATATGATTGGACAATCGTTGCATGATGACCTTCTAAATCAGGAATACTCTTAGTGGGTAAGTGGATGTTCCCAAAGAATACAAGATGGCCGTCCCAAAATTTATTATTAATTTTTTTTCCTTACAGTCATTTTAAAATTTGACTGCGTGTCCAAGCGTATATTTCCTGCGGATTAGACGGCTGTCTGCTTCCTGCGGCACAAACGTGTTTACCATTTACCGCAAAAACTCTGAAAATTGTGACACCAGGAATAATCATCGTTATTGTCCTATAAACGTAATGCACATGGAATGACAAAAAGTGTAGAACCTGATCAGGCTGCTCCTGAAGAGCAGTGATCTGGGTCTGCACTATTTGTTCAGACCTATTTGTTTCAGTATTTACAATGTTACGGTATGCAAGGCTGGAAACAGTCTGGTTACAGTAAAGTTTTAGGCATTACGACAGACGACCAGAACAAGTAGTGTAGACCCAGTTCAGGCTCCTTATTCAGCCAGCACTCATCACAGAGTGGAGTAATAGATAGTCAGTAGATACAAACACAAAATTAAAACTTAAGCTTGTTGGATTAATATATTAAAGAATTAAAGTGTCCCGGCACTCACTGATTTTACGGCATATGGTATAAATATGTTAGGTAACATGCCGAGGTTAGTTGCAAGAAACTATATGTGTGAAAAGGTAAGTCTTTTTGTTTATTTAGTTATCTACTGACTGGATTATGTTTTACTTACTTGCTTTCTTTCTTTCTTATGTTTTACTTATTTACTTTGTTACTTATGTTTTACTAACTTACTTTCTAATTCATGTTTGACTTACTTAGTCACTTTTTTATGTTTCACTTACTTTATTATTTATGATTTACTAAGTAAAGTCATATATGCTTTACTTTCTTACTTACTTTCTTACTTACTTACTTACTTACTCACTTATTTACTTTCTTACTGACTACTTACTTAACTTATGTTTTACTCACTTAATTATTCATGGTTTACTTACTTACTTATTTAATAGTTATGTTTTACTTACTTACCTTCTCACTTATGTTTACTTATTTACTCAAGGAACATGTTTACTTATTTACTGAAGGAGCAAATTCCTTCCTTTAAAAGTAGATGCCATTTGGAAGGGCTACGTCGTCCAGGGTAGTAAACGGGAACTCTAAAATGTTCTTTCCCTTTCAAAAAAATGGGACAGAATGAGAGTGTACCGATATTCCCTACGAGCAGTCTATTCTGGGTCTGCTATTTTGAAGTAGCAAATTTTTTAGAAATCGCCTGACGGTATATCAATTTGTCAAAATCTGAGGAACAGCAATTTTGGAAGAAGTTATGAAGGCAATGATCAGGAACAAACACGGTCGACTTCTCCAGGCCATCACCATTTTCGCGTGGGGGGGGATTTTATTTACTCTGTGTGTGTATGTGTGTGTGTGTGTGTGTGTATGTGTGTGTGTGCCATATTTCCGTGGAGAAATTCTGCTATGAAAACATCACGGCCATTTTTCGGGGTGCGGGGTATTATATGTGTGTGTGCGTGTGCGTGGCATGTGTGTGTGGTGCGGGCAACTGACAAATGCTGTTTCCATCAAAAATGCGTTCATTTATGATTTTTTTTTATTAGTGATGTGGCCGCAAGTAATTTTGAAGGGGCATACGTATCATATGTTGCTTTACTGTGGGCATGTGGATTGCAAATGATACCTTTTGGCGTCGCATGTACATGGAGGGCCTGTAAATACTTAACATGTCGCTTGCGGGTACCCACGAACTGTTCACAGTCCTCTCCTTTCCCACGAGCAGTAGATTTTAAATGCAATCAGGGACGGCGCTAATGCACAGGTTGATCTTGGTATTCCCTGCTCGATAATGCTGTTAGCTGCCTTTACGCGTGACCAATAGGAGATGGTTTCATTTAAATTTAAAATGCCTTATGAAGAACAATGTACTCTTTCTTTAAAAAGAAAGCCTGCAGATGTTTTTTTTTTGCATTTTGATTCTAGAAAGAAAAGCAAGGATGTGCCGTCATTGGATGTTTTTTATGCTGATTTCATTAGCCCCTGGTTTTGCGTATGGGCTGCAGAGACTAACAATTTCTCAAGCAAGTAAGTGGCCTTTTTCTCAGAGTTAAACACTATTCTAGTTAAATTATGACTAAATAAACATCGTCAAAAGATCTTATATCGGCAGCTTGTCAAAAACTGGAGGGCAAAAGAGTCATTTAAATCCATTACTACAGAAAAAATTGCCATGGAAATCTGCATACCTCATAACGAACTTGTTATTTCAAGTTGTGAATCTGTTATTTCAAGTCGCTACTCTGTTAATTCAAATTGTGAATCTGTTATACGAAGATAAAAATCTGTTATTTTAAGGTACGAATCTGTTATTTCAAAACATGAATATGTTATTCTAAAATATAAATATGTTTAACAAGCTGTGAATCTATTATTTCAAGAGATGAATCTGTTATAACAATTGACGGGCATTTTATTTCAAGTTGTGAATCTGTTATTTCAAGATATTAATTTGTTACTTCAAATGGTGAATATGTTATTTCAAGTTATGAACTTATTATTTCAAGTTGATAAACTTGAAAAGAAAAAATGAAATCAAATCTATTTTATTGCTCTTCAGTGTCACATCGATAAAATGTACTGTATCTTTTAACAAAACAATTTTTTCTTGAATGCCAGAGGTATATTGGGATGCGAACCGCAATGATGAATGCTGTAACATGTTTTTGTATACCAAATGTCAACAGACCCTTATTCAGAAGGGAGGCAAAAAAAATGACATACAGTCAACTCTCGATATCTCGAACACTGATATCACAAATTCCCTTTAATATCAAAGATTATAGTTTGGACACATTTCCTGGTTTTATTTAAAGTTCAACTCTGGGTATCTCAAGCTACCGATATCTCGAAGAAAATTTTCTGGTAACAGAAAATTTACTTTGAGATATCAGTAGTTTGGGATGAATTTCGACTTTGAGATATCGAGAGTTGAATGTAGTTGCTGCTCCTGAAAGTGTGCCATTCATCTTTAATCCTAAACTGAACAAACAACACAACATACTTTGCAGACTTTGGATCAGTGTTAGGAAGATTTATTACGGAGACCACCCAGGCGTTGCTAAATGTAGCGGAGACCATAGGACCCGACACTGATGCTTGTGTAGCGAAAATAAACCCGAAGGCAAATCAATGTGGAACGTGTATCGACGGTGCGTCTTGTGGAGACCCAGGGTAAGGTAACAATTTCATTTCCTGATAAAAGCCCGCTTTCATTAAATGTGTTTTAGATGGGTTCAGCGCCAAAATTCCTTATCCACCCAGTTTTTGCCATGCCTTGGCAATGGACACGAACAAAACAGCAGTTTACATGCCGAAAGCGGCAAAATAATAGGCTCCAAGGAAAACGACAAAATTAATCACTCGGAACACTGCTCGGCCAATTCCGTGATTCCGAGCGGTTCTCTGCCGAAATGATCAATTAAATTAATTCGGGACACCTCCATGTTTTCCGCCAGTTTGATTGACATAACGACTTTGGAATCCGGATTTTCTCGGTAACTCTCTGTATTACACATTTTGTGTTGTCTCAATGATTTTAACACTGAAATTTCATAGCAACTAAGTAATCAGGGGCTGTATTTAGAAAACAACTTAAGTGGCTGCTATGCTGTTGCTAAGGCTGAATTTTTATGAAGGAGATTCCTTACAACTATGAAATTTGCTCTGGAGGAACAGTCTGAAAAGACTGTTCCTCCAGAGCAAATTTCATAGTTGTATTAAACATCTTCATAGAAATTTAGCCTTAGCAACAGCATAGCAACCACTTAAGTCATTTTATAAATACGGCCCCAGGTTTTCCGAGCCACAGTTATACTCAGCGGGCATACAGCTTTAAATCAACGCTGATTAGCATTGCTTTAACGTTGTCTGTCTGTTGGCTGGCTGTCTACTAGGTAGTTTGTAATATCAGACTGTACCAAGCGGACATCGTACTGACGTCGATGAGAAGTCATCGCGTGGCACTGACGTCACAGTACGAAGTCATTTCAACGTCATGTGCCCGCTGGGCACATTTGCAGAGACATCTAGTAAGCATACCGTATTAACACGGTTGTAAGACGCGGCTCCTTGAAAAACAATAGAAAAAATCTAGATCGATCTAGATTTTAGGAATTATTTTGAAGAAAAAACCCATCTTTTACATAGAGGATCTTACATGAGTGCTCATGTATTATTGAATTTATTAAACGAGTTGGGGAAAACGATAAGATGCGAGGCTTTGCCGAGCATCTTAACGGTTTTCCCCAACGAGTTTAATAAATTCAATAATACAGGAGCACGAATGCAAGATTCTATTTATCATATGACACTAAAATTGCATTTTATTAGCTAAGTTTTCATTAAAACGTCATGATTTCGCCATTAGAAAACGCGACGTTTTTATGGACGTCAACGCATAACGTTACGACGTAATTTGCATATTTAATCCACTAGTTGATTATCGAATTTAATGCATTGCTTTATCACACTCTCAGATGCGACGTCATATGATAAAATAGTTTCACAACTCTGCTTTATGTATTTAGGGTCATGTTGGAGGAAAAGGATACCCCATCCCCCACCCCTTGCACACGTCTTTTAGTCGAATTAATACGGTACTGATATTTTTACTTTCAGCTCAGCAGCAATTTGGATGCTTCTACAAGCAATCGAAGCCGTGCGTCCTGATACTCGCTTCATCCAGGCAGCGGAACAAGGAGTAGAGATCGTTACAAATGAAATTTCCAGCGCAGCTAAAGCCATCTACAATCGTTATGGCGAAGATGCTATAAATGAGCTTGCACATGGGTTTGGGCAGCTAGGAGGGAAATTCGCAGACATTGGATCACAAATCAGCAATCAGTTGACGGTATAAACAAAACAGAAGATACCGTAGAACATTATCTAGCAGACACTATAGAGATCAAACATATTTCTTTATGCTTTAACGTTTGCAAGACCCCGAGGGAGATGTTGAAAACCGAGGCAGAAGGCCGAGGTTTATAACATCTCCTGAGTGACCCTGCAAACGTTAATGCATTTGAAAAGATCGCATATTAGTGCACAAATTCAACTACAAATGCTACAAAAATAACGAAAATGTTTGGGCATTTTTTCGGCCTCAGTCGCCAACCTTGCTGATCTCTACACGCACTATGCATGTCTATAAATTTCTCGTTTCAGGCCATGGCAAAAACCTTTAGCAGCAGTTCACAAGTCATTATCATGTACATCAAAGTTTTCACTCGATCTCGTCTGCACTTCCAGTTTTACAATATCCGAATTTGTATAACTCTTCCGTACAAGTCTTTTACGAGTATGGATAACTTTAAATCCAATCTTGCCGCTTGTTTCTGTACTGACGAAAAGTCGCAAACCGAGTCATTATAGCACGTGAAAAGCCTTGTTAATACATGTTTTTTGTTTGTTATAAGTGAGTGACACCGATATTTGTGCAATAATAAATGCTAAAACAAAATGGATTCAACGTTATGACGTTGAATCATCGCCGTTACTCCGTTTCGAGGGATGTCCAAAAATATCGTAAACAAGCTCACTGATTCAAATTCGTCGTCACAATTATATAAACAATAATCCAACAAAAGAACTGTCCCTTTACTAAACTTTAAGTGGTCCATGTTTATTCTTTTGAATGTGTTCTCTGCTCTTGAAGGAACTCATAGATTTTGATTTGACTTCACTACAGCCTGTGCTGTGCTGTGTGGCGGCCGTAAAACGTCTCCCCGTACATCATCCATAGTGCAGATTATATTTCATTTTTGTCCTTAGCGATCAGAGGATATATTCTGAGAAATCTGAAATTTTGAGCGGTTTAGATTCATATTCTAGACGATCACTTTTTATTATGCCCCCAACTTCGAAGAAGTTGGAGGGGCATATTGCTTTTGCCTTTTCCGTTCGTCCGTTCATCCGTTCGTCAGTGCCATCTGATACAGCTATATTCTCTGAGAACCACTAGGCCTAGGGTTTTGAAATTTCATATATAGAAAGGTCATGAAAAATGAGCGGATCCGTATTTTTTGTTACTCCGTCAAACTTGTACATGTGGAGTTACATCCCCTTTATCAAAATTAAAATGAAATCTTGTTACCACAATATCTCAAGAAGCATTTGACCTAGGATAATAAAATTTTTATACACCTTTGGGGTGAGATATACAAAAACTGATCAACTTTTGGGCAAATTCTGTCGGAAAATGATTGAGTTATTGCCCTTGTAGGAATTTGGCATTTTCCAACTTCTGAACCGCTTAACCCAGGAAGCTGATTTCTGGTATATTGGTAGTCCTTGATATGTGAAATGGTTTTATAAAGATCAGGTAACTCTATGTTTGTTAATTATGGAGTTATTCTCCTTGTTAGTTATTACTTAAGCAGCTACTGGGAGCAAGAACCTCTGGGCCTAGGGTTTTGAAATTTCAAATATGGATTGGTCATTAAAAATGAGCGGGCCCGTATTTTTTTACTCCGTCAAACTTGTAGTTTTGGAGCTACCTCCCCTCTATCAAATTTAAGATGAAATCATGTTACCATGATATCTCAAGAAGTATTTGACCTAGGATGATGAAATTTTGTATACAGCTTTTGGGTGAGATATACAAGAACTGATCAATTTTTGGGCAAATCTGTCATAAAATGATTGAGTTATGGCCCTTGTCAGAATTTGGCATTTGTCCAACTTCTGAACCGCTTAACCTAAGAAAATGATTTTGAGTATATTAGTAGTCCTTGATGGGTTAACTGTTTTTGTAAAGGTCAGGTAACTCTGTTTGTTTATTACAGAGTTATTACTCATGTCAGTCAATACTTATGCAGCTTTAGGGAGCAAGAACCTCTGGGCCTAGGAGTTTGAAATTCATATATGAATAGTTCATGTTAAATGAGTGGATCCTTATTTTTTCTTTCCTCTGTCGACTTTATCCTATAGAGTTACCTCCCCGTTATCAACATTAAAATGAAATCTTGTTACTTGGACGATGATATTTTGTAAGCAGCTTTGAGATGAGATGTACAAGAAATGATTAACCTTTGAGCTTATTCGGCAAGAAATGATTGAGTTTTGTCCCTTGTTGGAATTTGGCACTTTTCCAACTTCTAAACCGCTTAACCTAGGAAGCTGATTTTTTGGTATATAAGTAGTCCTTGATGTGTAAAATATTTTGGTAAATGTGAGGAGGTTATTCACTCATGTTTAGACTTCGGAATTAGACAACTAAAACAAAACAAACAAAAAAACAATCTATAGAAGTATTTGAACTAGGATTTTGATATTTGGCATACAGCTTTGAATCAGTATGTATATATGCTGATTAACTTCTGAGAAATTTGCATGAAAACTAACAGGCTTAGACATTGTAAAGTTTGTCACCGTTAGTTGCAAGCATATGGTTGGGGGCATAGTGTTTCACAAACACAGTTTCTAGTTTATTTAGACCTCTTTGTTGCTATTCAGTCTTTCAATCGACTGCATTATCAAAAATAAGAAATAAAAGTATGTTTTTCTCTGGCTTTCATCGCCAGATCATGTCAGGGTCACTGATGAGGCTTGAATAGCCGAAACTATGAAGTATGGCCCATGTTCCTTCTTTTGAATGTGTTCTCTGCTCTTGAAGGAACTCTTAAAGATTTTAATTTAGCTAGAAATTTTAACATAAAACTCTTAGTGCATGGCCTTAATCTCAGTCATAAAAAGGGGTCGGGGTGGCACTGTGTAAAATTTTGGACCATTATCTAACATCTTTGGAAATGCGAAGTAAATCCCTCTCTGCCCTTAACAAGAGGGTATGTACGCTCTACTGGCTGAAACACTGGTATAATTTGTAGCAGGTACTAGTGCAACCTGCTTTGAACATTGATTTTATATATGATCTTCTGCGCATCTTTGGCGTTCTATGGTAAAATATCTATTAGTCCCAGAGCCCGTGGTAGGTTTATTCGTGTGGTCGAGGCCAAAAGATTTGAAGATGTTTTCTTATGTAAAAAAGTGTGCTTCATTCAAAAATCAAAGTCTTAAAAAATCGGTTGGTGCATAAAATTAATCAAAAAAGATTACACATTGGGTGCTCCAAATCTCGAAAAAACATCAAAATAGGGATACCCTTATATCTAGTAATATATTCCGCTTTCTGCATGCACTGGAATACTTATTTTGATATCCAACAATACTAAATAGATGTTAAAAAAGATTAATAGTAATTTGCATATTTTCCAGGTGTGAGAAGCTCTATTTTCAAATTGAAATATCTTGAAAAAAAGACACGAAAACTGGTGATTTCAGTATTCTAGTCATAGGTAAAAAAAATTAACAAAAGACACAAAAAGTGGCAATTATTGTCTCACCTGCGTTAGCTGGGCGATATAGGCGTGCAAGTTTCCGTCCGTTCGTCCGTCCGTCAACAATTCACAGTGGATGTCTTGTGAGCGCAACTCCTCCTACACGTTTTGGTCAATTATTTTGAAACTTCACAGATGTTTTGGCCATGGTCTATCGATGTGCATATTGTTTGCATATAATTCCAAGATTAATTTTTGCTACTTTTTTCACATGTTTAATTTAGTCAATTTTTTACACAATATACCTGCCATAGTGTCTTCTGAGCGCAACTCCACCTACACTTTTTGGCCAATCATTTTGAAACTGAACAGATGTTTTGGCCATGGTCTGTTGATGTGCATATTGTTTGCATATAATTCCCAGAATAATTTTTGCCACTTTTTTCACATGTTTTAACTTAGTGAATTTTTGCACAATACTTTCCATAGTGAGTGTCTTGTGAACACAACTCCTCCTACATTTGTTGAACAAACCCTTTTAAACTTCACAGATGCTTTGGCCATGGTCTGTAGCTGTGCATTTTATTTGCATATTATTTCCAAATTAATTATTGCCACTTTTTCACGTGTTTACTTAGTCATTATTTCCCACAATAACTTCCATAGTGGGTGTCTTGTGAGTACAAATCCTCCAACATTTGTTGGACAATCCCTTTGAGACTTCACAGATGTTTTGGTCATCGTCTGAGAATGTGCACATAATTCCCAAATGAATTTTTGCCGCCTTTTTTACATGTTTAACTTTGTCATTTTTGTGACACCTGCGTTTGCGTTGGCGATATAGTTTTCAGTACCAATTGGAACTCGTATGACTTAATCCCCGCAGATGCGACATCGCTTTCCGCGGATTTCTTGTTATACCCCCGGCACAGAAAGTATGTCGAGGGGTATATTGTTTTCGTCTCTCCATTTGTTCGTCCGTCCGTCCATCTGGCTTTTGTCCATGTGTCCGTCCATCCTTCTGTCCGTTAGTTAATATTTGCGTTAAATCTTTGCGTTATTTTCTATCTTTCTCTGTTTCCCGAGAGTCTTTACAGGAACTTGTTTGTACGTGCTAAGTAGTACCACAGGATAGTTACTTATCAGCTTGTATCACCTGGAAGCTGCTGCATACCTAAGGTCAAGGTCACAAACTTGGAAATTTGTACAACAATTACGTTAAAGTTTGCGCTAAGTTTTTGCTTTTGCTCTGGTTTCAGGAGCCCCGGTAGCTCATTAGGTTAAGCGCTGGGCTGCTGACCAAGCGGTTCTGGGTTCAATTCCCGTTGGAGTCGGAAATCTTTTCATCAATAAACAGGGTTCCTTTTCGGACAGCCTTTCATAATCACCCTAACATGTCCTGATATAGCTGAAACACTGTTAAAAGGGGGAAAATCGCAAGTCATATATCTGTCTATCTTGCTCAGATTTCCTGACAAGATTTTACTGGAACTGGTTCATATGTGCCTAGTGCTACTACAGGAAGATACTGATCAATTAGCTGCGTGATGCTGCTGGCCTAAGGTCAAGGTCACAGATTTAGAAATAAGTATAATAGTACGTTTAAGTTTGCGCTAAGTTTATGCTTTTGCTCTGTTTTCCTGAAAGTCTTTACTGGAACTGGTTCATATGTAATTAGTGTTACTACAAGATAGATTCTGCTCAGTTTGTGTCACCAAAATGCTGTTGCTGACCTAAAGTCAACATCACAGGCTTTAAACTGTACATATCTCTGTAAAAGTTTACTTAGAAGTGTGTATTCCTTTGCTTAATGCCAAATCTTAGGATGAAACCTTTTGATATATGACTGGGAATATTGCTGGGTTGAGTAGACTGATTGTATGTTTGTTAAAATTTGCCTTCATGTATTATGTAAAGTTTATTTTCTGTAGGTGGTGATTCTGGCCGGGGATATACGTGAGCCCCTGCTCACTTGCTATAGTTGGGTTGGATAAACAACTTCTGGCCACAAATCGTTTGAGATATGGTTTATTTCATGTCATTTTAAATGCACTTTAAATATATTTTTCTTTCTGTTTTTTTTTTTCTTCTGAAATTTGGTACAAACCTTGGGTATAACTAGGTTTACTATGTAAGAGAGAATCAGGTTTTCCCCACTTATCATTCCCTTTGTTTGTTAATTTTCCTTTCTCTCCAATTAAATTTCTGTTAGATAATTGTCAGGAATTACTACAGTAAGGTTATTTGAAATTTGGTACAAACCTTGGTAATGACTAGTTGTATTATGTATGAAAACATTAGCCTCTTCCTGCTTAGCATTCCCTTTGTCTGTCCATTTTTTTCTTTCTATCCAATTAAATTAACCCTTATTTCTGTCACAGATTTCTCAGGAATCACTACAGCTAGGATTTTGAAATTTTGTACAAACCTTGGGTATGACTAGGTTTACTATGTAAGAGAGAATCAGATTTTTCCCACTTATCATTCCCTTTGTTAGTTCATTTTTCTTTCTCTCCAATTAAATTTCTGTTCGAGCTTTCTCAGGAATTACTACAGTAAGGGTATTTGAAATTTGGTACAAACCTTGGTAATGACTAGCTGTAATATGTATGAAAACATCAGCCTCTTCCTGCTTAGCATTCCCTTTCTTTGTCCATTTTTTCTTTATACGCAATTAAATTAAACTTTTTTCTGTCACAGATTTCTCAGGAATCACTACAGCTAGGATTTTGAAATTTTGTACAAATGTTTGGTATAACTAGTATAACGTTAGAGAACTACAGCCTCCTTCTGCTTATGGTTCCCTTTGTTTGTCCATTTTTTCTTTCCCTCCAATTATTTTTTTTGTCAAAGACTTCTCAGGAACCACTTTACCTAGGCTTTTGAAATTTTTAACAAACACTGGGTATGACTAGTTGTAGCATATAAGAGACCGTCAGCCTCCATCTTCATATCATTCCCTTTGTTTGTCCATTTTTTTTTCTCTCTCCAATTTAATTTCTCTCAAGGATTTCTCAGGAACCATAACAGATAAGATTTCGAAATTTGGTACAAATATTGGGTGTGACTAGTTGTATTCACTGATTCTCAAGAAAGTGTAACGAATGGTGTCATGGCTTTAAACGCATGTATAATTTTATTTTGAGTTGTCGATTAAATCAAATAAGTGCATGCTCTGAAATTTCTGCTACTACCTAAAATATTTAAGTTATAATATTGATTCAAATACACGGAAATACTCACATTATCATACCTGATACTGAAGGACCCCCCTATTTTTTGCATGTCATAATTAAAGATGTCAATTTTTACCTTAAATTCTTTTGAAGACTTTCTGCGTGAAGCAAATAGTCTTGACTTGGAAAGTTTGGTTTTATCGAGTCCTTTCGACTAGTGATTAATGGGTATACGTTGGAACACAATGCTTTGTTTAACTCATGACCGTTTCTTGTCACTGAGTTCTGTGTATTCTACGAGCCCAAGCATTAACAATGCATTCCAAAGTTTCGGATGAGGCTAACAAGGTTTGTTTTTTCATCAAGGAGGTCATAATCAGTCACTCTGACAGGCCATAAATAGTTTTTTACTATCTATTAAATTCAAATTTTGTTTTGACGCGTTCTTAGTATTCTGAAAAAACGTAATTTTTCAAGTGTATTTTACGAGTCAAGCCAAAGTCACCCAGTATATAAACAAGAAAGACACCTATAGCCTGTCGTAGAAAGGAGACAACCCCTACTGGTAATTAGGCAACTATCGTAACCCTTAACGAATATGCTTCGTAGAAAATAAGTTTCACGTTTCATAAAATTATTTTACGGGACGTATTATACGGGACAGTAATTCTGAGTAGTACAGGAATGGACCACGCAAGAAGCTTATACACTCTTAAAAAGGGCACATTGTCTTATTCATTCAAAAATGTACACATCAAAGGCCAATCGGAAGCTGAAAAAGATTGAAAACATGGGAAAAATTTTCAGTTTTTGAATTTTTCATATTATGATTTCTTGATTCAACAAAATATTCATTTAGTATTTACCTACTTCTTAAACTGAATTTGATATGTCCATATATGTGCTAAATATTTTCCACTGATTGTATTAGGCAATTAAAATGAAACATTGATGCACTATGGTCTATTTTTAGGCAATAAATCGACGTTCGAGCAGTCCCGTATAATACGGAAATGTGTCCCGTAAAATACAGTTACATTTAATAGCAGTTCTTTAAAGAAAAATCGTTCCGACAAACCTGAGGATTAAAAAGTATGTTTTAAATTAATTATAATATATGTGTCTTTATTCTCTGCCCTAGACTGAGTAATCTGTTCTCTTTATCTGTAATTTTAATTTGTTTTCTTGGAAAATTTGGTTAAATTTCAATTCTGCAAAAATAAATTGCCTAATTCGCAATTTATATGGTGCTAGAAATGATGTTCTTCTGCGGTTTAGTTATCTATAAGTGTTATATAAGTGTTATTTTCCTCACAAATTGGATATTTTCTTAGTGGGAAGACTGGAGAAATTGTGCGATCAAATACAACATTAATGTCCCGTAAATTACAAACTTAAAACAAGTTTCACTGCCTTAATAAGATGATTTTATGGTAATATTTTGTCATATAACAATATAGTATATACAAGTCAAAGATGTTTGACCTTTAGATGCATATATCTTGAAATTTTCTTGTCGGAAAGTCTCATATGACAACTATTGAGATTTCAAGTTTTTCTATTAAAGAACTTAGAAAATGAACTTGAAATGCAAAGCAGTTCTGCTGACATGAAAAAGCAAACAGGCTGGCAAATTGTAACGCAAACACTTCTCTGTGGTCAAACATAGAACTTTTTTGTGTAACAATATCGCAATTTAGCCATTTATGTTGAAATTTGTATCTAAACACAAACAGTTCACTGTCACATTTTAAGATCGTGTATTTTACGGGACAGTACAGAAGACATGAATAACAGTGTAACCAGTCTAGATGCTCTATAAAGCATATGCGTTTTATACAGACAGGTTGCAGTTTTAAAGCTTAAAACAGGAGTTTTCCTTGAGGATTTCAAATCTTTAACTTTATGTGTTTTGCAGGAATAGTTTTCTTTCATGATAATTAAGTACAATGAGGTCGCATTACTACTTTTTGGTAGAGGAAGAGCATTTTGCTTTTTCAGAAATAACAGAGTGAAGATTTCTAGAGCTCAACTTCGTCCTAAACAAAATCACTTGCCTCTTTGGTAGATTATACCCTTATACTTCCAGTAATTGCTTCAAGTCTATAGGTATACACGACTCGTAGAATACTCGAGAGAAAGTTTAGTGCCTTCACGTTGTCTCTCGTTATCTGAATTCACCTGATATTTACTGTGCAATACTTTAGATTTAGCTTCGTGAGATACCAAAGTTGTGAAATGACAGTGAAATATCTCTATATGACTTGCTTACTTTTTCGATTTTTTAACCACCCAAAAGTTACACTTTCTTGAGAATCAGTGTATAATATTGTGCAAGAGAGTGTCAGCCTCCATATGCGTATCATTCCTTTTTTGTCCATTTTTCTTTCTTTCCAATTAAACTTTTGTCATAGATATCTCAGGAGTCGCTACAGCTAGGATTTTGATATTTAGGCCAAACATTGGGTATGATTAGTTGTTTCAAGTACGAGAGTATCAGCCTCCTACTGCTTATCATTCACTACCATTTGCTTTAAAGTTTTGTATTAAGTATGTTTCTGTTAGGCCGTGGCGCTGGCCGGGGGTATACGTGAGTTCCTGCTCACATGCTCTAGTTTCTAAGTCGGTGACCTTGACCTTAGGCCAGCAGCATACAGGTGGTGCAAACCGATCAGTATCTATCCTGTAGTAGGACTAGACCCATATGAACTAGTTCCAGTACAAACTTTCAAGAACACAGAACAAAAGCAATACCTTAATGCAAACTTTAACGTAACTGTTGTACAAATTTCCAAGTCTCTGACCTTGACTTTAGGCCAGCAGCAGCTTTACGGGTGATGCAATGTGATCACTATCCATCTTCTGGTAACAATTTGCACATATGAACAAGTACCCATAAACACTCTCATGAAAACAGTGCAAAGTATAAAATTAAACGAAAACTTTGATGCAAATGTAAACTAACAGATGGAAGGACTGATAGACCAATATACAGACAGACGGCCGGACAGACGGACGAACGGATGGCATGGCGAAAACAATATACCCACGACATACTTGTTGTGACGGGGGTATAATTACTACCACGCTGTGTGTATTTTATTGGTATGTTTATCTACCTATGACTTGAATATTGAAATCACCAGTTTTCGTGTTTGTTTTTTTCCAAGATATTTCATTTTGAAGATAGAGCTTCTCACAATATGGCAAAGAAACTATGCAAACTGCTATCAAATCTTTTGTAACATCTATTTAGTATTGTTGGATATCAAAATAAGTATTCCAGCGCATGCAAAAGGCGGAATATATGATATAAGGGTACCCCCATTTTTACGCTTTTTCGAGATTTGGAGCACCCCATGTGTAATCCTTTGAGTATACCGACTTTGTGCACCAACCTATTTTTTTAAGACTTTAACTTTTGAATTTAGCACACTTTTTACATACGAAAACACCTTCAAACCTTTTGACCTCGACCACATGAATAAACCTACCCGGGCTCTGGGACTATGTGTAAGTTTTAAAAATTTGAAATTACTACTCAATCATGCGCTATTGTTAATTGAATCAGCAGTAATTGTACAGATTTAAATCTACAAGCAAGTCTAATGCTTACCACAGATACATTTGAATTCATTTGATCAATGGTTTCAGAAAAGTTGAAAACATATTTTTAAAATGGTTGCCAAAGTGGCCGTCCGGGCTTAATGTTTTACCAGTAATTCCGTACGAGTTAAAGATATCTTTGTTGGACCTTATTTTGCACAAAAGAATTTCCACATCTAACACACATCTGTGACAGAATTAAATTATTTCAACTGTAAGAATTTCAGGTAGCATCTCACTTATAATTCGAGAGGAGCATGGCATACAATGTTATGCCATGTTCCTCTCGAATTATGTGATATGACGTCATAGATCTGTTACCGTGGGAACCTTGGAATGGCTTAGTACCTTGACAGAATGACGTCTCATTGACGTCACTTAGACATCAGTATAAACTCGTATTGCTATAGCAACAGGTTTATAACGTCATTGGTTCCGAAGCATGACAAACAATGTATGCCATCGTCCTCCAATTTTTAATGACATTTCAAACTGAAATTCTTCCGACAGAAATTTCAGATTTTCTCAAATTATTATTTTCAAGTCATTTAATTCCTGTTATCTGTGGACACTTCTTTTTGTGAATTCAACTATTCTTACTTTTCAGAGAACAGTGGATGACGCCAAAAAGGCTGCAGAAGCAGCAGCCAATGCCGCAAAAGCAGCAGCTAATGTAGGAAAAAAAGTGATTGGCCGTATCGGGCGTAGGTTTAGGCGAAAGTTCTGATGTCTTATTCTAAATTATTTAAAGTGGTTTTAAGTCTCCCCCTCTCCCTCTCTGTATGTGTGGGAGGGAGGAGGGGCAGAGACTTGATGACGTTAAGCCATTTAGTTAATTTTTATACAACACCACACTTAGTGGCGGGGTATTGTGATATATATCTTCCGGTGTCGGTCCGTCCGTCTGTCCGTCCGTCCGTGCTCACCAATTTCGACCGATAACTTGAGTATTTATTCACGGTATTTCTTCAAATTTTGCATATATATCGTTATCGGGGATGAGTGGTATGGGATTGTTAATGGACAAAATCCGTTCATTTTTAACGGAGTTACTGCCTCCATATTGGAAAAATAGTTTCTGGCCTGTTATTCATTTCTTGTTTATGATATCTGAATGAAATTGCAAGATATGTTTAGCATAAAAGGTTACATAATAGTGACTAAGGACCGTCACTCTTACCTTTCCAGTTAGTAAGTTATCCGTCCTTGATAGATCTGAAAAATGTTTTTTTACCTGTAGTTCCTTTTTTTATGGAATATCTGAATGAAACTTAATAGATATGTTTCACATCAAAGGTTACATATTTTGACTGAGGACCGTCACTCTGACTTTTCCAGTTCATTAGTTATCCGCCCTTGACAGATCTGAAAAATGGTTTTTGACGTGTTGTTCCTATCCTATATGGAATATCTGAATGAAACTTCACGCATATGTTTAACACCATAGCTAAGAAACGGAGTCTCTCAGCTCAAAGCAATGCTGTATAGCTTGATCTAAATGTACATTGGTCAGAACGCCCCTCATTGTTAGAAATCTCACAAGGCTGCTCATATATGAGTGGTTAAATTAATGTCTATTTACAGTTAGGACATCATATCTCCGTGTATCCAAGTTCTTTGGCTCGTTAGCTATTGTATATCTCATAAAATAAGTTACGATGACCAGCAGTGGCGGGGTATTAAACCGTGCCTGCGGTGCATTTATTATGTATTCATTGACAGATAATGAATATATACTAACAATGAAGAGTTTATGACACAATGTGATAGCTTTGTGATTGCTTTGGCAACTTATCCGGCCTGTTGTCGCTTGCTGCCCAAAATTTTAAACAGCAGGTCTCTTTGGCCAGTTTCAACAAATTTTAATACGCTTCATCCCTTTGTAGGGGAATAAGTGCATACTCTTTTAGGACAGACCAGTCAAGACTTTGGTTGATATGGAAACTTAAAGCTTCAAATAAATTATAATGGGAAACTCTTGACTGAGCGCTAAAATCTACGTCTTGTTAATGGATCTTCTTGAAATCCAGTAAGCAGCCTTGATGATAAATGCATGCCCAAAATATCTCCAGGTAACCGCCCATTTCATATTGTGGTTGGACAGGTAATATAGTTTCTGTACATAAAAGTTTCGAGAAACAACGTAGGCACAACTGAGCCTCTTTTTCTATTTGAAATGAAGGTCCATATATGGCCGTTGTTGATGTCTAATTGCTTGTAGAAATCATGTTTGTAATATACATGCAAAGGTTTAATATGCTGATCTGTGCTTTTACATCTACGTGTCAAAAGAGAGGTGTTGAAACTCGGAGCCGAAAAAACAGGTTAAAACCTTCCGGAGCAGATTTAAATGAGTAAGAAAATCATGTGTGATCGTTGTTAGGAGTATTGCATAGAAATTACTTCTGTTATTACTTCCATGTTAATAATGCATAGTTATTTTTATAAAGTGCCGTACCTTTCAGTTCTGTTTATATTTTAAGTAAGAAGCAACCTTCATGACGCAAATGACCCAGTGGGTTGACGCGTCGTTAAATTTTAAATCATCATCATCATCATCTGTTATGCGAAAAAGAGTTTCATAATTTCATATGAGATGACCACGAGTGATTCTTTTTATCATATGACCATTTAAAATGAAATTTTATCACCTTCAAAATGAACGTTCAAAATATATTTCAATAAGAAAACGCATTGTTGACAATGACGTTATATGTACGCGCCAAAATGTTATTACACGTGTAGTCATAAGATTTTTATTAAAGGACGTTACAGCGACGTCATATGACTATTTCCTTTTCTGAAGGTTGGCTTGGGAAACGTAAAAGACGTGCTCTGCACCTGCTGCCTGAACTAAACCTGCCTAAACTGACTGAGGAACAGAAGCGTTGTGCTTCAAAATGTCCGAGTTGTACAGACTTTCTTCATGATGATTATCTTCAGACCTTGCGTGCAGGTAAGATTATAAAAAAATCCATCATGAATGTCCGTGTAAGATTGGAGATCTCACCCGAGGAATCGAAATTTCGACCAGGGACGCGGCAAGCCACGTCCCTGGTTAAAATTCCGATCCCAAGGATGTGATTTATATGTACCTATTCTAACCTTATATGGACTGGCTCATGATGGATAATTTTTCTCCCATTTTTAGCGAAGTTATAAACCTCAAATCAGATTACGCTTCAAGACGGGAAATTTTTATTTTTTAACCATTGAGTAGCCCAGTGTCCATCGGGTCTTAAGACACGGCCGGGATACACGATTTGATGGCTTGTTTATCAGTTTCAGAAAACAAAAACAAAATGCATCTAATTTAAAGAGTAACTACACTTCAGGAACTCAATCAGATCCCAAACCCTATCCCCAACATCAAAGGGAAAGATTGACAAAGACATCCCAACAAACAATAAACAAACAAGCCGCTTAGACTTAAGAGCCGTCATTAAACTATTTGTGGCGTCACAAACCTATGATCCACTGTCAAACGTCGTTCTAGTTGCTTGCATGTCCATTTTCTTCAATCCAAATTGAAATGTTAGTTAAAAGTTGAAATGTCCTGTAGCTAATATAATTTTAGAAAGTGTTGCTGTTTTTTTCTGCGAACTGAAAGCTTATCTTGAATATGTTAATGTGGAGAAACGACTTTTCTTTCCCAAACTCAGGTACGCTTTCAGCTCAAAGAAGAAACATCTATCTTTCCCTAGCATCATCTTTCTTCCAATAACAACAGGACATAGTCAGTTTTTGATGAATATGATGAAAATTTAGGAAGCGTCTGCCAGCAGATCATAGAATGTTGACGTAATGAAATTTCAAAGAGGTCACTAAAAATTGTAATACGCCTACGCTAGTATTTTGATGCTCGCGACGCATGGGGCTAAGCTGCAATTCGTTTTTGTCTTCTTAGAGAAAAATGCAGATCGTATTTTTCGGCCACTATTGCATGAATATCGGTGCGCGCTATTAAGAGGAATGTTTTAAAGAACACAAAAGCATGTATTACATGTAACAAGGCGATCCAGGTGCAACAAACTGGGCTGACGGATGTTACCCGAAAGATCGGTTTCTGACCTCTTTTATTTGGTACACGGACCTTTGGGTATTATACAGGTTTGGATAAATATGGCGTAAAAAGCTGAATGAATAGCTTTTTAACTTATCCGAGTGAAATTTTCCAGTTTTACTTGCGAATCATGCGACTAACGATCTGAGACCTTATGATCAGTATGAAGGTACGGAAAGTGCCGATTGTTGGCGACAATGCATAGGCGGTAATTATACGCAATGATACTGTATTTTACAGTTTGCGGAAACAGCTATGTTGACAGGCTCGTGAATTTGGACAAAAAGGCTTACCAGGTGCAAGAACTGGCCACCACATGGGCACAGACTGCCACGGATAAGAGAGATTTTCTAAGCGAGGTATGAATGCAATGCAAGTGAAGAAATTTAAATAGAGTGTCTTTGAGCTTCAAAGGGTCTATTATATGGGAACTCAGCAGAAAAAAACAACTGTGACTACGCACAAACTCGCAAATTTAAAGAGTAACTACACTAAACCTACCAAGTATTTCCTTAACTTTTTATAGTATTAAATACCCCTCCAGATAGGCTTTTAATTTTAGTCATTCCGAGGCTGAAGGTGAAGGTGATAACTGAAATTGCGTTACTAGATTATATCAGCAAATCCTGGAACAGATTCTCTATTTTGTAACTTGATTAAAAAGACATTTACGAACAGACATCATTTCAGATTTAGTAAGGACAATGAATTTCTTAATTTACTCGTACGGCTTTTAAATTAAAAATCATAAATGAGCCGCTACACGACAAAACCAACAATGTGGTTTTGCGCCCAACGCAGACTCATATCATTTTGGGCGTCCGCCCAGTCTGACCAGAGTCTTCGCTGTCCGCATGGAGATAGCTTAGACCCTTAGCTACCCTTTAAACGCTTAGCGAAGAGTCTGATCAGTCTGGGCGGATGCCCAGGCTGATCTGAGTCTGCGCTGGGAGCACAATCACGTTGTCGGTTTTGTCGTGTCGCGGCTCAAATAAGTTCCTTCAAGAGAAATAAAATTATTCACGAGAAAGAATGTGGATCAGGCAAAACGTTGTACGTTGTTCCGGCTAATAAAGCCTCATCAGTGACCGTGCTATGGCCTGGCAACAAAAGCCTGAGGAAACATACTGTAATTTTGTTAATTTCAAATATGTGGCCCATTCAAAGTGGTATAAACAAACCAGGGGTAAAAAAATCACACACAATAAAAGAGTATGGCTCTAAACCAATTATTAATTCCGATTTCTCAAGCATGCAGTACAGTCTATCACTCTCCACAGAATTCACTTCCAAGTTGTGGAACTAATTATGTGTATTTGATATGTGTATCAGGTTTGCTGGGAAAAGTGAGGCACTGAATATTTAACCAATTAAAGGTAGGTTCCTGGGCTAGCTATGTCAATTATGTCTACAAAATAAGTTCGTCTTTTTCTGAGCAGTATTGAATTCTCTTATTTTTCTGAATTTGTTGCTACCGAGAAACTCGTCAGATGTTGAAGAAAATAGTCGTTTTCCCTTTTGGTTTATTTTCTTTCGTTGGAATTCCAGTTCTAAAAATAACTATGTTTATTATGTCTATAAGTGCGCGATTTCTGATGCCATTCTCCAAAGGTCAATTTTCCCTTGACGTGAGCTTTCCTAGAGGTCCTGGCCTGGCAGATGGGTTAAAACTATCCCAAAATGCAATGCAGCATGACATCAGCTGCGTTATCTATTTTGGGCGCGAACTAAAAATAGCGCTAACTGGTGTGCGAAGCAGAGTTAGGAAATCCCTTGCAAAACAACTTTTCTAATAATTTTTTGATATACACTTTTTAGTGAAACTTATTAATTCCCTTTTATAAGTGCTTTCCAACAACTTGGATGAAAGTTCATCAAAATTATGATGCATTCCAAAGTACAGGAACCTACCTTTAATGTCCTAGCGTCTCATAAATGGGACATAGGCAAACAGTAGAGAGCCAGTTCAGACGCCGCAAAACGCGTTGTCAGATAAGGGTCTGCACTACTTGCATTAAGCAAATGTGCATTTCTCCTGAAAATAAAACAAAATAATAAAATTAAACTGAACCAGACACCCGGCCACTTTATTGACAAAGGGACTCATCCTATTTATATGGACAGATGAGTCTGTGTCCAGCATGCATAAATGAGCCACAACACGAGAAAACCAAGAAAGTGCTTGTGCATCTATCGCAGACTCAACTCAGCCTGTGCATCTGCCCAATTTGACTAGACTCTTCGTCATCTGCCCAATTTGACTAGACTCTTCGTTAAGTGTTCAAAGGGTACCTATGGGTCTAAGCTACCGCCATGCGGACGGCGAACACTTTGATCAGACTGGGCGAATGCCCAGGCTGATCTGAGTCTGCGCTGGGCGCACAACCACTTTGTTGGTTTTCTCGCGTCGCGGCTCATTAATGTGTTTATCGTTTTAATGCAATGTCAAAGAGCACTAATGACGTGCAACCCCCCCCCCCCGCCCCCCCCGTGCACCCCTCAAGGCTTTGATTATCTTACAGGAGTGAAAATGCATGAGTGTTGATCGGTGCATGTCGTTGACCTCACACCGAAGCAAATATACAGCGTTAGGACAATGATTTTTCAGGTTGTATGCCCGCCTAGACGCCGTAAGCCCTTTTTAACGCTTAAATCATTATATTTTCAGATTTGGGTAGACCCAGGGACATCGGGAGTGTCAAAGCTGGTGTTTTGGCGGACCTCGTACTACGGATTCCGAACGTATTTTCCCAATCCGCACATCCCGGCTGATCCGTGGAATCTTGATCCAATGTACAAAGCCATTGTGCTATATATTATGAATACTTATGAAGCGGCGCAGACCAGTGAGCAACCTGCACCAGTTTCGCCAAATATTGCTGTTCTGCATTCATTTTTTTAACTTTATTTAGAAGTAAAACTGATAGAGAATATATTTGCCTGGTTCTCGACAAATTGTTCCCTACGGGCTCAAAACATAAAATCATAGGGACTTGAATCAGATTGATTTGGATAAAAGGATAGTGATTGAAACAAAAACAAGTGTTTTTCATTTTTCTATGCATAAAAATAATAACAACTTGATTTTTCCACACCTACACACACACACATACCCCCTCCCCCTCCCCCCCCCCCCCCGCGCGCTAAAATCATTGTGAGTGTGCTAAAAATCAGAAAATGAATTTAATGTGTCAAAAGCACCAAATTTTTAGTTGAGTGCCCCCCCCCCCCCCCGCGCGCTAAAATCTTTGTGAGTGTGCTAAAAATCAGAAAATGAATTTAATGTGTCAAAAGCACCAAATTTTTAGTTGAGTGAGTGAATAACCTCGGGGCTGCACATAGGTCATACGGAAAAGACAGGACCTCGCTTTAAAGTCTCATCCGGAAGACCGAAGAAGCAGGAGATTGAACCTGCGACCCATGCATTGCCAAAATTTCAAAGCGGAAATTCTAGAGTAGGGTCTGATCTTATCGCGGATGTTCTATGTTCTATAACTTGAATAAACAACTTTTGAAACTTCTGCTTGTTTGTTTCATTGCTAGCATGTATTGTAACTATGTGTCTACTCCCATTTATGCCTAGTGGACTCTTCCACCTTGCTGTATGGACCGGTCCATTCACATTATAAGGAATGTCAGGTTGAATTCAATTTTTTTTATTTTTATTTTCAGAAATTCTTGTATTAAATGCAAACAGAGTTGACCATAATCAGACGCCCGCTTTCTGACGTCTTCTTTGAATCGGCTCTGTTTAGGGACCTAGCCATAAATGGGTTAATGGACCTCATAGCATTGTGAACACTTGTAACTTTGACCACCCTTTAATTTAGTTTGGATTACCTCCCCTCACACTCCAGCGTGCTCATATGATGATGTAGGTTATGCAGTGCACAACTACCTTTAATTCTCTTTCTGGGGCACGTTCGGCATATTTACTTGGGTAAACTCACGCAATACCCAGATTATCATCGGGCTACTCGAAGACATAATTGAGCCGCGACACGACAAAACCAACAAAGTGGCATGTGCGCCCAGCGCAGATTCAGATCAGTCTGATCAGTGTCTTCGCTGTCGGTATGGTGGTAGCTTAGACCCTTAACTACCCTTTCAGCGCACAGCCAAGACTCTGATCAGACTGGGCAGCGGCCAAGGCTGATCTGAGTCTTCGCTGTCCGCACATGCCACTTTGTTGATTTTCTCGTGTCGCGGCTCATATCTTCGAGTTGCCCGAGGAATTCCTTGATATTGGTCGGGTTTACCCAGGTAATTATGTCGTACATGCCCTGCTACAAAGATATTTGCGGTACTTTTACGTAACCAATTTCAAAAATCGCGTTTCTAAGGCCTATGTATTCCAGAGACGGATGGCCATTCGGGTCTCAACTGGTGGATTTCATTTGCTCCTGTATATCAGTGGTATTGTTTGACATTTCAGGGATTTCCGGGTGTTGCAATACCTTTAAAGTTCTTACATGTAAGTGCATTAAAAAGAGCGTCCTAGCGATTATTTTTTTCAGTTTTTATTTTGTATTCTGAACTGTGGAGAATAACAAAAATAAGAAGTCTGCTAAATTTCCGGGAGATACGTTATTTTTAATGGTTTTATTAATATTTTTGTATTTACCACAAATTACCACTTTAATATTAAAGTTTGGTTATGCTTCCCACGATGATTCATTGATGGGTTAGGAAACCTTCACGCAAACCGAAAAGCTAACTCAATTCAGAAGCTGCGGCGAGGGTTGGGATCAACTGAAGATGGTTTGAACTGCCGGTGGATATTGCTAACCGTTCCGGGACGATGCTTCTTTTGTGGTTCCTCGCTGTTACCTGTTTTTTGCGCAGCTTATTTGTACTTTTCTAGCAGTGAGGACACCTGTGTATCTGTCCACTTTGCTTTCTGTTTTGTTTTATATGAAAATAGGTAAAAGTACAGTCGAACCAGTCTTAAGGGGGGTCACCTGTCTGTTAGGGGTCCCTTAGGCCAAAACACAGTGCAAATGAACCTGTATTAAGGAGTCACCTGTCTAAAGCAGCCAACTTTTGTGGGTCCCATGGGGTGACATCTTAAGACAGGTTTGACTGTAGACGTTCCATATGGTTCGTATACCCTGTTCTTGTTGTCCATACTTTTCTTAATCTATAGTGTGAGTGACTATTTTTTTCGGTTAGATTGAACTATTGCCGAGGGTAAGGATCCCGTAAAACCGGTTATAACCCCCCCAGTAATTTATCATTAACCGTTCCAAGGCTGTACTTTTGTGGTGCTTCTTAATTTTACTTGTTCTAGTTGTCCATGTCAGTGCTTACGTTCATCTATTGTCGGATAGGTGTCTTCAGATGGGATAACTGAATGACCACCTGTCTCGGAAAGAGCTGTTCATTTGGCTCACAGTGCATGAATTATTGTCTATTAATGCATATACTTCCTTCCCTTTTGGATTTGTGGACGGAATTTGGTATGAGATTTATTAGTTTCTGATCATTGCCTATCGTTTTACTCTAGAAATGCGATTTCGGACAGACAAATAGACAGAATTCATTACGTCCACTGTCATTGACAATTAATTATTTTCTGATGCAAACAGGAAATACTCTGACTGGACTACCGAATTTATTCGGCTAAAAAAAGTTGTTTTTTTCTCCCTAGAATGACCCAAACTGCCTACATCCGTCATATGAAATGCTGATACATGACGGGGTTTTCCTTCCAAAACAACGCCCAAAATTACGGATTTAGATTTTTTGGATTGTTTGTGAAGGGAAAACTTCCGACCTGTAACAAAAAAATAATAATAATAATAATAATAATACGGTATATGCATGCATAGACTGCTAAATTGTATATCGCGGTACATATGCACTTTAATGCGTCTGTCCTCGAGGTAAGAGTGAAATGCTGGTTTATAGGATATTTTGTTGACTATAAAGGACCTCTGACGGTTGTAATGTTAATTTGCCTATAAAAATAGTCAAAATTAAATTTTTGATATACCCAAGTATTTCTCTTGAAATTTGTTGCTCTCAACTTCCCCTGACTGGCCATGAATTTAATTTCTGATTATTTTGCACATAGACTTCAATTTTTGGAGGAAAAAGCCAAATTTTGTAATTAAACGTAATGGAAACAGGAAAAGTTTTTTAAAGATACTTTCCCCCCGTGCCTCAGCTAGCCACTTTGCATGTATGTGTGTACTATCATAATACACATTATATATGAGTGGCTTGCTGAGGCACGGGGGGGGGGGGGGGGGGGGGGAAGATAGTCTACAGCTGAAAAACTGAAAAAGTGGGTGGGGTACTTACACCCTTTATATCTAAAAATAGGCTAAAGTCCTGAGTACTGAAAGATATTGCATAATGTCAGTAACAGTAGTGTGTACGTCAGTTTTAGCATAGTTATCAATTAAGATTTCGATATCTTAGAAAACCAAATAAATGGACTTATTTTCAGAAACTGAAAAATTCACATACCCCTCTTGATAAAATTGGTCTATGTTAGTCTAGGGGCATGATAATTTTTCAAAATCACTGTTAAAATGTCTTTATAGTACACAAGGCTACATATTAATGCCAAACATTACAACTTTTGCTGCCCGAGGAAGGTGCAGTAATTTGTCGAAAAATGGGCAAATATGTATTGATACTGTCAGAGGTCCTTACAACAATTCACTGTAATACAATGGCATATAGGTAACAGGATTTAACAGAAAGCAAAATGATTAAATACATGTACACTGCTCAAAATATAGTTTAAGGGGCATCAGATTATTTCTCATAGCCATTACTATAACATAAAACCAGCTCAACGACCCATACATTCCAAGTGACCAAGAATTTCCCATTCATTTGCAGCATTTTGAAGAAGGATCAAAGTTAAGACAACGAGAATTTCAATTAAACTGAGACCCTGTACGTTTCCATGGAACAAATTTTGGAATTTTCGATTTTTCTGAAATTAAGACATTTTTACTGGAGTCTGTAAAATCTGTTTAACTGGAGTTCAAAGTGATCTTTGTAAATGAGTAACCTCGTAAGATATTCAGTTTCATAAACAAAATGGTCGTTTTGATTCTAATTGATCTGTCATGCTTTTCATTTGCTAAAAAAAAAAAGCAACATAATATTACCAATGTCCATTTTTACAAAAATCAGTCCATTGACAAGGGCAGGATAAATATTGCGTCAAATTGTGCAGTCAGTTATCTCGGCCTTCTTTACAAATTGGCAATTTACTTCCTGTCTTTGCCGATCGAAAGTAAATTACTTTCAAAGTGGGAATGCATTGCACAGTCGATTATGGAAAATGTTAGGTGCTCCTTAAATATTCTGAGCAGTGTATAAAGTCATTTCCTGAAGACCACAATGTTAAAATTGTACACTAGAAGAGTAAATCAAACATGTCATAGCATACCAGAGACCAAAGGGCACGCTCAGCATAAGTACTAGAGTAAACCGGATCAATACCCAGGGGCCGTATTCATAAAACGACTTAAGTGGTTGCTATGCTGTTGCTAAGGCTAAATTTCTTTGAAGGAGATTCCCTACAACTATGAAATTTGCTCTGGAGGAACAGTCTTACAAAGACTGTTCCTCCAGACCAAATTTCATAGTTGTAGGGAATCTCCTTTATAGATATTTAGCCTTAGCAACCGCATAGCAACGACTTAAGTGGCTTTATGAATACGGCCCCAGGTATTCCTCCGTATGCATATCTTCGAATAGCCCGAGGAATACCTGGGTATTACTAGAGTTTACCTAAAAAATTATGCCGAACATGTCCAAAGTTTCTGAGTTCTCTTGTAATCAAACATTATATGCTAGACTGAATTGTGTGTGCGAGTCTCTTCCACACACCTCTTTGTAATGAGCAAGTTGGCCCCTAATAAGTAAGCCGCCACCGCAGGAAAGTGCAGTATGTGTACTTTCTGCGGCATTAATTTTTCACACGTGCACACTCATGCTCACATGATACTGCCAGTTGTGTACTGTTCTCTGTTTACTTGTTACCTTCTACTGCATCCTGTCTGCTGCTTACAATTTACAACCTACTGTGGACATACTGTGGCAAACCCGAGCAATACACAGATTTCTTACCTACGAGACAGAGTTTGTTCTATTTTTAGCGGTGCTGGAAAATTCTGTCTTGCCCATGGGCTGGGACAGCTCACACGAGCTTGAATTCTGTGTACCACTACGCTCCTTGAAATACGGTGCGCCCGGCTTGGCGATTCCATACTTTATGCATTCATTATTCTTTCATAGAAATGAATTGCCACATCGATAAAATCCAATCCAAGAAAGGTTATTCATTCTTTATAATTCCATTATAGCCTGTTTCAAGGTCCAAAAGTCGGAAAAAGATCCAAAATAGTCAATGTTTCACCGTGACATACACTGTCGAGGAGGCCGCCATTTTGAAGACGTTACCAACTGACGTTTGAAATGACGTTGACGTTACGTCACAATTAACGTCATACACGCGCTTTCTGTAGTCGTCACACTACAAATTTTTGTTCTTTAATATAAATTTCAATTAGAAAATCTAAAAATGCGGATTTGTCAAGGACCTACTAGTCTGTTCACTATAGCAGCCATGAGGGTGACACGGTTGTACTACTTACACTTGTACACGTTCGCAAGAAATAGGCCTATTAGTTCCCAGTTCAATTTGAAGTAAATATTATCGTAGGTAAGAAAAATAATCAATCATTGGAGCCTCGTTTCCGACACACCCCGTGTGCCCGAGGGTTGGGATTTCCCTGTCCGCATCGGAGACCAATGATAGATTCTATTTATCTCCCGGGCTACTTCGTGTAGACCGGGGAATACTTGGGTATTGCTCGAGTTTACCCAAATAATTATGCCGAACGTGCCGAGTAATACAACCTTTTTTGTATACACGAGAGCAAGGGCACATACATATACATCCAATTTGTGCAAATGCTCTTACACATGAGCAAATGCAATGTCGCAGTAAACACTACAGTGTAAAGAGTGCACAGGGTGAAGGAGACAGTAAACATTATACAGGAAACTGTTCGCCTGGCTTGATTTTAGAATATTCCCGTAAAGAAGAAAAGGGAGACCAAAATTTGTTTTTAGAGACAGCAGATGTCATTTTACTACCATTACTATATGCTATTATCTCATTTCTTGCACGGACTGTGAAGAGAAAGAAGTCAATTGATCAATTTTATTTTCTTGTTATGTAATAGGAAACCAGCAGGTTACGATATACAGTGCAATGGTCCTTGATTCAGCAAAATTTCAGTTCTAAGTTCTATGATAACTTGGAAAATATATGGTCAAGAAACCCCAAACTCATCAACCTCGACACTTGCAGCTCTAGTTTTTTTTTCGGTAAGATTCTGCCTATATCAATTTGTTTCAAAAGATAATGTGCATAAAACTTTTTTAAGCCTGAATATTATTTAAGCAAGTCTCCTGTTGCTTTGACAATGAGATACATGTATAACATTTTGGCATGCAGTGATATCCTAAAGCTGATTATGTAAAATAGCTCAAATGTCTTGGCACGGGCTTGATTTGACTGATATTGATTTCCGTTATCTTGTTTCTTAACCCGTTTTGGGGATATATACAAACAGTGCAGACCCAGTACAGACACTGCAGAACGTGGCGTTTGATCAAGGTGTCCACTGTTTGCTAACAGGAATCTCTCTATGCAAAATACAATGATAATGAAACATTCATCAGAAAACCCTAAAACTAGTAATGGACTCATCCAAATGATAAGGCTGGATAAGCGCACTATTCAAGAAAGAGTTAAAACAACTCCATTACTTGTCTCAGCGTGATTGGTAAGTTCAAGAAATACCATACACAATATAAACCATCTTACAAATGCTGAAGTTGGTGCACATAACAATGGTATCCTCATACAAGACATTATTACCCCCTTCACACCATATAGTCTGTAAGAATGGGTGGGGGCTCGGAGTGGGGAGGGGAAGGCTTATTGTTTTAGCATAAACATCCGAATATAACCTTATTAACCCCTTAAATCCTCCATATCATGCAATGCAAACACGTACAACAATTTTATTCACAGAATAAGTATAGTTTACGTGCAAATAGCTTTTCACCTGGTCAGACCTAAAGCTCAAGTTTAGCGAAATCAAACGTACTTGCATGTGTATGTGTACATGTATGTACAATATTTTACGTGAGCAAATCTTCGCAAGTGAATTGTACACGAATTCGATACCCGGTCCGGTCACTTACTTTTATTTCTCTTTCCGCTGTTTCCAGAAGGGCAGTTGTCAGTTACTGGTGAAAGTAAGTGCACTTAGTACTGATTAACCGCATAGGAGGTCTAAGCCTGCCCAGGAATAGTATGGTTCGGTTAACTGACCGTCCCGACATGACCATAGCTGTTTACCGAGGACGTTAAACAACCACACAACAGCAAAGTACATGAAAAATTTTAAATAGGTTTGTTTGGGATAAAAAATTAAAGGTTATATATACATGTTGATGTTAAATTCTTAACCAATATGATTAAAACCCTTGTTGTTTTGGCTGGCTGGGAAGAAATATTTGTGAAAGTCTAGCTCTCTTAACTGTCAAGTATCACAAATAGCGGTACGTGTGTGTTCAGACTCAGAATCACGAGTACTTGTTCACATTTAGAAGCTCGACATTTCGTTATGGCATATTATCGTGCATGATTTACTAGTCGTGTGAATAAAAAATATGTTAATGCATCTACCCTAGTCACATCATTTCATACGGAGGATTTGCGCATTTTGTATGACTCAGTGTGCTATGGATTGTTTATCTAAAAATGTTACTCCCACCCACCTCGCGTCCTAAAACCACTGGCCCAAGTATTTAAACAAGGTTATCATTATATGGTTCACATATTTCAGAAAGGACAAAGGACAAAACTCAACCCCTGAAAGGCACACGTGCTGTTGTTCGTTTGCCTCAGAAAACACCTTGCGGGTTGAATAACCAGTCAAGCTGTGGATTTTGAGCGTTTTTCCACGTATAATGCCAGTAGATAGCTGATACATGTACATATTCCTTCGGCTATAAAACTGTTTTTCCTTTCTAGAATGACTCCAATTATTTACATTAGTCTTATAAAATTCCGCCTTGAAATGTTTTTCCCTCCCAAAACAACCCAATTTGGGACTGTTTTGGAAAAGAAAACTCCGTCTTATAACCCAAGAAATATGGTACATGTGTCCAATGGACACGTTCGGCATACTTACCGTTGGAAAACAACAGCAATACAAGGAAATTTCTCCGGTTACTCGAATACAATCAGCACTGTCATGGTGATTTAGATGTAAAACCCTGGGTACCGAAAAACATAACACGGAAACAAAACACGAACTTCTATTAAAATGAACCACAACTTGTTAAGGTACAACAGAACACCGAAAATGTTTGGAGCACACCAACAAGGCTTTATTGAGTATATGACGAAGAGTGGAAGCAAATACTGGAAAATAGTAAACATGGTGACTCAGGTAAGTGATGTGACACTTCTGATTACAAAATTGTGGGGTGCCAAGTTGAAAAACAAAGACTTCACACGTTCATAAGTGCTTCTCCTCCTAGTTCTAAGTGAAGGGATCTACAAACACGAATGACTGAAGTGGCAAATTTAAATAGCATACGACTTATTTTGGTATCTACATATCTCAGAGTTTACATCAAAGGCAGCTAAGGCCCTAGAAATTTTGAAACGCAATTTATCCTTTGCAGACGAAATATTGGTCAAACCTAAACTGTAATACATCATCTATTTGACAGCCCCACCTTTAAACTCAGTTTAAGCAGATTGAGAAGGTCCAGAAAACAGCAGCTAGGTGGACCGGTAGGCGATGGCGCAACACCACCAGAGGTGATATGCTCGCTCAGCTGGAGTGGCCATATCTGGAGGCTTGTTGGGGGCAAACCAATTAATACTTTAATCTTCTTAAAGATACACTCGGACTCCAGTGCCGCGTTACATGACAAGGATTAAGATCTGATCCCAGAAACTCGACTGATGCAAACTAGAGCACCACACAATGCTCAGTATTGTAGATGCCAGGTCTATAGTGTTGCCCCACAGAAGTCCTTTTCCCTACGGCAATTCTGCAGTTAAATAGCCTCTCTTTTTCTGTTGTAGCAGTAGCCGCTCTTTATCTGTTGAAGCAGTAGCGTGGCAAAAAAAAACAATAACAAATTCTACCAAAAATTAAAGATAAACGGTCGCCAGCTTTTGAATAGGTTGAACTTCCCGGATTTTTAGATTTTTTACCTTAGGGACCGACCATTTGATATTCTGGGAGGGGTTGGTATTCCTGATGGAGACAGGACATTTTATTTCACTGTCCTCTGGAAACATTTTTTTTTCACCTTGAGGGAGCTAATTTCTTTTTTTTTTTTTACAAACTAACTCGAACAGGTTATTTTTTTTTTAACTTCATAAGCTGAACTATCAGATCCTTGTTTACTTGACCTTAGCTTCCTTTTATTTTACCCACATCAGTAATTTTTACACCTTTTTTTCACAAAAAGAACATGGTGCTGTCTTTAACCAGGCTAAGGGCATGGGTTAGCTTGCTTTTGCAAACCAGTGCCTGGTGCATGTTACTCTTTTCATCTAAGAAACATATACAAACATCCCTGTATGAGTTTGGCAAAAAATAGGCCTTAAATTAGGTCTATTTTGGCCAAAAATTAGGGCTATTTTGGCGAAGCTAACATTAGGAATTGAAGGTTTTTTTCTAGCCCAATCGTATGCCCAAACATGTTTTATTTTGCACTTTAGAAAGTTTGATAAATACATACTGATAGAGTAACATTATACATGAATGCCATTTAATAAAATGGCTGAAAGTTCTGTGCTAAGAAGTTAACAAAGGGGGTCTGGGGGCAACGCCCCCAGAAGCCAAATCAGTTTCCTAATTTTAATGGCAATTTTAAGACTGGAAACAATAGAGAAAAAACTAGGAATGATGATAAAAATAAGGGGTTTTATTTTAGGACTTTTCCTTTTAGAGTGTTTATTTTGCCATAATGGCTTTGTCTAAAAAAATCAGTGTGTTTCCCTTAATATTCAACTTCCCCAAAACACACACTAAGAAGCCCGTATTGTGACTCTTTTGCCATTCACTTTTAGTGGAAACATTTACTTAGTAATGTGGCAGATCAAAAATATATGTATGTGAATGTTCTATAGAATGTTTTTGTAAATGTATGCACATGCGGGCCCGCCGGTGTAAAATAATTGTAGGTAATATTAAAATATTACTTTAAATATGGGGAGTGTGGGGGGCTGCGCCCCCAAGAAGCCAGAGACATTAAAAAAACTCAATTCAAATGGAACTATCTGCAGACTATATTTTTGTTTTTTGGAAATTTTGGGTGGAGCCAGGTTATTGTTTTCACTTACTTTTTAGGGCAGATTATTTTTAAAAAACCCTTATGAGCCAGGTTATTTTTTTCTTGCATATCCAAAGACAGGAAATATCCCCCCCCCCCCCCCTCGAATATCAAATGGTCGGTCCCTTACATTATTCAACCGGATATTACCGATAGCAATGAATAGGTCTGTGTGCACTTGAAGACCGCAGGCTAAAACAACAATGGAATCGCCGAATGCTTGCGTTTGCTCGATGTGTTCAAGTTGTAGCCAATACACCGAGCTACTACAAGAGCTCAGCGTGCACACATAATAGATCATTGATATGGAGTCACCCCATCTCCATGGGCGCTCTAATTTACATCAGTCAGGTATCTGGAATCAGACCTTCATCCCTGGCAGAAGAAGAAGATTTAGATATTAATAGGTCTGCTCCCAACGATCCTCCAGGGAGGCAACTTCAGCTCATCGAGCATATCACTTCTAATCATTTTGCGCTGTCGCCTACAGGCCCACCTAGCTGCTGTTTAAAATATATTAAAAACATGTTTAACGAGAAAATCTTAATAAAGGGATAATCGGCAAAGATAATATGGAAGTGTGTTTTGTAATATGTATCTACGTGAAGAGTTGACAATAACTAACATGAATATGACTCAAGTGGGCTATGTCGGTAGGCACCCGCAACCGTAAGTTTGAAACTGGGTAGCATCAATAACCTATCTCAAGATTTAGCCGTCCGATTGGGAATTTCCAAATGGACCGCGGTCAATCCTTCCAAAACAGTTACTCGTACCAACATGATGCAATGTTTGTTTCTGTGTATTAAATCGAAAGAAGAAATCAAAAGTAGATCTACACTGTATACAAGAAAGTTTTGAATATCTGCGTCTGTTTTCGATAACATTTTCATTGTAAATTTACAAACAAGAGACTCATTTTGAATCTGACAGAGTGCTAGTTTTCATGAAGTGCAGTGCAATTTGTTCTGTTCTGTTCAATTCTCGTATCGACGTTACCCAAGTGGCTCAACGGTACGTAACCATAGTTGCTCACACTTGGCGCCGTGTGTCTGTCCAAGAAGGTGCAGTACAACGGAAAAAAAACGAAGATTAAATATTCATTGACCTTTGATATTATTGGCTAAACTTTGACATACGCGTTATTTAACCAATGAAATCTTCTGAAATGTGGAACAAAAGTGAAATTCTATTCGGCTGCGCCGAGAAAACATTTCATATACAATTCACTTGCGAAGGTTTGCTTACATAAGATAGTGTAAATACATTTACATATAAGTACCTTAGCTTTGCTGAACATGAGCTTCAGGTCTGACCAGGTGAAATAAGATAAAAAAAAATAATTCACGTTCGCTTTACTTATTATGTGAATAAAATTGTACATGTGTGTTGTTTTATTCTCCTACTGTAGCCATAACATGATAGTGAGGATTTAATCATGTTGTATCCGGATATTTATGCAAAACCCAATAAGTCTGCCCCTTCGCACCCGCACCCGCCTCCGCTAACCCTCTCCCCGCCCCTCCCTCTTCCAGGCTACCAGGTGTGAAAGGGCTAATATATTTTTATTCTATAAGTATACCATTGTTGTGTGCACCAGCTTCAGCATTTGCAAGACAGTTTATATTGTGTATAAAATCTCTTGAGCTGGTGTGTTTTTTCCTTATCAATCTCGCTGAGCCATGTTAAGGAGTCGTATTTACTCTTTCCTGATTAGTGGACTTTTTGTATCCTTACCATTTGGGTGAGACCATTTCTAGATTTCCAGTTTAAGGGATGTGCTGTGAGTGTTTTCAATGTCCTTGTATTTTGCATAGAAATTCTTGTAAGCACAGAGAAGACCCTGATCAGATCCCGCCTTCTGCGGGAACTGAACTGGGTTTGCACTGTTTGTAAATATCCCTAAAACGGATTTCAAGTCTTGAAAAAATTAAGACACAAGAAAACGAAAACTAATTTCAGCCAAATCAAGCTGGTGAACGTATTAACTATCGAGACAGTTGAACTATTTTACACAATCAGCTTTTGGACATCACTTATGTCAAAAAGGTATATCTCATTGTCAAAGCAGCAAGAGACTCGCAAAAGCAATTTCAGACTTAAATGTTTTTTATGCACGTTAACTTTTTAATTGATGGGCGGAATCTTATCGAGAAACAAGAGCCGTAAGCGCCGTGTTTGATAAGTTTCGGAGTTTTTGACCTTATCTTCAAAGCTGTCATGGAGTTGCTGAATCAATGCTTTATGCATAGTATATCTTGAATTGCTGGCTTCTTATTACGAGTACATTATTAAATATACAAAGGATTTGCTGACTTCTTCATAGTCGGTGCAAGAAGTGGTGTAATAGCATATAGTAACAGAAATGGAATGACATCTGCTGTACACATCTAGAAACAATTCTTGGTTTGTCTATTTTTCATATATTGTCTATATAGGAAAGCTATAAAACCAAACCAGTACAACGGTTTCCTTGATTGTGTCCACTGTCTCTCTGTCTACTTTTTATACTTTTCTGTTTACTGCAACATTGCATTTGAGCATGTGCAAGAGGATGTGCACAGGTTAGATGTATATGTATGCGTCCTTGCTCTCGTGTGTGCATAAAAGTTTTATTACTCGGCGCTTTCCAAGGGCGTAGGTACCTATACGGCAAATACGCAAGTGCGTATTGAAATTTTGTCAAAATTGACAAAATTTCAAAACGCACCTGCATATTTGCATGCTGAAAATTTATAAATTAGACAAGATTTGAATACCAATTACCAAAGTGGCTGAAATACTAGCTTTCCCTTCAAGAAGTAGAGAATAAAACATGGTTGTGCGTATTATGGAATTGCCCCTAGTTACGCTCCTGCTTTCGGCATAATAACTTGGTTAAACCCGAGCAATACCCAGGGTTTAGTATTTACAGGGCTACTCGAAGGTATGCATTCTTCGATTAGCCCAGAGAATGCCTTGGTAAAGTATCGGGTTTACCAAAGTATGTCCACAGAAGGCTGTTAACAGTAAGCAGCAACAGGATGAGTTTAAAGTAAGCAGTAGACAGGGAACAGTACACAACTGGCAGTATGCAGACTCATCATGTAAACATAGTCTTGCGCGTGTAAAACATTCATGCCGCAGACAGTACACATGAAATGAAACAAAGGATCGAGAAGTTGTATTTTGGAATTGCATACATTTTATAGCCACAGCTCATTGATGTTTGGGCTGCATTTCCTTGCGGTGGTGGTTTATTTGTTAGCGGTACACCTGCTCATCACAATGAGGTGTATTGAAGAGACTCGCGTACCCAATGCAGACTAGCAAACGATATTAGCATACCCGAGAACTCAGATACAATAGTGACTGCGTTTAAGCATACAGTTTTCGCGTTCTGAACGCGTGTGTAACGCGATCCTCGTGCGTTTGTATGAAACGCGTTGACTCGCGTTTCTCGCGTTTATCTCGTTTTCCAAATAGCCAATCAAATCACTTCCCGGGAAACCCTGAAACGCGTTTTATTCGCGATTGTAGCGTAGCATAAATGAACCACTCAGAAGAGTTCATTTGCGTTTGCCTTTCGACGGAGATCACGCGAAAATTGCGACTCAACATAAGCCAATCAAAAGAGATTCTACAAAACTTTGGAACGGTCAGTAATAAATTATTTGGGGCATAACTCGGTTTACGGGATCCTTCTGCAACAGTTCAATTCAACCGCACAAAATTGTCACTCACACAATAGATTTACGAAAGTATGAGTATTGCCAACAAGAACAAATTATACGAAACACACAAAATATCTATTTTTTACATATTTCGAATTACAAAGCAAAACAGAAAGAGGGCAGCTATACAGGTAACTTTACAGCTAGAAAAGTACAGAACCGGAACGGTCAGCAATATCCGCTGGGTCCTATTACCGGCTTCGCTGGATCCAAACCCTCGCCTCAGATTCTGGGATGGTTCGACATATTAAGTAAGTTTTTCGTTCCGCGTGAAAGTATTCAAAGCATAAATGAATCATTATAGATGATGAGTCAAAAATAAGGGCTCGGTAGAAACAAGGTGTTGTAGCACCTGGAGATAGCTGGGGTGTCAAACAACACCACTGATATACAGAAGCAGAAGAAAACCACAATTTCATATTCGAATGGCCAATTAATAGCATTCATCCGTCGCTGCAACACCTTACCCTAGAAACGCGATTTTAGAGATTGTTTGCGCAAAAAATACCGCACATATCTCTAATATCTGTATAGGAAAATCGAAAATCGTTCAGGTGTAAGGGGGTGAGGGGTCAGAATTATCTGTGTTAAAAATGCTATCAGGCCCATTTAAATCTTGGAGAAAGTTATCAAGTCTAATTCCTATACATTCTAGCAATGAATACACAACCAAAAGGGGTTTAAAATGTTGTTTATTCTTATTATTGAATCAACGTCGCTACAACGTTGTATGACTTTATTCAGTGTCGTGAGCCTGCAAGGAATAATTTATCGAAAACTAGGCAAGACGATATTCTATTATATTTCACTTTTAAAGGGGATTAGCATTCAGATAATCGACACATAATTGAGCCACGACACAAGAAAACAAACAGTGTGATAGTTCGCCCAGTGCAGACTCAGATCAGCCTGGGCATCCGCCCAGTCTGTCAGAGTCTTCACTGTCCGCATGGAGGTAGCTTAGACCCTTAGCTACCCTTTAAGTGCTTAGCGAATGGTCTGATCAGGCTGGGCGCATTCCCAGGCTGATCTGAGTCTGCGCTGGGCGCACAACCACATTGTTGGTTTTTCAGTGTCGCGGCTCAAATATCTCGCAGAAATGGTGCACGTGGCTCAGAAGTCTGCGACACTATTTTAGTAAGTATTCATAATATATAGCACAATGTCTTTGTACATTTGATCAAGATTCCACGAATCAACCGGGATGTGCAGATTGGGGAAATACGTTCCGTAGTTAGAGGTCCGCCAAAACACCAGCTTGGCTATTCCCGATGTCTCTGTGTCTACCCAAATCTGAAAATATAATCATTCAAGCGTGAATAGGACATGCCGATAAGGCACTTACAGTCTCTTGGTTTCAACAATAATTTCTTTTCCTTATTCACATGTATAATGTTTTCTCGGACTCATTAAATCTGATGCCAATTCAATTTTACAAAATACAGAATCTTTGTCCCTGTTTGATCAATATAGTCTAGAAACAATTTCAGCGGACAGAGTGATGAAAAAAGAAGACAAAATATAGAATCTTTCTCAAGGTTTGCCCGATGTATTCAGCCGAAAAGAGTGATTAAACAAGAAGCCTTTATGAAGCATTTATGTAAGGCAGTATGCTACACTGTAAAAAATATCCGTAATTTTTACGGTAGATTAACTGGCAACCAGCTGTCCATGTCCCGTTATTTTTACGGACATGGTCTTATTGCCCTTCAACACTATAAAGGTATTTTCGAGTGCGGCCAATAACCATAACATAACCATATCATAATTTCTAACAATTTTCTACAAGTAGACGCCCGTAAAAATAACGGGAAATGGACTGGAAGCTGATTGCCAGTTATTCTACCGTAAAATCTACGGAATCGTCTACAGTGTACTGACGTTTGCACGTCAAATGAATTAGACCTCTCACTTTGACGCCATTTTTGAGCTGGTGTAATAATACTAATTTGCACACAGCGTCAATTCGACGGCAGCTGCAAGCGGCGTTCTTAAATCTCCGATTTCATTTCATCGGTTTAAACGTATTTTATTTCGAAATATTTAAAGTGATAGTACTTAATCAGATTCAGAACAATCGGCAGTAAAGAGAAAGTGCGGAACAACTAAAATAATTACTGTAATTATCCTAATATGGTCAGTTTGGGTTTACAATGCAGTAATGCGTCCAAAGATGCATAAGGAATGGCACAACAGGGACAGTCTGATCTGAGTCTGCATTGTTTGCTCAGATCTGTCTGCCTTAATACTTACAAAATCATGAATCGGGTTCCAGAGAGCATCTCAAGTAAGAAATGACACAATATTCCTTACATTCTCACTTGGCATACAACGTTGAATCATCGTTGATTCAAGGTTGATTCTACGTTGTGTGTCTGCTGTGTTCCCATATAACAGATCCATTGAAGCTCAGAGATGCTCTGTGAAATTTCTCGACTTGCATTTTTAAGCATACCTCACTTAAAAAATCTCTATTATCCGCTGAAGTCTGTGCCCATGTGGTGGCAAGTTCTTTCACCTGGTAAGCCGTTCTGTCCAAATTCACTAGCCTGTCTATATAGCTGTTTCCGCAAACTGAAAATTAGGAGCTAACTGCACTCAAACTTGTCATTTGGGGAGGTAAATAGTCACTTTTTTTCGTCGGAAATTTCGTTTTACGGCGACGCACTAGCGCATAAAACCGACAATTTATCTCCCCAAATGAAAATTTTCAATACACTTATCACCTTTCTAATGCACTTTTATAAATTTTTACCTTTGAAATGTGCTACTTAGGACATAAAGCAAACGCTTTCAGCGACATAACCCAGTCGTTAGCCAATAAGAAGCGACATAATGTAACATTTGACGTCGGGTTGCCGACAGTGTATCGCAGGCTATACTGTCGCAAATAAGACGATGCGTCACATACGAAAGTGCATTAGAATTTCAATATCATTGCGTGTAGCTGCAACTGGTAACCAAGACAGTCGTTGTTGCATACAGTCGGCACCTTCTGGTACGATCTGTTACATCCGCTCGCGGGGATGGGGAGGGTGGGGCGGAGTTGTTAACTTCCTACAGTGGGTGGACAAAAGTATTCGTCACAAAGTGATGTCGCCGCTTTATTCAATGGGTTTCCATAATTTTAAAAAAGTATTTAGTCGCAAAGTTTTTATAGGCTATGTTATAAAACTTGCAGAATTAAGAAAGTGAATTGAAAACAGCAATATAAAATGAAACATAAAGATGATTTTATGTTTAGTATGTGGGTTTCACATAATTGAATGTAAAAAATACAATCTCGATTCCCATTGATGTTAATGTTCGCGTCACCCGAAAAATGGGAGTATTCGTTGACACAAGATATAAGAAACTTCTATCTTACTTTCTCATATACTGCTCAAAATAAGTAAGGGATATTAAGACATTTAAGAAAGCAGAATTAAGACAAATAAGTAGATGGATATTAAACTGTTATAATTCATAAAACAAATATTCATAGAAACCTCCAATATGGATATTGATATGGCATACTTACATTGACAAATGTGGGTGGGTGGGGAAATTTGAATGCCCAGACAGTTAAGGCGATAGCTTGCTGGATTATATAATTAAACAATTATTGACTATTGGGACATTGGACATGGTCCTATGTCAACCAGAGAATACCAATACTGACCGGTCAATATTGGTACACTCTAGTTGACGTCATATCATATCCAATGCCTCAGCAGTGAATCATTTTTAGGTAATCCATCAAGGCTTCCCCACCAATAGAGTTGCAGAAGAGTCAATTCTTCCACGACCAGCTGTGGTGTAATTGCTGATCATAATCATCGCTATAATTATTATTCTAATTATTAATATTATTATTATTATTATTTTCATTGTTATTATTTTTATCATTATTAGTGTTACTGTAATTGTTGTTATTGTTATTATAATCATTTTTGTAGATATTATTATAATTATTATTATTATCTTTTTATTTTTATTACAAATTTTACTAGAATTATACAAAGTTTATTAATCATCCCATTTAAGATATGGGATTTATAAACCGAGGGAAGAGTTTTTTTCTTCCGGATCTTTAAACCTCCCGAAAAATCCTATATCTTAAATGGAACGATTCAATAAAACTATTTATTACATTCGTATGTTTTACATTATAAGAATATTCCATCTGTTTTATTATTATTATTATCATCATTCTTTTTTCAAGGGTCCTTCCGAGAGGCTGTACACAATTTAGCGCGAAAGAATACATGAAATTTGGACTGTTTTAATCGCCATTTTGTTTTTGAAAGACTTAAGGATGTTGTAAATGAAAGATAGAAGTTTTTTTCTGAGCTGAAAGCCTATATTGAGAATGTTTGAGAGAAAGAAAAGTTTTCTTACCTGCCCGTAAGGTCTGGAGATAATCGTCATGAAGAAAGTCTGAACAGTTTGGACAGTTTGAAGCACACCGCTTCTCGTCCTCTGTCAGTTTAGGCAGGTTTATTTCAGGCAGCTGGCGGAGAGCACGTCTTTTACGCTTCCCAGACCATCCTTCAGGAAAAGAAAAGTCACTGATTTCTTGTCTTTCTTTTTTATTTGGCTTCTTCTTCTTCTTTTCCCCCTTTTTATAAAGGGGCGGTACTGCAGAAATACTAACAGTGTACTACTTAGAGGGCCGCCGTGGTCGAGTGCTTAGCGACGCTCGGTTATGGTGCTGAAGGTCGGGAGTTCGAATCCCGGCTTGGGTCAACTCGCGACAGGAAAGCTCTCTCTGTTAACCCAACAGTAAATGGGTACATTTTTCGAATCAGGGAGAATGTATAGCAGGGAAAGGAGAGGGATGGAATCCGTCTTTCATATGCTGTGCCCAAGATACAGTGGACCTCTAACCCCCACTGCTCCTTACGGCCACTAGGCTATGGGAAACTTTAACCTTACTGCGGTACTACTATTCAGGTGAATGAGAGGAAACAACTATGTACTTATATTTTTGCCCCAGTAATAATTTGGGTCAACTTAAAAAAAGTAAGAATTTGCCTGTCATGGACCTTATTCTTTCCTTCCCCGCCTTTTGGTTTAACCGGTATTTTATTTACTACAATTTACATAGTATAAAATTATACAGTAATGCAGTGTCATAGGTAACAGGGGTTAACAGATGCATTATGCTCATACATGTACAATAATAACTAAGTTATTTTAGAAAGGGTTTGGTAGTCCCGGGGAGTAAACAGTATGTGACTGACGACAGTTGTTTCTTCTAGTAAATATTGGGACAAAACAAGGGGTCCTTCTCTAGGCACCTAAAACCCATTTCCCTTGGCTCATAACTATAGAAAAAAGGATGTACTTTCACGTGGATCTTTTAGGTTAAATGGCGATGCTGTGTGAGTGAATCTTTTTTTGTTTTTTTTTTGTTTTTCCAACCTAATATTTCCCTTTTAAATATTTCACACTCTTTGAGCTATGCACCACTTTTACGGATCTACTAGCATTTTTGTTGAACCACCAAAATACGTTCTTTCGGCAAGGACTCTGTCACAAAATATTAATTGACGTCCGTGTAGATTAGCCGCCACTTTGGTTATGATATTATCTGATTGAAATTTTCTGTAAGACGCCTTGTCGATGTATTGAATTTTAAAAAATCACAGTGACGTTTTAATGGGAATGTGTGGACTGCAAACTGAAAAGTAAGTAGGAAAGTTCTCAGGAACTGACACAGTCCAATCCCATCCCAAATACCATGGGGGAAAAAGACAACACAAAAGTAGTCAGCACCAAATCAGTTTGTATAAAATATTTAACTAGAAACGATAAGCTATTTACCTCGCCGATTTAGTCGCTTTTGTCTTTCTTCAGAATCTGAGGACGTGTCTTCAGATTCTTCCTCTGATTCTAGTTCAGAATCATCAGAAACTGAGCGAAATTCATCGAAAATACAGAAAAACAAAACATAAGACATTACATCAAAGTTTCATTCTGTCTCTTCAAAAACTGAATCATCTGATTCAGAAAGTACAACGAAAGCAAATAAAAAGAGAGACATATCGAAAGAAACGAAAGCCAATCAACAAAAGAATCTGATTCTAGTTCAGAATCTTGAGATTTTTCACAAATTTTAAATCGCAAAATCATGGATCGAGCGCTGTCCGATATGTACAACTAGCAGAGTCACGCAATACTTTACCGTACAGTGTACCCGTCCCCGCCAGCTGCATTGACAACTCGCGATCCACAACCAAACTAAGGTCTCATGGCCAGATATCATGAGCTGGTTATTGCCTATTTATATATCACATTTATCATATGACGTCGCATCTGAAAGTGTAACAAAGCCTTGCATTAAAAACGATATTCCACTAGTGGAATAAATATGCAAATTAGGTCGTCCATAAAACGTCGCGTTTTCTTAGTTATGGCATAATCGTGACGTTTTAGTGGAAAATTTACTAGTATACTAGGAAAATGCGATTTTTGTGTCATATGATAAATTGAATCTTGCATCCATTCTCCTGTATTATTGAATTTATCAAACTCGTCAGGGAAAACCGATAAGATTCCCGGCATAACCTCGCATCTTATCGTTTTCCCCAACTCGTTTAAAAAATTCAATAATACATGAGCGCTCATGTAAGATCCTCTTTTTCTACGCTTATTGAGAATTTCATATCAAAATTATGCTGAATGCCTCAGTGTGTGATAACAAGCTGGACTAAAATTCAACTTCTCAGTAAACGTTTGTTTTGCTCAAAATCGGCATACTTGTATTGCTCTTCGTTCACTATATGATTTACACAATTAAAACAGCCTATGTTCTCAAGATCTAAATGGAGCCCCGGTACATGTAGCTCAGAAGGTGAAGCGCTGGTTTTGCTGGTCTAGCGGTCCCTGGTTCGAGGCCCGCTGAAGCGGGGATCTTTTGAATCGTAAACGAGGTTCCATTGCACATAGCATTTCATTATCACACACCCATTGTCCCGATATGACTGGAATACTGTCCAAAAGGACGTAAAATCGCAAGCCATCCATCCATCCATACATACATACATCTAGAGCAAACGTCTACGGAAAATGCTAACAAAATGTTGTATAATATCATTCTTTGTAGATGAATCTGGTTGCGTGTGCGCCTGTATTGCTTCAACCCCGCCCCCGTCTCCCCAGCCCCAACTTCCTCCCTCACTTCCCTCCCCGTACTTCCATCTCCCGTTTACCTGAACACACTAGCATGCACAACATACACAGCGACTTTAACCCCGATACACATGTATATATACAGAGAGAGAGAGAGAGGCGGGGGGGGGGGGGGGGGATCTAAACTTACACCGAGTATTTCGAATTGTTTTTCTGGCAATCTTCGCTGCTTCCTTAACAGCCGTTTTGGCGTCATCCACTATTTTCTGAAAATTAAGAAGATTGTGTTGGGCAAAAGTTTCCACTTGTGCAAGTGGAAGAATAAAGGTGTTTTTATGCAAAATAAAGTTCAACAAAGAATTCTAACTATTCCAGACTCAGCTGTCAGAGAGTAGCTTTTTCCCCCTACTAGGGCTGGGACGAGTACCCGGGTACCCGAGTCCGGGTCGGGTAAACCAATTTCCCGGGTACACATTTACTACCCATTACCCGAATGCTTATAAATAAGTAACTCATGAGTAGTCTATTTCAATAGAATTCCAAGCAAATAGAGCAAAGTTTTGTGTGACTGTCTCGTATAAGTTGCCATCATAATTGCCCAACAGTTTTTGTATATTATAACAGGGAGATTTCTAAATGTTCGTGCCCTTCCCATACAGATGTAAGAAAATGACATACCTTTCTTATCATTAGAGCTAAACGTATATTTCTAAGTGTGGACATGCTCAAATTGCTGTGTTAACGGGTACCCGGGTACCCGCAGGTAATAAGAAATCGGGTACCCGGGTACAAAATCTCTACCCGTCCCAGCCCTACCCCCTAGTAGTCCCCCCCATCCCCGGAAAATTGACAATGATTTTTTCCATAATAAAATTTCCCACCGGAAAAATAGCTACATATATAGTATGTATATAGGAAATATGTATATAGGAAATATGACTATATAGCCAGTTTCTCAACGGGGAAAATCTGCTATGCATGTTTTTGCATAGCCGTTTTCCCCCTCTATAGTGAATTTCCCCCAGGTAATACAATTGTTAGAAAGCACGCTACATGGTTGAATTTCCTCCCTCTCTAATCATAATCGTGAGATTTATAAATGAAACAGAATACACAGTTCCGAGAATAGCCGATACGCCCCGCCTACTTAGTTACTGTTACTACGCCTCACAAGCTTTGCACAAAGATGGCGGAAAACAGATGACAAATGCAAGTATCTGCTAAATGTTGTCGATCTATGGCAAACAATCAGCCTCCTCATGACCTACACATTGAAGTTGACGCATCATGCGTTTCCGATGCGTTCTGTTCTTGCAAAGCAGGGTAAAATTATCAAAATTGGTGTTAGTTTGTTTTCTTTAAACAGGTGTACATCCCTCGACTTACTGTAAGGTAAAATCACGGACTTATGTAAAATATAGACCACGTGCGATTTGTTTGTGAGACTATGTCACATGCTAAGTTGTCGTTGCATTGGCCAGGTATACGCTATCACGTGATTTTGAATGACATTCTGGGTGTGGCTCGGAACTGTGTATTATGAGTCTCTGTCCGAAAAATACCGCCGGATAACAGATGCTACGACCGCATGCATGCGTACATCAGTCTGCCTTTTATGTTTTGGAGAGAAACGTGAGGTAGGCATTTTGCTTTTTCGGTGCCAGCCAAACGAGGCTATGAGTGTACGTGGTTGTCGCATAAATTTATATAATTTTATGTTTGTACAAGCGTTCATCTGTGCGTTCGCGCAGCGGAGTGCCTGAACTAGTGTTTTCCTTTCATGGAGGAGTCGTGGGCTCGACTCCAATCGTGACACAAGTCCGGTTATTATTTTCAATTTAATACCACCCACTCCCACGCCTCTCCCCCGCTTAATCGAACTCAGTTGGACAAAGCATCCATTCATCTTCCTGTAAGCTTGTATGAGTATGTATGTTTGTATGTATGTATGGGTTCCGTGACGTTTCGTGCCAAAACCAGTTCGTACCGGGACGTTTCGTCCGGGACGATTCGTCCCAATTTTTCGTCCGGGACGTTTCGTCCCACTTTTCGGGACGATTCGTCCCATACAATGTTTTATGCCAAAAGTATAAAGTATAAAAGCATGGATTCGTGCCTTCTCATAGATTCGTTTCCATGGTTTGCTGAGGACTGCAATTAAATTGATCAACTATTTTGATGAAGATGGTTGAAAAAGCACTATTTGTATGTCACGAGGAACATAGGGTACACATCAATGATAATGTCAAAATTATGAACTGTATAAGTTCTTAAATCTCTTCGGAGTGGATATTACTATTATTATTTGTCTGTATAAAATCATGTATTATAATGCATTAACTGTCCTAAATAATGCTTGCTGCTGTCTCGGATTCGGCTATTTGTAAAACACCTTCTCCGCGTTATTATTACATGTATAGGTTTCATATTCGTAAAACTTTTGATAGCCAGTATGTATTTCATATGTTGCTTTGTTGTAATATTATATGTCTACACTGTCAACTACTCGCCATAACATATGTAAATAATTGTATCCACATGGGCTTTATAGCCTTTTGGAATTTGCCAATAAACTTCTGTTCTTCTGTTCTATGTCAGAAAACCTGGTTGTCTGTGTTATATAAAATTTTGTTTAGAAAATGGTTTATTTTGAAAAAAATCCTTAATTTTATTCAGTGGTGCCACAGAAAATCCTTCTAAACTCTTTATATTAAATACCATGCCATAAAACTGCCAGTTTTACATAGAAATAGTGTGGATTTATCTTTATATGCTAAAATATTGACAGACTAATAAAATCGTTTTGAACATTTGGCTGCTGATTCAAGGGCATGAACTCAACGAGAAACTTTTTTTCAAGTTTTGCCCCGAGGGGTAGTCTAAGACAGTATCCAATTTTATAGTTAAAATAAATATTCACAACAGTTTGAGAACTGCACATGCTGTCAGAAAGGTATTTGCAGCTTTTGAATGCAAAATCATTTTACCGGTCCCCGAAACTCTGACATAAGCAGGCAAATTATAATAAGGGGCACGAATCAACGAGAAAACAGAATATATAAAATGCACATTAACACTGTATCTGATACATTTTGATTGCAAACAAAGTTAATAAACATGTGTTTCTCGGTATTTTAACACGCTCTTAAATAGAATATTTGAAAGAAGGCTAGACAGATATCTAGAAACCCAACCCATTAAATATGATTATAAATCTACATTTGTTTATAACACCACCGGAACAGACCAAGAAAATAACAAGTGATGAAGACGTAGAGCTGGTGTCACAGGCTGGGTTCAGCCTTTTACCAGAAGAGGATCTGTAAGTATTTGATAGATTGGACTCGTTATTAGCCCTGGTTTAAATTACTGCATGACAGACCTTACACATTTTAATAAAGTCCAGAAGTTATATTATAGTGCGAAATCATTTATATATAAAAAGATATTGTTAAAACTGAACAGCGTAATAGTATTCTTTTAATACCGAATATATATTGTATCAAAATATTGTCAATTTAAGTGTGGGGCGAAACGTCCCGGACGAAACGTCCCAGTAAAAAATGACGTTTGGGACGAAACGTCCCGGGACGAACTGGTTTTGGCACGAACCGTCCCGTAACCGTATGTATGTATGTATGTATGTGTATGAATATCTGCGATGGGTAAAGTCCCACCCTACTAGACAGGAGTGGTACTATATAAGGAGGATTAGCTGCCACAGTGTAATTCTGTCTCTTGATCACTAAGTGTCAACACCTCCATTCAGCCAATGAAATTATCAAAACTGGTTAATCGGGTCCACTGATTGGATGAATACATTTTCACACCTTTACATGTACAGGTAACTTATGCTATTGCTGGGAACCAGCCCCCGGCAGAGAAGTCCTGTCTTTAAGCATAGCAGACAGCATACACATGATTATCTCTCGTGGTTGAGGATCCCCGGTAGTTCAGTAGGTTCAGCGCTGGCCTGCTGATCTAGCGGACCCGGTTTCGAAAGCCGCTGGATTCGGACATCTTTCCAACGTTAATCGAGGTTCCATTGCACACAGCCTTTCATTCTCGTCCTCTCACCGTCTTGATATGACATATATTGTTAAAAGGGAGTTTAAATCGCAAGTCATCCATCCATCCACGAGGTTGATGACGCTAAGAAATAAGGAGTGGTAATTACCAGTCGATTGGCTTTAGCGATTTCACGTTCAAATCGCTATTTATAGTTGACAATAATTCGAATGGCGGTGTGGGGTAGGGGGTGGTGGGCTCCTTGTCTATGTTAAAAATGGGATAAATGCGAAACGTAGAGATGATCGTGAAATAAATGATATCTCTTGTATTTTGATCGAAGTAACCCCAGAAAAAGGCAAATCCTTTATAGTGGGAAATTTATACAGACCGCCGGATTAAAAAAAGAATACAGTAATCGATTTGAGGATTTTATTGATAATGTTCTAAAGAAGGCAAGGAAATTATATTTAGTGTCAGGAGATTTTAATAAGAATTTATAAAGTGAACACACAGATACTGAATAGTTGACTTTTACAATTTCACTAAGTCTTAGTCAAATGATCAATCAGCTGGCAAGGGTAACTCTAACAAGTAGAACTCTTATTGAACAAATATATTCAAACATGGATGAAAATATTACTAGTAATCAAGTTAGTGTAGGTAAGTTTTCAATCAGTGATCATTATGCCATTTTTGGCAGTCGAATGCTAGATTTCTCTCCAAGTAAGCATCGCCATCAAACTATTACATACCGGTGTTTTAAAACATTTGATGAAAATGCTTTTACTCACGACCTTCAGCGAGTGTAGAGGGAAATTATTCAGAATTATGACAACCTTGATGAACTGGACGAGGTCTGGAACATGCTTTTCCTAGAAGTCATTAACAAGCACGCTCCACTAAAATATTATATAGTTAAAGAAAGCATCAGCCTGACTGGCTGACGCCTGAAATTTTAGATTTAATAAGGAAAGAAACAAATGTAAAGTAAACGGTGCCTTATATCAATATAGACTATTAAGAAACAATGTATCAAAACTGATAGTTAATTCTAAACGTAAAATGTATCAGAACTAACTTGAAAAAGGTAATGGAAATCCGAGAACAATTTGGAAGTTATTTAGAAAAGTTGGGGCTTTCAGCGAGGGCCAGTGTTAAGAAAATATACACTGTTTCAAAATGGGGAACAGTTATGTATATGATAGACAGGAAATTGCAAATATGTTTAATAAATATTTTGCCAACTTATAATTATCAGGAAATCTGAAAGAACCAACTTAGTTATCAGACTTTGATACATCGAAAACATTTGTTGAATCTTAAGTCCAACCTTATACATATTTTGACATTCGTACTATAAATATTGCATTTGTTAAAAGGTTTTATCAAGTTTCGATACGACAAAAGCCACTGGACTGGACTGAACAGGAACAAAAAATACTTAGGTTGGCCTCAGCTGTCATTGCACCATGCAAAGTTTTCATCATAATTAAAATCTAACGATTGGCAAGTTTCCAGATTTATGGAAACATGCACGAGTTAGTCCTGTTTTCAAGGCTGATTCTGTGGATGAAATAAACAATGATCGCGCTATTTCCATTCTCCCAATCCTCTCTAAGCTGACGGAAAGGATTAATATTAAACCACGAAATAGTGTTGAAAAAAAATAAGTTGTTATAGGTGCAGTATATTATCGCTGTCTTAGTTTAAATCTTATTTATCAAACTGCATTCAAACAGTCTCAATTAATACATTTCGTTCTGAAAGTGGAAGAATTTTATATGGGGTTCCCCATGGTTCTTTTCTAGGTTCCCATTTATTTCTACTCTTTATAAATTACATTCCTTTAAAACTAAAAAATGTTGTCTCAGCAACTGACCTGTATGCTAATGCAACCACTTTATATGATATTCAGACAGACAAATCGATTCTTCAGGAAAATCTCCAGTTGGTTTTAAATTTGTTTTAAACCTGGTGTCAAGATAACAGAATGCTGCTCAATCCTAATAAAACTAAAACTATGCCACCCGACAAGTAGACAGAAGCGAGTAACTCTTACTGGCAGCGGCAGCTATGATAATGTGGAAATACAGCAGCCCAGTACCAATGAAAAAAGTTTTAGGTGTTAACATTAATGAGAACTTTATTTGGAACACCCAATTTAAGAATGTCCAAAGAAGGTGTTTCTTTTCAAATTTGTGGCTTTTGTCTCAAATAAGAAGTTATTTAACCTTAGAACACAGACTTTTAGTCTACACTGCGTATATATCAAAACTCACATTGACTATTGCAGCACTTTGGGCAACTCATCTAACAATAACATATATAAAATTAACAAACTGCAACGTCGAGCGTGTAAAAGTATCCTTGGCAATGAATATACAGATCTTGAAAAATCCTGGAACCGTCTTAAGCTGTTGTCATTTGAAGAAAGTGTATTTTTGCAAAAAGGAATGATGATGTATAAAATTGTCTCTAAATACTTGATTGACATGTTTTAAATGAGAAACAGCGATGCTAATGAAACGGCTACCAATTTACGATCTGTGTGCAATAGAAACTTTCTTATTCCTAAGCCAAACAACAATTTATATAAAAGTAGCCTGTCATACTCTGGAGCAGTAATCTAGAAAAGTATACCATTATAAATCAAAAATGCTGAATGCATAAAGTTTATTATTTATTCATGTATTACATAGATAAAAAATTGAAATATCAAGCAAGTTTGTCCTTTCAACCCCACCGCCATTCCATCTGAGTGTTTTTCTTCTTCTATTTTGCTTTGAGTATTCCAGTGCTCATATTTTGTCTTTTAAAATTGTGAGTTGTTTCTTATTTACTGTTGCGTTTTTGTTAATTCTGCAATTAGATTATTTTATTTGCTTATCGTCAATCATTCATACTTCATCAATTCGTCTTATATGTATATACGTGTGTGTGTGTGTGTGTGTGTGTGTGTGTGTGTGTGTGTGTGTGTGTGTGTATTTAAATTTTCATATTGTTGTAATTTTTCTCATATTTATTATCATGATGCTGAATGCTGAATTGTAAAGTCTGTGTGCATGAACGTTTAGAGGGCCTTATGGAATATTAGTGAAAGCCAAATGAGTTACTCTCCTTAAATAAAGCTTACTTACTGGTAATAGCCATTTTACGTTAGATTCACTATTGCCGATCGACTGGTGAAATCGGTATTACCAGTTACCTTATTAAGTAATCCAATTACTGTATTTCTTTAGACATTAATGTTAGTATAGCTAAATTCTGGGTAAAAAAATCACTAAAGATATTCATTTTGTAACTTAGCAAAAGCATGAGCAAATAAGAAAATCAATATTATGTCACGCAATTACGCCTCGATTACCAGATTATTTTCTCAGTCGCGCATGTTACTGTTTATTTTATTTTTGACCCATCACTCAGTTTTAATCACGATTCTTCTTTCTCTTTAGTTTTTTTTTTGTCTTGTATCGCAATATTATGCCCTTAATCAATGGCTAATAGCCCGTTTGGCCTTTTTCAGAGCTGCCATGTAATTATGTTCTTTTTTGTTCAAACAAAAATGTTAGTTTAACAAAGGTGTAGATCTTGAGAATCCATCATGTGTTGTACCCGCTAGGAAATGTTTTACGCAATTTAAGACATTTATTCCAATACCGTCAACAGATTGCTGATTTGTAGTCCGATGTCTCTGAATTTTCCTCCTAGCTGTCCGAACCCATGTGCAAGCTCATTTGTGGCATCTTCACCGTTACGATTGTAGATTGCTTTTGCTGTGCTGGAAATTTCATTTGTAAGCATCTGAATTGCAGCTGAGCTGAAAGTAGAAATATCCTTTATCATTCATCTGATGAAAAAATTCCACCTGGTAACAGGGGTCTGATAGCATTATGTGATATCATGTCACTGTAGGACTGCACTTGTGTGAAAGATATCAGGCAGTGCCTTTAGAAGCGATCTCTGAAGGCAATCGGCTACTCAGTTATGTTGGACGTGACAACAACGTTCGATCGGTCATATGACGTCACCGAATCACGTCATAACGCTTTTTACACCTTAAAATCTTCAAATGTTGCATGATAAATAAAAACCATGGTTAGTGTCTTTTGAAATTTCAAGTTTATCAAGCTCGACCAGAAACACGTAGGTATGGCTTGGCAAGCCTCTCAATTCCAATGCTAATTCTGGTCTGAGTTCTAATCCGTTGGATCGTGAGCAGTAGATTTTATGTGGTCCAGTTCAGTGTACACGTAGCTGGTCCTAAAATTCAGTTGATTTTTCAGTGTGATTCAACAGGGGAATACTGAAGACCAAGAGTCGAGCTAGCAGGACCAGCTCAGCCCGATTTTGACTGGTCCTGCTGATCCGATTCGATTTTGCTGTTAGTTTAAACCCAGTCCTAATAAACTTGATATCGAAAGGTACTAACATGGTTTTCTCTATTTCTTGAGAGAGGTAAAGGATGTCCCGTTATGATTCATCTTATTTGGCACCTGGACTTATCTGCTGAAACGCAGCTACAAGGAGTAGTGGTATAATCAACCATGTAGCAACGGAAAAGTGTTCTATTTTGTCGAGTCCGCTTTTGATATATGAATTAAATATTTCAAAAATGTTCCTTTGAAGCTGTGGATTCATTACGACAGCCATGACTTTACTTAAGAAATAGATCAGTTCTAGCATTGAATTAGAGCGCGAGTGATATATGAACTTATACAACTGGCCAATAAACAGTGAATTATTACTCAACAATTCAATGCTGGAGCTAAACTATTTCGATTCTAACGCTCAAAAATGCTGAAAAAGTATACTTTTGATTAAAATTCTCCCAATGTTCATGCTCCCGCCAATATTCTTAACTGTATCTAAGGTAAATGTACGTTTCATGGCGATTTTAGAAAGAAAAAGAGACGTTACACCGTGTAACGTTTCAAACGTCACAAGATTACGTGAGTAATCTTGGTGACGTCAGCAACTGGACTCACGCGCTCCGTGACTGTGAATTGTTGCAGAATAAAACACGGAAAATTTCCGTTGCTTCTATAGGCGCACTGTGCTAGAATCCAGCGTTAAAACTGCGAAAATAAAGTCATTATTTAAAGAAAATCCGACTTTCTCCAATTCGCTCACCTATGGCGTCTACTAGCATGTGAAATTCCAGCGAAAACTTTCTGAAACATTTTGAAATTGAAAAATGAAATACATGCATGGTGCTGTCCGGTATCATTGCGCACCTAACACATCTGATGACTTTGATGATAAAATAATTTAATTGCTACAATAAACAAATAAGAAAATATTGATGCACAAAATTAATTCGACAAGAAACTTAGTTGCATTTAATTTTGCAACCCGAGACTGTGGATATTCATAAGAATATTGACACTAGCAAAGGTCGTTTAAAGTTACGCTGTGTCCTCCGGATAAAATCATATAATTTGTAATAAGTCTTATTGTTAATTTAATTGTACTAGCACTGTAAAGGTAGCTTTTTATGTCACATGTTAAATATTTCTAGTACAAATAATAAATATTGATATGTCTAAATATAAGCCAGCAGACTATTATTATAAGGCGTGACGTACAAAATGTCCTGTAGCCTCCCACAATTAAAGACAACAGGTTTTATATGCATGTTTATCCGCACATCGAACCCCCAAAAAATCACGCCTGTTAAATACGCACTTGCATATTTGCGTAAAGATACAGCTGCGTCCTTGGGAGTAGCTTCGAAGTCAGGGTAAATAAGAAACCAAAAATAGAGCTGCTCTAAAATGCATAATAATGATGCATGTTTGTTAAACATCTGCCCGATGTATGCAAGAACAGCAGACTTAAGCCAGGAAATAGTAATCTATTATCCGATTTAAAGAAATACCAGATTTTTCAAACCTAGCAATTATGTCCGCAACGCCAGATTTCTTTATTGTGCATACTGGGTGGTATTTTCTGAGCATCAAAATCATATCAAAATTTAATATAAAGTAAATACATGTATAAATCAGGCGAATATGAAATACCTATTCCGAATAGTTTTTTTTTTTTTTTTTACCGGGAATGACTTTTGGAAATTATTTCTGAGTGTCGAAGTAAAATACGAATAGGCACATCTAGCGGTTTTGTCCGCAACTGTATTTTTACGTCGGTAACGTTTTACTGAAATCGAGCAAAATCGTAGGATGTCCCGGAAATAAACATCTTCCGAATGAATTCTGCTAGAAGTTGCAGTTTTCAATTAAATTCACATTCAATAAGTATTTACCAGTATGAAAATATTTGAAGAAATGTACTTTGGCCATCGCAGCGGGCTGGCAACAGAGCTCAAAATCAGGCGTTTTCTGACATTACGTACTTATATTATTTTTCATAAACAGGGGCATTATTCGTAAGTATGAGGGCTCAGAATACATAAAACCTGCGACAGAAGATCATAATCTGAATTCATGTTTTCAGGTTGATCAGAAAATCGAATATTTATCTAATATTTACCGTTTGTTCGAAGTTTGATCACAACGAGAGATTAAATCTGCGCCTGAAGGATTATCGTACGGTTATGAAAAGGTATGTTAACTATAAACTCCTTATAATAATGCCCAATGATCAAATGATCCCAATAGTTCTGATGGTGCCTGTTACAGTATAATATTAATGAAAGAATAGTTCCCTAGTACAACGCGTTACCTCCGAGTTCCTCGAACCACGGATTTCCCATGAATCGGGTTTCCCTGGGTGATGTCTATCATGAGCAGAAATCGATATCAGGGGAGAGAAACCCACTTATTCCTTTAATCTGTTGATTTCCGATTACCCTGTAGAGTTAGCACGCTTGGTTACCTGTTAGACTGTTTGATATCAATGTTCAATGACACGCTTAGGTAATATTGTTCCATTGTTTCACGATAAGCTCTCGCGAGACAATATTGGCCCAGCACCTTACCTGTCTTTGACTAATTTATCGCCAGTTGTACATATATGATTGAGACATAAACTGTTGATTCTTATTTTCAAAAAAAGCAAAATAAAAAATAAAAAAATAAATAAATAAAAAATAGTAATAAGAAGATAGCGTAAATGTGCTTTTGGGTAATTTACCATGTAATGTATTTCCGACTTTCTGTATAAAATTTGAGTGTTTGTGGTTGTTTATTATTATCATTATTATATCCTATAAGTTAATTTAGATTATATGGAAGTTCGTCTTAGTATACAAGGGACGTTAATCTGGTTAATTTTTTCTGTGAAGTGAGTTACGCCCCCCTCAATGAATAGTTGGAGACGATTTGTAACTGTTTCTGATGTTTTTTTATTCTGCGTTTTATATCTTTCTTATCACGGAAATACTGTGTTGGCGGCTATTTTTAATCATAGTGAAGAAACTGAGTACTTGTACTTCTACAGGTGTGAACCAATTTGGTATACACGGGTAATATGGGGAAATTTCATTATCACTTAATAACTTTTATTATTCTTAATATATTTTTACATCACAAACGGTATCAGAAAGTAAAATTCTTCATCTTTAATATCGTGTTTTAATTTTGATTCTAGCATTAGTACAAAATGGTCTTTTTGGGGTGATTATCTAGAGGTATATAATTTAATTAAACAAATAACAAAATCTCTGCAAAACAACTTGGGCACACGAATTCGACCGCTTATTTAGAATCAAATTGATACATAATGTTATGCATCACAAATGAATCAGATAAGAAGAGAGAATATGTTTTTATCTGATGTAATTTTTATTAGTCTAGCAAAATGATAAAATGGTCTTTTTTCATTATTTGTTCAAATTTTAATTAATTAGTAGAAAATATACCATGTAGAAAAATACCATGGAAATAAACCCACCAAAAATGTTAGCAATGAGGCTTGACTCCTCTGTTGACATTTCGTCAGAACTGGCTTGTTTAAGTAAATTATAACTGAACCTTATGAAAAGAATACTCAGCAAAATCAAACATCCCCAATTACGCTTTGTCATTTCCATGGCGCGTATTAGCCTGGCACTTTCGGAATCGTTACAGCTAATCATATAATGTTTGGCCGCAAAACATTTTTTGGCAAAACCTGCGAGGATAAGGGATTTCGAAGCTGCAATTAACTGAAGTACGTTTCATGGAAAACAGGCTTTAATTTTCCTTACCCTGTGTCTCCAACAGATGCAGTTTCTATACATGTCCCACAGCTATCTGCCTTTCGTTTTATTTTCGCCACACAAGCTTCAGTGTCAGACTTTATGGACTCGGTCTCGTTTAATAACGTGTCTGTGGTCCCCGTAATAAACTGTCCCAACACTGAACCAAAATCTGAAAAATTGTCGTGTTCTTTGTTCAGGTAGGTCATTCTGACTTACGCAGGGGCAGCAACTGGACAGGATACATTACTTATCTATATCGGGAGGATCTTACATGAGTGCTCATGTACCATTGAATTAATTAAACGAGTTGGGGAAAAAGATAATGTAAATTTCTGTGGTCCCAAGGGTAAACGACAAACCACAAAAATGAGTTCGATGTCATATTTAATGTTGTAGGTGTGACTATACGGGATAAGTAAAATACTAGTTGTCTATAAATGCGACCAGGGTGTGACTATAACATCTGGGTGAAATACTGTTTTGTACACCCTGAAAATAAAGAATAAAATGCTAAGTTCTTTGCTAAACAAAAGACCTATATCACCTGCAAGAAATGCATGTCAATATAAACATACAAACAAAATGCACGGACAAATGACTTCTTGAATTAGACAGGTTCAATACCTTATTTACTGTTTGCTTAAATAGTCATTAAAACTTCAAACTGTGTATCCAGTGGTCAGTTAAGCACTCAGCTAAAACCGTACATCCCTTAGAAGTTCAGTCACACATTAACAATGTAGAAGTAATACCTTAACATAAAAATACTATAAACACATTCTTACCAATCTGTGGAACTGGGCGCACCATCTACTCCATCTTTCAGACTTCTCACAGTGAGCTGTGCTGTTCTAGTTGTGCTGTTCTAGTTGTGCTGTTCAGTAAGGTTAAACTGCAAAGGGATTACAGACAGTGACAATACATTCAGCATGACAGTGATTAATTAGTAAATTCGCATTCTCAAATTTACCGCCATTTCAAAGAACAAAGGGTTCGCGAAAGTCAGTGGCAAAATAACTCCACCGATAAATGCAACCACATCGAGCACCACACTGTCAAACCAGATAAAGAACACAATATCACAATACAAACTATATTACTATATTACCTGACAAATAGCAATAAAACACTAAAAACTTTCTTTAGACACAGAGCGGCATCTTATTTTGAAGAGAGGAAAAACGAGAAGGGAAGTCAGCTAATCTCAATCGATAAACCTAATTCTACGGAAATAAACCCAATGTAACCAAAATAGCTTCAACTATCTTAGTGCTACGGATTACGGTCAAAGGGAAATAATCTTCTTTCTACTTACTAATACCTGCCTCAGAAAGGCAACCCTGCTACACACTTCCCCAGCCTATTAAATGACGTCCCGCCATTTATCAGTCCAGTATTTAATGCTGAATCAGTACATATATACATCTATTGATAAGTATCTGATAGTATTTATCAAATCACAACATAGTAGCATCATCACTATGCACTTACAGCTCTTTACCTACAATAAACAAATCATGTTCATCATTCATTCTACTGTCACTGTTGTACATGTACTTAACTGTGTTCACACGAGTCCTCAGCGGCTAACTTCATCACTTCATTTCGACAAAACACTTATACTAATACTGAAATAAAATATTTTAGAACAGTCTGTGTCACTCTGCGTCCTAAACAATGCATCTGCATAGCAAAAATCAATTTCAAATTATCTCGATCATATGTGATCATCTTCATAAAGATGAAAATCTCTTGAAGTGTTTTATTCAATCCTGTAGAACAAAACTACTCAATGATGAATGATGGACAATGAACGGGTATGAATATGTACATTCTGTTTATCATCATTTTCAAAACCTGTACAGCACATATTATCGAAATCACTTTAAAAATCCTTGTATCAAGATCTCTTCTAACACGTGTAAGTACAAAACTTATGATGATGATCTCTGACCAAATCTATAGAACTGAAAAAAACAACAACAAGCTAACTCTATTTACATCTTCCATAAATCCTGTTTGAAAAATGATACAATACAAAGCAACATCTGAAAAATGAAAAATGAACAGCAAAAATTGAATCTGTTTCATTAATGATTACTCCATTAATGATCTAATTATCTTGTGAGCTATTTCTGAGTCCAGCTCACCTAATATTCCAGAAGTTAACAATACATTCAAAGACTCTAACTTCTTATCATAGGGTCTGACTACCAACTGATTCATCTGATATGAATCAAACCAAGCTGGAGTTTTTCTTTCTCTACCAGATCTCCTTTGAGCTGGCTTGGGTGGTGGTTTTGGTTCTTGTCTTACCTTATTCTCTTCCTTATCTTCTGTCTTCTCTCTATTATCGGTAAGGTTTTCTATACTTACATTTGTCCGAGTTTTCTCTGCTCCAGACTCACTGTTTTCAATACCTGTAACAGACTCTTGACTTTCACCTACCTTTTCAACTGCTGTCTTCTCTTGAGCATTACTCACTTCCTTTACTACTGTCTCGTTTTGAATATTATTCATAACTTCAACTCTCGTTTCCTGTTCTTGAGCAATACTCACCTCTTTAACCCTTGTCTCCTCCCCCTCAAAATGTGGAACTAGATCATGTTCTGTTTCAGTACTTTGAGTATGGGTTCTTTCCTTCTCAGCTGTAGCACCTTCTTGGTAATCACTTAGATTACCTGTGTGCCTTTCTTCTACATGAAACCCTATAGCGACATCTCGTCTATGATCAGGTGGTAAATCTTGCAAGACTTCTGTGGTGTCATGGGCGTCCCCATGTATGTATGCAGGGTCTACATACTCATACACCTCTTCATCTGACGACTCTGAGTCCGTTTCTTCTTTTCTTTTATCATATATGGTCTTTCTTCTTGTAGATCCTGTCTCAGCAGTATCTATCAAAGTGGATGCATCCTTTTTCTTCTTATCTGTCAAAGGAACATTTAACTTATCCAAAGATTTTCTATCTCTTGGTATAGGTATCTGTCCTTTCTGTGCTTCTTCACTTTTCTCTTTATTACCTATTGGCAATAAATGATTCCTGTGTAGGGTTTTCTCTGCTCCGTTCTCTGACTTGACCTTGAAAACAGGTATATCTTGTCTGGGTTGTTCTATTACTTCATATATATCGTCTTCAAACTTGTCTGCAATCTTATGCTTTCCTTCAAAGACTAGAATTTTAACAAGGACTTGATCTCCAACTGTAATTTTTGATGCATTTGCCTTCTTGTCAAACTGTTCCTTCTGTTTCATTTGGGCATCTTTTGTGTGCTTCTTCACAATCTCCTGTGTGGCCTGAATCCTTTGTTTAATATCATCTAGATATTCTCTGGTATCTTTTGATGATGTCTGACCGCCTGAAACTGTCTCGAAGGTAGCGTCTATAGGTAGTTTAGGCTTTCTACCGAACATCAACTCAAATGGCGAAACCTTTGTAGTTTCATGTCTAGTACAGTTACATGCATACATGTATACCAAAGATGGTACATATTTCTTCCAGTCTTTCTTCTGTGATCTCTCAAGAGTTCCAAGCATGTTTAACAGGGTTCTGTTATAGCGTTCTGTGAGGCCATTTCCCATTGCGTGGTAAATTGTGGTCCTTGTCTTAATCATCCCTGTTATCTGACACAGATCTTTAATAATTTCAGACTCAAAATTCGCCCCTTGATCGCTATGAAGTTTAGTTGGTATTCCATAGTTTAAGATTAAGTTGTTATATAAAGCCTCTGCTGTGGTTTTCGCAGTCTGATTTTTTGTTGGAATAGCCAAGGCATACTTTGTGAAATGGTCTGTTATGACCAAGATATTGCTAAATCCGCCCTTAGATGTTTCAAGGGTCAAAAAGTCCATGCAAACTAATTCCAATGGATACGTGGTTTGGATGTTGATTAGTTCTGACCGGATGTTTGTGGAACTCTTTCTTTTGATACATCTGTCACACTCTGAAACCCATTTGTCTACATCTACTGTCATGTTTGGCCAAAAAAATCTCTCTCGTAAAAGAGATAATGTTCTATCTCGTCCTGGGTGTCCTATGTCGTTGTGGAGACCTTGTAGAACACTCTGTCTGTTGCAATGAGGAAGAACTAGCTGATTAATCTTCTGATCCTTCTCCAATATCTCTCGATAAAGAACACCTCTGATAACTCTGAAGCTGTCAAATTTCTTCTTCATAATCAGATCTTTTTTTGTAAAATATGTGTTGCTTCTTGGGAGTCTTTTATCTATGACGGCTCTGACCCACTTACCAATGGTCTCGTCTTCTCTTTGATTCTTCCTGATTTCTCTGAGTTCTACTTGAGCCATAGCTTGGCCAGGAATTTCTGTTGCCTCTATCACATCTATATGTGCACAGGGTAATGTCTCTATATATGGAGGTATATATACTGATCCACATATTGCTTTAATTATTTGATCTTCAAGTCTGACCCTCTCTTCCGGTAGTTTCTCGTGTGGATACCTTGGCATGGCATCTGCATCTGTATTCTTTGCTCCGGGCCTATAAATGAGGTCAAAATTGTATTGGCCTAAAGCAGATGCCCATCTCTGTCCAGTGGCATCCAATTTTGCTGAAGTTAATATGTGTGTTAAGGGGTTGTTGTCAGTGAGCACTGTAAAATTTGTTCCTATAAGATAGTCTTTTAATTTCTCAGTAACTGCCCACTTCAAGGCTAGGAACTCTAATTTGTAGGCTGAGTAGTTTCTTTCAGACTTAGAAAGACTTCTAGAAGCATAGGCGTTTACTTTCTTTTGCTCATCTTGAATATTATATAAAACTGCTCCTAGTCCTCTTGCACTAGCATCTATGTGTAACTCAAATGGCTGTTCAAAATCTGGGTAAGCTAGAACTGGAGGTTTTGTCAATGCATCTTTCAGGTTGTCAAAGGCTATTTGTTCACAATCTGTCCATCTCCATTCTTTCTGTTTCTTTTTATTCTTTTTCGCAGATGTGGGTGGTAGCAAATCTGTCAATGGCTTGGCTACTTGGGAAAAATCCTTTACATATCGTCTGTAATATCCAGCAAATGATACAAAGGATCTGAGTTCATCTGCATTAGCAGGTACTGGCCAATTTTTCACCTTGCTGATTTTCTCTGGATCTGTCTCTATTCCATTTTCGCTCACAACGTGCCCAAGGAATTTCACTTTGCGCTGTAAAAAGAAACACTTTTCTGCTGATAACTTCAAATTACATTTTTTCAAGCGAGTTAACACTAGATCTTATCTTTCTATATGTTCTTCAAAATTTCTAGCAAAAATGATTATGTCGTCCAAATAGATGATACAGATTTTCATTTTATAATCTCCTAAGCATTCTTCCATCAATCGCTGGTAAGTTGCTGGTGAATTGGTTAAACAGAATGGCATTTTACAATACTCATAGAACCCTAATGGTCCGACGGTAAAAGCTGTTCTCTCTTTGTGGTCATCTTCGACCTCAACCTGGTGATATCCACTTTTCATGTCTAAAGTGCTGAAAACTGTTGCTCCATGCAATACATCAAATACTTCCTCAATTCTTGGTAGAGCATAAGCATCTTTCACTGATCTTTTGTTAAGCATCCTATAATCTACACACATTCTAAGTTTTCCATTTTTCTTTCTTACAAGGACAATATTTGATGCCCAGGGACTCTTTGACTTCTGTATAACTCCACTTGCAAGGAGTTGTTCTAAATGCTGTCTGACCTCTTCTATCATGCTAGGAGGTATTCTTCTATGAGGCTGCTTAAAAGGAACTTCATCTGTAAGATCTATTCTATGCTTTATTTTGTCACAATGTCCAATATCTGTGTCATCTTTTGAAAAGATATCTTGATGCTTCATTAACAAATCTTCTAACTTCTCTTTCTGTGCTTGTGTCAACTTTGGATCAATGTGAACCTCTTCAAAGACTTTCTCTATTGCCTCATTCTCAATTTTGTGGTAAACACTTTCATCCACGGTCACTGGTTGAACCTCACATAAAATCGACTTTGGCGATATAACGACAGAGTTGGTGGTTAAATTGGTAACATTCACTATCACTTCAGCCTTCTTCGTGTTGTCGTATGTTATAACTGATGGCGTAATATCAATGTAAGATGGTAGAGATGACTCTTCACTCTCATGCAAAATAGCACTTGTGGTTTGGTGATCTATCTCCCTATCTGTATATCCTCTAAGGTCTTTACTTTCGTTTGGACCAAGCACGATTTTTGACAATTCTGCACTTCTCACTACTGCCAATCTGTTTTTGTTTCTAATAAGTTCTTTCTCCCTCACTGTAATGGCTCTAAATGCTAAATACCAAGGTGTCTGGAGTTTTGCAGTCTGTAAATACTTCTGTCCATGTATAATCTTGCAGCTATCTATCAACTCATTCAGTATATTGGTGCCTAAAAGAACCGGTGTTCTTGAACTGTAACTTGTTTCTGGTGTTACAAGAAATATACAGGCTGTTTGTTTCATATCTGGAATACTTCAATGGCTGATATACTTACCTCAATGTAGCCTAAGTAGGGTAGGGTATTTCCATCTGCACATTCAATGTGTAAAATTCTGTCAAGTGGTTTCACCTCTATGTTTGACAAATGTTGGTCATAAAATGCTTTTGATACTATGCTGACACAGCTGCCTGTATCTAATAATGCAGAAGTACTGATATTGTTTATTTCCACCTTGGCTTCGTTTATTTCTCCAAAAATTTTGGGACCTTTGTTATCGTCAGTGCTCAAGGTCGATCCCGTCATTTGAGCACTAACTAGTTTGGGCAGTTTCTTGCAAAGTGTCCTTTATTACCACAACTGAAACAAGTTGGTGACATTGTATTAGCGCCAGTTGGTCGTGATGGTCTGAAATCTCCTCTACCCTTACCACGTTCACCTCTGCCTCTATTCATTCCTCCTCCTCTAAAACCTCCCCTGTAGCCGCCTCTGTAACCTCTGTGTCCTGTGTCACCTCTGCCAAAGGTTCCAGAAGGTGGAAATTTATTCACGGAGTCTTTTTTGTCTTGCTCTAGCTTGTCTATCCTATCATTTAATTTCTGTAAGAGCTCCTTTATTTCAGTCATTTCCGACTTTTCTTTCTTCTCTGTGTTTATCATAGCACTGCACTTCTTTTCTTCCTTAAGTGGAATATCCAAATCAGCTTCTATTTTTCTGACCTCAATCTTAAACTTGTCATAATCTTCTATGACATCACATCTGCTGAATGCCATATGCTTAATACTTGGCTTAAGCCCATGATAAAACACTTTTTTTAAAGTCTTGTCATCTTGTTTCTTCATTCCTCCAAGGGCAATGGCATGCTCAAATATTTCTTCAATGCGTGATGCATAAGCACTCACATTTTCAGATGATTCCTGTTGACAGGCATAAAATTTTCTAAGTATTGTCTCCTCTGTTTCAATACTGTCAAAAGTGCTCTGTAACTTTTCCATTACTTCTTTTGTGCTCACCCCTATGCCTAGTCTTCTTAAAACATCACTTGCATTTCCTTTAACTGCCCTTCTAATTCCTAGAAGAATTTGTTCTTCTGTAAATACCTTCTCATTCCTTAATGCCTCTACTTCAAATTTGAAAGTGGGCCAACTGACTTCCCCTTTGTTTGGTTCTCCATAGAATGTTGAAATTCTTGGATAATGATGTGTCGCTGTAGTCTTTGGAATTGCTCCCGTGTGCACATCTGCCTCAGTATCCTTCTCTAACTCTTTACCCATGTGCTTCATGAATGATATTAAGTCCTCAGTTTTCTCTATCTTAGGTGTAACTGTTAGAGAGTGAAAAGCCTCTAAGAGCTTTTTATCTGCATCCGAAATTTCTGCCATGTTGAGTCTGAAGTTATCTCTCTATGATATGAATCAGTTTAACTTGAATCAATCACTTAACTCGAATCAATCACTTTACTCGAATCAATCACTTTACTCGAATCAATTACTTCACTCTCTGAATCACTATATAGACTTATCGTCTGTATCACTGTTATATTCTGTTCTATGATACAATATGTCACTTTATTTTGGTAACTCACACAAACTATACTTATAACTATTCTTATAACTATATTATAACTATTCTTATTATTTTTGGTTCGGTTTGGGTTGCTGAGTGGCCACCTTTTGGGAACAAGCTGCTCACTCGGTTGGCCATATGTTCTCTGTATCTTGATTATTTGTAATCTTAGTTGTTTCCAATTATGGTTTGAGGGCTGGATTTGGATTTTGATTGTTTCAGTTCCTGGTCTTTGCATACTTTTTACTTTTACCTTACATATCACTGTTGATCAATTTATATTTGTCAAAGACACAAATAAACGCGGCACTTGTGTGGAAAAAAAACCCCACGAAATTCAAAGACAAATAAGAATTCTCACTTCCATAAATAATGGCAATATCCTCCTTTTAATGTGTAATGATAAATCTCTTCAATATAGAACAAAAAATTCATTTAAACTACAATTCACACTGAATTAGTTCAACTGTCTGGTATAAAATGATCAAGTAAACACTGAGGTAATTAACACAAAGTAAGCAAAAGTAAGTTACATGTAGGAACAATAATTATACAAAAAAAAAAATTGATCAAGAAATAATCAAGTAAACAAAGTAATGATCAAGTAATGATCAAATAGTATCTTTCTGACCAAGTAAGAAATGATCAAGTAATGATCAAGTCTTATTTTCTTCTATTATATCGTTAATATATAATAATTATGTAATCCAGCTGTATTAAAGTCAGAAAAAAAATCAATTGATCTGATCCTATTCAGATCAAGTAATCAAGTATTCCAAGCCTAAAGCAAGTCAAACAAGTTTACTTATGTTCGTTATGTTCAAGTAATCAAGTAATGGTCTGAGATTTCCAAGTAATGTTCAAGTAATGTTCTCAATGTGGTATGGTTAACTAACGTTCAAATTTTGAAATGTCAAGTACTATTAAAGTAATGTGTAATAAGTAATGTTAAATGGCCTGATATGTTCAAGTAATGTTCAAGTAATCAAAACAAGTAATATACGACGAAGAACTAATACCAGTTTCAAAACTCGTCAATAGTATGATCTACACACAATATTCTATTAAAGCCAGAATACAATCTGCAACAAAATTGGTTCTAGTATTTCTATACTTCTCGCTGTCAAATAGAAAAGTTTTGTAAATCCAAACACAAGATTCTAAATATTACATGTAGTTACAATCTATATATTTGTAGCAAAATACAAAACACTTACCATGGATTGACGTTTCAAAGTTGCAATTGATGTATTCACAGTTAGTAATATGATCAAAATGCAAAACTGTTCGCGGTAAGGTGATTTTTTTTTAAACTGTTTGCTTTCTATAATCAAATTTCAGAAATATGGCGGAAAGAACAATCAAAATTTAAGTGCTCTAATCTGACACATAATTATCTTTTTTTTAAGAATCCTAAAACGGAATTGGTGTGTGTGATCAAACACTTTCTACTCTAAAGTAAACAAGGAATAATGCATCCGTATCTGTAAAAATCAAAATGTGTGTACATGTAAATGTCTCTGTAACACCTGTATATTAAAGCTCTATATCTGCAACAACATTCGAAAAAGAATTTCTAGCTGTCAGAGCTGAACCTGTAAATCGAAAAATAAATCAATTGGACAATTTTTTTTGTTTGCAAATAAAACAAGGATTATATATATACTGTTATCTAGATTTCCATATTCAGATGTTTTTAGGGATTACTGTTTCAATACTAAGGTCAAAGGTCAATCTGAATTTAAGAGAATACCCAAAAATTTGTGTTAAAAATGAATGACACTTTCTTAATATTGATTATGACGGCACCGAAATACTTATATGCTAAACCTATTCAAGCTAACTTGCAGTAAGACTAAGGTCAGAATGTATAATGTAATGTTTAAGTTCTAGACTAAAGAATTTAAATTTTACCAAAACTATCTGAAAACCTAGCTAATGGCGAAATTGTTCTGAAATACTATCGATACCTGAGACTACTGACCTGGATTTATTAATCTGTTTTTATTTATCTGAATTGATACGTAACTGTACTCTGATCTGGGTCAACTGATCTGGGTGTAACTGTTCTGGGTCAACTGATCTGGGTCAACTGATGTGTAACTGATCTAAGTCAACTGATCTGGGTCAACATATCTGGGTCAACTGATGTGTAAATCTGAGTCAACTGATCTGGGTCAACTGATCTGTGAAAAACTGATCTGGGTCAACCTATCTGTAATTACTGTTTACTAATCTAAAATACTGTTTGCTGTTTACTACTTATCTGGGTGCAAATGATCTGTAAATAGTGAAGAATATCTGAATACTGATCTGGAAATACTGTTTGCTACTGATCTGATTACTGATCTGGAAATACTGATCTGGAAACACTGTTTGCTACTGATCTGATTACTGATCTGGAAATACTGATCTGGAAACACTGACAGTGCAATATCCGATGTGGCTGTCAAACAAAATTCTCTATGGAATTATTCAAAATGGCAGTATTTTATGCACTGCAGAAGTTATAGTGAATCACAGGATACTGAAAGGTGAATTTAAAGACAAAAAGATACAAAGAGCCCTACACCTATTATGCTATTACAGTGAATTATACTGTTATAGGGTTAAATGCTAGGACTTATAAGTATTCGAAGAGCCCTATAGATTTTATGAGGTGAACGCTAGTGCTTAGAAATATTCAAAGAGCCCCATACTTAAGAGAAATTCAGTAGCGTTAATCATGCACTGTGCACCTCTTTCAGACTTACAATAATCTCACTATTCACAGACAAAGACAGTCACTCTGTACCAAACAAATGTATGGCTAACTTGTCACAAAAACAAGTTTAATAGATTGAAACGATGCCTGACATTCTTTTAGTTTTGAGTAACTGTAACTGTTTGTGGTACTAACTAATTTTCCCTCACCCAATCTTGACCTTCACTCAGCTGCCATCTTACTGTAAAAGTTACCTGACCACCAGAACACCTTGAACTTTCCCAAGTTAAAATGAATGTCACTAAAAGTTCGAGTCATTTCATCACTAAAAGCTCATATCACTTTCATCACATATGGCACAATGAAATACAGGAGTCTATCTCTATGCTAGTCTTAAGTACTGTATGGCGAAAGTTAAATGTGGTATGATACGGAATGTAAATTGGCACATTAACCTCACACATCTATAAATATTTCAATGACATAAAGTGGCATAATCCAAAAATATGTTATATTTGTTTCGACTGTTTATTAAACATGTATATCCAGAAATGAAGAATTGACTGGCTGTAAATAGTTAATGATCAGAACTGTATTGTAGAAGAAGTAATCAACTGTTCGTAAATTATCTACGACAGGAATCAACTGGGTTATAATAGGAATAGTAGAATTTCAGATATGTAGGAAATGTATGAACGACTGTTCGTAAATATTCACGACAGGCACTGAATGGTATCAACTGGGTTATAACAGGAATAGTAGAATCTCAGATCTGTAGGAAATGTATAAACGACTGTTCGTAAACTATTCACGACAGGCACTGAATGGTATAAGGAGAATCCATGGTTATCGGAGTAAACTGAATGTATATGACATGTCAGGAACTGCATCGTTAAGTGTAGTCTCTCTATGAAAATCAATGGAGATCATTTTATGTTGATTCAGAGAATGTTTATATAGTAGTCCATCGCTGTTTCCAACTGTAGTTAGCAGAACGTCTATCGGCTGAATTCACATCCGTCCAATTAATGTAGTCATACACCATCATAGAAGGTAGTCACACAACGCTCACTGGGTGTAGTCACACAAGTCATTTGCTATAGTCACAAAACATTCACTGGGGGCTCCATTGTAAATTTCTGTGGTCCCAAGGGTAAACGACAAACCACAAAAATGAGTTCGATGTCATATTTAATGTTGTAGGTGTGACTATACGGGATAAGTAAAATACTAGTTGTCTATAAATGCGACCAAGGTGTGACTATAACATCTGGGTGAAATACTGTTTTGTACACCCTGAAAATAAAGAATAAAATGCTCTTTGCTAAACAAAAGACCTATATCACCTGCAAGAAATGCATGTCAATATAAACATACAAACAAAATGCACGGACAAATGACTTCTTGAATTAGACAGGTTCAATACCTTATTTACTGTTTGCTTAAATAGTCATTAAAACTTCAAACTGTGTATCCAGTGGTCAGTTAAGCACTCAGCTAAAACCGTACATCCCTTAGAAGTTCAGTCACACATTAACAATGTAGAAGTAATACCTTAACATAAAAATACTATAAACACATTCTTACCAATCTGTGGAACTGGGCGCACCATCTACTCCATCTTTCAGACTTCTCACAGTGAGCTGTGCTGTTCTAGTTGTGCTGTTCTAGTTGTGCTGTTCAGTAAGGTTAAACTGCAAAGGGATTACAGACAGTGACAATACATTCAGCATGACAGTGATTAATTAGTAAATTCGCATTCTCAAATTTACCGCCATTTCAAAGAACAAAGGGTTCGCGAAAGTCAGTGGCAAAATAACTCCACCGATAAATGCAACCACATCGAGCACCACACTGTCAAACCAGATAAAGAACACAATATCACAATACAAACTATATTACTATATTACCTGACAAATAGCAATAAAACACTAAAAACTTTCTTTAGACACAGAGCGGCATCTTATTTTGAAGAGAGGAAAAACGAGAAGGGAAGTCAGCTGATCTCAATCGATAAACCTAATTCTACGGAAATAAACCCAATGTAACCAAAATAGCTTCAACTATCTTAGTGCTACGGATTACGGTCAAAGGGAAATAATCTTCTTTCTACTTACTAATACCTGCCTCAGAAAGGCAACCCTGCTACAATAAGATGCGAGGCTATGCCGAGCATTTTATCGGTAATCCGCCAACGAGTTTAATAAATTCAATAATACAGGAGCACAAACGCAAGATTCTATTTATCATATGGCACTAAAATCGCATTTTATTAGTAACTTTTGACATAAAACGCTACGAGTTCACCATAAACCCCCCCCCCCCGACGTTCTATGGACGTCAACGCATAACGTCACGACGTAATTTGCATATCTAATCCACTAGTTGATTATCGTTTCTAATGCATGGCTTTATTACATACTCAGATGCGACGTCATATGATAAATTATTATCTAACACTATTTCGAATCCTCATCGTGTTAACCTGACTCTTAAAATCATAAAGTTCAAAATGTGGTATTTGAACAAAGTTAATGTTGTTTTTGTAAACATTGTAGATGTGCGCTATATGCATTGTGTTATACGCTCTGTCTTCCGTATTTCTGCAATGTTTTACAAAGTGTTAGATACATCCAGACAAAGTTGAAGAAGAAATTGATGACACAAAGTTCATTATGACAGCTTTTGCCCAAAATAATTATGTTTAATGGTCGCTAGTCAATAAAATCCATGACTGTCCTACTATTATAGCGCTCGTCTACAATGTTAATGCAAAGTCTCGGAAAAAAATCGATTAAAAACTGGGGAAAGAGTGATCTCACACACTTTTTAGGTTAACATGATTCAAGGTTTCCTTGGTTTGGAACAGCTTCTTAATTTTTTATTTCACCTCTCTCAATAAGTCACACGCATATTTGCATTATGTCTGCAATGTTTATGCAAATGCTCAAAACGATCCATTGAAATTTGTGAAAAGAGATTATTATACAAACTCCATGCCTTAAACTGCAAAACAGTTGCTCCCAATCGCTGAGTTCAAGTGATCATAACTCTTTCAAAATGATTTTACCTCCATAGATTTTATTCTGTCCACAGCATGCGTGCAAAGTGTGGAAAAGTTTGAGTGAAAACAATAAGAGCCGCGACACGACAAAACCAACAATGTGGTTGAGCGCCCAGCGCAGACTCAGATCAGCCTGGGCATCCGTTCAGTCTGATCAGAGTCTTCGCTGTCCGCATGGAGGTAGCTTAGACCCTTAGCTACCCTTTAAGCGCTTTAATGAAGAGTCTGAACAGACTGGGCGGATGTCAAGGCTGATCTGAGTCTGCGCTGGGCGCATAACCACATTGTTGGTTTTCGCGTGTCGCGGCTCATATAAGGAGTACTATATGGTATACTGTAATAAAGAATCTACAAAAATGACTACGTTCAAAGGACGTTATTTTGTCGAAATAACTTTGATCTCAATCAAAAAGCCAAGAGCATTTTTTTCTTTATGTTTTCAACATGCTTACACAGTTAAACTGTAGGGGAGTTTAACACAATCACTATATACTATAAACTGACTGAGCTGAAAAAGCTAAAGATCTGGCAAGGTTAACTTTATCTTCATTAAAAGCCACAAATTCATTTTTATTATGTCTCCAACATATGTACAAAATTGGAATAAGTCCATCGAAAACTGTTAAAAAACTTGATTACCTGAATTTCATAGGTACGCCAAGTTCTAAGGTTTTAGGTTTAATCGTTCCTGAATCAACTATTACACAAAATTCACAAAAAAAAAAACTTACGGAATACCGGAATAATGGACAGACCAATTACAGCCAAGCCACACATTTTCAAAGCGGGGCTATAATGCGGCCGAGTCTTAATCCCTTATTCTACGTGAACCAAGTTTGACGATTCTAGCTTGCATAGTTCCTGAGATAACAGTGATATCAATATACCATTAAAAGGCAGAAAAATGAATAAATAAAAAGAAAATTTGAAGCAATGAGTCAAATTCTGATTCAATTAATACAACAACTTAAAGAGTTGAATTTCGAACTTTTTTCTTGGTCTAGATTATATCACATTTATATACGATGAACAAATTTAGGTGCGAACATTCAACTTATTGCACAAGTATTTTATAAATAATCGAAACGACCTGCTTGCTTCTGTATTGATTGAGTATTGCCTTGAAATTTGTATATGAAAAACCGCGAAGTTTGTCATTATCAGCGCGTCCATTGCCTTATTAATGCGTAAATTTATGCCTGTTCAAAACGGTCATTGAAAGTTTGGGGCATAGGTATTTATGTAATTACATGTATATTGTTCTTAATATATGCATAAAGTTTAAAAAGATACAATCGCTATATCTTTAAAAAGTTTGACGAATGGACGGACAGATAGAATCATACCTTAATGGTCAATACCCCTCCCGCCTCCCCCACACCCCGCCCCCTTGAAAAAGAAACACGAAATTGTACCCCTACAACTTTAACAAAACACAGACCCAGCAGGCACGTGACGTTGAAATGACGTCGTACTGACGTCGATGCGACGTAATGGCGTCGCGTCGACGTCGGTATGACATCATTTGGACGTCATGTGTCTGCTGGGTCATTACGTAGCATCGACGTCAGTATGACGTCATTTTGACGTCATGTTCCTGCTGGAGAGTCACTTACTTTCTTGAAGAAATGTTAGTTTCTGCAGTCCATGCGCAAAACCAGGATAAAATGTGATCAGAAGGACAAACATCAAATTACGGTACATCCTTGCTCTTTTTTCTGAAATCAAAATACGCAAAATAACTTCAGCGAACTTTCCTTTTTAAAGTGAATGGTATACTTTCAGGGGAAGCAATTCGTCAATTATTAGCGCGCCTTTGTGAAGCAAAGGAGTGCTTATGCTATACCACCGGCATCGTAGTCCGAGTATGCGTCAGCGTTCGCGTTCGTGTTCGCGTCTGAATCCGTGTCTGTGAGCAGTTTAACTTATGTTTACCATTTGCGTTTAGGTCTTTTTCTCAGAAAGTATAAGGGCTAGAGTGATGCAACGTAGAGCACACTTACACCAGAATATGATCACCTGAATGTATATACCATGTATGACCTTGACCTACTGGCCACGGTCTACTGACTTTGAAAATATTTAGGTGAATGTATGTTAAGCTTTTATGTTCAAGTCAGTCTCGAAGTAGCTATAAGGGTTAGAGTCATGATATTTGGTCAGCACTTGCATCTGGACGAGGGCATCTGAGTGTAACCAACCATGTAGGACAGTGACCTACATTTTTAGGCTTCACTGACTTTATATTTCTCAGTCCCTATATGGGTAATAGTTATAATACTTTGCACACACTTTCGTATCGACAAGATCATTTCAGCAGCATCCTCTGTATGGCTTTGACCTATATTTTTGGCTTCATTGACTTTATGACATGCTTCACTGATTTCATGATATTTCTCAGTCACTGTATGGGTCAGGACCACGATACTTGGCACATACTTACGTATAGCCAAGATCATTTCACCACCGCCATCCATGTAGAGAGTCGACTTATATGATACGCTTCACTGTTTTTGATATTTCTCAGTCCCTATATGGGTCAGGGCCACGATATTTGGCATGTACTTACATATGCTCAAGATCATTTCACCACCGCCATCCATGTATAGATTCGACCTACATTGTTTTCTTTATCGGCTTGATGATACGCTTACTGACTTTGTGATATTTCTCAGTCCCTATATGGGTCAGGGCCACGATATTTAGCACATACGTACGTATCGTATGGCCAAGATCATTTAACCGCCATCAATGTATAAATTTGACCTACATTTTTGCTTCATTGGCTTTATGATAAGCTTCACTGACTTTGTGATATTTCTCAGTCCCCATATGGGTCAGGGCCACGATATTTGGCACACACTTACATATGGTCAAGATCATTGCACTACTGCCTCCCTGTATAGATTAGGCCTATATTTTTGCTTCATTGACTTTATGATACGGTTACTGACTTTGTGATATGTCTCAGTCTCAATATGGGATAGAGCCATTATACTTCGCACACACCTACATAGGGGTATGACCATTTTATCTCTATCATCCATGTATGCATTCAATTTATATTTTTGCTATAATGACTTTATGATGTTCTTCACTGACTTTGTGATATTTCTCAGTCCCTATACGGGTTAGAACCATTATACTTGGCACACACTTATATATGGACAAGAACATTTTAACATTGCCATCCATGTATGGATTTGACTTACATTTTATGCTTCACTGACCTAATCATATTTCTCAGGCCCTATATGGTAGCAATCATTATTCTTGACACTCAAATACATTTGGTCATGAACTTTCCAACACCACCATCAAGCTCCTATAAGGCGCGCTTTGTTGTCTTCTGACAATTCTTGTCATTTTTGCGTCCTTTCTCAGAAGAGATCAACTCTTCAAGGAAATAATTTGCTCCTCTGGAGCAAATTCTGTCCTTGAAGAGTAGATCACTTTTGGAAGGACATTGTTATCCCGGAAGCAAACAGGAAGATGTGAAAGTTTTTCCCCTTTGTTAATATGGCAGATAAACTTCGAGGTCTGCACCGTAAGTAAGAGTGTACTTCCAAAGAATTTTTAACTTTAAAATAAAACTGTCCCCTTTTGGTCACGCGAAAAGGTAGCACGCACCATGTGATGCAGGGAATACTCAGGTCAGCCTGAGAATTAGCGCCGTCCCTGTCTGCATATATGATTAGAGCCGCGACGCGAGAAAACCAACAATGTGGTTGTGCGCCCAGCGCAGACTCAGATCAGCCTGGGCATCCGCCCAGTCTGATCAGAGTCTTCGCTGTCCGCATGGAGGTAGCTTAGACCCTTAGCTACCCTTTAAGCGGTTAGCGAAGAGTCTGATCAGTTTGGGCAGATGCCCAGGCTGATCTGAGTCTGCGCTGGGCGCACAACCACATTGTTGGTTTTCTCGTGTCGCGGCTCATTTACGGATCCTGAGAGAAGAAACGACTCTTATCTATCTGAGAGGACCAGTCGGCAGGCTTGTCAAAGTATTTACAGTGTTATGTACAGGACTTAAGACCCATTTTACAAGAGCAGGCCCGCCTATCTAGGGGCCTGAGATCCATTGCACACAGACTTTCATTATCCCCATTCAATCGTCCTGATATGACTAAACTACTGTTGAAAAGGACGTAAAATCTGAAATTTTCCATATGGATTTAACAATGCATACCGTCTCATCATTACTTACGCTTCATAAATCCATAAACAATGAATGGAAATCACAATCGTTAGAAAGTGTGAATTGCTCATGTCAAAATTTTGTCATCAGTTTGCTGTAATATGTTTCATTGAATTCTGAATTCAAATGTTTTGTTTCAACGTTCAAACAAAATACAGACAAAAAACGGAATAAAACAAGGACGAATATTACCAATGATATTCATTCTCTGGCCCACATTACAACTCAATTTACCAGTTTTAAAGGTGCAAGGTCTGTTACCTTTAATCTTCTCCTTTTAGAATTAGTGTTTCTAATTTTCAAGAATGCCAGTTATATTATATAACAGAGCTAAGATTGGGATAATTTCACCAGACTAATATGAACGTAAAAGATTTTCGCTTTCAAAACTACAGCGTTTTGGTAAACAGTCGACTATTTAATACGTGTATAAGGAAAGCAGGGCCGTTACCGGCTCCTGAAAAGTGGTCCGGATGTGCATTCGGGTGCGCAAGGAACGAAAGGGGGTCTCTCCCGAGAATTTTTTACATTCAGAAAGTTTGTATGTGCATTCATATTGCATCTTGTGTTCATTTTTAGTATAAAATTTAGATCAATTTCGTAAGGAATATCGAGGAAATAGAACTGATTTTATGTCAGTTTAAACAGACAGGTCCGTTAGTTCAGCAAGCCAAAGAATTAAAAAAAAAAAAAAAAAAAAAAAAAACACTATTTTAATCCGTCAATGAGTCTCATCAGCCAGTGGCTTTATGCGAAGGTTAGGTCTGATAATATATGAGCCGCGACACGAGAAACCCAGTCTGATCTGAGTCTGCGCTGGGCGCACAAACACTCTGTTGGTTTTATCATGTCGCGGCTCAATTATCCCCGCAACACTTCTTTTATTCTAGCTGCGAACCACGCAGACTGAAAACTTTCTTTACTTTTTCTTTTTTTAGCTGACGTAAGGCCCATTTTGAAAAGTTGAACGTCTTTGGCTGTTTTGGAACTGATAGTATATTCATGGTGCAAGAATAAGCACATACGTTTTCTATGGTGGCTGGTTTGTGCCATTTCGTCTTTTCGTCTTTTCGCCGCGAAAAGACGCCACGCGAAAAGACGAAAAGACGCCATGCGAAAAGACGAAAAGACGAAAAAACGCCAGGCGAAAAGACGAAAAGACGAAATAACGCCATGCGAAAAGACGAAAAGACGAAACCCGCCACGCGAAAAGACGAAAATTCAGCGCGAAAAGACGAAAAAACGCCATGCGAAAAGACGCCATTTGAAACTCTTAATTTGTCGTCTTTTCGCGTGGCGTCTTTTCGTCTTTTCGTCTTTTCGCCTGGCGTCTTTTCGTCTTTTCGTCTTTTCGCATGGCGTTATTTCGTCTTTTCGCATGGCGTTATTTCGTCTTTTCGTCTTTTCGCATGGCGTTATTTCGTCTTTTCGTCTTTTCGCGTGGCGTTATTTCGTCTTTTCGTCTTTTCGCGTGGCGTTATTTCGTCTTTTCGTCTTTTCGCATGGCGTCTTTTCGTCTTTTCGGCGCGAAAAGACGAAATAACGAAATGCGAAAAGACGAAAAGACGAAATAACGCCACGCGAAAAGACGAAATAACGCCATGCGAAAAGACGAAAAGACGAAAAGACGCCAGGCGAAAAGACAAAAAGACGAAATAACGACACACAAATACCCTTCTATTGATAACTGTATTGATTCCTGTATCGATTCCTAATACTAAGACAGTTTGTCTGAGTAACCAATATAGACTCATATCAGACTACTGCAAACGCAGCTACAGAAGCAGTCTGATCACAGAATTTACCACTGAAATGCTTTTTTTAATATATAAAATATATCTTTTTGACAGCTAAAAATTGTAAGGATAGACTATAAAATTAACGTGCACTGGGGTCGGCAACAATTTTCGGTCAGTATGGTACCGTTTAGATTGAATAACAAATTTGTGCCTTGTTGACTGAGATCAAAGACAGATATAATCAAGATAATCAGTAATGTCAAGCAGCAGTCTTATGAAAATTAGAAGGGATTTGCCACTGAAACTCTATTTTATCCGACAGAAAAATAAAACTTGTTAAAAGTGAAAAGGATAGCTATAAGTATTAGTATGGGGTCGGAAATAATTACAGTTATTGATTAAAAAATCTGGGCCATGTTGACTTAAAAATTAGCAGACGCAAATTTGCGCATTGAGGAGCATAGGCAGACCTAGTACATTGTTGTCGCAAGCATTTTTGAGAAATACCGTCAAACCTGTCTTAAGGGGTCACCCAAGGGAAGGACAAAAAGTGGCTACTTAAGACAGTTGACCCCTTAATACATTTCATTTGCACTGTATTTTGGTTGAAAGGACCAAGAAAAGGTGGCTGCTTAAGCGAGGTGATCCCTTAATAGAGGTGACCACATAAGCAGGTTTGACTGTATAGCTGAATGTATGCCGGGCCGCGTAGAGCAATCGGTAGGGCACCTGACTCATATATCAGAGGTTCTGGGTTCGTTCTGGGTTCGATACCTGGTCTGGCCACATACTTTCGTTTCTCCTTCCGCTGATTCAAGAAGGGCAGTTGTCAGTTACTGGCGAAAGTATGTGCACTTAGTACTGGTTAACCGCTTAGGAGGTCTGAGCCTGCCCAGGAATAGTGTGGTTAGGTTAACTGACCGTCCCGACATGACCATAGATGTTTACTGCGGACGTTAAGCAATAAATCAATCAATCAATCAATAGCTGAATGTATACACCTCCAAGAAAGATCTCTCTAATATTGAACATTTTGTCCCCTTCTGTCATTTTTACAAAGAGGAACAACTTTTGTGACATTCTCTTTGCTTCCCAAGATAGGAAAGTGAAGCAAACAGAAAGTTAGATTCTTAAATAGGTCTACTCTTCAAGGAAAGAATTTGCTCCTAGAGGACCAAATTCTACTTTCAAGAGCTGACCCTCCTTAAGAAAGGAGGCAAAAATGCAAAATTGCTTCCCATTGAGAGTGGTCCCGTTCACCTTTAGCACAGATACAAATATGTTGAAGCCTGTGTCTCCATGCATCCTACGTAAAAATAACCCTTTTTCTTTTCTTTTCTTTTTTTTTTAAATTTGAACAAGTAGATTTTAATATCTCGAGCTGTATCATAACATACGCAGAATGGTTACCAATGCAGAGCCTGACCAGACCACTGTTTTCCTAGGACACATATGTTCTAGGATTTAGGATCATAATGGTAACATGGTCCAAATTTATTACTTAATGCTAGCACCTAATCTAATACGTAATGTATTTTCTGAGTATATTATTGTTCAAACTGAGAGATCGAGAGAATTGGGTAAAATGTCCCACCAATGCTAAGGTCATATGAAGACATGACCTCGCGGTTTAGAGTCACATCTGAAGGACCACTGAGGCGAGTGTGTGTGTGTGTGTGTGTGTGTGTGTGTAGAGGGGGCGGGGGGTCGAACTGACTGCAACCGCTAGTCTAGTCTAGTCTAGTCTATCCCATAATCTTGTGAGGTCGTTGGGGCACCACAGATGACTCTACAACACTCCTTTTCCACCTAGTCCTGTCTTCAGCTGGCCTAGTTGAGCTAGCAAAATCCATCCCTGTCGTTTAAAGAAGACTTGTAGAGGAAGTAACGGTAGTTGTGCCCCTTTTGTAAAAATGGCGGAAGGGGGCACATTTTCAATATAAAATTCTTATATATTGGGGCACATATGCGAAAGGCAAAGAGAAGTCTAATCAGACTCTGCTCTGTCTGCGATTGGCACGTCTTTAGAAAACTATAAACTTGTTCAAATTTTGGGTTAGCTGCAGTTAAATGTATGTCAAATTAGGGAAAATACTGTATCATTATTTTTTCATATCATAACACTTACAGCGAAGTGCATGTTTGTATAGACACCTTCGTCTTCCATAGTTTGAGAGAGATTACATGGTCAACAAGTGGTTAATCTTTTAGGCAGTTTAAGATCAAAATTAAGATATGTTGAAACTTGTTTGGAGTATTTTACTCCAAAACATTAGGACGGCTCATTTTCTTTTCTGCCCGTTCAGTAGAAATACCATAATGACTTCTTTCCTCATATTTTTGGTAATGTTTTTAAAAGAACAGTTTATGGGCAAAAACTGCAAACCGTGATTAGTACACTTCTTTACAGATTGCATTCTGATCAGGGTCTACACAGTTTAAAAAAGAAACACCTGTCTAAGTTTTCAAAGTATTAACTGCATTTAGAATAGGATTTATTGATACATCTTAATGCAAAACACGTGATGCGAAAAGACGAAAAGACGCCATGCGAAAAGACGAAAAGACGAAATAACGCCACGCGAAAAGACGAAAAGACGAAATAACGCCACGCGAAAAGACGAAAAGACGAAATAACGCCACGCGAAAAGACGAAAAGACGAAATAACGCCATGCGAAAAGACGAAATAACGCCATGCGAAAAGACGAAAAGACGCCAGGCGAAAAGACGAAAAGACGAAAAGACGCCACGCGAAAAGACGACAAATTAAGAGTTTCAAATGGCGTCTTTTCGCATGGCGTTTTTTCGTCTTTTCGCGCTGAAATTTCGTCTTTTCGCGTGGCGGGTTTCGTCTTTTCGTCTTTTCGCATGGCGTTATTTCGTCTTTTCGTCTTTTCGCCTGGCGTTTTTTCGTCTTTTCGTCTTTTCGCATGGCGTCTTTTCGTCTTTTCGTCTTTTCGCGTGGCGTCTTTTCGCGGCGAAAAGACGAAAAGACGAAATGGCACAAACCAGCCACCATAGTTTTCAGAATTTATTTGAATTTTGTCAGAAAGGTAGTGTCTGCATGATGTGCATTTTAAAAACAAAATTTAGATCAGTCTGCAGCACTTGAATAAATTAACTCTCGGTAAGCTTTCATTTACACAGATAATTCTATGCATTAATGTTTGCCATCAGCTATTTAGTTGAAAGAGGATTGAGATGTATATGGAGTGCAGGCCGCGCATGGTCTGGCAATGCGGATGCTCAACTATATACTATTAATAGGTCAGTTAAATATAGCTCATATCGACCGATCTTTTTCTAAGTCGCTGCATCCACTGAGTTCAAAAATAGACAAATTAGTGAATTTCAATTGAAAAAAAAGACAGCTTTTATGGTTGTGTGTGGATAACGCAAAAGTCATTGTAATTGTTGATGAATTTAAATAAGAAATATGCTCACCTTTTTCCGAAGTTCGATCAACAAAAAGTTGGCCAATTTGATACCTAATAAACAAACCTGAGCCCTTTTACTGTATGCAAGTATTAGGGATGAGTAATTTATTATCAGGCAGTGGGGCCGGGCCTGGCCGGGGGCCGAGTACATTCCTGTGGGTGAGGGAGTCGGAATTTTTTGGTGATCTATTCAGATAATAGGGGGTGGGTGTCGAAAATCAATAAGCCTTAGAGCCAAGTGGTGGTAGTGGTGGTGGTGGTGGGGGGGGGGGGGGGTCTATATATTATATTAAGCATACGATGGTCAGAATACTTCCATTTCTTCCATTTGTCTTTATTCTAAAAAAAAAATGTTCCAGACCACATTACGCCTACAATTTCAGATTAATTCTATTCTTCTCAACGTAATACTTAAAACATTTATTTATAAAATATATAAAAAATGGCCGCTTCATATCCAGAAAATAGATAGTCTAATTGTTTTGCTAGTAGAACAATATACAATGGTCTATAAAATCATATGTGTCATAGGTCGGAAATATGGTCTGAAACAGAGACAAAATTTGTCGCTGTTTCGCCGGTTCTATCTACTGGGCGGTATACACAAAGACGATGCATGTTAAGTACTGTAGATTTATTCCCTCAAACCATAGACGTAGATACCATCATACACTGCAACACATATATATTTATAATATATATTATATATTTTATCAAAATCAAGCATGTATCAGGCGACAACAGAATGTATATAAAAATAAAAATCTTAAACAGTTCCTACAAGAGCAAAGAATACATACAGAAGTAGGAACATGGGCCAGACTACGTAGTTTCGGCTATTAAAGCCTCGAAGGTGACCCTGACAATATCTGGTGACGAAACCAGAAAAAAGCATACTGTAATTCCTTAATTTTAATTGGGCAGTCGATTCAAAGACTGATTAGTTTCAAAAGGATCCAAATAATATAAAAGACGATGATCTAGAATAATAGTCTTCATCGATCTCAAATTTTAGATTTCCCAGAATCTATCCTCTGATCTCAAAGGATGTAAATAAAATATAATCTGCACTATGGATGATGTACGGGTAGACTTTTTACGGCCTCCACACGGCACAACACCAGCTGCAGTGAGGTAAAATTAAAATCTTAAACAGTTCCTTCAAGAGCAAAGAATACATACAGAAGTAGGAACATGGGCCAGACTACGTAGTTTCGGCTATTAAAGCCTCGTCAGTGACCCTGACAATATCTGGTGACGAAACCAGAAAAAGCGTACTGTAATTCCTTAATTTTAATTGGGCAGTCGATTCAAAGACTGATTAGTTTCAAAAGGATCCAAATAATACAAAAGACGATGATCTAGAATAATAGTCTTCATCAATCTCAAATTTTAGATTTCCAGAATCTATCCTCTGATCTCAAAGGATGTAAATAAAATATAATCTGCACTATGGATGATGTACGGGTAGACTTTTTACGGCCTCCACACGGCACAACACCAGCTGCAGTGAGGTAAAATTAAAATCTTAAACAGTTCCTTCAAGAGCAAAGAATACATACAGAAGTAGGAACATGGGCCAGACTACATAGTTTCGGCTATTAAAGCCTCGTCAGTGACCCTGACAATATCTTATAATATAACTTTACTGTTTCACGTCTATATGACAAGTGCGACAGACAACTATGATGACGCTATTGAAGAACAGTAAATGTTAAACTAAAAGCTTATACAGAATGAAATGGTACGGATTTATGAAACAGGCTAAAATTGACCAACTTGCAGTTTCATACCTTAAATTTTCTAAATTGCAATTGACTAACTTATCAATCTATAATAAATCTACTGTAAACGTTACTAACCTGCAACAAATATATATTTATAATATATATTTTATCAAAATCAAGCATGTATCAGGAGACTACAGAAAGTATACAACTTTACTGTCTCACGTCTATATGGCAAGTGCGATTGATCATGCAGGTGAACATGCATTGTGTCCTGCCATGAAACGGTACATGCAATTATGTAAATTATTATTTAAAGGGCGTTTCATAGTATAAAGAGACCATACGGGTAAGGGTAAAAAGGGGCCTTAAAGGTGAGAAAGGTCATAGATACACACTGAATACAAATAAATATGGTATAAAACAAAGTAAATTCAAAGTAATTGTCTCTGTTTCAGACCATATTTTCGACCTATGACACGTTCTCAAGTATATTGGGATTGAAAAACAAATCTAGTGAAACTGGGAAGGCTTTTTATTGTTTAGTGTATATATTCAACTGTGAAAATGTACCCGGCACCCACAACTAATAATAAATGACTCGTCCCTAATACAACAAGATATTGTTCCTAATGTGTGTTAATAATCCTTTGTTTTCATCAAATTATAACAACAGCTGATGCATAGTCATTGTTAGTACTATAGGAAACCAGGCTTTCCCTGTTGTCATGACATGATAAATTGATAATAACAGCTGGAAAATGGTCTCTGTTAGTACAACAGGAAACCATGCTCCATCTGTTGTCCTGAGAGTAATACAACAGGCGGAGCATGGTCTCTATGAAAACAACTGGAAACCATGCTCTTTCTGTGCACAACATGTAACAACAGTTGAAGCACTATTTCCATTAGTACTGTAAGACCCCATGCTCTACCTGTTTCCATAGAAATATAACAACGGCTGGAGCATGGTCTTCTTTAGTCCTATAGGAAACTCTTCTCCTCCTGTTGTTATGAGAGTATAACAACAACTGGAGCACTGTCTCTATTAGCATAGTATCTCTATATAATCGAAACCATGCTTTTCCTGTTGTCATGACATGATAACAACAGCTGTAGCTTGGTCTATGTAGCAAAATTATAAACCATGCGTGTTGTTATGACATGATAACAACGACTGGAACATTGTGTCTGATGGTACTTTAGAAACTCATGCTCCACACGGTGGCATGAGAATATAGAAATAGCTTGAGCTAAGTACATCGGGAGACCATGCTCCTCCTGTAGTCCTAATATGATAACGACAGTTAGAGCACTGTCTAAATTAATACTATAAGAAGCCATTGTCTACCTGTTGTCATAAGAATATAACAGCGGCTGCAACATGGTATCTATTAGAACTATAGGAAGCTATGCTCGTCGTGTTGTCTTGATATTACTGGTATAACAACAGCTTGAGCATGGTCTATATTAGTACTGCAGGAATCCGTGCTCCACCTGTTGCCATGAGATTATAACAATAGCTTGAGTAAGGTCCGTTTCAGATCTTTATGAAACCATGCTCCACCTTGTTAGAGAATAACAACAGCTGGAGCATAGTCTTTGTAGGAAACCATGCTCCTCCTGTTGTCATGAAATTCGACAATGGTTGGCGCATGGTCTATCTTTTAACTATACGAAACCATGCTCCTCGTGTTGTCATTAAATTAAAACAACAGCTGAAGCATGGTCTGTATTTGTACTATATAGAATCATGCTCCTTATGTTGACATGAAATGATAAAAACAGCTGGAGCACGGTTAACTTTTGTACATAAGGAAACTATACTCCACTGGTTGTCATGACAGTGTAACAACAGCTGTGAAACCATGCTCCTTCAGTTGTCCTTATAGGACAATAACATCTGGAACTCTGTCTCCATTAGTATTACGAGAAACCATGCTCTACCTGTTGTCAAAAAAGTATAACAACGGCTGGAACATGGTCTCTGTTAGTACAGTAGTAAACCAAGCGCAACAGATGGAACATGATAATTGTTAGTACTATAGAAAACCATGCTTCCCTGCTGCAAATAAAACAACAGATAGAACATGATTCGCCTAAGTACTACAGGAACCTATGCTCCACCTGATGTCATGATATTGTAACAACAGCTGGACAACGGTCCCTGTTAGAACCTAAGAAAACCTATTTTCACGCAAACATTACAACAGCTGAAGCATGGTCTCTATATGTGCTATATAGCATTATACGTGGGTTAAGGGATCGGGCTGACACTATGAGTGACCTCATACTAATTGTAGGTCCAGTGAATTAAGCATGTCTGAAACTATTTTATTGACTTCTATTATACTTGGTGTAAAGGTACAGTCAGAAACACTGATTGACTTCATGTTACTTCTAGGTGACTGTGATCTATATTTTACTGTTCATTGATATTGTCATATCGCTGGTAATATTTTACAGGTTGTAATGATTCTTAGCACAACTGTTTATTTTGACACTGCAGTTGATCTCATTTCACTTGGCCGGTATTGTCCACATCAAACTTGCGCTTGTTAAAGTGAAGATCCCGCAAAGTCGCGCTTTATAGTCTTCTGACAATTCTTGTTTTAATCCTGTCACAAAATCGTGTTTGTTTGTTTTCTGACACTACAGGTACGAATTAACACTATCATATAATAGATTTTGTGATACCGAAAAATACCGTATTTTTCAATATATAGAGGATCTTACATGAGTGGTCAGGTATTATTGAATTTATTAAACGAGTTGGGGAAAAAATAAGATGCGAGGCTATGCCAAGCATCTTATCGTTTTCCCCAACGAGTTTAATAAATTCAATAATACATGAGCATGAATGCAAGATTCTATTTATCATATGGCACTAAAATTGCATTTTAATAGCAAATTTAGCGCTAAAACTTCACGATTTCGCCATTAGAAAACGCGACGTTTTTATAGACGTCAACGCATTACGTTACGACGTAATTTGCATATTTAATCCACTTGTTGGTTATCGTTTTTAATACATGTCTTTATTACACTCTCAGATGCGACGTCATATGATAAAAATTGATATTTTGTCATAGACTGACATCTTTTGGAACACATTCAAACTGTTAATAATAGCACCCTGTAGTAAGGGCCATAGCGATGAAACGGAAAATTAACGTAAATAACAATTCATTATGCAAACTGTTAATCAGAAAACCCAAATATGTGAAAATAATAATGAAGTATTCCTGACTTAATTATAAACAAACAATACTGGTATCGTAAAAAATATGTGCTAAGGTGTAATTTAATATGTGTTAATTAAGTTACTTAGTAAGTTTTACACACATAATCTTATTGTGTTGCAGTTGTTCCTTGCGTAAATTATACTTATGAATGAAGTCTTACGGCTACCCAAACTATCTTTGCTGACAAGTAAATAATATACAACAGTAAACAATGTCCAAAGAACTAAAGAAGAAATATATGCATTTAAAGTTTTCTGATTGAAATACATGTAACTTTTCGTGGCATCCTTTTCGTGCTAATAAAACATGTCTGAATAAGCTTTTGGGATGCTGATGGGTATTGTCTGCCTTAGACTAGATTGACTACCTTACAGCTAATAATGCAATGCTGCAATAGGTTTATGATGGAATACACTTTGTCGAAAATCTCACAAAAATAAAATTTACATTTTCTGGGATTACAGCTTCATAACAACATGTTCCAATACAGCTGATTAGAAAAAGATAGACGGGTAACGTTGGTAACACTTCACCGGGATTACCATGGCACTAAACTTTCTATTGATCAATTAAATCAAGGGATATGTATTATTTATGGTTGTATATGATTTCAAAAAAAAGTGTTATGCTTGTTGTCTTACAGAAAGGTTTATATGGTTGAATGTTTCGACAGACTCCGCAAAAAAAAATCATGCTCTCAGTGTACTAGTATACTCTTTTATCACCGGTGAGAAAATTGAAACTATGGTACAAAGACTTAATCCAGACAAGAAGTGATTCGTTGAAACAGCTTATTCAAAATGTTATGTAGTGAAATACAATGAGAATATTTACAAATTACAATTTATAACATAGCGTTACTGCTTTTGATCTTTTGAATGCAAGATAGAATTCATGCTATTACAGGCCCCATTGCTCTATAAGCGTGAAAAATGTTATCATGGGGTATCGCTACAAGCTTCTCGGTATAGTTTCGTCAGTGTAAATGACCGTGATTAGCCAGCTTTAAACAAACAAAACATCCTTGAGCTTTACATAAAAAGGGTTTGAAAACTTATTTGGGTCATTTAGTTGGCAACTAAAATGACCTATTTTCGATTTCATTAAGTGAAATGAAATGGTAAAAATACAATGTACAGGTGTGGAGTCCCAATCACTATCCAGCCTATGTTTATATAGCATTGCTAGACGGGAAACCAGAACAGGAAATATTAATTTCTGGAGTGATTTATTTTTTTAAAAACTTGTTTTCTCTACTTTTTGCCAGCTATATTACTCAATATATGAACCCACATTTTATTACCAAACGTAAATGTTTAGCCGCCTTTTACAATGATTTGAGTTGCGACGTTTTTACCACTGATAAGATTATGGAAACTTTAATATTTGAAGGCGTATTACAAAGACGTTTCATTAAGATGTAACACAAATTACGGATTACACATAACAGCTATAACTTCTACTGCTTTTTTTCTTAATCAACAAGTCTTTGTCAAATTTGTTTAAATTCCAAAGAAATAAGCTCCATTCTCACTTCAGCTGATAACACAACTGCATAAACTAATTAAAATCTATCAAGCAGCCTTCCTAACAGATTAGAAAATAAATGGCAGCGTATTTCTGTGAGGCCACATGATTACATTTGTTTTCACGCCACTGTTATATTTGTATTCTGGTTTTTATTCTTTTTTTATGTTACTGGTATGTACGTTACAGTATGACTGTTTACTGACATTTTCAAAACTTCATTTTGCTTCTTGCAGGTTAAATGATTGGCAATTTAAGAAGTATAAGAAGTCATGATTTGAACATCTTTTTTACAGCTTTTACTTTTTCCAATCATCTAAACTGTTTTGTAGGGTAATGTAATAAATGAAAAAAAAGGCGAAAAATATACGGTTGCCACCACGTGAAGCTCCCGGGGGTACAAAAATTGTTATTTACAAGGGTGTTCTTGGGCATTTAAAAGAAACTTTCGATCTAGTAAGAGAGGGCCGATGATAGAACTTTGTGGAACACCTGCTGTACTGAGGATGAATCAGAAGACGCCCCAGGAAGAACATCACGCTGTTTCTTATCAAAGAGGTAATTTGAAAACCATTTCTAAGGAAAACTCCTTATGTCGACGCATCTTAGTTTCAGTAAAAGACCCTTATGCCATACCCGGTCAACAGACTTGCAAGAAAAGAGTTCTACCCAGCCAGGGTGAACGAGCCATCAGGGTTCGAGCCATTGAAGTTTTACTGTATATTTTGCAGAACACTCACTGATCGAACCTCCTAACATCGTCTAAAGCTTTGCAAAATTTGTCGTACGTACTAATTAACTAATTAACAGTAGAATCTTCTGGTACAAAACCAGATTGAAGACTATATATTATCCTACTGGAACTAAAGAAATCGATCAATATATCAATCACTGATGATTAGAGTCTTTGTCAGCAATTACGCATACATACGCTACGGACAGTTGCAGCAAATGATGTAAGGATCAGCGCATATCTTCTCATCTTTGCGCTACGAGGATCGTCCAAAAAGTTCTGTCAACTGGACTCATAACTTTCCTCACAGACGTGATAGCTTACCACGGTTTGCAACAATCAAAAGAACAATCTTTTATCTCTATACTGATATCAGGTAAACGGTGAAAACATGCCATCTGATTTAGTTATAAGATCAGATACAGACCTTATATTTGACACTGGCCTATTTTCACGATTTTGGGTTTTTCTACTGGCTTGCTTCATCCTGCCTATCTCGTCAAATACATATCGCAGGATTCTTAAATTTTCAGGGTTGCTTTCTGATGCATTTTGTGGGACACTACGTAAAAATCAGCGACTTTTGTCTATTATATGCGACGCAAAATATTGATATATGAAATATGGTGAAATTCACAGTCACGTGATTTTCAAGGACCCACTGTGCCTTCATTGTAGGGATCTTTTCTGAAATTTTGATTGAGAACACATTGTCATGATCTACTGCAGTCAAGATATGCTTCAGAAATTGAAATATTATATATTTATGAAGCTTTTGAACTTAGAGCATGACCTAGTCGATTTTCCTATGGCGTTGTTTGCATAAAGTTGAAGTTACGAAATGCTGTAAACTCTTTAAAATGGACATAATCACTTGGAGATTTTTTCGTTGTGATTATTAGCACCTGAGAAATCGTAGGCACCGAGCAGCGATAATAGACATCCCTTCATTGATTATTGCCGGAGTTGCATCTACAAATTTGCCAGTAGGGTGAGGGTACCCTTCTTTTGATGCAGATTGTGAATGTTATGTCATTGATACAAGAATCAGTTTTTCACAGCTATGTGATAAAAAACAGGGTTTCTGAATGGTTTTTATTTTAGGTGAATAGCACTTTTCGTTTTTGAGATATAAGCCAGTGACAGAACTTTTTGGATGACCCTCGTACATAAATCCACAAGCAATGAATAGAAACAATATTTTTATGCCCCCTTGACGATAGTCAGGGGACATTAAGATTTGCCCCTGTCTGTCTGTCTGTCTGTCTGTCTATCCGTCTGTTCGTCACGCTTTATGGTATAGAGTTTGTGTAATGAACTCCTCCCACAGTTTTCAACGGATCTTTTACAATCTTTGCATACATGTTGTGAACATATTGAAAATATGCATGTGGATTTTTGATGGAGCTAGAATTAATTTTGAAAGAATGACAGCCTTTTGAACTTAGTCATTTTCGGCAGATTTTTGCATAGTAGGGTATAGAATTTGCGTAATAAACCCCCCCCCCCCCCCCCCACACACACACAGTTTTCAATGGATATGTTTCAAAATTTCCAACATGTTGTGGACATACTGAAGATGTGCATGTGGATTATTCATGGAGCACGGTCTTTTGAACTTAGTCAGTTTAGGCAAATTTTTGCATAGTAGTGTATAGAGTCTGTGTAATCAACTCCTCCCACAGTTTTCAATGGTTCTTTTTCAAACCTTGCATACATGCTGTGAATGTATTGAAGATAAGCATGTGGGGTTTTGTTGAACCTAGAATTAATTTTGAAAGAACGACGGCCTTTTGAACTTAGTCGTTCTAGGGAAATTTTTGCATTGTAGGGTATGAAGTTTTTCAGTTTGTTCCCCAGTTTTCAATGTATCTTTTCCATTTGTCCCACAGTTTTCAATGGATCTTTTCCAACCCTTGTCTGCATATTGTGGACATATTTGAAGATGTGCATGAGGCATTTTGATAGAGCTAGAATTAATTTTGTCAGAATTACGGCCTTTTTAACTTAGTCATTTTGGGCAGTTTTTTACATGGTAGGGTATGGAGTTGTGTAATGTTTTCAATGGATTCTTTGTGGGTGTTGTATGGATATACACGTCATGTGACAGGCGCTGCACTGGGGATTCATTAGTGTCTTACAGACACAATTTTCTAGTTCTTGTTTAAAAGGGTAAAGTCGCTTATGTCAAAGTCAGCACTTGACCTGTCTTTTCAAACCAGATCTTTGTTTGTCACTAATGTGCAACTTATCATATTGAGACCAAGGGTTGCTTTTAATGTCCAAATAAAAGACAGACAGAAAATGAAATAATACAAGGACGAATATTACGAATGTTATTCATTCTCTGGCCAACAATACAGCTCATTTTAACAGATCTAAAGGAGAAAGGACTGTAATCTTTAATCTTTTCTTTTTAGAATTACTGATTCTAATTTTCAACAATGCAATAAATGAGCTAAGATTGGGATAATTTCACCAGACTAATAAAAGTTAACAAATTATCGCTGTCAAAGCTGTTATGTAATTACCTTTCTTTCTCTAAATCTATACAAGGCATGACATAAGAGGAACATTCAATACAAAAATACTAATTACTGCATTTGTGGTAAGCATTTGACTATTTAGAATTCAAGTGAAAAATACATGCTTTCATAAAGATAACAACGTTCATTTGTTGTGTACTAATTTATGATGTTAGCACACAACTTTCCTCTCCTTGTACCAATGGTTTCAATATATGGTTAAAAGTTTCAAACCATGGTTATAATTGCACATCTATTCACTTTAAACCATTTTGTTTTGGTTAATTAAAGAAAACTCTTGCACAAACATCCAATATAAGAGAGAGAGAGAGAGAGAGAGAGAGAGAGAGAGAGAGAGCAAACAAATACAAGGAAAACTATTAGCCATACGGCCCGTTTTCGATTACACATTACAACATACAACTCGCTGTTTAAACTAAAAATTTGAAAATTTCTTTTTTAACTGCTGAGAAAACTCTGACATAAAATTTCAGACAGGAAGAAAAACGGACAGAACAGAACAGAAAGGACCAGCGGCCCAGTAATCACTATCAAGTTACCATATGTTCTGTCTGTAGATACATATTACATATCATTACTTGTCGAAAACAAGTCGTGACCGTAAAACGTCAGTGCTTAAACTGTGGACAGAAGCAGATACAACAACCAGCAGCCGTATTTATAAAACGACTTAAGTAGTTGCTATGCTGTTGCTAAGGCTAAATTTCTTAGAAGGAGAATCCCTACAACTATGGCATTTGCTCTGGAGGCAACAGTCTGAAAAAGACTGTTCCTCTAGCGCAAATTTCATAGTTGTAGGGAATCTCCTTCATAGAAATTCGGCCTTAGCACAGCATAGCAACCACTTAAGTCGTTTTATAAATACAGCCCCAGCTGTCTTTCTCAACGCCAATGTGAATATTTGACATGTAGCTTTATAAATACCATTGCTGAAAATTCGAAATAAAATTTCAATATTCAAACAATGGAGAAAATTGTGGACGAATACAGGGGTGGGCTGCAGACATGGGCAAATTTTCAGCCCTACGCTACATCAACTCATCGTCTATCTGTATATCAAGTTCAAAGAATTTAGCTCTGCAGTTACCGAGAACAGTGTGACACCAGCAACAAAGTCTGGGTATGTGGACGAACAGACGTGAAACAATCTAATCCCAGCCCAAACTTAAATTTCGGAGTGCATAATAACAAAATCTGCTTATCATGTTTGATCCTCGACTCATCAGCCCAGTCATGTACACAGAGGTGGTAGGATGGGACTAAGATGCTAGGCACTAGGGCCTTGTTTAAGGTAGGGCACTAGGCGAAGGCACCCGTAACCTATGGACACATTCTAGTTTACACTAATGACTGCAAATGTTTTACGGAACGTGTTTGATACATCACTTGTATTCTTGGACATTGAATTTATTGCAAATTTTGAAAATTCCAAATTGGACAGGCGATCCGTTTGGCAATATTCAGAAAAAAATCCTTATGTACCCATTTCAATGCCAAGTCAAGGGAAGCTGTCTTCTAAATGACTGCAAATGTTGTACGGAACGTATTAAATGCATCACTTGTATCTTCCGCATTGAATTGTCGGCAAATTTTGATAATTCCAAATTGGACAGGCGATCCATTTGGCAATATTCAGTGAAAAATCCTTATGTACCCAATTAAAATGCAAAGACAAGGAAATCTGTCTTATAAATTAATGCAAATGTAGTGATGAACGTATTAAATCACACGTATTCTTGGACATTGAATTTATGACAAATTTTGGAAATTCCAAATTGGAAAGGCGATACATTTGGGAATATTCAGTAAATTAATTCTTATGAAGCCATTTCAATGCCAAGACAATGGAATCTGTATTCTAAATGACTGCAAATGTTGTACAGAACGTGTTTAATACATCACTTGTATCTTCCACATTGAAGTTTTGGCTAATTTTGAAAATTCCAAATTGGACAGGCGATCCATTTTGGCAATAATCAGTTAAAAATCCTTATGTATCCATTTCAATGCCAACTCAAGGCAATCTTTCTTCTAAATGACTGCAAATGTTGTACAGAACGTGTTTAATACATCACTTGTATCTTCCACATTGAATTTTGGCAAAATTTGATAATTCCAAATTGGACAGGCGATCCATTTAGCAATATTCGGTAAAAAAAACCTTATGAAGCCATCTCAATGCCAAGACAATTAAATCTGTCTTCTAAATGACTGCAAATATTAAACGGAACGTCCTTTATACATCACTTGTATCTTCCGCATTGAATTTTTGGCAAATTTTGATAATTCCAAATTGGACAGGCGATCCATTTGGCAATATTCAGTGGAAAATCCTTATGTACCCAATTACAATGCCAAGGCAAGGGTATCTGGTTTTTTTTCAAATGACTGCAAATGTTGTACGGAACGTGTTTGAGGGTGTATGCCGTATGAAGAGATAGATAGTGTTGAATACATCACTTGTGTTCCAGGACATTAGATTTATGTCCAATTTCAAAAATTCCAAATCGGACAGGCGATCCATTTGGGTATATTCAGTAAAAAATCCTTATGTGCCCATTTCAATGCCAAGACAATGGAATCTGTCTTCTAAATGACTGCAAATCATGTACTTAATATGTTTTATACATCACATGTATTTTCCGCATTGAATTGTTTGGCAAATTTTGAAGATTCCAAATGGGACAGGCGATCCATTTGGGAAAATTCAGTTAAAAATTCTTATGTACCCATTTCAATGTTAAGACAGTGGCGCAATCGGTAGGGCACCTGACTCATAAGTCAGAGGTCCTGGGTTCGATACCCGGTCTGGCCACATACTTTCTGTGCACTTAGTACTGGTTAACCGCTTAGGAGGTCTAAGCCTGCCCAGGAATAGTGTGGTTAGGTTAGCTGACCGTCCCGACATGACCATAGTTGTTTACCGTGGACGTAAAGCAAGAAATCAATCAATCAATCAAGTTAAGACAAGGGAATCTGTGTTCTAAATGACTGCAAATGATGTACGGAAGGTGTTTAATACACCACTTTGCATTGAATTTTCGGCAAATTTTGAAAATTTCAAATTGGACAGGCGATCCATTTGGCAATATTCAGTAAAAATCCTTATGAGACGCCTACGTATTAACTCGCGAGCGCAGGCGTTCCCCATCGAGGCCCGTCAAATTATAGAAAATAAAGATCTAATTGTGCATGTAAGGGGCAGACTGCGCACTGGCAGTCTTGTTTTGTCCTAAACGTATTCTATTAGATTTTGTATCTGCGCTGTCTGTTGTCGTTATCTCATTCCCCAAGCAAACTGACATAAGCAATGTTCAACAGAGCAAATAGGATATTCCCTTGCCCTCTCACCTTACCCCGCCCCACAGGGTGGGGGTGGGGGGTCACTTCCATTATAAAGCAGGGTATATATGTGCCGCTGGAATAGCCCTACTTTATACATCAATAGGTATGATTTCACAGAATAATATACACGAATAGGTCTTATTTCTCCAAGCTCTGAATACAAAAGCCAGCTTATCTGATTTTTGTTATCTAAAAGAAACAAATATCAATTTCAAAGACAACAAATGTTCTCAGCATACTAATTTCTTTAATTTTCTTCAATGCTTAATGGCAAATGCATGAGCTAATCTAAGCAAATTTTCTGCAGTATATATGAATAGGGTCCAAATTTGATACAAAATACATGAATAGGTATATAGTTTGGCATTTGTGTTATACATGAATAGGGTGGGTTATCAGAGTTCCAGCGGCAGATCTGTACCCCTTAAAAGACCCAGTGACCCCCCCCCCCCCGTGCCCCGCCCCCGTACACCCCGGACTTCTTGCCTACATATACCTTTGGGTGGAGAGCTGGACTAGCCTCGTTTCCAGGCGACCAAACAGATCTACTGTAGTAAGCAAAAAGTCATACGAGGCGAAGACTCTAGTCTACAGAGCTCTGTAAATCGGTGAATAGTAAGACCGCTTACCAGACAAACAAACACTACTAAAAAATCATTTCCGGTTGCCAAACAAAAACAAAGTCCAACGCTTTTCTAGTGAAAACTCACCTGAAAGATAAAATGCTGGTAAAATATTTTGTTCTATCGATAAATTTATTTCATAATCACTTATGAATGCATAGAATTTGGAGTTAGGTCCGTATGATATGTTTTCAAAGTTGCGAAACTGTTCGTACCCAAACGTTTCGTACCTCGCCATTTCAGACTTTTTCTTCTTATTTATTTTTATCTTCCAACGCTTGTTTATATTTGGTGTACTCGTACTACCCTGCACAAAAATTGTGGACAGATTTGTACTGGGGCTTGGGAATAGTATATATGTATCTGAGCCTTTAGGCGGTAGAAACACTCTGGTTTATATTTCTTCAGTGGTAAGGAGCCGCTGTATAAATTCACAGCCTTCGTTGTCATGTTTTCATACACCTATGTAAGGACTTAAAGGTAGGTTCCTGTACTTTGGAATGCATCATAATTTTGATGATTTTTCATCCAAGTTGTTGGAAAGCACTTTTAAAAGTGAATGAATAAGTTTCACTAAAAAGTATAAATAAAAAAAATATTAGAAACGTTGTTTAGCAAGGGATTTCCTAACTCTGCTTCGCACACCAGTTAGCGCTTTTTTTAGTTCGCGCCAAAAATAGATAACGCAGCTGACGTCATGCTGCATTGCATTTTGGGATAGTTTTAACCCATCCGCCATGGCAGGACCTCTAGGAGAGCTCAGGACAAGGGAAAATTGACCTTTGGAGAATGGCATCAGAAATTGCGCACTTAAAGACATAATATACATAGTTATTTTTAGAACTGGAATTCCAACGAAAGAAAATAAACCAAACGGGAAAACGACTATTTTCTTCACCATCTGACGAGTTTCTCAGTAGCAACAAATTCAGAAAAATCAGAGAATTCAATACTGCTCAGAAAAAGACGAAATTATTTTGTGGACATAATTGTTATCGCTAGTCCAGGAACCTACCTTTAAAGGAGGTCTATATGCGCTTGATAGCCAGACACCTGGTAAGGAAGAGGTATGAAACCCACCACTCGCACCTGTGCTCAAAACCCACCACTGCAGGGCAGGGCTCGAAAAATTTTTGGAACATACTTGTCCTGCAGGGCAAGTGCTTTCAAATTTTTACTCGTTCTTGACTGGAGTGGAATAAGAGCAAAAATACTGAATGAAACTTTTAATATGTAAGAAACAGCAAATAATGACTAGACAGTACACTTACAGGACTAGTAAACATCTAAGACATCTGCCTGATATCACTCATTTTTCCCTCGAATGGGGTTACCCTAAAATGCGAAAAGGACTCCTTTTCGCGAAAAGGACTCCTTTTCGCGAAAAGGACCTAGATTTCACGAAAAGGACCCAGAAAACAGGTATTGGGCTGGTATTTATTACTCTTTCGTTTTAATTATTATTACTTTATTGTGATAAAGCGGAACTTATTATTACTTTATTGTGTTAAATCTGAAATAGTATTTTGATTCCATTTAATTACCTTGGCGCTATATTGTTTGCAGAGATAATTCAGAAAAACGCGAAGTTCAATGCAGTGGTTGGGGGCAGGGGAAGGTAGGGGGTGCAGACGAGTTTTTATTTATTTATTTTTTTTTTTTTTTGTGAATCTGGTAAAAAGAAAATTGCTAAAATTAATTGTTAACGTGTTTGTTTTCTGATTGAAAATGGCCGATGTCCAGATACTAATATTATTCAGATTCTTTTTCTGTTCTGAAATGATGAGATTCTGGGAGACTTGTATATTTCCGCAGAAAATTTTATCATTACACCAATACTTACAATTGAAACGGTAAGCCTATGTATACATGTCTATTGAATTGCTGTTAATGACGCCTGTAAAGCGATGAGTGAAGGTGTGATAATCCAATTAATGCCAGCTACCCATGTACCTTAATCGCTCCATAAAAGTGTGCCGATAATTCAATCAACAGCTTGATAATACAGACCAGATAATCATATGATTTCGACATGAAATTCAATGTCTTTTTTTTTTTCTTTTTTTTTTTGTGTGTGTGTGTGTGTGTTTTGAAACGATTTGACTTGAAAATTTGATGAATTCAAATGTAATATAAATGTAATAACTCACACAGACCATATAGTCATCAGCGTAAGTGTTAATAAAGCAGAATACCATTTTTTTAAAATGTATATTTCTTTAAATGGGTGGTCTTATATTAACGAATTCGAATCTCAAATACTTGCTCCAATAATCTTAATTTGTTCAAGATTTGAACATGTATTTAGGAAAAGTTTGTTTTCAGTGACTTATCTACTCCATTTCAAGTAAGCCACTTTGCGGCTATGATGCAGATTACATGGAATTATTTATTTATTTATCGATTTAATTTCATTTCTTCCGAATGCACTAAGGTATTTGTATAGTATATTGATACGACAATCTTTGTTTTCGATACTAGGACCAAATGACATATCATCAGTTTAAAGGTAGGTTCCTGTACTAGCGATAACATTTATGTCCACAAAATAATTTCGTCTTTTTCTGAGCAGTATTGAATTCTCTTATTTTTCTGAATTTGTTCTACTGAGAAACTCGTCAGATGTTGAAGAAAATAGTCGTTTTCCCTTTTGGTTTATTTTCTTTTGTTGGAATTCCAGTTCTAAAAATAACTATGTTTATTATGTCTATAAGTGCGTGATTTCCGATGCCATTCTCCAAAGGTCAATTTTCCCTTGTCGTGAGCTCTCCTAGAGGTCCTGGCATAGTGGATGGGTTAAAGCTATCCCAAAATGCAATGCAGCATGACCTCAGCTGCGTTATCTATTTTTGGCGCGAACTAAAAATAGCGCTAACTGGTGTGCGAAGCAGAGTTAGGAAATCCCTTGCAAAACAACTTTTCTAACAATTTTTTGATTTACACTTTTTAGTGAAACTTATTCATTCCTTTTTATAAGTGCTTTCCAACAACTTGGATGAAAGATCATCAAAATTATGATGCATTCCAAAGTACAGGAACCTACCTTTAACATAAAAATAAATAAATAAAATAAAATAAACTACTTGTTTATACCGAGCTTTTTTCCTTTTCCACAAAAGAGCCTAACTTTTGAGTGCAATCCACACTCTTGTAGCTTAAAAGAAAACATTATTTTACATACTTCCGATATAGTAGAAAATATAAATAAAAATTGAGAAATTAAAGCAGTTCGAGTCCGTTTCGTTTCTAAGGCGTTAATCGAAAAGGACCTCTAGGTTTTCATGGGGGTTACTTAAATTTGAAGCAAAAACGCTTAGTATGATTTGACTTGATTTGTGCTTCTTATTAAGGAAATAATTTTATGTAAGGTAAGCATATTAGAGCACAAACTAATCAGTTAAAACAAAAATATTAATAAAATAATATATTAAGAAAAAGTTCATATTCAAGTCCTTTTTGTTTCTGAGGCATTTAAAGCGAAAAGGACTTCTCAAGGGTTCTATAAGGGTTACTAAAACTACAAGCAAATATGCTCAAATTTAGTTTTATTTTGTGATTCATAGTACGGAAACCACTTTCTCCAACGTAAGCATATTACAGCAGAAAACAGTCAGTTGAAGAAAAAATATCTGAGTCCTTTTTTCGTTTGTCAGGCCAGTGACCTATGTATTTATAGGTCACTTTTCAGGCATTTAGCGAAAAGGACTTCTCAGGCAGTTTTCGTACCGGCTTCTTATTTACTTTGAACAAATATGCTAAAATTAAGTATTCTGACTTTGAGCTTGTTGGTAAGACAAAATTAAAAAAAAGTGTTATGTAAGTAAATGAGCGGATAAATCAATCAGAAAAATCATTTATATGATTATATGATATATTAAAAAGAACAAGAACAAGAAAACATATATCCTTTTTATCCTTGAAATAAATCAATAACAACATCGTAAACAATCTTTTATGAATATTTTTCTAACCATTTGAGTTTAATTATATCAGCATTCCCCATACTGATAATAAAGGAACTCCTTTTCGTGAAATTAAGGTCCTTTTCGCGAAAAGGAGTCCTTTTCGCGAAAAGGAGTCCTTTTCGCACTTTAGGGTAACCGCCTCGAATGTATTCTACTTTAACTTTCATTTTCACTCGGTTATTTCCGGTACTTTCCGTAGGTAATATGGTTTCGTCCCAATTCAGGATCGTACTGAGCTGAGCGGTTTTGCCAAAGAGGTTTCATTTATAAAGATTTCTGCACCAAAGTAGATTTTTTTCTGCTTTATTCAAGAGAGGACGTGAAAATAATGTCCTATACAACTATTTGAGTTGGATTATGCATTTGTAATGATGCTGTTATAGAGCGTATTAAAGCACCGCGTTGGTGCGAATCCTCATCGGGTCGATATTCGATATGCGCAGGCGCACTGTTTATTTACAGTTTGCCATTTCCATTTTCATTTTTTAGACAACACCATGCAGAAATCTATGGGATTTCATGCTTTTTTGCATTACAGTCAATATTTGTTTGCTGTAATTTGATCGATTTGTAAAAGTACTTTTCCTGAACGGCATGATTAGACAATTTTCTTGGAGGAAAAACCTACTTGTCCGGCAGGGCAAGTCAGTGACAATTTCCACTCGTCCTTACCACAGGCGTTCGGTACATTGCAAGTTAGAGGGGGTCAGGACATAAAGATATTATAAAGACAAGGTTACCAACTCTGCATGGGCCTTTCTAGGGGTTACTGGGTTTAACAAGCTAATTTGGATCACTCAATCATTTTTATGAATCCCTTTTTTGCCTTATGTCTCTTGGACATACTGCTCTTATGTACGAAACATGCCTTTTCTTTTGGCTTCAAACTGTTCTCGAGTAATTCACCAGACGACCCCACTTTCACGTTTGCCAGCACGATGTTGGCCAAGAAAAGAATGCTTTGTTCCACTACTGCACGCGCTCATCCAGGCGCTCTGCCATTAATCTGATATGTGTACGACGAAAAACAACTGAAACCATTTTCATTTACCAGCTAGTACAACTACTAGTTTCTTCCTGGGTGTCGCTACAAGATTTGTTTATTTTTCGTTTTCTGTCAGATGCAAATGTCCGCCATGACACCGTTCATCGAAAACAACCGAACACATCCGAATAAAAATCGCTTGTGTATCCCTTTTTTGATTGGATAATGGAAAACAGTACTGGTTCTCGGTTTTCTGGCATTTCTGCGATAGCGGAAAACCAGCGAAATCTCGCGCCATCTGTCAAGAGCAAAAATAAACCTCGATGACAAACGAAGACTTGCGGTTGATTTTGCTGTTTCTGACCACAACTTTTTATTGTTGGGCGAGGCTGGGAATCGGGAAAAATGTCTATTTCAGTTTGTTTTTGTTCTCAATTTCACCGCGGAAAAAAATCATGTTTACATTGGTTACGGAAATTTTACTGGACAGCATTCTTGGCCAATAGCAATGCCGCTCTCAATGTGTCACGTGAGAGCTCATTCGGATATCCATTAAACGGTGTCATGGCGGACACTTGCATCTGACAGAAAACGAAAAATAAACAAATCTTGTAGCGACACCCAGGAAGAAACTAGTAGTTGTACTAGCTGGTAAATGAAAATGGTTTCAGTTGTTTTTCGTCGTACACATATCAGATTAATGGCAGAGCGCCTGGATGAGCGCGTGCAGTAGTGGAACAAAGCATTCTTTTCTTGGCCAACATCGTGCTGGCAAACGTGAAAGTGGGGTCGTCTGGTGAATTACTCGAGAACAGTTTGAAGCCAAAAGAAAAGGCATGTTTCGTACATAAGAGCAGTATGTCCAAGAGACATAAGGCAAAAAAGGGATTCATAAAAATGATTGAGTGATCCAAATTAGCTTGTTAAACCCAGTAACCCCTAGAAAGGCCCATGCAGAGTTGGTAACCTTGTCTTTATAATATCTTTATGTCCTGACCCCCTCTAACTTGCAATGTACCGAACGCCTGTGGTCCTTACTGACCATCTACTCGTATTAAAATATGAGCAGACGAGTGTAAATTTCGAGCACTGCAGGGGTTTTATTAACCAAATGTCCGTTGGTCCTGGACCAGTGATTTTTTGGGCATGACCAGACCAGTTGATGTCTTTGGTAGCTGGTCCTGCAGACCAACTGATTTTGAAATAAAATGAATACACATGATAACATTTAGAATAGTCGAAACATTGGGAGGACCACTTAAATTGTAGGTAAGTTGGTCCTGTGGACCACCAGTCATTCAGTCCTTAGCGAAATCCCTGCACTGGAAATTTTAGTGGCGACCTTAGAGACATAAACAAAAGTTTTATTCTAGATTTTTAGCGTGCCTTTGCGAAGCAAAGGAGGGCTTATGCGATACCCCCGGCATCGTAGTCCGAATATCCCTTAGCGTCCACGTTCGCGTTCGCGTCTCCGTCAGCGTCCTCGTCGGCGTCCGTGATCAGTTTAACCAATGTTAACTTTTGCGTTTAACTCGATGTTTAACTCTGTATCTTACGAACTACAGTAGTTACAGTCATCATACTTGGTACATATATACTTCCATATGACTGCAGCAGCAGCATCTCACAATTGTGTGTCCTTGACCTATATGTTACGGTTGATTGACTTTGCTGTTCGGCACTGTTTTGAAGGCAATATTTTCAATTTTCATAATACCGTTGAGAAAAGAGAGTTGATACTTGGACAAAAAAACATATCCCTACAATTACAGCTGCTGCAAAGCATCCATGCTAACTCCTGTGCCCTTGACCTTTATTCACGGTCTACTGATTTTGCCTTATATCTCTAACACTATTTGATGAATTAACATTATACCTGGCATAGTGGATCAGCCTGACATTGCGAATGACCTCATACTATTTATAGATCACTACCTGCTTCGTATTAGGTCAGGACCTCCTCTGGAGCATTGGGTTGCAGCAGCAGCAAAGCATCCATGCTGTCTCTTGTGTCCTTGACTTTTATTCATGGTTGAGTGATTTTGCCTTATACCTTTAGCACTATTTAATAAATATGCAATATGAATATGCATTTCTCTTCAAGCTCATAGCTTAGATACCTTATATGCTACAAAGTTTAAATGTAGTTAGTATGATACTTACCCAGACCAACATCTTTGACTTTTTGGTAGAGTTCCCCTGGGTGGGGCCAGGGGTCAGAATGTATAACAGGTCATATTAAACACTTGCAAAATGGGAATAAAATCATAAGTCTGGTACCATTACTTGCCCTGGAGAGTTAGAAACTGGACATAATGATCACAGATGAAATAGTTTATACGGCGACCAGGCTTTGACAACTGCTTCAGGCTAGGAGTGAGGTTATGGGGTGGGGCCAAAGGAAACATGAGAAGTCTGCAAAGGGTTAGGAGGTGTCATCAGACCGACTTAGTACTGGGTAAAGGTGGTGTGAAAACCCATACTAGGAACCGCCCTTTGTCACCATGAGGCATTATAAGTTAGACTGAGTTGGTATCTCTCCGTCTGGTGCACAAGGACCCGACCCTCAATGTCTGCAAAGTGTCCAGATAGTGGCTTACAAGTTGGTCCTGTATGCCAAAGGGAACAACTGACTTAGTCTAGCTTCTGATGCAAACTTCATTTGTGCACTAGCTACCACATTCACCCCTGGTTAACTATGTTAACAATGTTTTGAGTCAGGGTACTTTGTAACCTTGAGAGTCAGGCACCCATTAGGCGCGCTTCGTTGTCTTCTGACAACTCTTGTTATAAATATGTATTTATATTTTATATTAACTATTCATGGTATAAAAGTCTTTTCTGATAGATTTAGTTTTAAGACAAAGAAGCAAATTGTTAAAATTTTGGGGGTATGAAACCCACCACTCGGCACTAGGAAATAGACAGCCAGCAAAGTGTAACTTCAGCTCCCTCTTCTATCATGTTGTCACGATGCCAGACAGGATACTCACACATATTACTTGACAAGCATTTTCTGAGCTCTCATTATGCCTCAGACATCTTTGACCATAACACCATCAGGTCAAGCTGAGTAATTAAACATAATATAAATTATTACATGTATCATTAATTGATGATATATTGTGTTCCATGTGTAAAATACATGTATGTAGTATCTGTCAATTCATGAACTGTATCTAGGTATCATTATTTTTACTCTGAGAGAGAGAGACATACGCTCATTGTCAGGGTTTTGTACCATGCTGAGAGTAACCTTTGCTGTTGTAAAAGGTTATAGCTTGACTTCATAGAAGTTTTCTAAGTACTGAGCAAGTAATAATATGTAAACATTAGTCAGTAAACATTAGTCAATGAAATGTCCATCATGAATAAAAGGTGTCAGTGCTTCGCCACTATAACCCCTATGACTCCATCTGCAATGACAGTTTATCCCCTTTATTTCAGTATGTTGCAGTTTCTTGGTGTAGCTAAATGCCGTAATGGAAATATGTTTAAGAATGAAATTTATTTTCAGAAAAAATTGTTTGTTTTTTCTGTATATATTGTAAATTTCTTAATGTTGTCTTACAAAATTGAGGAGGTTTTGGTTAAAAAGTCAAAATAATAATGATTAAGAAACCTAATCTCAATTAAGCAATAAATGGAAACAACCTACAAAAAAAATCCCGGTGGCGAGTGTTGGGTTTCACACTCCCGAAATTGCAACAATTCACTTTTTTGCCTTAGAACTAAATCTGTCGGAAAATACTTTTATACCATAAATAGTGTATACAACCCCTCATTATAAGGCTCATATGCTTAACCACAAAAATCTAGAATTAAAAAGCCGGGCTGCATAGCGCAGTCAGTAGGGCACTTGACTTTTAAGTCGGAGGTCCTGGATTCTTTACCTCTGGCCACATACTTTCGTTTCTCCTTCCGCTGATTCAAGAAGGGCAGTTGTCAGTTACTGGCGCAGATATGTGCACTTAGTACTGGTTAACCGCGTAGGTCTAAGCCTGCTCAGGAATAGTGTGGTTAGGTTAACTGACCATCCTGACATGAACATAGCTGTTTACTGTGGCCGTTAAGCAACAAGTCAATCAATCAAATGTAGAATAAAAGGTCGCCACTAAAATTTCCAGTGGTGGGTTTTGGGCATGGATGCGGGTGCAGATGGTGGGTTTCATACCCCTTTGTCACCAAGTGGAATCAAATTTGTTTTTGCTTTATAAAGTATTTGTTATCTGAGTTCAATATAATATGATTCTTCTTTTCAAATTATGCTCTTCTCAAAGCAATATGATGTGTTTATGGAGTATTTCAGTGTTGACCAAAATTTCACCTCATTAAATTTGTACACCTTTTTAAAAGTTATCAAAGTCAGTGGCATTTGTTCTTTCTTTTCTTTGAATTAATTTATTTGAAAATAGAAACATTTTTACTAATGATTTATTAAAATAAGATTTAAAAAATAAAAAGATCCAGAGGTTACATGCACCTGAAAAAATAATCATTTCAGAATTTTTTTTTTTTGTCTTATCAAAAATTAACTGTCCAGTTATTCATGTATGTTCTCAGAATTAGATCGGAATTTTCAACTGGTGATATGTCTAAGCACAATCATTCACCCTGGGACCTTTTGATCAGGGAAGTTAGTCTCTACTACTCCCTAGCTCTTACAAGAGAAGTAAACCTAGTAAGTGAATCCTTTGCACACTCAGCAGCAGAGATGGGAATCTTCATTGGAGTTCTGATTTTTTATGCAGGTCTGATTTTTTCAAGATGATCAAGGTTTTGATATTTAGTTTAAGAAATGTTGTGTTTATTGGGGTGTAGAGTCCATGAGAGTGTACAAAAACATAAAAATCAGCCATACATTGATTAACAGAGAGTGCTCATTATTCATTAAGACATTGTTGATTATCCCTCTGAATGTGTTATTTATTATAATTCCATATATGAGCCGCGACACGACAAAACCAACAATGTGGTTGTGCGCCCAGCAGAGACTCAGATCAGCCTGGGCATCCGCCCAGTCTGATCAGAGTCTTCGCTGTCCGCATGGAGGTAGCTGAGACCCTTAGCTACCCTTTGAGTACTAAACGAATAGTCTGGTCAAACTGGGCGGATGTCCAGGCTGATCTGAGTCTGCACGGGGCGCACAACCACATTGTTGGTTTTGTCGCGTCGCGGCTCATATGCTTGACTGTATATTTTAGATTGTGTAGTTAGAAGACCAACCATGTCAAGTCCAGTTAAAAGCCAGACCATAAATGTGAGTCTGACAAGCAAGAATGTGTTGACGTTAGAAGAGGTTGAACTCTACGAACTGTCCCAGCTGGCGGGAGTGACTCTAGAGCCAGCAACTTTTAAGTAAGAAACTTTGGATGTTAGACAAGTGGTTAATGAATATGAAATTTATAATTGAGGCGTTTAACACATGTCTTTGGCTGTAAAAAGGGTTTCCCATCTCTAGAGTGACCCCAAATATCTAACTTACCGTAGTTATCCTAATAAATGCCCCTGAACAAGTGAAAGATGGGGAAAGTTCATCATAGAAATGGTTTAAATATTTGTGTGTTTTATGGAAGTATAAACTGTTCAAGGTGTATGGGTACACTGCCTTATTTTTTGCCATTTTTTTTACAAAGCAGAACAATTTTTTTACTTTTTCTTTTCTTCTATAGATGCCAAAAACCTTCCTAAAAGGAACACCTTAAGTGACCTTCTCTTTGCTTTTCTGGAAAACAAAGCCCTTCTAAAAGGGGGTCTACTCTTAAAGGAAAGAATTTGCTGCTAAGGTAGCAAAGGGGTCTACTCTTAAAGGAGAGAATTTGCTCCTATGGGAGCAAATTCTTTTCTTTAAGAGTTGACCCCCATTGGGAAGGGAGATAAAAATGAAAATGGCAGGGTTGTCTCCCCTGAAAGAATAGCCACTGACATTAACAGGCTCTGTTTTTTGTTGTGTTTTTTTTTCAGAATTATTTTAGATCTCCTCAAGATGAATGTATCACCTCAGGCAGTTCTACAAATGTTAAAGACAATGTGTTTAGGGCGTAAAAGACGTGCACTTGCCTCAAACAAAAGCTCAGATAAGGGATCATCACAAGAAGGAGAGAACATGCCCCCACCTCGACCAAGACCCTCATCAAAAACTAGAAACACATCTTCTTCTTCAAGACGGACTGATGCTCGGAGATGATGATAAATTCTCTGATTTAGTATTTGTATGATATGACAAAGCTTTAGCTGGTGGTTTATAGGGGATTGAAGGTGGTTTGTTGAGAGATGTAAGACCATTTCCTAGGGCGCCTTTGCAAAGCAAAGGAGAGCTTATGCTATACCCCCGGCATCATAGTCAGAGTATGCATCAGCATCCTTGTCCACATCTGTGTTTGTGAGCAATTTAACCTATTTTAACCATCTGCTTTTAGGTCTTTTTCTCACAAAGTGTAAGGGCTAGAGTAATGAAACTTGGTACACACTGACATCAGCACATGATCACCTGAATGTATGCGCAATGTGTGACCTTGACCTATTGGTCATGGTCTACTGACTCTGAAAAAAATTAGGTTAATGTATGTTAAGCAGTTGTGTTCAAGTCAGTTTCAAAGTAGCTATAAGGGTTAGGGTCATGATATTTGTTCAGCACTTGCAGCTGGATGAGGGCATCTGGGTGTAACCAAACATGTAGGACAGTGACCTACATTTTATGCTTCTCTGACTGATATTTCTCAGTCCCCATATGGGTTACAGTTACGATACTTTGCACACACTTACACATGGACAATATCATTTCACCAGCATCCTCTATGTAAGGATTTGAGCTATATTTTCTGCTTCATTTGCCTTATGATACACTTCACTGATTTCATGATATTTCTCAGTCCGTATATGGGTCAGGACCATGATACTTGGCACATTCTTACATAATATGGACAAGATCATTTCACTATCGCCATCCGTGTATGGATTCAACATACATTTTTGCTTCATTGATTTTATGATATGCTTCACTGACTTTGTGGTATTTCTCAGTCCTTATATGGGTTACAGCCATTATGCTTGGCACACACTTATATATGGACAGGAGCATTTTAACATTGCCACCCAGGTATGCATTTGACTTATATTTTATGCTGGACTGATTCAGTCATATTTCTTAGTCCCTATATGGATGGCAGTCATTATACTTGACACTCACATACCTTTGGACAAGAACCTTTCAATACCACCATTGCTGTGAGACTCAAGCTCCTGTAAGGGGTGCTTTGTTTTCTCCTGACAACTCTTGTTCTTATTTCTCTATTAAACATAAATTATGCTGTGGCTCATTAGATGATTAGTGATGTGATTAAAGTTGCCCTGTTGAAGTGGTGGTAAGGTTTATGGGTTGATAACATTTTTCAATGGGAAACACATTTGTCCAGGAAATCAACTTGTCTGATTTCCTGTTTTATACCCAGGATTAGAAAACCTTTAAAAAGGGGTCTACTCTTAATAGAAAGAATTTGCTCCTAGAGGAGCAAACTCTTTCTTTTCAGGGTTGACAAACATTGGTAAGGGAAGCAAACATGAAAATGGCAGAGTTGCTAACCCTGGAAGTGTATCCATTCATCCAAGTAAGAGGCCACTAAATATGTTTTTTTATTGAGAGATGACAAAACTTATCACAGTTATCAAACTCCTACCACCCCACCCTACCCAGGAGCTTTGTGAGAAAAGATTTGAGTCGTGACACGACAAAACCAACAAAGTGGCATGTGCACAAGGCAAAGACCCAGATCAGCCTGGGCATTTGCCTAATCTGATCAGAGTCTTTGCTGTGCACTTAAAGGGTAGCTTAGGATCTCAGCTAGCACCATGCAGACAGTGAAGATTGTAATCAGACTGGGCAGGTGCCCAGGCTGATCTGAGTCTTCATTGGACGCACATGCCACTTTGTTGGTTTTTGCTGTGTTGTGGTTCAAAATTTCTTCAATTGTTTGGTTGATCATGGTAAAAATTGATACAATGAAATAACCAAGATTGGGTAAATGGACGTTTTTATCCTTCATGCCAGAATTTAGTTTAATTGAAATTATGAGTACTCTAGATGGGAAAGGGTAACATGGATAATTTAGGGCTAATTTTCCATAATTCTCCATAGAAATATGTTGTGACCCCTCTTTAGAACTGCCTTGCCAAGAGAATCTGATGAGAGGTCATATGGCATATCTCTTCTATGTCAGAAAATTGAGACAAATTATCTCAGAATTATCCTGAAAACCCAACCTTATCTGGAGCTTATTGTGTAGAGATCTTGAAGATATTGTTAGAGTTTTACCTTTTAAATCTCACATATGTTAGAAGAATAGATAAACAGAATAAATTATTACATTCAGCTCTAGTTATCTCAAACATGACACTGCTACAGTACTTATAGCCTTGCAGTTGAAACAGTAAAGAGTATTGATTGATTGATTGATTGATTGATTTGATGCTTAACGTCTACGGTAAACATCTATGGTCATGTCGGGACGGTCAGTTAACCTAACCACACCATTCCTGGGCAGGCTTAGACCTCCTAAGCGGTTAACCAGTACTAAGTGCACATACTTCCGCCAGTAACTGACAACTGTCCTTCTTGAATCAGCGGAAGGAGAAACGAAAGTATGTGGCCAGACCGGGTTTCGAACCCAGGACCTCTGACTTACCAGTCAGGTACCCTACAGATTGCGCTACCCGTCCCGGCAACAGTAAAGAGTAATGGGTTCAAAGTTTTGCTTCACTCAAAGATAAGAGGAGTATTTGAGGAAAATTCTGAGATAATTTTTCTTATTTCTCAACAAAAACATACATTGTGACCCCTCTTCAGAACCGTCTCAGCGAGACGGTTCTGATGAGGGGTCACAATATATGTTTTTATGAAGAAATATGGAAAATTATCCCTAAATTATCCCTGTAACTTCCTCTTTATCTGGAGCACTGTATCACACACTACTGTGTTTATTCAGCTATATAAAGGGGTTTTCCCCTCTCCCGGATCACCCCATATATCAGTATTATGAAGTTCTGCTATAACATGGATTTTTCCTTCCAAAACAATGCAAACAAGTTGCCCTATGGGCAACGATCGCCCAGCTGATTTCTAGCATGCATTATGCTCAAGACAAGGTCAAATATGAGCTATTTAAGTGCACAAGGGCAACTAACTCTAAGGCAAAATGAACACCAGAGGACCATTGGTCCTGTAGCTCACCTGAGTCCATTCATCGTAAGCACTCTAGGGTAAGTAACTCTAAGGCAAATTGTACAATATAAAAGTGTGAGCGTGGACGACAAGGCTATACTATAAGCTCACCACAGGTGAGCTAAAATCTGGATCCATCTTAGAAGATGGATCTAGGTTTTGGCATTGTTTTAGAAGGTAAAATCCTCTGTCTTATAATGGAAGAAATATGGCACTCGCAAGACCTGGCTTCTAGCAGCCACTCTCTCATCCCGAACATGGAAAAAGAAGTACCTTAGCACTATTTGTTATGGTGTTCCAAGAGAGTCAAAAGCGCCAATACAGGTCAACCCGTATTTTTGAAATTTCAAAATTATTGGTCGACCCGTATTGGTGCTTTTAACCCTTTTGGCACACCATAATTTGTGGTCTGAATATGCAGTTTAGACAGCAGCCCAGAGCTTGAGATAAAAAGGAGAAACAGGATGAATTAAGGATAATTTTCCTCATTTTTTAATGAAAAATTATAAATTGAGAATAAGTTTTCTAGTTGTCCATAAAACATACATTGTGATCCCTATTAATTAGACCTGTTGCTTTGAGACGGTTCTGAAGAGGGTGACAACATATGATTTTGTCGAGAAACAAGAAAAATTATCTTTAAAATATTCTGTCACTCCTTCATATCTAGGGGTCTTAGCTGAGAGTGGTTGTATGAACAGTTTCCTAGTTACTGTCAGAATGGACTTTTGGCCTTTGAAGGTCTTTGGAAAAAAGTGCATCAACCTCAATGGTGATGTTGAAAGAAGAAGTCAGAGGTAATGGCAAATAGACTAGCCTGGTCATATGATGACTGACCCTCTAGCTGCAAATCCTTAAAATAGTGACTGAGCCGCGACACAAGAAAACCAACAAAGTGGTTGTGTGCCCAGCAGAGACTCAGATCAGCCTGGGCATCCGCCCAGTGTGATCAGAGTCTTCGCTAAGCACTTCAAGGGTAGCTAAGGGTCCTAGCTACCTCCATGCGGAGAGCGAAGACTCCAATCAGACTGGGCGGATGCCCAGGCTGATCTGAGTTTGCGCTGGGCGCAAAACCACATTGTTGGTTTTTGTCGCACCTGCTTTAGCAAGGTGCGATATAGGAGTTCACTTTTCCGTCCGTCAGTCATTCCGTCCGTCCGTACGTCCGTCCGTCCGTCCGTCAACAATTACGTCGACCCTAGTGTTTAAGTTCTTTTCTCGCAAACTATGATACCTACAATCATCAAACCTGGCATAAAGCTTCTTCTTAGAATGTTCTCGAGGGTTTTTGCTCTTATTTTTACCCCTGACCTATATTTTATGCACTGCTGACTTTTTAAAACTGTCTGTCAACAGTTACATCGACCCTAGCGTCGACCCTATCATTTAAGTCCATTTCTCGCAAACTATGATACCGACAATCATTAAACCTGGCATAAAGCTTTTTCCTAGAATGTTCTCAAGGACTATTGCTCTTATTTTTACCCTTGACCTATATTTCATGCTCTGCTGACTTCATAAAACAGTCCCTCAACAATTAGATCAACCCTAGCATTTAAGTCTATTTCTTGCAAACTGTGATAATTAGAATCATCAAACCTGGCATCAAGCTTCTTCAAAGAATTTTTTCGAGGGCTGTTGCTCTTATTTTCACCTTGACCTATATTTCATGCTCTGCTGACATCGTAAAATATTATATTCAAAATTATGTCGACCCTAGTGTTTAAGTCCATTTCTCACAAACTATATACCTAGAATCATCAAACCTGGCATCAAGTTTCTTCTTAGAATGTTTATGAGGGCTGTTGCAATTAATTTACCCTTGACTTATATTTAATGCTCTGCTGACTTCACAAAATTTTACACCCAAAGTTATGTTGGCCCTAGCGTTTTAGTCCTTTTGTCTGAAAGTCATCACTTGTCGCACCTGCTTTAGCAAGGTGCGATATAGGCGCACCTGCTTTAGAAAGGTGCGATATAGGAGTTCACTTTTCCGTCCGTCCGTCCGTCAGTCCGTCCGTCCGTCTGTACGTCCGTCCGTCAACAATTACGTCGACCCTAGTGTTTAAGTTCTTTTCTCGCAAACTATGATACCTACAATCATCAAACCTGGCATAAAGCTTCTACTTAGAATGTTCTCGAGGGTTTTTGCTCTTATTTTTACCCCTGACCTATATTTTATGCACTGCTGACTTTTTAAAACTGTCTGTCAACAGTTACATCGACCCTAGCGTCGACCCTATCATTTAAGTCCATTTCTCGCAAACTATGACACCGACAATCATTAAACCTGGCATAAAGCTTTTTCCTAGAATGTTCTCAAGGACTATTGCTCTTATTTTTACCCTTGACCTATATTTCATGCTCTGCTGACTTCATAAAACAGTCACTCAACAATTATGTCGACCCTAGCATTTAAGTCTATTTCTTGCAAACTGTGATAATTAGAATCATCAAACCTGGCATCAAGCTTCTTCTAAGAATTTTTTCGAGGGCTGTTGCTCTTATTTTCACCTTGACCTATATTTCATGCTCTGCTGACTTCGTAAAATATTATATTCAAAATTATGTCGACCCTAGTGTTTAAGTCCATTTCTCACAAACTATATACCTAGAATCATCAAACCTGGCATCAAGTTTCTTCTTAGAATGTTTATGAGGGCTGTTGCAATTAATTTACCCTTGACTTATATTTAATGCTCTGCTGACTTCACAAAATTTTACACCCAAAGTTATGTTGGCCCTAGCGTTTTAGTCCTTTTGTCTGAAAGTCATCACAACTGGCATAAAGTTTATTCTTAGAATGTTCACGAGGGATATGCAGTTATTCCTACTGTTGGCCTATATTTTATGCTCTTCTGACTTAGTAAAATTTTACATCCAAAAATGTGTTGACCCTAGCATTTTTGTCCATTTCTCATACAAGTTCTTTTAATTAAAGTCTTTACTACTGTGGAAGCAAATTGCAGGTGCGACATAGTATTCCGCAGAATTCTTGTCTTATGTCGCGGCTTAGTGTCTCATTTAGGAGGGGGCAGAAATGAAAATGGAAGTGTTGCTTCCCCTGATAGTGCATCCAAACTTTTTTAAAATTAATCAGTACAGCAGAAAAGTTTGATATCATTCAGCCCTGTGTCATCCTTGCTCCCCTGTGGTGGCTCAATTCTGGCCTGTATACCACAAACTGCTGAATCTTGGGGACAGCTGTCACTCCACGAACCGTAGCCACCCCAGACACCATGTCCGGGTGGCTTGACCATCTCGAACACAGGACTGGTGCTGTTATTAAAGTCCCGACAATGAAATTTGATGTACAGTCAAACCTGCTTATGTGGTCACCTCTATTAAGGGGTCACCTGCCTTTAACAGCCACCTTTGCCGGGTCCCTAGAACCAAAATACAGTGCAAATGAACCTGTATTAAGGGGTCACCTGTCTTAAGCAGCCAATTTTTGGGCTTCCCTTGGGTGACCCCTTAAGACAGGGTTGACTGTAATTGGCAGCAGTATCATCTTTACTTCCCTGAAATAAATAATGAAAATTAGTTTTTGCCCTCCCAGACTCAAAGCTGAGCAAAAGCAACCTTGTGTAGTGGTGGTTGAAGGGCTATAATGACGGTCATTATCAGTATCCCCCTCTAACCACCATTTCGCAATGCTTACAAATCTGAAACAACATGGGCACAACATTTTAAATCCATTCCTTAGAAACCCTCAGAGGAGTTTGATACACAAAGTATGCACTATATTACTCTTTAACTTCCTAAAATCTCAAGTCAGTAAGCTAAAATTTTCTCAAAAATCATTTTTTAGAATGGCACTTTGTCATGCACATGTCCAGTATTAAAAAGTTTCAGAACCATTTCTTTGAAACTGTTAGAGGTGTCTAGCCTTATTTCAAGGCACAGAGGATCTAGTTACACAGCCCACTTTCAGTTTTTCTTCTGTAGACTATCTTCACCCCTCCACCCCACTTGCCTCAACATGCCACTAACATATAGCTGGCATACTGAGGGCACACATGTAAAGTGGCATTTAGAGGCATGTGGGTGGATATCCTTATAAAACTTTTCCTATACTTTTCCATACATCCAATTATATATATAAAAAAAACTTGCATTTTACACCAAAAAATAAGTCTGTGTGCTAAACGATTAAAAGGTAAAGGTTTCCCATAGCCTAATAGCCGTAGGGGACGTGGGGGTTAGAGACCCACTGTATCTTGGGCACAGCCATCCCTCTCCTTTCGCTGCCTTATCCTTCCCTAATTCGAAAAAGGTACCCATTTACTGCTGGGTTGGCAGAGAGAGTTTTCCAGTCGTCGGATGGCGATGGTGAGCCGCGAACTCACGACCTTCCGGCGACTTTCTGCACAATAACCAAGCCACTCTAGCCACTCGGCTACCGCGCCTCTCTGCTAGACGATTAAAGAAAACAAACTCAGCCAGTTAAAGAGATTTTAGAGCACCACATTTAAATGCAAATTTTGAAGTATACCGAAAGTTGATTTTGGACCACTTTTATACTAAGCAAATTTACATTACAACTGAAACAGAACAGAATTACAACTGTTATAGGTCCATACCTGATTACTTTCTACCTGCAGCTGGAAGCCAACAATGAAGTCTTGGACACCACTCTGACTACCACATTTGGTGAGGCCTACCCAACCTCCCCAGTTAGCCTCACCGGATTCTATGTCACCTCCATATCTACCCTCGAGACCCTCACATCTGAGAAGCACAGCGTCCATGGCTGTGTCGTCACCACTGTGTTGGTAACTCTCAATCTGTAGTATAAAAGGGAGCATCAAGGAAGGTGCTCAAGTATTTTTTGTAACATAAAAATGGGTTTACATGGTGACACATGTTGCCTGACGTGTCATGCAACATGTTTTGGGATGTATACAAGGTGACAGCATGCAACATGTCACCTTGTAAACACCCCAAAACATGTTTCATGACACATGTTTGTTGCATGCAACAGGCTTAATCGTCTTAAAATAACCTAAACGGTTTCATGGCTAGAGGCAGAGGGAAGGAAGTCTCTTTAGATTCAGTCAGATAATCTGAAAACGAGACTGAGGTTTTCTTGCTGTTGAGGTCTCAACACCATAATTTATTATTCTTCTCACCCAGCATATTTAATAAAACAGAATATCCATTGAAAGCTAGGATTTTAGCATGCATTTGCGAATGCAAAGGAGAGCTTATGCTATACCCCGGCGTGGTAGTCTGAGTATGCATTAGAGTTATGGTCAGCGTCCGCCTCAGCGTCCTGGGCGGCATCCGTGATCAGGTTAACCAGTTATCAATTGCGTTTAACTCGATGTTTAAAGTCTGTATCATACAAACTACAGCAGCTACAATCATCATACTTGGTACATATATACAGGCATACGACTGCAACAGCTGCATCATACAATTGTATGTCCTTGACCTATATGTTACGGTTGACTGACTGACCGTTTTTAAGGCAAAATGTTTAGTTTGGTGTACCTTTGAGACAAAAGAGTTGACACTTGGTCAAATACCATATCCCTATAATTGCAGCAGCTGCAAAGCATCCATGCTGAGTCCTGTGCCTTTGACCTTTATTCATGGTCAAATAATTTCGCCTTATTTTTTCAACACTGTTTGATGGATTAAATTCACATCTGGCATAGTGGATCAGTCTGACTGCGAATGACATCATACTATTTATAGATCACTGTGACCTACATTTCATGCTTCAGTGATTTTGACTTCTATCTCGAGCTCTATTTTGTAGATTTCCATCATAGTAGATACATGGGATAATTGTTTGGTCTGACTCTGCATATGACTTCATGCTATTTGTAGGTCACTGTGGCCTACATTTCATGGTTCAATGATTTTGCCTGGTATCTCCAACACTGTTAAATAGATTAAGATCGTACTTGGCAATATAGATTAGTCTGACACTTTGAAGTACCTCATAGTATTTATAGTCACTCTGACATACATATTATGATTCAGTGATTTTGCTTCATATTTTGAGCACTGTTTATTAGGTACTCATCATAGTATATTATATCCGGGATTATTCAGTTTGACAATGCAGATGACCTGATATAATTGTAGAACTTTGTAACTGAGAATCAGGCACCCATGAGGCGCCCTCTGTTGTCCTCTAACAACTCTTGTTTGATGGAGCCATAATGATTACTATATACAATCAGATGTCTATTTCTGACATGTTAAGTTCATCTTTTCCATGATTGACAGCTAGTCAGAGATAAACAGTGACATATCAACAACAGCATTAGCTGTCAGTACCATATTCCGCATGCAATATACATAACAAGTAACAAGAGGATTTGTTGGAATTAACATTACTGGGCTGTACTAAGCAATGATTGACAGATTGAGGCAGCTTTCAGAGCACAGGCTTAGACAGCAGGTCGACTGAGAAAAATCCCAGACAGCTCATGCAAGGGATATGCTAATCTGATGGCTGAGAAATTTTCTGCTAAATATTGCATTTTCCTAGAAATATTTAATAAGTACCCAGATACTAGCCTTCATGTTGTAACCCACAGCATATGTTCCGTCCGCACAGAACTGAGGTCCGTGCCAAGATCCCCATCCACCACCATTGTTCACCGTCAAAATTTTCACAACCTTTCGTGGAGCATTTTGTACAAGTACAAACCCTCTGCAAGTTGTGATAACGAAAGCTATTAAGAGTGTCGACACCTCCATTTGAAATTTTGAAATGCAGTTAAACTAAAAAAAGGGTTAATTTTATAGTTTTTATCTTGATAAAAAGAAGTGACCTTTTGAGCATAAATGGTATTAAAGTTTGCATGAACCTGGATTTGATAAGATATAGGGAAACGCTAGATTTATTGGAACTATGCCCTTTATCAGATTATATTCTCTGTATCAACGTGATCGTCTCCCAGCGGGCACATGACGTCGAAATGTCGTCGCACTGACGTCGATGCGACGTCATCACGTCGCATCGACGTCAGTACGACGTCATGTACCTGCTGGGCTATATCTGCAGCTCTCCACGGAAATTTGTGGGTTTGCTTAATAGAGAATACCATGTAGGTAGCGCAATCGGTAGGGCACCTGACTCGTAAGTCAGGGGTCCTGGGTTCGAATCCCGGTCTGGCCACATACTTTCGTTTCTCCTTCCGCTGATTCAAGAAGGGCAGTTGTCAGTTACTGGCGAAAGTATGTGCACTTAGTACTGGTTAACCGCTTAGGAGGTCTAAGCCTGCCCAGGAATAGTGTGGTTAGGTTAACTGACCGTCCCGACATGACCTTAGTTGTTTACCGTGGACGTTAAGCATCAAATCAACCAACCAACCAACCATGTAAGTGCCAGTCTTTTGATATCAGATTTATCAGGCGAGACCAGAAACACGTAGCAATTGCTCGGAAATGCTCGCCCTTCCTACGTTCGTCGCGCTTGACATTCTTTTGATATCAGATTTATCAGGCGAGACCAGAAACAGCGTAGGAAAGGAGGCTTGTTGAGCCATTCCTACGTGTTTCTTAGTCGACACTGTCGTCTACCTAAGATTTCATACAGATACGGATTGAGCTATCGATATGTTTTATGTCCTTGGAGAGGAATTAAGTCAAAGTTCAAGCACGAGAATTCCATATGATGAGGATTATGATGACTTACAGTCCCGACCCTAATGTATAGATTCTAAATTCTCTTATATTTGGGAAAAGACAGCTGTTTACAATCGGTTCTTAATCCTCTTACGTTTTGGGGAAAGAGAGCTGTTTACAATCGGTTCTAAATTCTCTTATGTTAAGGAAAAGAGAGCTGTCTACAATCGGTTCTAAATTCTCTTACGTTTTGGGAAAAGAGAGCTGTTTACAATCGGTCCTAATATCTTTTATGTTTGGGAAAAGAGAGCTGTTTACAATCGGTCCTAATATATTTTATGTTTGGGAAAAGAGAGCTGTTCACAATCAGGCGGTCCTAATATCTTTTATGTTTGGGAAAAGAGAGTTCTTTACAATAGATTCTAAATTCTCTTATGTTTGGGAAAGAGAGATGTTCACAATCGGTTCTTAATTCTCTAATGTTCGGGAAAAGAGAGCTGTTTACAATTGGTTCTAAATTGTCTTATGTTTGGGAAAAGAGAGCTGTCCAGATATAATAAATAATAGGATTTTGAATGAATGTTCTCCTGCCATATCATTACCTCTATGTGAATTATTACTACATTGTCCCATGTAATGTTACTCCTGACGGCAAGAAAACTGACCCATATAATGTTTCAAACTATCTTTCATATAAAACTGTTGAAAGCTAGCTGTTCATAACTTGTACTCATTTTTTCCAGAAGGAATAATATAATACCAGCTCTGGTCAGGCTTTGTGCCGGGAGACTATTGATAGTTGGCTTATATACAACATATCTTTATAATATTTTTGGAAAGCCTACGTTGACGGCAAAGAGGTCCGTGCTACTAACTTTCAGTGTGACATCGTTTCGGCGTTTGACAGGGTCTGGCACAATGCGCTAATTGGTGGAGCCCTCTCTTATAGTTTGGTTTTCTGAAAGCCATTGAGACAGGAAGTATCAAGCAGGCACACAACGTTGACACATCTACGAATCAATGTTTATGCAACGTCTTGATGCTTCAACGTTGTGTGCCTGCTAGGTAGCGTGTTGTTCTGGCTGGTGATATTTCTAGTTGGTCTCATATCAATGGCGAGGTACCAAAAATGGAGGTCAGTGTTTGGACCCCCTTTCACCCTGTGTATATATGGCGGATGTGATGCGACCTCACTGTGTGCGACCTGTAAAAGATCCAGACTTTTGCATCCCAGTGACTGACTAGTGACAGGGGAACCTCTTCTATTTTCTCGTATGACAAGTGCACCACATATTGTTAAACCATATATTTTATGAACGATCAAGAAGAAAGGGAAGTAAACACCCATGAGTAGGAGCCTCGTGTGAAAAGGGAGCATAGCCAGCTATTATCATGTGACAGTGATCTCTCTTTTAACCTTTCTCTACGCCTTAATTTGTTTATGTCCATTTTATTGTGAAGTTATAAACAAATAAGAATCGCCATGGTCACACGAACGGTTAAGGGCCTCTATCCAGCCAACACCGGCATACTCTAGTCATAAAAAACTTAGATCAATAGGTGCAGTTTTAGGAGAAGCAACTCTTCCATTTTCATTTCCGCCTTTCTTTTCAATGGGGGATCACTCTCAGAGATTTTTTCACGATTTTGGGAATGGTGCCGCTGCCCATGGCATTGGGAAAATCACGTCAAATGCTCCTAAAATTTGGAATTTCAGAAACACCTTTATTTAGCCTCAAGTAGCTGGGACAGGGGTCATGATACTGAATATATAATATTTTCATTCAGTTATAGCTATATATCTGCCAGTTCTCTATGCAAGCAAGAAAATTTATGCTTGTAAGATGGTCCCTAGAAAAATTCTTCCTGCAATTGAATTTTTCAGCTTGCAGTTGGGAAATAAGATACTATTTTGAATTGGGACTGGTGCCTTTTATGGGCACCACTTGTACAGAGATAAAAATCACTGCCGGAACAAATTCTTTCCAATAAAAGTATACCCTTTTTTGAATGGTTTGGTTTAAACTTTATTTTATTTGCATAAACACTGATACATTTATACACATTTCAAAACATAGCATTTTATGCAAATGGGATTCAGAAGAAATGAATGGTTTCATTGCGCAAGGAAGCAAACAGGAAGACACGAATTTTGTCCCCTTTGAAAGAATGGTAATGTTCCTATAGGCCTACGCCCAAAGATGTTTTATGCATCAGCTGAAATGAAACTAACTGACTTAAAAAAGTGTGTATAGCTCGAGCAGACGGAGTCCTAGGGAGAGTATCTTGACAAGGTAGACGATTTTAGCATAATAGTACCTGCTTCCTTGCTAGCTATGGGTGAACCAATTAATGCCTAGCGTCTCATAAAAAGAACATAGGCAAACAGTGTAAAACAAGATCAGACGCCGCAATACGCGGCGTCTGAACATGGTCTACACTATTTGCATAAAATTTCATGATAGCAAATTCTACACAAAATGATAAAAATAAATACACCAACCTCCCCTTAATTGGACTCATCCATTTGATAAGAATGATCAACAGATCAAAAAAGTTTTAAAGAAACAAGTGTTGTCTCTGAGAGCGAATTCTTTAGATTTCTTTATCGGTAACTTGTTAGGAAAAGCCAGATAAAAAAAGGTCCAGGTAAGAGTTATTTCCCTTAGAAGTTACAATTGAAAAATGAAGCCGCAGTGTGTATGGGTACATCTCCATGTTTTTTTCCGCTATCACATAAAGGGAAACAATTTTTGTAACTTAGTGTTTGCTTCTCTGGATGCTGAATCCTTTCCAAAATTGAGTCTACTCTTGAAGCCAGTTCTTTTCTTTAAGACCTGGGGCCGTATTCATAAAGCCACGTAAGTCGTTGCTATGCGGTTGCTAAGGCTAAATATCTATAAAGGAGATTCCCTACAACTATGAAATCTGGTCTGGAGGAACAGTCTTACGAAGACTGTTCCTCCAGACCAAATTTCATAGTTGTAGGGAATCTCCAAAGAAATTTAGCCTTAGCAACAGCATAGCAACCACTTAAGTCATTTTATGAATACGGCCCCTGATCACTATTGAAGAATGAAAATGGCAAAGTTGATTCTCCTGAATATGCGCAGCCATTCACATTGGGATGTCACAAAAGTTAAATTACATTAGGGTCGAGTCGGGTAACTTTGGAGAGCGGGTAAATTCGGACATGCAATCGCAAACAGTGAAAATCCAGATGAGACGGCTCATCCAAACAACTGACATATAAAGGAAACAATGTTACTGTCCGAAGTTACCCGCTGTCCGAATTTACCCGACTTTACTCCAGTCCTTTCTCGATATTTCCAAGTCTAAGTTTACCTAAAACTACTGATAAAGTAAATTTTCTGGTCCCAGAATATTAACTTTAATTTCTGAGACCAGAAATTTTACTTTGAGAAACCAGTAGTTTGAGATAAGAGAAGTGAAAATGTAAAGAAAAAGAGGATAGTTCGGGATATAAGTGTTTAAGATAACAAAAGTTAACTGTCTTTTATTCAGTACAGCAGAATAATTTGATGTCATTCAATCCTGTATCATCTCCAGCGTTTTGTGGTTTCTCAATTTTGGCTTGTATACCACATACTGCTGAACCTTGGGGACAGTCATCACTCCATAAACCATAATGACCCCAGCGACCATGGCCGGGCGCTCTGGCCATCTCATATACGGGGCCAGTGACGTTGAGATCCCGACAATGAAATTTGATGTAATTAGCGGCAGTATCGTCCCCACCAACCTGAAATAAATACATGTTATGTTATGGCTATGCAAAACTAATTGGTATAATTGCCAAAAGGACAAAAATGATACTGAGTTAACTGTATCCCAGGGCATCATGAGAACTAGGCCTGTTACGCCTCACGCTTTGGTAAGGGCTACAGAAACTGGTCGCGACAAGCATACACAAAATGCGTTCCATTCCACAAGGCATAAATAGTTGTTACTCCAGCTCATTGGCCAAGATAATATCGATATGACTGATGACTGATTTACTGATCTGGGTTCAGCAGACCTTTAGGCATTTCAGTCGGAAAGAAAAGAAAGTGATGGGATCAAAAAGCCAAAACAGCAGTCTCACAATTACTGCAACCATAAGCGAGCTTGTTACAATCCTAGCTTTTGCAGAAGCAATTATACTGTTGTCACCCCCCCCCCCCCCCCACCCCTCTCTAGATGGGGACTTCTCATAAAGGGAAGAATTGAGCATTTTTTTTTTCCTTTAAAAGTGGGTCTACTCTTAGAGAAAGTAATTTCTCCTGTAGGAGCAAATGTTTCCGTCCAGGAGTAACAGAAAGTTGCAAAAACTGTTTCCCCTGTAAAAATAAAGGCCATATCTGTGGGTTAACTGTACAACCACTGACCAGGTTGCGCTGCGCTTGTGCATAAGCTGCTTTCCACATACTTGTTTAACAAGTTGATACTCGGCTAAACTGCGTTTTATCTTAATATGTGAAAATCGCGTCTCACTACCATTTTACGGCGCATGATGCATTTTAACCCGGTGTTAGACCGGATATGTACAGTCGACTGCTCAAAATTAGATTTTGAAAAGTTCATGTCTTGAAGTTTAGTCCGATTCACTGAAAAATGGGAGGTAAATAATCCATTATGAGCCAGTCCATGTAGAAGTAATAGTTATACCATGGTTTGTCCGCCTGTACAAGGAGATAATCCACGAGCTTTAGCGAGTGGATTATATCCCGTACAGTCAGACAAACAAGCTCGTGGATTATCTCCCGTACAGGCAGACAAACCATGGTGTAGCTATTTCATAACACCATTACCAATGTATACCTTGCTCATCGCGAAATACTTCATGCTAAAGTTGGCGTTTTCTTGTAAGGGTGGTATAATAACAGTTTGGGTTTTCAATGCAAAAATGTGTCTGAAAGTGCCAAGGGAATTGCAAACAGTGTAGGACCTGAGCAGTCTGATCTGGGTCTGCACAAAGTGGCCGTGCCCATCTGTTCCAATATTTAGAATTTTACGATTTATTACCTGATATTCCTCTACTTGTAACTGGAAGCCGACAATGAAATGGTGGAGCCCAGCCTGGTTGTCACAACTGGTAAGTCCTAACCACTTGCCCCAGTTACTCTCTCCGGACCCTATGTCCCCTCCAAACGTACTCTCAAGCCCCTCACATCTGAGTAGGACGGCATCCAGAGCTGTGTCGTCCCCACCTTGTTGGTAGTCCTCAATCTGGTGAAAAAAATTATGGAATTTCAGAAAACTATTATATCAAGAATTAAGCAGATAGGTGTCTTGCAAAAAAAAAACGTGTAACCGCTATTTTTATACCCCGCCACACTTTGGTGGCGGGATATTATGATATACCTTTCGGTGTCTGTCCGTCCGTCTGTCCACCCGTCCGTCCGTGCTCACCATTTCCGGTCGATAACTTGAGTATTTATTCACGGAATGTTTTCAAATTCTCATACATATTATTATCGGCGATGAGTGGTATGGGATTGTTAATGGGCAAAATCCGTCCATTTTTAACAGAGTTACTGCCCTTGATCATATTGGACAAATGGTTTCTGGCCTGTTATTCCTTTACTGTTTATGCTATCTGAATGAAACTTCATAGATATGTTGAACATCAAAGGTTACATATTGTGACTAAGGGCCGCCACTCTGACCTTTCAAGTTCATGAATCATCTGCTCTTGACAGGTCTGAAAAATGGTTTTGACCTGTACCTCCTTTACTATATGGAATATCTGAATGAAACTTTACAGATGTGTTGAACATCAAAGGTTACATATTGTGACTAAGAACTGTTACTCTGACCTTTCCAGTTCGTGAGTTATCCGCCCTTGACAAATCTGAAAAATTGTTTTTGACCCGTAGTTCCTTTACTATAAGGAATATTTGAATGAAACTGCATAAATATGTTGACCATTAAAGGTTACATATTGGGATTAAGAACTGTCACTCTTACGTTTCCAGTCCATGTGTTTTCTGCCCTTGATTGATCTGAAAATAGTTTTTGACCTATCGTTCCTTTACTATATTGAATATCTGAATGAAACTTCATAGATATGTTGAACTTCAAAGATTACATATTGTGACCAAAGACGATCACTCTTACCTTCCCAGTTCATTAGTTATTTGTCCTTGATAGATATGAAACATGTTTTATGACCTGTTTTTCATTTTCTGTATGGAATACCTAAATGATACTTGAACATCAAAGCTTACATACTGTGAATAAGGACGGTCACTCTGACCTTTTCATTTCATGAGTTATTTACCTTTGATAGTTCCTCTACTAAAAGGAATAACTGAATGAAACTTTATAGATATGTTTAACACTTTAGAATAAGAAACAAAGTTTCTCAGCTCAAAGAAATGCTTTACTGCCTGATTTAAATCTACACTGGTCTGAATGCCCCACATTGTTAGAAATCTCTCAAGACTGCTATTTATGAGTGGTTTATATTAATATCTATTTGCAGTAAAGACACCATATCTCTGTCTATCCCAGTTCTGCGGCTATTTAGCTATTATATACTTCAAAAAATAAGTTACGATGTCCAGCGGTGGCGGGGTATCATGCAATGCCTGCGGTGCTTTTATTTAGTTCTATGATTTGAAAACGCGTGTTTAAACAGCAAGACAAGTGAAAGAAAATTATACAGGCACAAACGTACAAACTTTCCGTTGCCAACATCATAGACGTTTGTCAGTGGAAGATGTTAGAAATTCACACTTTTAAATTAGATTACTTGCGTAGTCTCTCTGGTACTTTTCTATTTGACTAAACATTTTCACGTGTTAGTATGGAAGCGTCCTAGTGACAGGTTAAAAAGATATTTATCTAATACGTAGGAGATAGGAAGTCCTACGTAGGACTTAGTAACTCCTACGTAGGACTTACTAACCCCTACGTAGGACATATTAACTCCTACGTAGGACTTACTAACTCCTACGTAGGAGTTAATAAGTCCTACGTAGGAGTTAATAAGTCCTACGTAGGACTTCCTATCTCCTACGTTTGAGATAGATATTTTTTTATCCTGTCACTAGGACGCTTCCATATGTTAGAGTCCTGAGTCTGATATGGGAAAAAATTTAGAAAAGCGAGGTGTTTTAACAAAAAATAAAAACATTTTGCTAAAAGTATATAGATGGATGGATGGCTTGCGATTTTACGTCCTTTTTAAACAGTATTTCAGTCATATCAGGACGATTGGTGGGCAATGATGAAAGGCTGTGTGCAGTGGAACCCCGTTTACGGTAGGGAAGATTCTCGCCTCGAGCAGGGCTCGAACCCGGTCCGCTAGAGTCCAGCGCTTAACCCACTGAGCTAATGGTGGTAATCTAACAGCTTCGATTGAATACAGTCTGCCTCATCATTGCGAACGACAACAGCAACAAAGATTTAAGACAAATGTAAACGAAATACTGGCCTTCATGTTGTAGCCCACAGCGTAAGTTCCGTCCGCGCAAAAATGCGGCCCATGCCAGTCTCCCCATTGCCCACCATTGTCAACTGTCAAAACTTTCACCACCTTTCGTGGTGCGTCATGCACAAGTAAAAAAGTCTTGCCCGAACAAATTATTAAGGCAAAAACAGTTAAGATTGTCAACATCTCCATTGGAAATGCGGTTACGACAGAGGCAAGGTTGTAACTAGCCTTTTTATCGCGATAATTTTAAGGTAACGGCAAGTCGGGCAAGGATGCTAAGTTTATATGAACCAGGATTTGATAAGAAGACAAACAAAACCGAGGAATGCGGCAGAAGTTACGTATATTTGCGCCTTTTAATTTGACATGTTAGATATACTCGGAGCAAAAGAAAGTATACAGTTCATCACCGATCAATCTGTATCACACTATGATTAAGCCTTTACACAAATCGCTTTGAGCGGACAGCCCTTTATCATCCAACAGGCAAGATTAGAACCTTGTCCTCGTTTAAATGAAATGCATACGTTTTTTTTTTCGTTTTCTTTTTTCGAAAGAGCATTCGAGAAGCCAAAATGTTATTAACAGAAAATGTAGGATACGTGTTGAGCAAGTGCAAAATCGACATGAAAGTTCAAGCATTTTGTTCAGATGTTGTAGTATGCCCTTGTAGTTGAGTAAAAATAAAGCTTGCAAAATTTCAGACATTTGTTGTGAAAAAGGAAAAAAAACAAAAAAACAAGAAATATAAGGGCATTTTAAAAGCGTATACAGTCTTTGAATTGACCGCCCTATTAAAATGAAGAAACTACAGTATGCTTTTCTCTGGCTTTCGTAACCAGATATTGTCAAGGTCACTGGTGAGGCTTGAATATCCGAAACTTCGAAGTATGGCACATGTCCCTTCTTTTGAATATGTGCTCTGCTCTTGAAGAAATTCTTTAAAATTTCAATTTAGTTTGCCTTTGAGTATATATTACTATCGATATCCACGTACCATCATAAGAATAATGAGCTGAATGGGATACTGTTCAATGCCGTGTTTATTCGACTATAAAACGTTTTTTTTTCTTTCTTTCTAGAATGGCCCCAAATCTGTCACATGTAAATTTGATATAAGATGCCCCCCCTCCCCCACACCCAACAAAAAAAAAATCCCCCAAAAATGATCCGACAAATCTTGACTTTTTGCATTGTTTTAGAAGGGTCCTCCGTCTTATAACCGATGAAATAGGGGGTGGGGGGTGCATTCGAACTGACGGTAACCTCAAGACTTAGGCTCAGAATTTTTATACAGCCCCGGATCCAGCCGGGGCTAAGCCCAACCACCTAGTGCTCTGTGTCCAATGTAATTCGGGAATGTAGGTAATAAGGAGCACCAGATGATAATTTGAGATGATTTTCCATAAGGTGAGGCTGAAATAAATGTTGTGACATCTCATTGGAATCGCCTTGCCGAGGCGATTCAATTGAGATGCCATAACATATATTTGAAGGTAAGCATACTATTCTCTTGATTTTTCGACGAGTACTCTTTTTTAACTGGAACCCTGATCATAGCCTCTTTCTTTGGGCCCTCAGCCCCACCAGTTGTCCAGAGAGAGCCCCGCCGGCTAGTTGAAGTCTAGATCCGGGCTTGTTATATAGTTTTTTTTACCTTGCGGGATACTACGCAAGGTAGCAAGACAGTTGAATGATTGATTGATTGGATGTTTGGTTGGTTGGTTGGTTGGTTGGTTGATTGATTGATCGATCGATCGATCGATTGATTGATTGATTGGATGGTTGATTGGTTGGTTGGTTGGTTGGTTGATTGATTGATTGATTGATTGATTGATTGACTTAGTTGCTGATTGATTGATTTGATTGATCTTCACACGAAATATACAACCAGTGAGAGTCGCACTTTGAACAAATCGTAATCGTGGTGTACAACATGTACACTTTGAGGTGAGACAATAGCCGAACGGGATGGGCGCGAATAGAATAACCCGGTGACGTCCCTTGCTATACTGATGACCGTCCTTGACCTTTGTGGAGTTTTGACAGGACCTTGCTTCTTCGTCGTTTCTTTGGTAAGAACGGATAAATTTCGTGAATTAAAAGATACTGGATGGATATAGTTTCATAAATTTAGAAAAATAACTGTAATGCATGTTCTTTTAAAGGATAATTGAGCTACGAACACCGCTGAAGACAGTAAACAGCGGTTTCACTTTCTCTTCGCCGGTTGGGATTGTCAGTTTCTGACCTTGAATTGTGAATGATCGTAGGTGACAGCATGACCATGTGGAGAAACCCGGACGTAACATCAGGAATTTGAGCAGTTTAACCACCAGCCATTTGCCACCCTTGGGCAGAGGAAGTGCTCGGAGTAGCATAGACCTCCTTCAAATCGGCTTGAGTCTCAGGACTAAGAGTGGCAGAGCTTCAGCGTTTACTTAGCGTTGTCCCTGTAGTGCAGGTCCCTGCCATGCATAAGGGCTTTTGATTAACTTGGACAATGCTAGTGACCCTATCTGTTGAAAACAATACTTGGGGGGCGTGGCTTTCAACAGGGATTTGATCAGACATTTGTCCCCACTGCTAGGCCTATTCCGGGACATTGAAGAGAGAGAAGTCAGTCCCAACTATGCCTGGCCCTGGGATGGCAGGCGTTGCAAATGACTGGTGCATAGTTGAAAATTTAACCTTGTGAGCATGAAATAAAATGATCCGCGGCAAGAGAAAAAAAGGGGGTTGTGTGCCCTGCGCAGACTCAGATCAGCCTGGGCATGCACCCTGACTGATCAGACTCTTCGCTAAGCACTTAAAGGGTAGTTAAGGGTCTCAGCTACCTGCATGCTGACAGCGAAGACTCTGATCAGACTGAGTCTGTGCTGGGCACTTAACCACTTTATTGGTTTTGTCATCTCTGTCTGTTGGGGCTCATATAGATGAGTTGAGTTTATATTAGTTACAGGTGTCAAATTGGCCAGTCTAGGGCCAACAGTAGTTATTGTATGTTTCCCCTTAGCTGAACCATTCAAAAAGAGCAGAGTCGGTTGGTCAGTGAAATATTTTTTTTATTCGTGGAAGAATGTAATTTATATGGATCCATTGCATGTAAAAAGTATCCATACTGCTTCAGATTCTATAAAATGCCTTCAGATAGAATTGAATTTAGAATCTTGTTATAGTGAAATATGAAAAATAACAAAATAGTTCAGAAAACTGACTTCAAATGACCTTTTAGATTTGGGTACAAGAAATAAATTAATTTTAACTTCCGAACCATGAAAAAAAATATTTTGGGTAGGGGCCAATTTTTAGGGTCAGTTGGGTATGGAGATACAAAAAATATTATAATTTTGGCCCAGGGAGCCAAATAAGCTGTGTATTGGTGTAAATTAAATTGACTTGTTGATTACAGAAAAAAAAAATGCAGTAAAATGTATGAATTATATTGGTATCTATCATTTAGTTCTGCTTTTTAAGCTATCTGTACTAAATTAGTGTATTTTGATTTATCAAATTACCAGTATTAATTGTTAGTCCAGTTGTTGTTCATGTTTTGGTGACACTCCAACTTTTAGACCTAGCAAAGATCTGATTTGATTTGATTAAATTTTAAGCATTAATTGCCATGCCTAGAATACAAAGGAGCTCTTGTGGCACTCTTGTTTATTCCATTAGTTATAATAATCAGATGTACAATAATGATCAGATATGATCAAATCAGAGCATGAAGGGTGAAAAAAAAGAGAGTTACCGTAACTTTCTGTAAACTTTCTGACATTGGTAGAACCTGTAATTAAACTGTGGGTTTGTGTTTCACATGTGTTCAAAAACTAATCCACCTGTCAAATTGAAATTATCCTTCTTTAACCCTATTGCACTCAGAACGGCCAAAACTCTGGAGTTTTGGCTTTTCTTAGTGCAATAGGTTTAACCCTTTTGCACTCAGTACGGCCAAAATTCAAAGGAGTTTTGGCTGTTCTTAGTGCAATAGGGTTAAAGACTTTATCGCGGCGGGTCTGCAGTTATAAATAGAGGAGCATTTCCTTTTACAGGTCCATAAGAACAAGAACCAGCCATGCCTATCTTCCCGTTGTACTTAACTCCAGAACAGGAGGATGAACTGAGGAAGATTGCCAACGATATTGTGGCCCCTGGGAAAGGGATCCTGGCTGCTGATGAATCCACAGGTATATTCAGAGCTCCAGATAAGAGGGGGTAGCAGGAATAGTTCAGTTTTTTTTATTTCTCGATTAAATGTTGTGATTCCTTGTTAGAACCGTCTCGGTGAGATGGTTCTAAAGAGGGGTCACAACTTACGTTTTGATAGAGGAATAAGAAAAATTATCCCTAAATGATCCATGTCACACCTTCTTATCTGGATTACTGTAATATAAAATCCACTATTAGAGTCAGAGCTCCAGATAAAGCAAGTTTTTGAGGATAATTTTTCTTATTTCTCAACAGTGTCAACCCCTCAGTAGAACAGTCTCAGCTTATGTATCAAAGAAAATAGCTGATGATTCTAGAAGGGGTCACAACAAATGTTTTTGTTGAGAAATAAGAAAATTATCTAAGAATTATCCTCAAAGCCCCACCTTATCTGAGGCCCTGGGTATATTAGATCTAATGTGGTAAGAATTTTAGATTTTCACAAGAGTTAGCATCAAATATTGCAATTGAAGGAAAATGCGAGAGACTAAGTCCATGAAAATTTTTATACTTCTGTAAAAACTGTTGTTGAGGCAGTTTTATAAGATATAGATGCTGGAAAAATTCATCCTTCATCTTGTCATGATGATTGCCTCATGCTGATGGAGGAGTAAAAATATGAATTTTGCCATTGCTGAATTATATCAGATTCACCATAGTAGTTTATACATTTGAGCCGCGACGCGAGAAAACCAACAATGTGGTTGTGCGCCCAGTGCAGACTCAGATCAGCCTTGGCATCACACCAGTCCGATCAGACTCTTCGCTAAGCGCTCAAAGCGTAGCTAAGAGTCTAAGTTACCTCCATGCGGACAGCGAAGACTCTGATCAGACTGGGCGGATGCCCAGGCTGATCTGAGTCTGCGCTGGACGCACAACCACATTGTTGGTTTTGTCGTGGCGTGGCTCATTTGGTAATGTGGGAAAAGTGACAGTTTAAAAAAGATTTTGCAGCCCAGGGCATCATTCAGAGATCTGGTAATACATAGCCCAGGCTGTAAACATCTTCTGGCTACAGTTTATACATAGCTAAGGGGGTAATTATTTGCTCATAATCATATTATAGTGGATTTGAGCCGCGACACGAGAAAACCAACAATGTGGTTGTGCGCCCAGCGCAGACTCAGATCAACCTGGGCATCTGCCAAGTTTGACCAGACTCTTTGTTAAGAGCTCAAATTGTAGCTAAGGGTCTAAGATACCTCCATGCGGACAGCGAAGACTCTGATCAGACTGGGCGGATGCCCAGGCTGATCTGAGTCTGCGCTTGGCGCACAACCACATTGTTGGGTTTGTCGTGTCGCGGCTCATTTGTTCCTTAGTTGTGTCCCTTCACAAGAACTACCTTACTGAAAACCCCCTCTCTGAGACAGTTCTGATGAGAATATAACATACATTGTTGTTTCAAGTTTAGGTTACCATATATCATAATTGACCCTATCAGCGCACATGCCCCAATAAGCCCACATCATGGGAAGATCTGAGGAAATGATTATTAGCACACATATTTTTACTGGTTTATCCCTTTGATTGCTTGTTTGCAAGTGCTGAAAACACTATAAAATCTTTCAGTTTTCACATACAAAGTGTCTCCATCCTACGTGACTATATGCAGCTTTTCTCTGATGCATAACATTAAATTCAGTTTCTTTCTATATATAATAATTCTTTGAGATGTGCACTTATAAGGAAGAAAGTCTACTGCAAGTATTAAATGCCATTTTGAAAATGTTAAGCGCACAGTGCACTAAAAGGGTCGAATAAGACATATTCAGTTATATGATGGGAGTTTCTCCTTGCAAAATTCCTGCTGATATGTAAATCTGTTTTGTGTAATTCAGCTATAAAACGGGTTTATCTTTTCCGAAACAATCCCAAAGGTCTAGATTGGTCTCGTCAGATGCATCCAGATTGGTCTTGTAAGATGCATCCAGATTGGTCTTGTAAGATGAATCAAGATTGGTCATTGAGATTGGATCTAGATTCTTCCTACAAGACGGATCTAGATTTTTGTGATCATTTTGAAAAGGAACAGATGAATGGAAGGCTTGTGAGTTTACGTCCTTTTCAACAGTATTTCGGTTATATCAGGACAATGGGAAGATGATAATGAAAAGCTGTGTGCGGTGGAACCCCATTTACGGTAGGAAAAATTCTTGCCTCAAGCAGGGCTCGAATCTGGTCCGCTAGATAAGTAGGCCAGCGCAAAACCCACTGAGCTACCGGGGCTCCTTGGCAGGGAACATAACCCATCTTATAACCAAAGACGTGTGGCAATGGATGAGCAGTAGGCACCTTGGAAAAATTAAGATCAATATCAGACTGCTTCTTAAGGTCACTGGGTACACCACCATTCTGTTTTAGCCATTTCTACAAAGGCAGACAACTTATGTGACTTCCTGTTTGCCTTCCGGGATGACATAGCCTTTCCAAAATGAGATCTTCTCTTAAAGGAAAGAATTTGCTCCCATAGGAGCAAATTCTTTCATTAAAGTGTGACCCTCATTGAGAAGGGAGGCAAAAATAAAACTGACAGAGTTGCTTTTCTTGAAAAGAATTTTTCATTATGGCCATACACCTTAATTAATAAAAGCAGTCATTGAGGGGTGGTCTGGTGTTGGTCAGCAGTTTTGGGGCACATTCCCAGATAGTATAATGAGTCTGTACAAAATTTAAGAAACAGTGAAACTTGCCATAAGAAAACACCCAGGGGAAGACCAAAAACTGCTTCCATAAGGCAGGTGCTTGCTTTAATACAGGTCAATTATACAGAAACTGCTACTTTGGAATATCAGATTTTGGCCTCATAAGACAGGTATTTGCTTAATATAGGTGGCTTTTTAGAGGAATTTGATTGAACAGAAGATGGATGGATGACTTGCGATTTTACGTCCATTTCAACAGTATTTCAGTCATATCAGGACGATGAGATTGTGATAATGAAGGGCTGTGTGCAATGGAATCCCGTTTACGGTAGGAAAGAGTTTCGCCTCAAGCGGGGCTTGAACCTGGGTCCGCTAGATCAGTAGGCCAGCGCTTATCCCACTGAGCTACCGTGGCTCCTTTTGATTGAACAAGTAATTAGCTAAAGTGAAAATGCTGTAAACGATTTCTTGTTCTCTGTAGGTTCAATGGGTAAAAGGCTTGGGCCCATCAATGTTGAAAATACAGAAGAGAATCGTAGAAGATACAGAGAATTGTTGTTCACATCAGAGGATTGTGTCTCACAGAATATCAGCGGTGTGATCATGTTCCACGAAACTTTCTACCAGAAGACAAAAGATGGTACCCCATTTGTAAAGGTTTTACAGAGTAAAGGCATTATACCAGGGATCAAGGTTGATAAAGGAGTGGTACCACTGGCTGGCACCGATGATGAATGCACAACACAAGGTAATTGATGCAGATAAGGCCATTTCTTGAGAGAATATAAATTTTCATAAACTGGTGTGAGCTAACACTAGAAAAATCCAATGTGAGGTTAATGTTCAGCATCAGAAGGCCTGCAGAGGGGCATATTTTTCCATTCCTACCCCACACCCATGGCAGATATAATTTTTTCTTCCTTACCTTTAGATTTCAGTATTTGATTTTAATGCAGAACTTGTTTAAATCCATAATTTGAGCATTTTGGAGGTTTATATTTAATGTTAAAATAGGCTAACACTATCGTTCAACTAACTGAAATTGGGCCCTTTAAGTTAACATCCTGTGTAGCTGATACCATTTATGCCGCTTACATGACGTCATCATCTGCCAGCTCATTAAGGTAATTTTAATGAGGGGCCATAGCATATGTAAAGGGGGTTCCAATGAGGAGTCACAATTTAAGTCTTTATGCAAAATGAACAGACAATGATCCTTTAAATTCTGTCAGAGCTGTAGATACGAGGAAATATTTGGCAATAATTAAGGATAATTTCTTCATATATATCTGCACAAAAACGTTAGACATCAGAACTGCCTCATTGAGGTGGTCAGATGAAGAGTCATAATTTGTTTTAGAGGAAAATTAAAAAGTATCCCACAGTTATTTTTAAATACTAGCCCTTTTGTCTTGAGCACTGCAACGTATATAGACAGACAGTGCCTGGGCAGATATGTCCTCACTTTTTGCATATACTACAAGGCCCTATTTCTCACGACTAAGCTTACATGACAAAAAGTTATTACATGGCGCAGTAATTTTGCTAATTGCTAATTTCAGATGCTCATTCATGTGCTTGTCATAAACAAGGTTTCTTTTATTGTTTTTCATGCAGTTTTGCACGTCTTCATATGCACTTGCAGTCACTGGGTTGATGAGGAGCCTCGGTAGCTCAGTAGGTTAAGCGCTGGCCTCTGATGTAGAGGTCCCAGGCTAGAGCCCTGCTGTAGGTGGGGATCTTTTCAATCATAAACAGGGTTCCTTGCTGTTTTCAGTCAGTCCGTGAAGTGTAGTTACTCTTTAAATTTCCATTGCATACAGCCTTTATTTATCACCTACTCATCGTCCTGATATGACTGGACAATTCTTAAAACAAAGAACATAAAATCTCAAGTCATCCATCCACCCACTGAGGTGATGAGAATATTTGATCTAATATGGACATGAAGGATCTCTGGCATGTATAAATAGCAAAGGATCAGGCCAGCTAAGGGTAGTCCAGCACCATACCAGTTTTACCTGAATTATTTCAGAAAGAAGTGAAAATTAAAACTATTTTCTAAGTACATGTATGTTCCGGGCCAGTGTTGGGCTTAACTGAAGGATCCCTGACTTTGTAGTTCAGACACATCATATTACTAGAAACAATTATAATTATATGATTTTCTGTTTGCTTGAAGTTGAATGCTTCTCTGTATGAAAATCCTTCCAATAAGGGGTCTACTCTTGAAGGAAAGAACTTGCTCCTCTAGGAGCAAATTCTTCCCGTAAGAGTAGACCCCTATTGAGAAGGGAGGCAAAATAAGCATTAAAGAGTTGATTCCCCTGAAAGTATATCTGTGCACCTTAAAGAACCTCATGCCATGGCCGATTTCTAGACAGAAGGAAATAAAGTTGGTACTTTGAAAGGTAAAGTATTTGGCTGTATGCCATATTGTCTAGTTCATGGTATCATAATCAATATCAGACAAGCTGTTCTTGCTGCTATACCTGGCAATTTAGCTTTCACAGTTCTAAGTCTTAGTATCACAAGAAAACTTGTCTGGGGCACATGTAAAAAGCACAAGCTCAGACCATCTTGCCAACTTGCCCAGTTAGCTGAGAGCCAGCTCTATTAAAAAAATCGGGTCTGGACTAATTTAGGGACATCTTAATGGATCATTGTACTTGTCCTAAAATTTGAAGAAAAAAATGTATGTAGTGTGTCAAAAGTTCCGTGGTGTATATCAGCCAGGGCTGATAAAAAAACTGCTACATGTAAAGGCTGATCAAAATATACATCAGTAAGGGATGGTCTAAAATTTCATGTATACATCCCCTTGCCCTTGATAAGTGGCATGTAAAAAGTCACTTGTGTTGAAATAATTGTGTGAGTACACTGAGTTTTTCTGCCATTTTTTAAAGGGAAACAATTTTTGTGGCTTTTGTTTGTTTCCTGGGAGACATAAACCTTTCTTAAAGGGGTTTACTCTTAGAGGAAAGAATTTGCTCCAAGAGGAGCAAATTCTTTCCTTTAAGAGTTGACTCCCATTGAAAAGAGAGGCAAAAATGAAAATAGCAGAGTAGCTTCACCCGAAGCTATACCCATTTACCTTAAGATTCAGTACTACATCAACAGATATGTAACTGCAGACAGTTGTGCCCCATTCAGAGTTTTAGGTAAAAGGGAGTATTAAGTGTTAATTAGGGATAATTTTTGTTAATTCTGCATAAAAACATATGTTGTGACCCCTCATCTGAACCGTCACAACATATGGTTTTATGCAGAATTAACAAAAATATCCCTCAATTATCATCAAATACCCCTCTTATCTAGAGCTCTGCCCATTACCTTTATCCATATGCAGTTTGGTAGCTTTTCTTTTGTTGAGCATCATACAGTGATTTATAGATATTAACTTGTCTGCAAGACAAACCTACTGCATATTAGTATGTGCACTGGAAAACCTATATTGGTAATTGTGTGCTTATTTTTGCCTGTAGAGGAGATACATGTATGAGCCACGACATGGGAAAACCAACAAAGTGGTTGTGCGCCCAGCACAGACTCATATCAGCCTGGGCATCTGCCCAGTCTGACTAGACTCTTTCCTTAGCACTTAAAAGGTAGCTAAGGGTCTAAGCTACCTCAGTGCGGACAGCGAAGACTCTGATCAGACTGGGCAGATGCCCAGGCTGATCTTAGTCCGTGCTGGGCGCACAACCACTTTGTTGGTTTTCTCGTGTCGAGGCTCATATGACTGTACATGTACAAAAACCAGCTGACAATTTCCTTCCCCAATTTCCTTCCCCAGCCCGTCTCCACTGCACACATTGTATCTGCCTCTGGCTGTGATATTAAGCTGGCTTATTGTGGCCACTGACTGTGCAACCAAAACATAATAAAATTGTATAGGTACCCAGCAGGAACATGACGTTGAAATGACGTCGTACTGATGTCGATGCGACGTAATGACGTCGCATCGACGTCAATACGACGTCATTTTGACGTCATGTGCCCGCTGGGTAATAGTATACAAAGTAAAAAGAGTAAAGATACCAACTATTGGCCATCTTTTCAAGTAACCCAGTGAATATTGGAATTAATTGAGGATCATGTATGTATAGGGAGACTCCAGTGAAAAAAAAATGCTTAGAAAATTGTTGACCCATACTTTTCCACATAAGAGTTATCTGGCAATATTTGATAGCAGTTAATTGGAATGCGTCTCATTTATAAATTTTGTATTGCACAGAAAAGTCCATAATGCAGGGCTGTAGAAAAAAACACGTAAACTGTCCAGTACCTTGTACTCAGGCTTTACATGTGATTTACATATTTCTAGTCATATTGAAAGGGGAAAATACTCCCCATTTTATTGCCAGTTCTAACTTGATGTTAACGTTTTCCCCATTGAGCCTATAGGAAGCAGGGCCATGTGAAAATTTGTGATAAATGAAGTTGCTAATGCTCAGCATGCACATTTCGCGCATTGATGATGTCGAAAGTAAACAAATATTTAACTTCTGGTTGCATCTGACTCAAAAGAGTCCATTAGAAGACGTCGTAATATTCATGCAATTTGATCGTATATAATGTTAGAATTGAAACAGTGTCTATTCTAGGATGCGCGATTGGGGGATTCACGCTAATTTTGCTCATATCCCGCATAAATTCAGACTGAATGCGTGACAGTCCCGCATAAAAAATAAACAATGAAAACGTCCCAAAACAAAGAATTTACTCTTGCCTCGCAGAAAATACCGCTGTTTTGAATAAAACGGCATCAAGCCATCATTGCCGAAGTTGTTTTCGCCAAGATTTCAAGATTTCAAGATTTATTTATCGACTAAAACTCCAACTAGAGTATAAGTCAAAACTTTTCAAATAATGAACCCATACAACTGAGGAAAGTTGCAAACTTTGGCATTATAGCACTGTTAATCAATAGCGGAAGTATACTATCACATCTTTATGTTCTATTTACCTGATTGAGGCTACAGCCACAACAATAGCCCCAAGCATAAATTTTGAAATCCCAAAGTATACAACTTGTCCCTTTATAACGCCATATTATGTCCATTAGAGTAGCTTCCCTTGACTTTACGGGTTTGACGAAATACTGGAACGAATTTCATTAGAGAGTGGGTAAAATGCGTCACCCGCTGCCGCACCTACGTTAGCATACCCGCAGTGGAAATTTATAAATCGCTGAAAAACTATATATCTGCAAAATAATCACTGTAAACCCATTGAAATACTAGATATAAGACTAAAACCTTCAAATCAACTCAGAAAATATGTAACTGGAAGGTGATAGGGATTTAGAACAGAAAATTCCATCTCAAACTGGGTGAAACAGGTCAGTTAAGATATTACTGTATGAATAAATGTCTAATGTCTAAAGTCAGTTCAGATTACTGTATAGTCTTAGACAGGAATAAATGTGTAAATGTTTGGTTTATGAGCTAAATGTTTTCTGTCTGTTCGAAAATTGTCCCCCCTATTTTTTTGAAAATCCCCCCTATTTTTGAGATGGAGGGGGGAAAATCCCCCCTCATTTTCAGTTTCTAGAATAGACACTGATTGAAATAATTTTTCCTTAGCGGTAAATTATTGCAGATTAACAGGTGTTGTCCGGCAGGTACAAATATTAATTCACTCCGGCCTGCGGCCGTCATGAATTAAATGTTTTGTAATCTGCCCTCCAACAACGTGTTAATCCGAGATAATTCATGGGTTAGGAAAAATTATAATTTCTTAAATAAATATGAGCCGCGACACGACAAAACCAACAATGTGGTTGTGCGCCCAGCGCAGACTCAGATCAGTCTGGGAATCCGCTCAGCCTGATCAAAGTCTTCTGTAAGCGCTTAAAGGGTAGCTTAGGGTCTAAGCTACCTCAATGCGGACAGCGAAGACTCTGATCAGACTGGGCGGATGCCCAGGCTGATCTGAGTCTACGCTGGGCGCACAACCACATTGTTGGTTTTGTCGCGTCTCGGCTCATATGGTATGTGTGTTTTTCAGGTCTTGATGGTTTGTCAGAGAGGTGTGCCCAGTACAAGAAAGATGGCGCACAGTTCGCTAAGTGGAGATGTGTACTCAAGATTGCGTCTCATAACCCTTCATACCAAGCAATGTTGGAAAATGCTAATGTACTTGCAAGATATGCTTGTATTTGTCAACAGGTAAACTATAAATGAGCCGCGACACGACAAAACCAACAAAGTGGTTGTGCGGCCAACACAGACTCAGATCAGCCTGGGCATCCGCCCAGTCTGATCAGAGTCTTTGCTGTCTGCACAGAGGTAGCTTAGACCCTTAGCTATCCTTTAAGCACTTAGGGAATAGTCTGATCAGACTGGGCAGATGCTCTGGCTGATATAAGTCTGCGCCGGGTGCACAACCACTTTGTTGGTTTTCTCCTGTCGCGGCTCAGATTTTATCTAGCATGCTTATTTATACTACATATATGAGCCGCAACACGAGAAAACCAACAATGTGGTTGTGCGCCCAGCGCAGACTCAGATCAGCCTGGGCATCTGCCCAGTCTGATCAGAGTCTTCGCTAAGCGCTTAGATGGTAGCTTAGGGTCTATGCTACCTCCATGCGGACAGCGAAGACTCTGATCAGACTGGGCGGATGCCCAGGCTGATCTGAGTCTGCGCTGGGCGCACAACCACATTGTTGGTTTTCTCGTGTCGCGGCTCATATGTATCATACTATTGAGTTATTGGACTGAGTTTATTCCCCCTCCAAAACAATCCCCAAATATCTAGATCCAGTTTATAAAACTGATCTAGATTTTTTGGGTTGTTTTGAAGGGAGCAAATCTACCTAATAGCAGAATAACACCAAGACTGGTTGAAATATCAGGGGTTCATTCTGTAAGTGGGGAACTCTTTCTTATAACTAAATTATCAGGGTATATGTAATTAGTATAAAAATGGGTCACAGAAAAGTCAGGGATGTTGTGATTAGTTAGGAAAACTCGGAACGGACCTGAAAAATTAGGTGAAAGTCAGGGAAAAACCAGTGGCTGCGGCTGTTTCAGAAAATATACTGTTCAGGGGGAAAGGAAACACTTTCAGGAAAAATGTTCTCCAATCATATGTTAATGATCAAACAAGTCCTATGTTCAATGTTAGTAACAAGAAGAAGCTATGATTAAAGATCATTATTACTAACCCTTAAAAAATGCAAAATAAATAATTAATAAATAAATAAATAAATATAAACTGACCACAGCAGAGCTCCAGATAAGGAGGGGTATTGAGGATAATTAAGGGATAATTTTTCTTATTTCTCAATGAAAACATACGTTGTGACCCCTCATTAGAACCGTCTCGGCGAGACGGTTCTAATGAGGGGTCACAATGTATGTTTTTATGGAGAAATACAGGAAATTATCCCTTAATTATCCCTGTTTTCCTTTCTTATCTGGAGCACTGCACAGTATTTGCATACATGTTCAAAATTTCAAAAAATGTTTTATCCAAGTTTACAATGTTTAGAATTCAAAGACATAAGAGCAAACAGTGTAGATCCAGATAAGGTGGCTCATAATGAGCCACCTCATCTGGATCAGAACTGTTTGCAAATTCAATTACTTTCCGTTTTAGCAATTTAAGGGTTATGACAGTCAAACTGTTTATGTGGTCACCTCAATTAAGGGGCCATCTGGCTTTAGCAGCCACTTTCTCCAGATCCCTTGAACCAAAATACAGCGCAAATAAACCTGTATTCAGGGGTCACCTGTCTTAAGCAAGCAACTTTTGGGCTTCCCTTGGGTGACCCCTTAAAGACAGGTTTGACTATTATTATTTTTCAGAATGGTCTGGTACCTATTGTTGAACCTGAAGTTTTACCAGATGGCACCCATGACTTGATGACAGCCCAGAAAGTCACCGAACAAGTACTGGCTTTTGTATACAAGGCTCTCGCTGACCACCATATATTCTTGGAGGGAACTCTTCTCAAACCAAACATGGTCACCGCTGGTCAGAGCTGTTCAACAAAATACACAGCGGAGGATATCGCCAAGGCAACAGTGACGGCACTTGCTCGAACAGTGCCACCAGCTGTACCAGGTTGGTTTTGATTTTAACCCTTTTTAGACCGGATACCCGTTTTGGGGACATTATGCAAACAGTGCAGACCCAGTTCAGACGCCGCAAAACGCGGCGTCTGATCAGGGTCTACATTGTTTGCTTGCAGGAATTTCTATGCAAAGTACAATGAAAGTGAAAATATTCACCAGAAACCCCTAAAACTAGTAATGGGATTATCTGAATGATGAGAATGGACAAGTCCACTGGTCAAAAAAGGGTTAAGAAATAGATTGGCGTGGATGGTTAGTTGTGTTTCACTGTTTGTAGGTCATTTGTAGAATAGATCTATCTTTGTCTCGCATATGGCTTGATGATTTGTCCAAGAGATCGTAGGAAACATATGAGCCACGACACGACAAAACCAACAATGTGGTTGTGCGCCCGGCACAGACTCAGATCAGCCTGGGCATCCGCCCAGTCTGATCAGAGTCTTCCCTAAGTGCTTAAAAGGTACCTAAGGGTCTAAGCTACCTTCATGCGGACAGCAAAGACTCTGATCAGACTGGGCGGATGCCCAGGCTGATCTGAGTCTGCGCTGGGCGCACAACCACATTGTTGGTTTTCGCGTGTCGCGGCTCATATGTCCCAGATCATCTATTTTGGGACAAAGGTGGCCTTACTTAGCCATGTCATTGATATAATATCTGACTCAAAAATCGACTTGTTCCTGTTTTAATTTTAGTACAGCAAATGGTTAATAATGAAATGTTCACTATTATGGGCCATTAAGTTGAACTGTGGATAGAATTCTATTTTACAGTAACTGGAACTCATGGTAAGAGGGAGTATCTGGTGCTAAGTAGGGGTAATTTTTGTTAACTCTGCATAAAACACATGTTGTGAGCCCTTATCTTAACCATCTCAATGAGACAGTTGAGGTTAGGGGTCACAACATATGGTTTCGAAGAGAAATAAGAAAAATTATCCCAGAATTGTTATCAAATACTCCCTCTTATCCAGAGCTCTGGTTACCATGGTAACATATTTGTTTGTAGGAGTGACATTCTTGTCTGGAGGTCAGTCTGAGGAGGACGCAACTCGTAATCTCAATGCCATAAACACTTTCGTTGGTCGTAAGCCCTGGGCATTGACCTTCTCCTACGGCAGAGCTCTCCAGGCTAGTGTCTTGAAGATGTGGCAAGGAAAAGACGATAACGTGAAAAATGCACAGACTGAACTTGTAATGAGAGCAAAGGTGGGAATTTTTCTTTGATTCATATGATTGGCAAATAGGTGAAACAGTGCTAACAAAGAAGACTTTAATCAGCCTGTGCACTGCACAATATGATCAGGGTTTGAGGTTATAAAACTTTAGTATAATCTCACTCAAAATAAAGCATTCTGATTGGCTGCCTCCGAGCATGTGCTCGGAATCAGCCAATCAGTGTGCTTTATTTTGAGTTTGAGAATGTTCTCAAGTTTTATAACCTCGGGGCCTGATCTTTCCCTGCTCACATAAACAATCTCTGAATCATGGGAAATCTGGAAAAAGAGGTCTGATTGGTTTGTGCAGATGCACACAGAATGTAGTGTTTCACATTGCATACTCAAGTGCTGTTTGAACAATATTTGAGGCTTTGGTACTGAGACTCAAGAGTCAGTTCTTGTTTTTGCTCAGACCTTGTCATTATGCGCTGGAATACTATGTTACACTTTCATTAACATGCAGTCATTAGACCAAGCCACTACTTTTCTTCAGATACTCATATTTCAACCAAAAAACAAAAATGTTGAAAAAAAAATGAAAAAAAAAAGAAAGAAAGAAAATAACAATATAAAACAAGAGGACCAATGGTCCTGTAGCTCACCTGACACTTGGTCCTGGTATATATTTTAATGCTTTTATACATGTATATAGCACCAGGGCAGGGGCAGATAACCCCCCTCTCTTTGGGATTAATGTTGAGTCCCAATTTTATATACCAAGCCACAAGGTCACTGGGCCTTTGTTTCTGGACAAAGATTTCTGAAGGGTTTTTATCATAAATGGGTGTGGCGGCCACCATGTTCATACGACCATGACCATCTGAACAAACTTTGATTCCTTTGACCCAGTATTAAAGCTCCATAATATATGAAACACAGTAATCATTTGTATAAACTATGATGGGCCTGAGTGCCCAATGCTACATACCGGTACCAAGTTTCAAGGTTATAGGCCTTTCGGTTCTCGAGAAAAAGACGTTTGAAGAGTTTTTACCATATATGGGCATGGTGGCCATCTTGGTCAAGTGACCAAGACCATCTGAACAAACTATGGTTCCTTTAAGCCGGTGAAGCTCCATATGAAATATGGCTTCAATTGACCCTAGTGGCCACTGAGAAGATGTTTGAAAATGTTGACGGGTGACAGAATCTCAATGACCTTGTACAAAAGTCAAAGAATGACCTTGACCTTTAACGACAAAATATCTTCATCTGGTCATTTAGTCAACCATATATACCAAATATTGCACCTTAGACTTAAATAGTTTCTGAAAAATCCACTGTTTAAGCATTTTCCCATATAAAAGCCGACATAATGTACCAAAGTTGACAGTGTCATAAATTAGGTCAAGGTCAACGCACGATCATTTGTATAAACTATGATGGGCTTGAGTGCCCAAAGCTACATACCAAGTTTCAAGGTCATACACCTTTTGGTTCTGGAGAAGAAGATTTTGAAGGGTTTATACCATATACGGGCATGGCGGCCATCTTGGTCAAGACCCTGAGAACAAACTTTTATTCCCTGATCACACTTAGACTCCATATGAAATTTCGCTTCAATCAGACCAGTGGTTTCAGAGGAGTAGATGTTTTGAAAATCTTGATGACGGACAGACCGACAAAATGACCTTGACCTTTCAGTGACATAATATCTTCATCTGGTCATTTAGTTGACCATATATACCATGTATTGTACCTAAGACTTAAATAGTTTCTGAGAAATCCACTGTATCAGCGTTTTCCCATATAAAAGCCTAACATACCAAAGTTGACCATGTCGTCAATTAATTCAGGGTCAACACATGGTCATCATTTGTATAAACTATGATGGGCCAGCATGCCGGATGCTACATACCAAGTTTCAAGGTCATAGGCCTTTTGGTTCTAGAGAAGAAGATTTTCGAAGGGTTTTTACCATATATGGGCATGGTGGCCATCTTGGTCATGTGACCCAGACCCTGGGTATAAACTTTCGTTACTCCATCCCACTGAGACTCCATATGAAATTTTGCTTCAATCGGCCTAGTGGTTTCAGAGGAGAAGATGTTTGAAAATCTTGACGACGGATGGTCCGACGGAATGACCTTGACCTTTAGTGACATAATATCTTCATCTGGTCTTTTATTCGACCATGTATACCAAGTATTGTACCTAATACTTAAATAAGTTCTGAGAAATCCACTGTTTAAGCATTTTCCCATATAAAAGCCTAACGTACCAAAGTTGACCATGTCATAAATTAGGTCAAGGTCAACGCAAGGTCATGATTTGTATAAAATATGATGGGCCCGCATGCCTGATGCTACATACCAAGTTTCAAGGTCATAGGCCTTTTGGTTCTGGAGAAGAAGTTTTTTTGAAGGGTTTTTACCATATATTCGCATGGCGGCCATCTTGGTCATGTGACCCAGACCCCGGGTATAAAATTTCGTTCCCCTATCCCACTGAGACTCCATATGAAATTTGGCTTAAATCGGCCCAGACGCTTCAGAGGAGAAGATGTTTGAAAATCTTGACGACAGATGGTCTGACGGAATGACCTTGACCTTTAGTGACATAATATCTTCATCTGGTCATTTAGTCGACCATGTATACCAAGTATTGTACCTTAGACTTAAATAGTTTCTGAGAAATCCACTGTTTAAGCGTTTTCCCATATAAAAGCCTAACGTACCAAAGTTGACCATCCTTAAATTAGGTCAAGGTCAATGCAAGGTCATGATTTGTATAAACTAAGATGGGCCCGCATGCTCGATGCTACACACCAAGTTTCAAGGTCATAGGCCTTTTGGTTCTGGAGAAGAAGATTTTTGAAGGGTTTTTACCATATATGGGCATGGCAGCCATCTTGGTCATGTGACCCAGACCCCGGGTATAAACTTTCGTTCCTTCCCCCAACCCAATGAGATTTCATATGAAATTTGGCTTCAATCGGCCTAGTGGTTTCAGAGGAGAAGATGTTTGAAAATCTTGACGACGGATGGTCCGACGGAATGACCTTGACCTTTAGTGACATAATATCTTCATCTGGTCATTTAGTCGACCATGTATACCAAGTATTGTACCTTAGACTTAAATAGTTTCTGAGAAATCCACCGTTTAAGCGTTTTCCCATATAAAAGCCTAACGTACCAAAGTTGACCATGTCATAAATTAGGTCAGGGTCATCACAAGGTCATGATTTATATAAATTATTGGCCCGCATGCCCGATGCTACATACCAAGTTTCAAGGTCATAGGCCTTTTGGTTCTGGAGAAGAAGTTTTTTGAAGGGTTTTTACCATATATGGGCGTGGCGGCCATCTTGGTCATGTGACCTGGACCAAATATATAAACTTGCGTTCCCCCATCCTGGTAAGGCTCCATATGAAATTTGGCTTCAATCCACCAAGTGGTTTCTGAGAAGATGTTTAAAATTGTGGACGACGCCGACGACGACGGACCAAGTCTATACTATAAGCTCACCTTGATAGGTGAGCTAAAAAGGGGGTTTTCAGGTCTGTTTCATATTGAGGCAAAATTCACTAACTCTAGCAATAGCTGCCAGTCTAACTTATGTTGTAGCAAAGTACTTACTGCAGGCCAACAAGGTACTTATATTTGTCAGACATGTACCATGTATATACCATGTATTGTACCTAAGACTTAAATAGTTTCTGAGAAATCCGATGTATCACCGTTTTCCCATATAAAAGCCTAACATACCAAAGTTGACCATGTCGTCAATTAATTCAGGGTCAACACATGGTCATCATTTGTATAAACTATGATGGGCCAGCATGCCCGATGCTACATACCAAGTTTCAAGGTCATAGGCCTTTTGGTTCTAGAGAAGAAGATTTTCGAAGGGTTTTTACCATATATGGGCATGGTGGCCATCTTGGTCATGTGACCCAGACCCCGGGTATAAACTTTCGTTACTCCATCCCACTGAGACTCCATATGAAATTTTGCTTCAATCGGCCTAGTGGTTTCAGAGGAGAAGATGTTTGAAAATCTTGACGACGGATGGTCCGACGGAATGACCTTGACCTTTAGTGACATAATATCTTCATCTGGTCATTTATTCGACCATGTATACCAAGTATTGTACCTAATACTTAAATAAGTTCTGAGAAATCCACTGTTTAAGCATTTTCCCATATAAAAGCCTAACGTACCAAAGTTGACCATGTCATAAATTAGGTCAAGGTCAACGCAAGGTCATGATTTGTATAAAATATGATGGGCCCGCATGCCTGATGCTACATACCAAGTTTCAAGGTCATAGGCCTTTTGGTTCTGGAGAAGAAGTTTTTTTGAAGGGTTTTTACCATATATTCGCATGGCGGCCATCTTGGTCATGTGACCCAGACCCCGGGTATAAAATTTCGTTCCCCTACCACTGAGACTCCATATGAAATTTGGCTTAAATCGGCCCAGTGGCTTCAGAGGAGAAGATGTTTGAAAATCTTGACGACAGATGGTCTGACGGAATGACCTTGACCTTTAGTGACATAATATCTTCATCTGGTCATTTAGTCGACCATGTATACCAAGTATTGTACCTTAGACTTAAATAGTTTCTGAGAAATCCACTGTTTAAGCGTTTTCCCATATAAAAGCCTAACGTACCAAAGTTGACCATCCTTAAATTAGGTCAAGGTCAATGCAAGGTCATGATTTGTATAAACTAAGATGGGCCCGCATGCTCGATGCTACACACCAAGTTTCAAGGTCATAGGCCTTTTGGTTCTGGAGAAGAAGATTTTTGAAGGGTTTTTACCATATATGGGCATGGCAGCCATCTTGGTCATGTGACCCAGACCCCGGGTATAAACTTTCGTTCCTTCCCCCAACCCACTGAGACTTCATATGAAATTTGGCTTCAATCGGCCTAGTGGTTTCAGAGGAGAAGATGTTTGAAAATCTTGACGACGGATGGTCCAACGGAATGACCTTGACCTTTAGTGACATAATATCTTCATCTGGTCATTTAGTTGACCATGTATACCAAGTATTGTACCTTAGACTTAAATAGTTTCTGAGAAATCCACTGTTTAAGCGTTTTCCCATATAAAAGCCTAACGTACCAAAGTTGACCATGCCGTAAATAACGTCAAGGTCAACACAAGGTCATGATTTGTATAAACTTTGATGGGCCAGCATGCCCGATGCTACACGCCAAGTTTCAAGGTCATAGGCCTTTTGGTTCTGGAGAAGAAGATTTTTGAAGGGTTTTTACCATATATGGGCCTGGTGGCCATCTTGGTCATGTGACCCAGACCCCGGGTATAAACTTTCGTTCTCCCATCCCACTGAGACTCCATATGAAATTTGGCTTCAATCGGCCCAGTGGTACTTATATTTGTCAGACAGTAAAGTTGGTATGCACAATTGTTAGCTTGTTAGCTCATAGATTTAGCTGTATGATTGTAAGAGTAATATTGTAAGCTTGTGAATGCTGAACAACTTTAAAATCTGTTTCAGGCTAATGGGCTGGCATGTATGGGACAGTACGCTGGAGATATCAAGAGTGCGGCTGCCGACGACTCCCTGTTTGTTGCAAAGCATGCTTACTAAGAACTAGAACAACATATAGCTGTTACAAAATTCTGTAATGTTTCCGAGATCATTTCTTCCTGTGAATTTTATGTGATTTTAAACAAATTTTTAAATAGATCTGTTGAAAAAAACTGACATTCTCAGAGGCCCAGATAAGAGTACTTGGTGATAATTTGCGATAAATTCAATTTATTTACCATAAAAACATTTGTTGTGACCCTTCTTTAGAACTGTCTGCATGAGACTTTCTTATGAGGGCTTACAACATAGGTTTTAGATTAGAAATAAGAATAATAATTTAAAATTTATCATGAGAAATAAGAAAAATAATCCCCAAATTATCATGAGAAATAAGAATAATTATCTCAAAATTATAATCAAATACTCGCCTTATCTGGGGTTACGATTCTGAAAAGAAAATGGAGGTTTGAAGAAACTCATACAAATAAACTGTGTGAAAAATTAGACATTTAGTGGCAAGGTCACTGTAGTAAATAGAGATTATAATCATCTTACACTGAGTTTTCAAAACTGGTGCCATAGGCCTAAAGTTACAACAGATCCTGACTGTAGCCCAGAGCTCTAGATAAGGGAGTATTTGGTGATACTTCAGAATAATGTTTGTTAATTCTTCATAAAAATGTATGTTTTGTGACCCCTTATCTGAACCGTCTCAACAAGACGATTCAGAGGAGGGGGCACACAACACATGGTTTCAATGAGAAATAAGAAATTTTTTTTCCTCCATTATCATCAAATACTTCCTCTTATCTTGAGCTCTGTTAAGCCCACTGTCTTTTAATGAAAATAGTTTGTTATCAAGTTGATTTTATGTCTAAAATACAAATGCTGGAATGTTTACACTAAATGTGATTATGGTATTCCTATTTTGGCCATCTCATACAGTTGCAGGTGTTGACGGGAATTGTTTGTGATATATTTCCTTCAATTCATTTCTCTAGAAATAATTTGTAGCCTGTCTGACATTTGAATTAAGAGGCCATATCATATGTTTATTTTGAAAAGTGAGAGAAAATCTTTAAATTAATAGCAAACTAGGAAGTATTCCATGCAAAGCAGTTAACCCATTAATGCCTAGCACCCCAAGATTGGGGTATAGGCAAACAGTGCAGACCCAGATCAGATGCCACAAACGTGGCATCTGATCAGGGTCTACACTTTTTGCATACACCAAATGGGTATTTTTCCTCAAAATAAGACAAAAAAACGAAAAATAAACTAAACCTGACACCCCTTAAATGACAAATGGGCTCGTCCAACATATACAGATAGAAGAGTCCACTAGGCATTAATGGGTTAAATAGGTGGTTGTATCTACAGCCGAAAGATGCAGCTGAAATGGCAGTCAGATCTGGATCGGCACTGTTTGCGTAGACCTGTCTCTCCCAATTCTTAGCATTTTTAGGATAGTTCCCTTGTAGCAAGAAAACAAATTTTAATTCTAAAATCATGGTTTCAGTGTGCAGCATTTTATCTTGACTTAGCCTGTCAGTAATCAATAGCAAATCCAGATACAAAGGAGTTCTTACGAAAAATGTTTTACTCTTAAATTTTCAAACTGAATATAAACATAACATTTTGCACGCAACATTCTAGGTTTGCATTTGTTATTTATTAGTGGCATGCCTTTTAAATGCTGTCTTAGAAAGCTAGACCTACCAGATATTTATTCTAGTAATCTTCTTCGCTGAGAATATGCATAATTTCATTGAATATTGTATTTATTCGTTTATAAGACAGAGATTTATTCTTTCGAAAACAATCACAAATATCTAGATCCATCTTATAAGATGGATCTAGATTTTTGGGATGGTTTTGGAATGGAAAATCTAAGTTATAGCAGAATTTCATACGACTGATTTGGATTTTTGGGGTGATTCTGGAGAGAAAAAAAAACAACAGTTTTATAGATGAATAAATACGGTACACCTTTTTTCCTTGTATTTAAGCTGTCTTAGACTTTAAACTGAGAAATCTTTGCAATGCCATGTTGTAATTTTCACAGTTATATGTGCAAAGGTTTGAATGTTTAATTTTTGCAACACTTCAAATTAAGTTTCATGAAAATATAACAATTGCAAATATTTCTCAATTTGTTGTAACCATGCTTGGTAAGCCTGTAATTCTATCCCCACCTGGAAATGATAAATTTATGCATAAGCCATTTGTTATCCAAAATATAACAATGCTATGCATCTTATATGTATGTGAAGCCTATTTAAATTATGCACAATTTTTTATTTGAAGTTAGAGAAATGTTGAACTTATCACAAAAGCCCTAAAGGTGGCCAAACAGAAATTTTGGGGATAACTGTACTCAAAATTTTCTTTTGGGGAGGGAAATTGTTGCTTTTATGCTTGGAAATTTTGTTTTACGCAACAAGCCAGTGGAGCCATAAAATGCAATTTGCGACCATAAAACTGACGATTTACATCACCAAATGACAAGTTTTAATACAATTATCCCCATTATAATGCACTTTTCAATTTTCACCTTTAAAAGTGTGGTATTTTGGACCCATAGCAAACTCTTTCAAAGACGTAAACCCAGATGTCAACCAATGAGAAGTAACGTTACGTAATGACGTTGGATTTCCGACAGTATATCGCAGGATATACTGTAGCAAATTTTTGACGTTATCCAATCAGACATTGCGTTATATTTGTAAGTGCATTAGAATTCACATTCATAATGAGTCGAATAGAATTGTTATATTTAGGCTATTTTTTTTCCAGTGGGAATGGAATTGCACATTACCAGTTGTATTACGGTACATAATTCATCCTCTCAGAACTCTTTTAGTGTTGTTATTTTTTTGTAGTCTCATCTTGCATTTATAGCAGACTTTTACCCTTTTTGCTGCCTATGCTTTACCATGTTGTCCTATGTGATAGTGATACAAATGAAATAATACTGGTGATCTTATATTATCTCTTACTGTCCTATAAAAGATATAGAGGATCTTACATGAGTGCTTCTGTATTATCAAATTTATTAAACGAGTTGGGGAAAAAGATAAGATGCAAGGCTATGCCGAGCATCTTATCGATTTTCCCCATCGTTTTTAATAAATTCGATAAAACAGGATTTATTAAACGAGTTGGGGAAAAAGATAAGATGCAAGGCTATACCGAGGATCTTATTGATTTTTCCCCTACATGTTTAATAAATTCAGTAATACAGGAGCACGAATGCAAGATTCTATTTATCATATGACAAAATTGCATTTTATTAGCAAATTTTGCACTAAAATGTCAAGATTTCGTCATTAGAAAATGCAACGTTTTATGGACGTCAAAGCATAACATTACAATGAAAATTGCACATTTTATACACTAGTTGATTATCGTTTTAAATGCACGGCTTTATCACACTCTCAGATGCGACATCATATGATGAAAGAAGTATCCACATTGTCACACTTTAAAGGTTTTCATCACATATGAGCATGATGGTCCTCTTTGTCATGTTACCACAACTTCAAATAAACATTTCCTGACCCTTGGAGGCTCCAAATAAATTTACTTCAGTCAGCTCAGTGGATTTGATGGAGAAGCTGTTTAAAGTGGTTGAAATATGAGTGACCGCAGTCGAAGGTCAAAGAAAAAGCTTGATTTCTGGTACTCCGAAATATTCATGTTCTCATTTGGTTAACTGTACCAGTCTTCAGCCATTTTCAGGAAATCTGATAAAGCATTTCCTTAGACATGACCCCAAAAAGTAATGTCTGCTTCTATGGTTTTGGAAACTGCTTTGTATACTTTCAGGACCAATTAAATTTCTATTTTATCCATCATTAACATAAGTAAGTATTAACACCATGAAACATGTTAAAATATTGGTTTCAAAATTTTACCGACAACATTGCTGTAATGGATGGGGTAATAAAAGTAGGGTTTAAGGAACTCTCTCTCAGATTCCAGCCACAATTTTTATCTTTTTGTACCCCGCCACACATTAGTGGCGGGGTAATGTTTTCACGTTGGCCGTCCGTGTGTCTGTCCATCCTTCCGTCCGTCCGTCCGCACTTCGTTTCCGTTCGATAACTTAAGTCTTTATCAACGTATTTCCTTCAAATTTTGCATATGCATTTGTATCAAGAATGTCTCACTTGGGATTGTTAATGGGCAAATTTCGTTAATTTCTGACAGAGTTATGGCACTTGTCAATGTACAAAAAATGGTTTTTGGCCTCTAGTTCCTTTACTACTTGGAGTATCATGATGAAACCTCACAAACATGATTGAAGTAACAAAAGCTTTTTATGAGCACAGAAATTTTATCATCGGGGTTTATCTGCCCCTGCCCTGAGACTATATACACGTATAAAATCATGAAAAATTCCATAAAAAATTCGAGTTGGAAGCATTTATTCTGAAACTTTCAGCAATTGATCAGAGTGATGAAAGCCTCCAGTGATGCTCAAATTTACCCCATGGGAGTTATTTCCCCCTGCCCCCGGGCTATATACATGCATAAATCTGGAAAAATCGGTGTGTGAAAATTTTGCAGTGGCGGGGTATCACGCAGTCGTTTGCGATGCTTTTATTTATTGTTATCACTACCATGCTCCAAGGTGAGTTAAAACAAAATTTGTCAAAATCATGACCGGTTACCAAGATATTGATTTAATTCAAATAGATAATTTCATAAGACCAGATTTTGGCCTCTTATTTTTTTTTCGTTCATGTTAGAAATTCTGTTTGTCTAAAATTATGTGTTTTTTTTTTATTTGAGCTGTTATTGGTGGTTATTCAGTTCAAAAGATGTCATAGTTAATAAAGAGTTCCCGGGGGAAAAGCTATTTGCGTAATAGGTTTGATTCCAGCCTGTTTGAACAACCAGAATGTCCGTCTTAGGTGTTTGGTCTATGAATTCCTGGATTTGCTGGTAGAAGCTATAGACTTCGTTGTCATCATGTCCAGATGTTGGTGCATAAACCTGTATGATGGTGTACTCTCAAGCGGATTAAGATAAGTCTGCTGAAGACTGGTTGGCAACCCAAGACAGCATTCATAGAAGTAATCTGTTTACACATATTTATGGAAAATAGCCAAAAGTTAATAAGTACGTGTACATCTCAAGTATCAGAAGCAGTCATGTTCGTACATCAAAATTAATAGCCTTCAAGATATTAGGCAAAATCACTGGACCATGAAATAAAGGTCAATGTGAGATAATTTAAGTTTGAGAATAAACTTTGGGCCATACTGAGTCATTATCCCAAGAATCATTAGCTTACATCAAGTAGTCTTTAGGCTATACGGCAAAAATCACTGGACCAGGGAAAATAGGTCAATCTGTCCTACTGTTAGTTTGAGGTCAAACTTTGGGTCATACTGAGTCATCCCAAGCTATCATGTATAAACATGAACCAGTCTTTAAGATATTAGGTAAAATCACTGGACCAGGAAATATAGGTCACTGTGACCTACTGTTAGTTTGATGTCAAACATCTGGTCATACTGAGTTATCAGAAAAATCATGTTTGTGCATCAAATAGTCTAGTTAAAAGGTAAAATCACTGGACCATGAAATTGATGTCACTGACCTACCTTTAGTTTGAGGTCAAACACCCAGTCATTCTGAGTTATCGCAAGCAATCATATTCATACATGTAGGAAGTCTTCAAGATATAAAGCAAAATCACTGGACTATGAAATAAAAATGTGACCTGCTGTAAGTTTGAGGTCAAACTTGGGTCATACTGAGTCATTATACCAAGAATCATAAGCGTACACCAAAAAGTCCTATGGCTATAAGGCAAATTTACTGGATCATGAAAAATAGGTCAATGTGTCCTACTGTTAGGTTGAGGTCAAACTTTCGGTCATACTGAGTCATTATCCTAAGCTATCATGTATAAACATTAATTAGTCTTCAAGATATTGGATTCAATCAATGAAACAGTCTTCAAGATATTGGGTAAAATCAATGGACCAGGAAATATAGGTCACTGTGACCTACTGTTAGTTTTAGGTCAAACATCTTGTCATACTGAGTTATTATCAGAAGCAATCATATTCGTGCATCAAATAGTCTGCAAGTTTAAAGGAAAAATCACTAGACCATGAAATAAAGGTCACTGTGACCTACTGTAAGTTTGAGGTCAAACATCTGGTCATACTGTGTTATTATCAGAAAAATCAAGTTTGTGCATCAAATAGTCTTCAAGTTATAAGACAAAATCACTGGACCATGAAATATAGGTCACTGTGACGTACTGTAAATTTGAGGTCAAACATCCGGTAATACTGAGTCATTATCCCAAGCAATCATGTTCGTGCATCAAATACACTTCAAGATATAAGGAAAAACCACTGGACCATGAAATATAGTTCAATGTGTCCTACTGTTAGTTTGAGGTCAAACTAGCCATGACGGTAACTAAGAAACTGGGCTAAACGCAGCAGTGAGTATTTTTTCTATGTTTGATCAACCGTGCAAAATATAGATCATGGCACAATATGCATCACTGCTTTCAGTTGATTTTCCCGAGATGTGTCTATGGAGCAAGTTTGTAGACTCTAGCCCTAGCGGTTAGTTAGTAACTTAGCTAAACGTAACAGGTGAATATTTTTTTCTTTGTATCAACCATGAAATTAAGCCTATGGTCCGATATGAATCGCTGCTTTCAGTAGAATTCACACGTATCTATGGAGCAAGTTTGAATACTCTAGCCCTAGCCACTGTGTCCATTCGTGTACGCCTATAAATGCGAGTTGGAGCAGTGTACGCCGAGTTAGAAGAAAACACGTCTCGGAAATGTCATCATGGCTTTAAAGTAAGTTTATTTATCAGGGCTTTTCGTCATCTAAATGTAATAAACTAGCATGAGTGTATCTGTAACTGAATAAGCTTTCAGACTGATATAGTTTCACGTGAATGCAACGTTCGATTTACAGAATATTTAACCAAATCTGTACATTCTTTCAAGTGAGACTGCCTTTACTGAAAAAAAAACAGTATTTCTTTACAAATACATGTATCTTTTGATTGATAGGCTCCTTATTAGCTAGGCAGATATATATTGAAACTATTGTAATAGATGAATCGGTCAAATCATGTCTGCTTTGAATATAGAAATCATTTGTAGGCAGGCTGTAATGGTTTGAAGTGCACGCTGAGTTGCAAATACATAATTAACGAAAAAACGGCGAGTTGGAGAACCCATGTACGCCGAGTTTAAGCTTTTTTGTCAAAAATGGTGTACGCCTAGTTGGAATTGAGTACTGCTCTTTGTGATTAAAAAAAAAAAAAAGGCATTATATTTAGTTGCAGCTGTTTAGCTGAGCGTTTATTGACATTGCTTCGTACTGATAGTGTCTAAAATACCAAAGTCAGTCAGTTGTTGTTGGAAGTCCGATTGCTTGTATGAAAAATCATTCTATTAGTAAATTCAAAAGAATGATTGAGAATATTGTAATTAATTAAGCATCCACATTTTGTTTGTCCTCCAGATATGATGAGTTTGCTTGCCAATGTTATTACTGTTCATTCAGTACATTTTCTTTGCAAGAGCTATTAGATCACCGTTGCTTATACCATTCGACGGGTGAACTTTCAGTTCGAAGATTCACTTTATCTGTTGACAGTGGGAAAAGTAAATTCCAGTCTTGACATTTTAAACTCATTCCAAAAGAGTACAAAAGCAAATATATGTTCTGACTTCCTCATTAAAAAACTTCCAAAATGGGGCTCTTCTCTTAAAGGAAGGCATTTGCTGCTTGGGCAGCAATTCTTCTCTAATAGGATTTAGAAGGACGGAAAGAATGAAAATGACAGATTTGCTTCCCCTGAAAGTGTATTCATTCACCCAAGCAAAGTATCATTTTCTAAAGAAAATGAAAGTTACTGATATGGTAAGGAAAAGGACTATGATTTATTGACTCTTTTGTAAGACTCTTTTCTGAGGGAAATAGCTTTGAACTCTGTCTCAGTCGCTCTTTATTGGCAACTGCGTTAGTCTGTACGCTTCTCTAAATCAGATGGGTAGATACGCAATAGTTCTACGTTTACTTTGCTTTACTCCAGGTCGGGCAACTCTGATCCCTCAATTCTTCAAAAGCAACCCTAGAAAAAATCTAGTTGCCTTTTTCTGTTATTTTCGTGTCCGTCCCAATTTTCGTCTCTCCGCACATTTTCGTAGAATGTAATTGTCCCTACGTCTGCACAGGAGATCTATTCTGTTCTATCCCATAACCTTGCTAGGTCGTTGGGGTCACCACAGATGGCTTCGAAACAATCCCCTTCCACCTTGTTCTGTTTTCAGCTGCCCTAGTTGCTCTGGCAAAATCCATCTCTGTCCACTCTTTAATATTGTCTTCCCACCTCTTCTTTCGTCTACCTCTTCTTCTTTTTCCCTTCACTGTGCCCTGTAAAATCATCTTTGCCAAGCCAGAAGACATTGAGACGTGGCCAAACCACCTTAGTTTCCGTTTCTTGACCTCGTCAGGAGTTCACCATAGTCTCCAATGGCTGCATGGATCTTTCTGCGAACCTCCTCATTAGTTATATGGTCCTTGTACGAAATGTTCAGTAACCTTCGGTAGCATCTCATCTCAAAGGCCTGCGTTCTTTTCTCTAACTCTGCTGTAAAGGTCCACGATTCACAGGTATGCAGAAATATGGAAATGACAAAGGAGCGCAAAAGTGTCACCTTTGATCCAAAAGATATGTTGTTATCTCTCCAACTTGGTTTCAGCTTTGTAAGAGCTGAAGTGGCTTGTGCAATCCTTGAGAGAACCTCCTGTATTGGGCCATCATCTGAGACAACTGCTCCAAGGTATTTGAAGCTTGTTACAGTACCCAGCTTCTGTCCTTTTATCTTGATCTCCCTCTGGATGCCAACTGCACTGTTTGTCATCAGTTTGGTGTTCTCAGCACCACTCCATCTTATACCTTGTGCACGTTTGGTCGAGACTTTCAACTAGGGCTTCTAGTTCCTGCTCTTCCTCAGCTAGAGCATCTATGTCATCGGCAAACCGCAGATTGGTAACATTTAGCCACACACCCCCATATGCTAACCTTTCCGTCATGTTCTTCCAGCGCATCAGACATGATCCGTTCGAGAAAAATGTTGAAGAGGGTGGGTGACAGAAGACATCCTTGTCTTACTCTAACTGTTTTTTCATAACCATTCTCCTGTGGATTGCACTTGTAGCCTTGCCGTATGGCTGCAAGGGCAGAGGAATAAATTTGTTAAATAGGAGACGGTCTCGCAGATAAAATTATGTTGCAGGCATGTGGAGGGCTGTTATCAGATTATCCACTATACAAGGCGCTACACAGGGTGTGGCGGTCGGGGTGCTAAGGTGTTGGATACCGATATTTTTATTGAGATGTGTCGAAAGGGACTGCAACTTATAACATACTTATCAGCCTGTGCGTGTGGTTAAGGGTATAAAGCTTATAACTATGGGCAGACTGCTTTTGCACTATGTGATAAGCAGCCTTTTTTCTCGCAGCTTAGTCAGCGTTAATGGTTGGCACTTGCTTGTTTTAGCTAGGATGCTTCGAAATTTTCTCCAGGAACAGTTTATTTTTTATTTATTTTGTTTTCGTATTATGACTGTACTTAAACGCAAAATGTGGCGTCATAATTAACTCTATCAGTGGAAGAGCGTCCAGATGCACTTCCTTTAAACAAATACAAAATCTGTTATTTTTGCCAGGTAAGATAAGGCTCATAAATACAGAGCATGATACATGTTTGGTCATTAGTCTTTGAACTTGACATTTATATACTCTAACTCGCGGTACACCCTTATGTCAACAATGATTAAACTCGGCGTGCACAGGTGCTGCAACTCGGCGTGTACTTTGTTAACACCCCTGGTGCAAACAAATACAAACAGCTCTCTCAGTTTTCGATCAGCAGTTTGTGACTTCGCTCTGGTGATCACAATTGGATCATTTCTTATTCCGTTTTATGATTTTGGTAAATGAAGACAGTGTTTGCGTATATTGAGTACAATTTAAGACCAGTAGCAAATATTTTGACATGTTTTGCAAGCATTTCCGATGTTTCTTGTGTTATTACAAGAGGTGGTGCTTTGAAAATTTACCTGCGGTTGTAGATGATGTCTAAGACGAACACTGCGAAGAAGAGAGGGACATAAGCCTAAGTTAGCTGTTAAAACACATGGCAAACACTTACCTCTTGTCTGCGCGCATTCTCTGAATGTGTTCTAACTCGGCGTACACTGCTCCAACTCGCATTTATAGGCGTACACGAATGGACACAGTGCTAGCGGTTCCTTCGAAACTGAGCTAAACGAATCGGGTGAATAATTTCTTTCAGTTCAATCAACCGTGAAATGGAGCAAGTTTGAAGACTGTAACCCTTGCGGTTTCTTAGAAACTGAGCTTAACGCAAGAGGTGAATCTTTTTTTCTATGTATCAACCATGAAATTTAGCTCTTGGCCCGAAATGCATCGCTGCTTTCAGCAGAACTGCCCCAGACATATATGGAGCAAGCTTGAAGACTCTAGCCCTTGCGGTACTTAGAAAATGAGCTTAACGCAACAGTTTTTTCTATGTTCATTCAACCGTGAAATACAGGTACATGTAATGGCCTGATATGCGTAGCTGCTTTCAGTAGATCTTTCACAGACGTATCTATGGCTCAAGTTTGAAAACTGTAGCCCTTGCGGTTATTTAGAAACTGAGGTAAACGCAACAGGTGAATCTTTATTCTATTTATCAACCATGAAATTAAGTCCATGGCCCGAAATGCATCGCTGCTTTCAGTAGTTCTATCCCAGACGTATCTATGGAGCATGTTTGAAGACTCAAGCCTTTGCGGTTACTAATATTTTACACACCGAAGGCTATTGCATAAGCCCGTCTCTGATTCGTAAAGTCGCGCTAGAAATCAACTTTCCTTAAAGTTGGAAAAGTGCCAGTGAAGAACAAAGGCAATCATTCAGAAAATAAGTTAGCCAGATTTACCATTCTCGTTCCTGATACATCGCCTCGACAATATACACATTACCATTAATATAGGGATCAAATATGTTTTCTTCATGCATTAAGGGACGAGTCATTTATTATCACGTGTGTGTGTGTGTGTGTGGGGGGGGGGGGGGATGGACCGGTTATACATTCTCATATGAGTCAGAAAAAAAAATTATGACCCCATTAACCCCCCCCCCCCCCCCCCCCCCACACACACACACACGTGATAATAAATGACTCGTCCCTTAATGCATGAAGAAAACATATTTGATCCCTATATTAATGGTAATGTGTATATTGTCGAGGCGATGTATCAGGAACGAGAATGGTAAATCTGGCTAACTTATTTTCTCACCAAAAATGATAGCAAGTATCCTACTCCCCATTCTCCCTAAAAATCATTAACTGTCGGATGGCAGATGAGTAGGTTCGGGGTATTATTATAAATGAAAACTATGAAAACTATTGCCTTTCAAAGTGCTTTTTGTTTTGATAAATTGGCAATTACACGGCGAGTAATTTGGGCCGAGTTGCTGGAGCGACAATATTTTTTACTAATTTTACGGCATTCATTTGGATCTATCGGTTTCAAAACTCAATTATTCGCCATTAAAGGATTTTTTTAGAAAACACTCACGTGTTGCTCTGGGGAAGTACAGGAATTTATTTTCTGTTTTTATTTTACGAGCATGCGAGTCGAGCGGCATTGTAGGTCGCTGAGATAATGTAGCCTACGTAACAAAAAGTCAATTTCTATAATGGAAACATGAAAAAAGTAAACAAAGTTTATTCAAAAGGACAATAAAAACATCAACAACAACAAAAAAAACAACAGCTTGACCAATAAATTATACTTTCGATGAAGATTATTTTTCATGTCCAATACAAATGCCAGCGTCTCATTTCTCCCAAGAAACAACTCCGACCGGAACTTACGTTACACAAAATTTTCGAAGCCTTAGTGGTTTGAGAGAGAATAGAATAGAACAGAAATACACGATATGAATTTTTGCATATTGAAGGTTATGGTGATTGAAACATGCAGCCGTGCTATGGCGCTCACCTTTTTGCTTCTCATCTTGACAAATCTTTGTCAAGTGTCGCCCATGGTACCGTAATGCCTCTAAATATTTGGATGTCCAGCAGGCACATGCCGTTGAATGACGTCGCATCGACGTCAGTACGACGTCATTTTGAGGTCGTGTGTCTGCTGGATGGTGATTGAGAGTGATTAATAGGTCATACGGAGATGGGACTTTGGTTTAACGTAGCTGTATACGGAATAACTCTGTTTTTATTTGTTAAAACAAAAGAGAGTTATTGTTCGTGGTGAAATCGTTCAACTGTACAGTATATACAGTTATGACATACACCAACAATGTCTCCCGTAAAAATCCTAAGTTTTCGGGCAGATAGATCTATACAAACAGTGGAAACTGAGACCAGACTGTTCTTTAGGAACCTGAATGATCAAGGTGTTCACAGTTTCCATTCCATCTGCGCATTTTTGTAGGCATTACTCTATGGTAGAACAGGAGTTATAAGAAAAATAAATAATAGGGCAAGGACCGGCTGTGCTTGCAGCAGGTGCAGAATTTTTGGACAGTCTTTTCCGCTTGATGTTTTTGAACTTAAACATTGTTTTGCTAGGAAACGAAACGGTTGAAATGTTGTTTTCTTTTTTTTTGTTTTATTCTGTAACATACAATATAAGTTTTACTAAAATAATATGCATAAGCTTGCCCCATCGGTTAGATATATTTTCATGACTTTTTTCATGAAATTCAATTTTCTTGCATTTAAAAAAAAATAAAAAAATGCGAAAATATACTTATTGTAAAGATAACTTCATTTTTTACCAGTTTGTTTCAGATATCCTATATTATAGATTACATAATTTGCAGAAAAGAAAGAGCATTCATGTACTAGAGATATGAATTTAAAGGGAGAATGTGTAAAAAGTATGTAGAAATATAAAATGTTGTTTTTTAAGAAAACAAATCGGTGTTTTTTTCCCTATCCAAACGTATTATAGCTCTTTGGGTTATTTCGCTGGTATAATGGTTTAAACGCCCAACCAACAGTTCTGTTCAGTATCCAACTACCTTAAGGTCTCACCCGAAAGACCGGAGAAGCAGGGGATCGAACCTGCGACTCCTTGATTGGTAGTCCAGCGCCTCGCATTCACTAGACTGCCGTCTCTCTCTCTCTCTCTTTCTCTCTCTCTCTCTCTCTCTCTCTCTCTCTCTCTCTGATGGCTCGCTATGCACTGAAATATGTTTTCTGAAGAGACTCCCCTAACCGGCCGGCAGTTAACCTTAAGCCACGGTGGTTAATCCCTAAGAATGATTAATAAAAAAATTCTGTCTGCTGAACTACAGGGAGGTGAGGAATTTATGATAAAATTGTTGTTTTAATTTTCATATATAACAAGCACCCATAGTGAAGCCTGGAACGAACCCATGACAAGCACTGTATGGGGTGCTTAGTCTGAAAGTATTAAAATGACACATATGTTGTCCTGACTGACAGTTTAGGGTGAACATGAGTTCACCTTTAGGGGAGGCAACTCTACCAGTTTCTTTTTGCCCTCAACTCCTAATGGCAGTCAACTTTTAAAGGAAAGAATTTGCTCCTTTGGAGCAAATTCTATCCTTTAAGAGTAGACCCCAGTTTGGAAGGACGTCGTGGTACAAAGAAGTAAATAGGAAGTATCAAAAGTTGTTCCCCTTTGTAAAAATGGCGGAAAACATGGGTATATGCCTATACACCTTAATTCACTCAGATAATTAAGTTCACACTTATTCTTAGCATGCATGAATATGTATGAATATATATATTCATATTTCAGCCCCGAATTTCGAAGGGAGACTTTGAAAAGTAGAGTAAGCCGTTTATTGTTTAGAAACTTTGTTAATTCGTGCGGAATTCTCTTTTGGTAAGTTATACGACCGACAAAATTAGAAAACGAGTACTGGTTAGAAAAGTAATTTGTAGTTATATTTTAAAATAAATAGGTGTTTTTTTCTACAACTGTTAGGATTATTTTATTTACTTATTTACTTGTTTTTTATTTTCGTTTAATTTTCTTTTTTTATATATTTATTTGTTTAATATTTATTAATTTATTATGTTTTTACTTTTATGGAAAGTGTAAAGTTAACATTTTTTACCGATAAACTTGTTCATCCTTATTATTTGGGTGAGTCTGTTTCTTGATTAAGGGGTTGCATGTGACTTTTTCACTTGCAGTGTTACAATGTATGTATGTATTGAAAAGTTTGAAATGAAATATGTTTAAACCAGTATTTCTACCTATATTGTATTATGCAAAGAAATTCCTGGAAATAAACAGTGTAGAACCTGTTCAGATACCGCACTGTTATTGAGCCACACTTTTATTGTATTTTGCACAGAAATTCCCGAAAATAAATAGTGTAGAACCTGTTCAGATGCCGCATTGTGCGGCACCTGAACTGGGTCTGCACCGCTTGCATATGCCCCGCCCCCCAAACGGAAAAAGACTGCCAGCCTAAAGGTCCCTACAACTCGACTGATGCCTCGTGTAAAACAACTCTCTCGGGACCCGGTAAATGTTATGGTAGTAAAGGAAAAATAAATAAATAAACACAAAAAGATTCCTATACCCGAACTTTTGACACTAAAGCAATATATCCAAGTATCGATTCGTAAACTGTTCTCGGAGGAAAGTCGCGGGACCATCATCCTTTTGTTTTATTCTTGCAGATCAGTAAAACTGCCAACTGTTTGCCATGGAAAGAACATTTTTAGCAGCAGAAAACATTACAACGGAGATCATCAGAACTTTTACTGAGAACAGTACACGTTTGGTAGCCCGGAATACATCTTCATCTGACACGACCTTGCCACCACTGTGGTTTCCATACGTAACTTTTGCTGTGTCATGCTTACTTATTCCTTTGGGTCTCTTGGGGAACATCACTACGTTGGTTGTCCTGAAGAAATCAAGAACTTTATCAATAGCTCCGAGACTAACTTTGATGGCCCTGGCAGTATCAGACGCGGCGTCGCTTGTCACCTGGACCCTCAACCGGCAAAGTTTTCTACAACTATTCAGTGTGAACATCATAGCTGCTACAATTACAGGGTGTAGACTTTTTTTGGCCGTTTTTCGGATGGCTTCGACTTGCTCGTCATTATTCGTGGTTCTGATATGTATTGAACGCTTTACTATTGTTTGGTGTGCTTTGAAATCAGAGATTTTACTGACAAAAACAGCAGCAGTAGCTTCAATCAGTACTGTCATAGGGGCTGCAATCATTTTAGCTGTGCCTGCTTCTATATATGCTAGTATAGAAAACAGAGTTTGTGCACCATACCAGAAGTTCAAAACTCCTCTGCAACAGATCTTTGATTACACTAGCATCGCAGCGTATAGCATAATACCGGCACTTGTGCTTTTATGCCTTACACCACTTATCATTATCAAGCTGTATAAGCAGCAGTCGATCAGGCGACGTCTGTCAAAACAGAGCAAAAACAAAATACCTCGGCACACAATCATGCTTGTCGGCGTCGTTATATCATACATATGCCTCATTGTCGTAGGAGCTGCTTTAGTTTCAGGGACTCCTGCTCAGTGGCTTTAAGATGTTTTCGAACGAATTTTGATTTTCAGAACAGTCGTGGCCACTCTGACCCAGATCAATTATTCAACGAATTTCGTTCTTTACAGCGCATTTAGTGCAGACTTCCGACGACAGCTTCGCCTGCTGTTACACTGTAAAAATCCCGTAGATCTCACAGTGAAAGACCAGGCTGAAAGTATGGGATAGTACCGACATATTATAGATTTAACATCAAAAATGAAAAAGACTGCATCGTATAAATAATTGTTTAATTCCGCGTTTAAGTTGTAGTTATAATGAACCACGACCCAACAAAATCAACAATGTGGCATGTGCGCCCAGCTAAGACTCAGACCAGCCTGGGCATCCACCCAGTCTGATCAGAGTCTTCGCTGGGCACCTAAAGGGTAGTTGAGGATCTAAGCTACCTCCATGCGGACAGCAAATACTCTGACCAGAATGGACAGCTGCCTAGGCTGATCTGAGTCTTCGCTCGGTTCATATGCCACTTTGTATGTTTTGTCGTGTCGCGGCTCATAAGTTATTTCTGATCGAGTGGCGGAGCTACGAGATCAGAAATCAACGTACCGAGTGACTGACGTACTGTAACTGACTTAGAGCATGATGTCCGCTGTGATTGGTTAAGAGCAAATTAAGAGACAGGGGCCGTATTCATAAAACGACTTAAGTGGTTGCTATGCTGTTGCTAAGGCTAAATTTCTTTGAAGGAGATTCCCTACAACTATGAAATTTGGCCTGGAGGAATAGTCTTACAAAGACTGTTCCTCCAGACCAAATTTCATAGTTGTAGGGAATCTCCTTTATAGATATTTAGCCTTAGCAACCGCATAGCAACGACTTCAGTGGCTTTATGAATACGGCCCGAGATGCATACCATCACTTTGTCAAATGCTGAAAAGATCAAAAATGTCATATAAGGTCAAATGTTACTTTCAGTCTCTTTTTTGTCATCATAGAATTAGAAGGTCAACAAAGAGGATTATTTAAAATACAAGGCACACTGAAACGAAATAGAAACTATCATATGAGTTGCTGAGTCTAAACATTCTGTTTGCTGTTGATTCAACTTTAATTATGAATCTATCTTTAACCCTGTACATTGGAATATAAGGATATTTTTCAACACGGGTCTTGATATGGTACATGCCAGACTATTTTTAAAGAACATCTATTTATTTGCACAATGCCAGTCCGATGATTGAATTGCTCTGAACTTTTTATCATAGCTAGTGAGGAGCAGATCTTTTTACATTTGTATGCAAAGCATGCTTTCTAACCCCACCAAAACTGAAACTGTTGCATCCCCGTTTGATTTTGCTAAGCATTATTAAGCAAGCAGCTCAGTTGGTTAAGCGCTGGCCTGATGATCTAGCGGTCCCGGGATTTGATTCCCGCAAACAAGGTTCCATTGTACACAACTTTTCATTATCACTTTCCCATTTTCCTGATATGATTGAAATACTGTAGAAAAGGACGTGAAATCGCAAATCATCCATCATTATTTATTTTTCCGTGCAGTTTTCAGCTGAAGTGAACAGATTCTAACGTGATAGCTTATTCTACTTTTACAAATGATTTACATGAAAAGTAAAACTCTCCAGAAAAATGGTCATAATTGCAGACTTAGTCACTTTGAATGCTGATCTTTACAGAGTAGATATTATAGCTAATCTAAACTGCAGATGCGGCCCTTTCACTGCAAGTGCACAGCATTAGTTTTGGGAATGTCTTTTATACATAATATAAAGTATTCGATTATTCGTGATTAATCGATTATTCGGTAATATTTACATTCTTGGTGTATTTACTGAAAAGCTCTATAGTAAACCACTGGAACAAAATGTAGTTTACATTCCAATAATTACATTGAGACACGCGACGTCAATGACGTCAAAATAAACAATGGCTCTCTACAACCTGATTGGACGTCAGCAACGTCATGACGTCATTCATGCCGTTCTGCTGTTAGCACAAAAAACTGCGTATACATATTTTACTGCTTCAATTTTGGCGCTTATATAAGATTTTTCATTAAAGATTTGATTGAAATGAATGTAAATATAAGCAATGAACTTAATTTTTCTGATGTTTATCGAAGTGTAAACTACATTGGGTCACTAGCAAAGTTTACATGAATCCCTTCGGGGTTCATTCACTTTGCACGTGACCCAATGTAGTTTACACTTCGATAAACCTCAGAAAAATGAAATTCATTCCTTAAATATTTACATTCTTGGCGTATTTACTGAAAAGCCCTATAGTGAACCATTGGAACGTAATGTAGTTTACATTCCAATAATTACATTGAGACACGCGACGTCAATGACGTCAAAACAAACAATGACTCTCTACGACCTGATTGGACGTCAGCAACGTCATGACGTCATGCATGCCGTTCTGCTGTTAGCACAAAAACTGCGTGTACATGTTTTACTGCTTCAATTTTAGCGCTTATATAAGATTTTTCATTAAAGATTTGATTGAAACGAATGTAAATATAAGCAATTAACTAAATTTTTCTGATGTTTATCGAAGTGTAAACTACATTGGGTCACTCGGGGTTCATTTACTTTGCACGTGGCCCAATGTAGTTACACTTCGACAAACCTCAGAAAAATGAAATTCGTTCCTTTGATAAATGGAAACCAGTTTTTTTAACACTGACATTAATTGCTTAATCTTATTCGAAGTGTTTAAGTTCTATATTCAGTCTGTAGCAAAACTATATATTCATTTACGAGGGGATATCAACGTTTTGAGCCCCACCCATTTTTCCTTTTGGATAGTACAATGCACCGCACCTGTTGTACATAAATGTCTTAGCTACTGATTCCATGTATCTGGCTGCAGGGAAATGGCAAAATTGGCAAAACTGAATATAAAGCAGTGATTATTTTTTATTCCAGGCCCCTAGGTTATAAAACTTGAGTACATTCTCAAACTCAAAATAAAGCACACTGATTGGCTGCTTCCGAGCACATGCTCGGAAGCAGCCAATCAGTGTGCTTTATTTTGAGTATGAGATTATTCTCAAGTTTTATAACCTCGAACCCAGGAGGGTCAGTCTGCAAAACAGGCTGAAGGGCGATTGACTTCCTTTAATGGAGAGTCTTTGAATTCTCCACTTTCTGCAACTATCTAACGCTGGGTGAAGGAATTCCAGCGTGGCATAGAGTTAAAAGAATGAACCCCGGTCAGGGCGGCCATCTACCAGTATCGTCCAGGAACACATTGCCACTGTGCATAAACTAGTAATGGAAAACTGCTGTATCATTCTTTAAGAGTTAGAAGAAGCAACAGACCTTTTACAAACCTTTTAAATGGATCCATTCACGGCATACTTCCTGACAAACTTCAAACTCTTTAAGATTTTAATTTTACCTCACTGCAGCTGGTGTTGTGCCGTGTGGTGGCCGTAAAACGTCTCCCCGTACATCATCCATAGTGCAGATTATATTTTATTTTCGTCTTTTGAGATCAGAGAATATATTCTGAGAAATCTGAAATTTTAGATTGGTTTATACTCATATTCTAAACCATCGTTTTATATATTATTTGGACCCTTTTTGATACTAATCAGTCTTTGAAGCGACTGTCCAATTAAGATTAAGAAATTACATTTCGCTTTTCTCTGGTTTCGTCACTAGATATTGTCAGGGTCACTGAAGAGGCTTAATTAGCCGAAGCTACGTAGCGTAGTCTGTCCCATGTTCCTCCTTGTGAATGTAGTCTCTGCTCTTGAAGGAATCTTTAGGATTTTAATTCCACATCTCCAAGGTATGTGCAAGACGGGTCCCGAGAATGCTTCGAGGGTCAACATCAGTGGCTTTCGACAGTGTAACTCGGTATGTAACAACGCCAAGCCAGATGATTTTTATTTTAGGAACCTGGCTTTGATTTCATTTTGTGCAGACTGAAAACACGCTACATCAGATCGAAGCCATTAGGTCCACCAAGAAGGTTATGGCGACCATTTTCTGTGACAGCAAAGGAGTGGTCCACATCGACTACTTGCTCGATGGAGCCTTCAGCGACATCCTCCTCTTTCCCATCTGAAAAACACCTTTGGGGCCAATCGGAACTCCTCGGCCCATTCCGTGATCCAGAGTTGATTCACGGAATAGGCCGAGCGGTGTTCCGAATACTTTGGGGCGGAGATCTGAGGATGAGCTGTCTGCTGCTGTGGAAGGCTGGCTACAGAATTAAGATGTAGATTTTTGCCGATCGGTTATATGAGTCCCCTTCCAACTCGCACTCTCGTTGAAAAACGCAGTATGATGCTCTTGGTGTGAGGCTTAAAACGTTTTGGTATCCCTTTCTGCATGAAAGTTCAAGTTAAAAAGTTACCAACAACAGGTGTTAGCTTGCTGTTACATATATGGTCACATCTGCCATGGCGGATGACGAGTCTACTGTAAAATTGTTTATGGCTTTTGGACAGTACCAGACAGGGTCGGTCATGGTGGGTGTGACGACAATGTACATACAGGTGCAATATCTATCCTTATATAATACATAAGTTTAACCTAAAATTTCTATCACAGATATAATATCTGTGATAGAAATTTTAGATGAAACTTACTTTTTGTATAGTCTCTTATAATTCTGTACAGAATGGTTTGGTGTATTTTATATGTTTGTTTTAATATATGCATATATGTGTGTATGTAGTGTGATGTACACCTAAATGAGACGTAAATAAACTAATAATATATAATGGTACTTATAATATTATACTGTTGTACAATTTAATCCAATTGTTTAATCCAAGCTGACTTTTCTGAGGGTGAGAAAAATGTTTCCCATTTCAATGAGATCGTGAGAATGTGAATGACGAAATCAATGCAAAATAAAAAGTGCTCAGACATTCTTATTTTTCGACTTTCTTCTGCAGTCCTCATACCACATGTACTACAGTTTCCCTAACGTAAACGTGTATTGTGACGCACATCTCACTTTTTTTCGTGTTTAAAGTTGCACATTCACGTAAAAATAGAAAAAACCCGTCTTGATTTAAAAGTAGAAACGAATTTTGCATGTCCTTGTTGTTCCTATGGGTAATAGAATAAGTGTACGCAAAATTTAAAAAAAAATAATATGAGCCACGACACGAGAAAACCAACAATGTGGTTGTGCGCCCAGCGCAGACTCAGATCAGCCTGGGCATCCGCCCAGTCTGATCAGAGTCTTCGCTGTCCGCATGAAGGTAGCTTAGTCCCTTGGCTACCCTTTAAGCGCTTAGCGAAGAGTCTGATCAGACTGGGCAAATGCCCAGACTGATCTGAATCTGCGTTGGGCGCACGACCACATTGTTGGTTTTCTCATGTCGCGGCTCATATATAGTAATAAAGTAGTTAAAGACATGACGTCTCTGCCATGGGATCTGGTTCAAAGCCATAGCATATGTTACCTGTACCTGTAGAGGAGTGAAAATTAGTCAACCAATCAGTAGATCAGAATTATCAAATACAATGATTTCATTGGCTGATTGGAGGTGTTGACGCTGTGTGATCAGGAGACAGAATGACACTGTGTTCTTCTCGTAACGACGTCCCCCAAGTGGCTCAGCGGTACGTAACCGCATAGTTGCACACACCTGGCGCCGAGTGTCCGAATGACACTGTGGAAGTTAATCCTCCTTATATAGTACAATCCTGTCTTTAAGGTGTGTGGTTGCACCTTGTATGTTTTTTCAGAGCTTTTTCAGCCATTTATACGAAGGCGAACAACTTCCGCGCCTTCCTCCAACTTCCAAAAGGGAGTCAACTCTAAAAGGAAAGAATTTGCTCCCAGAGGAACAAATTCTTATCTTTTACGAGTTGACACCTTAAGAGAAGGAAGGCAAAATGGAAATGACAGAGTTGCTTTCCCTGAAAGCGTACCCATACACCTTAAATCATATTTCCCGACAAATGGCCGATAACTCATAAATATCTCAAGACAGGGATTGTCATAAAGCGGCTGATATCAGCTGTAGGTATGCTTTCGTAAGGGCTTTCTTACCCTATTATGTAATATATAGTTACCATTTTCGGTGTGCATTTGAGTCGTAGACCTTGACAGCAGAGTTAGAGAAAAAAAAAACGCTTGCCTTTGAGATGAGATGCTACCGACTCTAATAAAGATCACGTAATATATAATTAATTAAGATTTTCGTAGAAAAATCCAAGAAGCCGTTGTAGAAAATTGATGAACCCCTTACCATGTTCAAAAAATGGAATGTAAGATGGTTTGGTCACGTCTAGCAAAAACGAGTCACCTTGGCTCAGAGTAAGAAAAGAGAAAAAGAAGGAGAGGCAGACAGAAGAAGAGGTGGGAAGACAATAGTAAAGAACGAAAAGGAATGGTCTTTGCCAGGACATCTAGCTAGGGGGGAGCTGAAAAGCGGGGCTAGGTGGGAAAAGATCGTCGCGAAAATGGCGTAACAGTTACGCGAAAGTGTAATGAAATTTTGTCAATCTGACAAAATTTCAACGTGCACCTGCATATTTTGTAAAATGGTCAAGAGTACAATTACTGCAAATAGAAGCGACTACATGAAATATCTCTCATTCTTGTCCTCAAGGGACATAATACATAATTATCACCCCTAGTTAGGCCCCTGGCAAAGACATCTGTGTTGCCCCAACGACCTGGGATGGAATAGAATTTACTGGTTATGTAAGACTTATACCACGGTTGTCAGATTGAAAAAAAATCCGTAGATTTTACGGTAGCATAACTGGCAACCAGCTGCCAGTCCATTTCACATTATTTTTACAAACGTCTACCTGTAGAACATTGTCTGAAATTACGATATGGCAGTGTTATGTTTACTGGCCGCACTCGAAAATACCTTTATATAGAGGATCTTACATGAGTGCTCATGTATTATTGAATTTATTAAACGAGTTGGGGAAAAAGATAAGATGCGAGGCTCGTGCCGAGCATCTTATCATTTTCACCAACGAGTTTAATAAATTCGATAGTACAAGAGCACGAATGCAAGATTCTATTTATCATATGACACTAAAATCGCATTTTATTAGCAAATTTGCACTAAAACGTCATGATTTCGGCATTAGAAAACGCGACGTTTTTATGGACGTTAACGCATAACGTTACGACGTAATTTGCATATTTAATCCACTAGTTGATTATCGTTTTTAATGCATGGCTTTATTACATTCTCAGATGCGACGTCATATGATAAAGTGTTGAAGGGCAATATCACTAAAACAGCAACTGCTGTATTCTTTCCTACTCTGCTTGATAATTCCTGCAAATTTTTAAGGGCATCCGTAAAAGTAACGTGAAAAGGGCTGGTAGCTGGTTTCCAGTTATTCTACCTTAAAATCTTATGGATTTTGTTACAGTGCATGCGTGTGTGGGGAGATAAACCGCGAGCTGTAGAGAGTAAATTATTGACCATTCAGACGGACGAACCGTATAGTACCAGAAACAACAGCGTTGAACTTACACCTTATCATTTTACACAATTAATAGTATAGAACTACGCGTCTACTTTTCAATTCGCTTCCAACAGTCTGGGGACTTATGGATTTCCATAACGCATATTTGTGATGGTTAACCATGCATTTTAAATGAACTGACATGATGGCTTACCATAACATAATTACTGAAATTTTTACCACAAGATGTCACTACATGTCCGAAGGATGAAACGTGATGGAAAGCCATAACGTTGGTTTCTTCTGGTGTTATGGCTGACCATAACAAAGGCTAAAAACCCCAAGTACTTTTCTGTCGCGTAACTGATGCAAAACCTTGAGTAACTCGTACGGTTAGCATCCGTTACAAAAAAGCAAGCATTGTAGACAATTTTGATCGTAACACTTTATAAAAAATTGAAAGTAAATATCTATTTTTCTTGGAAATAAAACAAGTCAAATGCACAGCAATATTTGCCTAATTTTGACAATAATTCTTCAGACATAACCAAAATAAAACTGTTAATACTGAGAATAGTTAAGGGCTGGACCAAATATTAAATTTAAGTGTAGACAGGTCAGACTGAACACTGCCAGTAGGTTAATTTGCCATTTTAGTGAGTTGGACTGAAAAATGTAAGAAGTATGGCTGACCATCACAAATATGCGTGACGGAAATCCATAAGTCCCCAGACTGTCCAAAGGCGATGCTAATTTGTTACGGTCAACTGTCAGACCAAATATTCCCCGATAAACGGATGTGTTTTGGTTTAATTATAACTGTTTTAAAACCCCTAAGACAAAGTCGCGGCAACTAGGGTATCCTAAAGATTCATGTCATCAATCTGTATCACAGCTTCGCGTACTCTGTGAAACTCACGCAAACTGTTGACGGTAAATTTTGTGAGGATTGGTCAAATGAACCGGTGTCTCTGAAGAAACGACTTGAGTCGTTTGCCTTTTTTTTACTTTTTGATATAAAGAAACATTTTATATCTGCGCTAACAAACTCTTGCGATAGTGGATAGACGCATAGTAAGGTTAGCGGTTTCTCTCAAGTATGGTAAAGTTGATCAGTCTAAGAACTATATTAATCGGTTGACATGGGTGGTTAAAAGAAGTAGAATGAATTTTGTGTTAGGATTCTTTATTCAGATTAAATACATGAAGTACATAATAAAGCTTCTGCCGTGACGGACTGACTATATGTACATGTATACAGACAGTAAGCAGCAAGTAGCAAATACTTAAACCAGTCTATTCGCCCTTGCGGTCTGGATAGAGCCATTATGATCTGTTGTGCGTGCAGAAATCTTTAGGTGGTGATAATCACTGATTTGAGGCAAAGACAAAAATCAGCATAAAACACTAAAAATACCACTGATCTTTCCAAAACTTAGCAGATGCCTTCTTTATGTTGTTTCTCACAATTCAGACTCCCAAAATGCAGCATTTGCTGATGTTAAAAAAGTGATTTTATAAGGAAAGATCAAAGGGTAATTTTGTGCGCAATAATCTGAAAAAAATAACATTGTTATTGAAAATATACTTAGTGCTGAGAGTTCCTTGTTGCATAATGGAGAGCGTCCTAGCCGCTTGTCGAATTATTTTTTCAAACTCTTTCACACATTATCAGTTTGAGCGGATGGAAAAAGATGCGGTCTGTGTCCAATTTTTTTTTGTCAAAACACACAGGTGAGACTATTTTAGAAAGGTTGAACAATTTCCTCTACACACCAGCGATCATGTAAGTAATGTATTATTTATACTGTAAGTGTTACATAGGTATGCTTGCCTACCCTATATTTAATAAATGCATCCAGTGTATATTACCTTGTACATGGTTGAACATTTGAGAAAAAGCTACCGTATTCATCTGGTCTACATTACAATTTGAGAAAGAGTTGTAATAAATAATTGCTAGGACCTCTTCATTATGCAATAACGAACCTTCAGTACTACATAAATTTTCAATAACGATGTTATTTTTTCTTTTTTTTGATTATTGCGCAGAAAACTACCCTTTGATATTTCCTTATAAAACACTTTTTTAAGGAGCATGTACATCTATTTTGTATTCTAAACTGTAAAGAACAACAAAAAGTCTGCTAACTTTCAGGGAGATACCTTACTTTTTTATGGTTTTATGCAGATTTTTTTACATTTACCATAAATCACCACCTTAATGCGGAAAGGGAATTAGGGTCGAGACCGGTAACTTCGGACAGCGGGTAAATTCAGACATACGTACCATTGCAAACTGTGAAAATCTAGATGAGACGGCTCATAATGAGCCGTCTCATCAGGATTTTCACTGTTTGCCCAGTTAATTTTGTATTAATTCAAAACAAATGACATATAGAGGAAACAATGTTATTGTCCGAATTTACCCCCTGTCCGAACTTACCCGACTTTACCTTAATAGTGTGAACTTGCAATGATCAAGAACCACACACCCCACCCACGACAGCAAAAACGGGAAATACATGTCGTAACATGAAATAACAACACTAGTACATTTGACTCTCATTATCTCAAACAATGATATCTCAAAGTAACTTCTTATATCAAAGAATACATTTTGGACGGATTTGGTATTTTTCTTTCTAGTTTTCTTTACATATCAACTCCGAATATTTCTAAATACTGGTATCTCTGGGACCAGATGGATGGATGACTTGCGATTTTACGTCCTTTTCAACAGTATTTCATTTATATCAGGACGATGGGACGGTGATAATGAAGGACTGTGTGCAATGGAACCCCGTTTACGGTAGAAATGATTCTCGCCTCAAGCGGGGCTCGAACCCGGTCGGTTAGATCAGTAGGCCAGCGCTTAACCCACTGAGCTACCGAGGCTCCTTTCTTGGACCAGAAAATTTACTTTGAAATATCTCAGAAGTTTGGAATTAACTTCAACTTCGAGGAATCGAGAGTTAACTGTAGTTAACAACATGAGTAAAGAGCGAAATGAAAAGCGCTTTCTCTGGTAGGTGGTTAAAAAGCTAGTTTAACCGAAAAATATATCGATGTAGGAATAAGACCGGCTCTGAGATTTCATTCGAGCAATGAACGATGACTCTTGAAGTTGATCATGGTTATTTATTTCAGACGGGCCATGCCAAAAGATACCAAATGACACAAGCCTACTGTCAAGACTCAGTCTGACCAGAGTCTTTCATTTACGCACACAATTCTTGTTAATCCTTTTAAACCATTTTTTGCTTTAGCACAGGGTATAATCGATTCCGCTAATTTTCGTTCCTGCAGAGACTGTACATCATATTTGGCTTCCGCCGAGACTGTCCGCGAACTTTTGCTTCCTGCAGGGACTACTGTCCTCGAAAATTGGCTTCCTGCCGAGACTGTCCGCGTGAATCTGCTTCCTGCCGAGAGCCTCGGCAGGAAGCAGAATCACGCGGACAGTCTCTGCAGGAAGTCTGCAGGAAGCCATTTATCATGTACAGAAGTCTCGGCAGGAAGCAAGAGATCGCGGAAGTCTCGGCGGAAGCCAAATATGATGTACAGTCTCTGCAGGAAGCGAAAATTAGCGGAATCGATTATACCCTGTGTATAAACCCTTTTTTGCTTTAGGTAAAGCTTTTGCTAAGAGTGCACTGTAGCACAGATGCACATGATGATCAGTCAAGACATGTAGTAAAGATCCTTTTCTTATGACGAGACTCATTCAATGTTTATGGCTTTACTTCCATGTTTTTCTGCCATTTTAGTGAGGGAAACAACTGTTGTGACTTCTGTTTACTTCCCTGACAAAGAAGCCCTTTCTCAAAACGGGGTCTACTCTTAAAGGAAAGGATTTGCTCCAAGAGTCTTAGAGCAAATTCTTTCCTTAAAAAGTTGTAGGCATTCAGAATGGATGCAAAAATGAAAATGGCATCCTTTGAAAGTATATCCGTTTATATATAAGCGTTTCACAATATATCACAGAAATGCTTGGCAGTATAATCTAAGTGGTAACATATAAGTATACCTATAAAAATATCTACAACATATCTAATACACAATTTAAACAAGTTTGAGCCAAGACACGACAAAACAAACAGAATGACATGTGCGCCCAGTGAAGGCTCAGATCAGACTAGACAGACGCCCAATCTGATCAAGGCCATCGTTATCCGCATGGAGCTAGCTTGGGGATTTCATGATACACACAAACCATGGTTTTTCATATCTTCGAAAGGGAAGTAAATGGGCATTTCGATTCATTATGATGTCTATTGTATTGGTTGGTTGATTTGATGCTTAACGTCCACGGTAAACAACTAAGGTCATGTCGGGACGGCCAGTTAACCTAACCACACTATTCCTGGGCTTAGACCTCCTAAGCGGTTAACCAGTACTAAGTGCACATACTTTCGCCAGTAACTGACAACTGCCCTTCTTGAATCAGCGGAAGGAGAAACGAAAGTATGTGGCCAGACCGGGATTCGAACCCAGGACCTCTGACTTCCGAGTCAGGTGCCCTACCGATTGCGCTACCCGGCCCGGCGTCTATTGTATTGAAATCCTGTCTGATGAGCATTATTTTTACAGTCAACTCTCGATATCTCAAATTCGATGTTCCAAACTATTGATATCGCAAAGTAAATTGTCAAATTCCGGAACATTTACTTTGAGAAATCTGGAGTTTGAGAGGAGTAAAAATTATAATAGAAAAAGGAAATGTGTCCATACTATTTTCTCTGATATCAGAGGGTACTTTGAGATATCAGTGTTTAGGATATCGAGAGGACTGTAATCGGAAAATTCGATAAGTTGACGGCAAAATGTTAATAAACCCAGCGTTGTGTGTAGGCAGCTTTGCCCCTGACCGCCTATCGCTTTCGTGAATGAGCCGCGACATGACAAAACCAACAAAGTGGCATGTGCTTCCAGCGAAGACTCAGATATGCCTGGACATCCGCCAAGACTTATCAGCGTCTTCGCTGTGCGCGTTGAGGGTACCTATGCACCCCCCCCCCCCCCCCCCCAATCGTGACGTCTTTGGAGTTCACCATTATCCATTTGTGTCTAAAAAACACTTTGTTTCTGAGAACCATAAACATTCAGTGCATTAAAGCACAATAGAATCTGTACCCAGTTGGAACACAGTGTTTGCGCAAAAACGCTCACCACGTATCGCTATCGACGTTGATAATTCCACAAGGATTGAGTAATATATTATAAAATTTATGAATCAATCTACCCGTGGACGAATTATTTACCACCAGGCGGTCTTTTTGAGTTATGTAAAATGAAATGAAAATTGGCCTAACTAGTTTTATATGTTATACGACGACAAACATTTATATGGACGCTTTTTGTGTCAGCAGAAGACCAACTGACCTCACATCCGGTATAACAGCGTGCTGTTTGAAGTCACATGGCAATACGACTTGTAGACTATGTTGTTGGTCCTTCGGTTGGGCTTTTTTTTCATTGAGAACTTTATAAAACTAATTGACTTGCGAAAAACTTATGGCATAAAGAAAATTTGATCTAAAATTTGAGCCACGACACGACAAAAACAACAAAATGGCATGTACGCCCAGCAATGACTCAGATCAGCCTGGTCATCTGCACAGTCTGATTAGAGTCTTCGTTGTACATTTAAACAGTAACTAAGGGTCTAAGCTACCTCAACGCCGACAGCAAAAAATTCTTATCAGACTAGGAGAATGCCCAGGCTGTTCTGAGTCTTCGCTGGGTGCACGTGTCACTTTGTTGGTTTTGTCGTGTCGCGGCTCAGTATTGTTCAAGTGAATGTGTGCACTTGTGGAGAAAGCAAATTTTTCATTTCCCGTCTCAACTGGAATCAACTCTTAAAGGAAATAATTTGTTCCCGTACAGCACATTTTTTTTTGTCTTTAGGAGTAGATCCTATTTTGAAAGACCTGTTTCTTTCAGAGAAAAAAACAAGACCTCATAAAATTTTCTCCCTTTGTAAATACAATTTGGAAAAATATGGAGTGTACCCATACACCTTAAGTACAACGAAAATTGCTTGTTAAAAACGAAAAAAAAAAAAAAAAAAAAAAAAAAAACAACAACAAACAAACCGAAAAAAAAACATTAGTTTCAAATGTTTGCTAAATGCTCACCAGTTTTCATAAACGGAAAAGGCAGTAAGACCTCTAATTAATTTTCCTGTGCAACATGTTTACACTTATACGGTAAGGTTTACTACTGCTGTACGCATGCATTTGCACCACGTGATCGACTAGACTGGCGGGAAATCGTCACTGCCCTATATAATGTCGTGTAAGTCGGCGGACGTCTTTCTTGAGTAATCGACTTCCTTCTGATTCTCGCCGAGAGCCGATGTTGATCCGGAGTGGAGTGAGAAATGTGACTGACGTCATTCAAAATAAGATTTTCTTCATCCACACAGCCACTTCTGCTCGGTAACTTCTCAATGTATTCCCTCAGAGGATCGGAAAATTCCAAAATCAAGCTGAGAATCATGATACGACCATCATTGCAGCCGACCACAATGGTACGATCATCATCGGCGACTTCAAGACACGAGGCTCGTCCATGGACAAAAGCATAACCCAATTCCTTGCTATCCGACACCCGCATTATCAAAATCCTTAGCTGGTCATCTGATATCCCAATTACATATCTTCCGTCTAGGGCCAGCCTTCCCGATTCTGGTAGCATTTTTGAATAATTTGTGCTTTGTCCTGTATGCTTACCGGTGTCAAGTTTAAATGCATTTAGTCTCTGATCTATAATGATGGTGCTATTCTTTGAAACACGAAGTTTGTCGACGTCAGAGCTTGGATTGAGGAAACTTGGTATATGTTTAACAGCTGATCCCGAGTCTACATCGTATACCACAGCCCCTTTAGGAACAGTATGTGGTTTGACAATGCCTTTGTCAGTCTCGAAACTGTAACTATCAACATCTTTAGCGTAGATAAGAAGAACGTTGCCATCGCTGAGTCCTTTAACAGCTAAAAATTCATCAGTTGCATTTACAGTATCAACTATATTATGAAGTTTCAGTATTGTCTCATCTGATGTTGACTGTGTCTCTTCCAGCTTCTGAATAAATAGTCCAACTTCTGACCACCTAGAAATCTCTTTCTCTGTTCCTTGATCCCATGTCCGTTTACAAGTTTGAATCACAGCTACAAAAGAGTCGCCTTTTTCCTTTCTTGTGATGCATGGCTCTCCAACAAATTCAGTACTATATGGGAAATCAATAGTATAATTAGACGACGTCTCAGGGTGAACTATGAAGACATTGTACTTGTTTTCACTCCAGTCATGTGGGTTATAAAATGCGCACGTCACAAATGCTGCTGTTTTGGAAGTGGGACTGAATACTATGTACCTGAAAGTATAAATAAAAACAAACACATGTTATTGGATCTAACACTTAAGATTTAACACACACATATACATGAGAATACACTTGATAGCAGGCCGAAAGATGGATATTCACATAAAGTATAATGCAGACAATGATTATCAAATACACACGTCTAATAAAACAAAATAAAAGCACCACAAACGGCTACTAGTAATCCCTTGTCAGTACTGACCGTTCCAAGGCGACGCGTTTGTTGAGTTTCCTCAATGTTACGTGTTCTTATTTCCGTTTTTTTTTTTTGTCTGGTTTTCTAGCAGTATGTCACCTGTTTACCTGGCCGCATTGCTTTCTGTTTGTTTTGTAATTTAAAATATAAACTAAGTAAAATGTTTTCCATTGGGATAGCTGAATTATCACCTGTCTGGGAAAAAGCTGTGTATTCGGTTTAAGGTGCATGTCTTTCGTGAACTGTTGTCAGTTTATGTATTTTGAGGGCGGGATGTGGGATCTGATTTATGAGTTCCTAATCATTGCCAATCTTTTTCATTTTGATATCCCGATATTTTTATTCATGAAAAGGGGACATACATTGGGCCATAACTCTGTCAGAAATTACCAAACTTTGTCTACCAAACTTTGTCCCTAACAATCCCCAGCAAGATGTGAAAAAGTATGACAAAGACCAATTTACTTGTAATCCCCTGATTAAACTCAAATTATTGAAATGCACAGGGACGAAACATAGATTCTGAAGGTCAGTAGAAGAAAATATCTTCATGGTTGCGGATAATTTTTTTTATCATGCGTCATGGAATTGAGGCATACTTAAATCACCAATACTCATTTTTGATTCTAAGTAAACAGCATCTGCATTGGATTTACCTGTTTGTAATGGCATGAAATACTTTCGAGACAGTTTCCACTTCCCACATAATATCGTCTGTTAAGACTTCGAAAGTCGTAGCAGACGAACTTCTTAGCGTTGGAACCAGCTTTGCCCTGGTTACCGCAAACTGACCGTCTGGTGACAGTTTTACTTCAACTATTTTGTCTTCTGAATTTTCACTATGCTGCAATGTGTCGATGACCTTTCCATTCTCTAGACTGATGATTTTAGCATCAGGCGTCTGCAGATCATGTGATAAAACCAGGCTAGCAGCAGATGATACGGCAAGCGATCCTACGGGATGTTCATGAATTTCTGTAGAGTGTAGGACATCCCGGTCGATGTTGTCAAGATTCCAAACTTGGAATACATTGTTCTCAAGAAGCGTTACCACCTTGTTTATCACTGTGCACGTGAACAGTTTCACCATGGGAGACACCATTGACTGTAGCACTCTGATTGGTTCATATGTTTTGGCATCCCATACCATTAGATATGTATACCTGAAATTAAGGCAAGTAAATTGTACTCGCTAGTATATATGAGCCGCGACACGAGAAAACCAACAATGTGGTCGTACGCCCAGCACAGACTCAGATCAGCCTGGGCATTCACCCAGTCTGATCAGACTCTTTGCTAAGCGCTTAAAGGGTAGCTGAGGGACTAAGCTACCTTCATGCGGAAAGCGAAGACTCTGATCAGACTGGGCGGATGCCCAGGCTGATCTGAGTCTGCTGGACGCACGACCACATTGTTGGTTTTCTCACGTCGCGGCTCATATCTTCTGCGCAAGGAACGAATCATTACAAATCTAAGGTCGTCCTGCACAAATTCTGAATTACGTCATTGTCGCACAAAGTTGGAATTCTTAAATTGTGCAAGACGATTCCAATATATCTGTGCAAAGACATGAAATAGCCATCAACAATTTACAACTTTGAGTCCGACTTTGACCATGAACACTGTTTTCAAGTTCGATCAATAGATACCGAGAAAACTTTCGTTAGAAAAATTGTTCTGTCTATATTTATCAGGACAAAGGTGTTCTCATAATCTAACGATGAAACTCAACGAATGTCTTTTTTTTTATTTTGGTCAAAGACATATTAATTGCATTGCTAATGTTACTATGTAGCAATGACAAAATGAATCAAATAGACATCGAAAGATTTGCAACATAATTTCAAGTCAGGTTAAGATTAACACTCATGCACCCATGTCCGTGACAAACTCTGTTTAGTTGTAAGGTAGAAATATATATTAAAATCATAGCTATGCCAAATGAACATGATACTGTCAAAATAATCACATGATAAAAGAAGCAATCATCTTGTGGATTATTCATGGTTTGCCTTGTAGGGTGAAAAGTGCCACTGTTAAGAATAGTCGTGTCGGATTTCGATCACGACAGTGACTTGGAATAATTTGATATAATACCTGGTAGCCACTATCATGGAATCATCCGGTGTAAATCCAGCACCACTGAATGTTGAAGAACTGTCTACAAACACCCCTGCTGGCAGTTTTTTGAATCGAGCTTCAACAGCATCTTTCACAGTATCAATCAAGTACAGCGTTTTTCCGCATCTCACAATCATTTGCTCTTTCCGGTTGGACGGTATGCATTCACGTGCATCCAGATCTGTGAGAACAGACTTTGTGTAATACTTCCTATTGATAACATCGAACTGAACCGCTTCAATCAGTTTACTTTGAGTCAGAATGTAGCATTTTGGAGTTTCATCCACAAAAATAATGTCACTGGCAATATCTGTAACCTGAGCAACGCATCTCCTTTTTATCACCGGGAGTTCATACAGAAGTATAGTACGTTCAGAGTTAAATGCAACAAATGTTTCTTCGTTACTTACAGCAACTGCGTGTGTATGATAGGCGAATTTGTGAAGTATTTCACTCCTTTCAATGTCTAAAATGTATGGTCCAGCACCTTTGTATATTGAAAACATGAGGTATTTGTTCGCAACGTCAATGTCCGCAACCTTCCCTGGTCCGAAATTTATTTCACCGTACTGAACACCACAATCAGACCTGAACGTTTTAACACATCCATTGTCAACTATGATGTTTATAAACTTCCCATCTCTTGTAGGATACAAGTCTCCAACGGGTAACATTATGTCTGGTCGTTCATCTCCCTCGCCTAATTCCCAAACTTGCAGCTTCTGGCTATGACGTGGTTTGGCCGTCAACAAAACACCATCTGGACTAGAAAAGACGTCGATGTCTATTGCACATTTAATACCACCTGGAATGACAAATTTCATGCAAACTTTAATCGAAAATTGCAAAGGAAAACAGCTCACACACATACTGTCGTAAGTAGGACATAAGATTTGGAGTTAGATTGTATCTTCATATTTACCTTATGTACACTTTCAACAAGAGTATAGATTTGATGATAATTCAAAATAATTTATCAAATTTAAAACATGATAATAGATAGTTAGGTCTCAATTACTTTGGTGAAAAATGGCAGAAGGCTCTAATTCAGGTCGCACATATCATATACAGGCACTGTGATATGCAGATGCAGATGTCTTCAGATACCGTAGGAGATATCTTGTAGGACACAAGACATCTTCGGGCGATATTCTGTATAAACTGCACACTGGTTTTATCTGTTACTTATCAAAGATGCGCTATGTACATTGTACTTAATTTTGTTAAAATTCAAATGTAGATTACAGCCGAAGCTTTAATCTTACCTGCGACATCACACTCATACTGCAGTGGACCACCAGGACTGCTGTAAATCTGACAGTTTGGGATAAGCGGACATGATCTTTGACAGTCTAAGTCACACTGACGTATTAGATTCTTTAGATGAGGGTACTTATGAATATGTGGTAATAATCTCCCAGCCAGTTCCATTCCAAGAGAGTTCGGATTTATCTCCAATGCAGATTTTGACATCCGCAATGCATCGGCGATCAAACTAGTTTCCTTGTCGTTATACATACTGAAATCCATCAGCACAGACTGAACAGAACTTCTTCGCAGTTTACTTAATATGTAATCATAGTTACAAAGTACATGCGTTTTCAGTTCCTCAAAGCGTTTGCAGCATAAAAGACTATATGGCAGCTGGGACATCTTCCTTAGGTTGTATGAATTACTCTGCTCAAATTTAAATGGTTGTTCGGGAACAAAGCGGCATGCTTCGTCGTCAGTCTCCAAGAATTTGTATTTCGCCATTAATACAGCAGGGTGTTTGAATGGTTTCCTTTTTACACCAGACCAAATACCTAAGTAATAGTCTGCAATATTTGAATGAATTAGAGCACAGCTATCCGTTTCAGTGTTAGCATACCTTTCTAATGCTTGTTGGGAAAACACTTTAAATTTCCACTGAACGACTGCAATATCATCCACTTCAACTGATACTAGAAAAGGCGCCAGAGCATTTCGAATCAGTATCCAGCAGAGCTGAGGAAATCGCCGAGCTGGTGGATAGCATCCAAATGTTACGAACACATCATTTAGCACTTCTTCATCCAGAGACAAAATGTCTTCAAGTTCTGATTCACTCAATCCGGCCTTTGAGGCCGTGAGGTAACTTAATATTTTAGAAACCAAACTCTTTCCAAACCGCTGTTCTACATCATCGAAAACTTGTTTGACAATATGATCTGCCGATATCCCAAGTTTGGAATCTGTGAATTCATTTGACTTCCATTTCATAACTTTTTCGAACACAAGATTTACAAACAATGGTGAATTGCAGTTTCTAAAACCATTTTGTATCTGTTTCCATTGGTTGTAATTTACAGAACGATCACTGTCATTCATTAATAGCTTCATTATGTTTTCACAGTCGATGGAAGAAAATTCTGGCATTTGAATGATACCATCTTCAAACTTGTTTTGCACTCTTTCAAACATGTCACCATTCTCTGAATTCACTGTGGCAACTATTTTCACATTTGCGGCAATTCTTGAAGGTAACCAATCGAGTTTATGACCACTGTCCGTTGTTGATATCTTGTCTAGTCCATCAAGCAGAATAACAAGCATGCCTCCGTATTCTCCGCGCTGTATCAAGTCAATAAAGTAATTTTTGAGACTTCTGTAACTAGATGGCACGTCCTGTCTATATCTACCAGTAATAAAAGCCAGCTGGTGACACAGATAATACAAGAGATGCTGAATAGTTTCATTTTCCCCGTCTTTTCCGATTAAACGAGTGATAATTGAAGTCGGCATTGAAAGGTCCGAATTTTCTATCGCTTCATTTATATCGCTTGCCGCTTTTGCAATTGTAGTTGTTTTGCCGCTGCCAGTAGCTCCATAGATGACAAGCGGCTGATCAGTTTCAGACAGCAAATAACTTTTCACTGAATTAAGTATTTCCTCTCTTCCACAAAATGCTGGTGAAAATGCTTTAACGCGTTCCCAATTAGACACAACCACTTTACAGAGATTATCCTCACATAAACTTTCCAATCTGCTGATTTCTTCGTCTATTAAAGATGTCACTGTGGCATAAAAGTGACGTGCTATGCCTTTAATATACTCGTCAGATTTACTTTCATCCAAAGCACATCCATTTAGTGCAATTGTCGACTTCAGGATATTAGACTTGTCGAGTGCTTCCTCAATATCACATTTAAGTGATTCAATTTTCTCTTTCTTTGAAATATTCCAGGTACAAGAACGTTTGTTCAAATCAACGAATGTTTTAGCATTTTTAGCATCTAAATGTTCATGTATGTTTGTTATGTCTCTCATATACACCAGGCACTTTGAGTTTCGTTGGGCTTTGGGGATCTCAAACAGTCCGCTCATGTGAAGTTGTTCAAGATCTGCAAAGAAGTCAAAAGTGTTTCGATATATATAGACTATTTCACATGAGGGGTCATTTCATATGAAATTTATGAAAGAAGCCTCGACAAGTGTCATAAATTTTATATGAAACGACCACGAGTGTAAGATTCTGTTCATCATATGACCCTTTAAAATGAGATTTTAACGCCTTCAAACTGATCATTATTTCAACAGGAAAACGCATTGTTGACATGGACGTTCTCAATGACGGTACGTGTATGCGCCAAAGCGTTATAACATGTGTGGTCATACGATTTTTTATGGCACGACGTTATCCACTGAATAACAGTGACGTCATATGATAAATCGTATTCTGTCATAGCTTAACGTGTGCAAACAAATAAAGAATAAAAAAGATGGAAGACGGTAAACGAGCTCATTGGAAAATGTATATTTGTTTGCTGGTGAATAGAATATGGGCGGATGATTTATTACGACCGGAGCTATAAGCCCTTTCAACAGAACTGAAGTTTCTTCAAACTGATGGGGCAATGTGTTAGAAGGTGATGATGTTCAAAAGAACAACGGACCACGAACTGCCTTTATTATATGCACAGAGCTTGGATCCGTGAACCAACATCACAGAGCCGTATAATTGATATATGTTCAGGATTCGTATTGGTATTGCTGCAAAAGCCATGCATTCTCAGATTTTAAAATAAAAAGATTAGTTCTTACTGAAATTTTTCAGAAATTTAAATACCATAGCTTATGACTTAGTGTTTTAACCGATAGATACATAAAAAGGATTCTCTCATCCTCGAATATTAGCAATACCGCATTTTAGAAAATTGACAAAAAGAACAATTATTATGGTACACGGAAGATCTAGATTGAAGAGACTTATTCTCTTTTTCTGCATTGTTTAAAAAAGCTTACTAACTTGGTCGATGGAAGAAAAATTTAGCTATTCAGAAACCAGAATTAATCATGAATACAGATCAAGAATATCAAATGAGTAACAACAATAAAAAATCGCTTAAAATAATAAAAACAACTTACCTGGGCAAATAAACTTCATGGCTGATGAATGGCTGATTTTATTAGCTGTCAAACATTCAATGGCTCCCTCTTCCAATAAAGCAACAGCTTGTCTGTATGACTCTTTGTCTGAAGAGCAATGATGCATGTCAGTCTTATAAGTCAATAACGTGTCATTTTCAACAGTGAAAAAAATACCGGAAATTATTGAGACTTGTAGGTCTCAAAGCATATTGATAAAGTAAATAGATCAGCAATGATTTGGAATTAATCGAATCAAATTCACATCTCGCACTCGAAACCAAAAGTTAGCTACCCTCATTCAAGTTGAAAACAGCAGCAACATTTATTTTTACCTATTTTCTATTCTGATTCTGATCAGAGTCTTCGCTGTCCGCATGGAGCTAGCTTAGACCCTTAGCTACTCTTTAAGCACATAGCAAATGATCAGAATGGGCGGATGCATTGTTGGTGTTGGTTTTTTCGTGTCGCGGCTCCAATAGGAACTGACAGGATTGTGCAGGACAACATTCAAAGCTAGAAGTCACTCACCAGAGGGATTCTCGGCATGTAGTAGACGATAGACGTTTGGTCTGATGTTGAGGTCAGCCTGGTACCACTCGTCTAGCAGTGAGGTATCTTTTCCGTCGGCTTCTAGTACTGTCTTTATTTCATCGAGTTCTTTCACTGGTATAGACGATGGTAAGCGGGTTGGACCATATTTCTGTCCGACAAATGACTGCAAGGAAACAATAAGCAGTTAAAATTGAAATGCCTCAGAGTCTGCAAGGCGTGAAGCTTCGCTAAAATGTATTCATAATAAAAATAATAATAATAATAATAATAATATACACCTCTATCTTACGAGACATATTCGTATGAATTTGCTTATAATATTGAAAAAAAAAACAACAACAACAAACAAACAAAGAAAACAAGCTTTTTACACCTCATTTACTTAATGACGGACTAAAATTAAGAGACAGTTTTTATCCTAGATTAAATGATACCCCAGACAGTAAACTATTAGAAACTTACGTTGTTTCTTAAACGATATAGTTAACAAAGTGTAATCTTATTTTTTAAAGATATTTTCTTTGTTTCTCATGTTGCGCAAATCGGCTCTTCAACCGTATATAAGCACATAAAATTCCAAAGCTACACAGATTTCTTTATTTAGCGGAAAAGAAATACTGCAGTATAAAAACATCAACAATTGGAGTCCCAGTTAAAGCGACCTCGATTTTTTTCCAGTAATAAGTAGGTCTATTTGAAGGTGGTAAAATTCTGCATAGATTAACCCTTGAAATTCTATTTAACAATGGTACGTATATAGTTCTAGTCACCAGAGAAAAAAAAAAGATATTATTCACGATGGGTTACTGGTCACTGAAACAGTGTATAAGTTGTATTCAAAAGACTAACCACAAAGTTAGGTCCCATTGAAATCTCCTGGCAATGCTTGAGTTCCTCGTGGACAGCATCCATTGTCTCTGCATCTGTGCTGGGCATGCTGGGATTACCCCAGTACATATCGGAAAGCTGAAACAGAGAATACAGTCAGCGCTCGAGGCGGCTCGATATCTCAAAATCGGAGTTGATCTCAAACTAATGATATCTCAAAGTAAATATTCTTGTCCCAGAAAAAATTACTCAAAGAAATCAGTAGTCTGAGATTAAAAGAGCTGAAATGCTAATAAATATATAGGAAATGAATCCAAATTATATTCTTTGATATGAACAGGTACTTTGAGATATCAGAGAAGGAGATATCGAGAGGTGACTGTATATGATTGGTGACCCGAGAAAAAGTACCTTACCGATTGTGCCAGCATAGAAATTTCAGACCAGCCTGCGCATATACCTTTCTCAGCCAAATGTCATTATTGAGGAATCGAAAAAGAGTGACAAAGAAAGACGGAACATTCTGAGCTGACGATATTTTTTATTGTATGCACATAACGTAAGTTTGTTTTCTACGTGACACAAATCCTCCAGGACGAGTCCGCTGAATATATAACGTTACTGAAAATCATTGAATTCGTTATTTAAATTATATTAGTAAGCTTGTAAATGTAACCTCAAAACACAAGCTTTAATACATCGTGTTCTAAAAGGAAGTACTATCAGTTGAACACCATTACTAGTCATTGGTAAGACATATTGTCCTATTTCAAGCCACTAGTTTTACATACTTTGCTCTCTTTTTTTCGGTCCAACTAAATTTCTCTGATTTCATGTTCGTTCATCCACAGTTCTTGCGGCAGCGACTTCTTATATGATTTTCTTTCAGTTCTTGCAACTCCTTTAAAATTATAATTGTTTTAGAAATCGTTTGGCATTTTCCAAGATTTAGCCTATTTCGTTCTGAGATCATATAAAAAAAAAACACTAATGACATAAAATCTTTACCTGAAAATCAACGCCATGAGTTTCTCTGCAGTACTGTCGTATCAAGGGATACACGTGTTCATACAGATAGTTTCTCTCGGCCTCAAAGTCTGTAATAAAACGAACTCCTGTTATAAACCTATGTTAGTAATGTCTATATGACTGAAAGATTACAAAATGTAACATACATCAAATTTCTGGTTGTTACCAACAAGTTTGCAGTGTATTGCAGCAGTGCTGCATCTGATTACAAATAACCGTGTTACGAAATAGATCAGCCCAATCGGCGAATGGTTTAGTAAATCATTCACTATTTGTATGTCAGCTGTAAAGTAGGTCATGTCACGGAGCGCGGAGCACGAGTAATATGTCTACTTAAAACTGACAGACAAACAGTAAATTATTAACCAACAATTCAATGCTAGAGCTGAACAATTTCGATCCTAAAACCCAGGAATCCTGAAAAAAACATTCTTTTCATTCAAATTCTCCATACCATCCGGCCAGCGCGTTCATGATCCCACCAATATGCTTGACTGTATCGTAGATAAATGTATGTTTTCTGACGATTTCAGAAAGAAAAAGAGACGTCACGCTTCTAACGTCAGGGTACGTCATCAAAACTTCATAAAATACGTCGGTAATTGCCAATTACGTCAACAATAAGACTCACGCGCTCCGAAACAGCGACTTGTTGCAGACTAAAGCACGCCGGAAACTTTCCACTGCTTCTATATGCGCACTGTGTTAGAATGTTTAATTGACAGTTTCGATAATCTTATTGACGATGCAACTTGGATTGAAGTACATATTAAAGGTAAAATTATTATCCCAGAACATGTGTCAGTAAATTTGTAATAGTGCTACTGAATGTCGATCTGGCGACTTGTACAAAACATTAATTCTCATAAAATGAACACAAACTGAGTCAAAAATGATCGCAGAAGAAGAATATATACCTGGCCCAGAGGAGCAGACAAACATACGAACAGTTTTCGGTCGAATGCTGGGCACGTGATCCAGGCTGATCCCGCCATTGAGTAGCTTGTTTACCAGTTCATACTGTGGCTTCGCCAGATGTGAGTAACGTAGAGGACGCTCCAGCTCCTGACGCCGTTTGTCCGTGACGTCATTCTCAATCACGTCATCAAGATGTCGGACCCTTATAGGACATCCAGAATCTGCATGAAAGAAATATATTTTCTGAATTACAGTGACTTATTGGTTCGACATACATGTAGTAATATGCAAAATCGGAGAATAAAAGTCGGTTATAATTAGCTACTTTTCGTTGGGACGTCAGTTTTGTCCGCTTCTTCCAGTTGAACACAAAGTGGAATTAAAAGTCGACAATCATATCATAAAGTATAATTTTATTGAGGACTTTGTTGAATAAACTTTTAAATCGATCTTTTAGTGGGGGTCTGAATTTGCACCAAGTGAAATCGCACCTTTTGTGACGGGCGCAAGCAAATAGGGCCTATAGATGTATTTATATGTAAGGATAATATTCTGTTTCGCTGTTTGCTCAACATAAACAACTGTACATACATCATATGTATGAAACTACTCAAGCTTCTCTGTGCTGAAGTCAGTTTAGCTGTTATACATATAGCATAAAAGTTCACCTTTTTTCTACGCTGATCACTTTCTCAATACATTAGCCTTGTTCATAAAAGCGGCGACACGACAAAACCAACAGAGGCATATGCGCCCCGCGAAGGCTCAGATCGTCCTGGACATCCGTCCCAGTCTGATCAGAGACTTCGCTGTCCGCACGGAGCTAGCTTAGACCCTCAGCTACCCTTTAAGTGCCAAGCGAATACTCTTATTAGACCAGGCGGATGTCCAGGCTGATCTGAGTATTCCGTGGCGCACATGCCACCTTGTTGGTTTGCTCATAATGCTTTGAAAAGGAGCTTAAACTTTATTGGTATATACATCTCCATTTTTTATCATTTTTAAAGAGGCTAACAAATCTTCACTCCCTTGGACAACGAAGCCGTCCATTCTTGAAGGCGAGAATTTCCTCCCCGTTTTCTCACTATCTTTAACCCAATTACGCCCAATGAACTCTTCTATCCTTATAAAATAGATGAGTGCATTCATTAATTTAGGGGTGTCAGGTGTATTTTTATTATTAATTTTACAGAAATTGCAGTAAATATTTATAAAAATAGTGCAGACCAGATCAGATGCCGCAGAATGCGGCGTCTGATCTGGGCGTGCACTGTTTGCCTATGTCCTTTTTATGGAACCCTGGGCATTAATGGGTTTAATAAAACGAGTTATAGGTCATATTTCTTGTTCAGTCCACACTTAACAGAGAAACGAGGAAAAATGAAAATGGCAGGGTTGCTTCCCTTGAATATATATTCCATAAGAGCAAGCAAAAACTGCATAGACTCGGCTCAAACTGCGCATCACGGAACTCCTAAAATGCTAGTCCCGGAAAACTCCACGTACTTGGAATTGGTCTTCGCTGATATTACATGAAACGTATTGACTTCTTTAAAAAAAAAGAAGAAGAAAACATGTTTGTGGAATTGTCTTTAATCGCTTTGACTTGCAAATACAGTTGGCAGATAAGGTTCAAACAGAAAATCAATTTGTGTTTGCTAAAATTATAATATCAAGGTCCTTTTAGATAAACTTTCCAACTACCAACACTTTCCGATCGACCGAATAATTCACATAATAAATGAATTTGATTATCTAGTTTTATACATGTAAATAAAACCAACAAATTAAGAAAATCGACTGCTTTACAGGTCCGGATCCAGACCACCACTTACTGGTGGGGCTCTGAAAGTGGTGGGGCTCGGAGGTGCCGATGTGTGTATGTGGGATGGGGAAGAGGGAAAGTGGGGGGGCTGGGGGCTTGGAAATATGACATAATAAGGGATCAGTTTAATGAGTTTTTCCTTTTTGCCTTGAAATATATGCTGTGATATCTCAGAAGAATCGCCTCCCGAGGCGATTCTAATGAGATGTCACACCATATATTTTAATCTAACCGCATGGATAAATTATCTCAACCTGTCATCAGATACTCCTTATCATTTGGCGACTATATCAAAAGGCCAAAATGGCGGGGCTGAAGCCCCAAAGCCCACCCCCTGGATCCAGGCCTGCTTTAGTTTATTATGCACACAATTTCAAACTTTTTACACCAACACACAACGCAAGCTTTACCTAAACTGAAATTACAATATGAATGCACCATATGAGCCGCGACACGACAAAACCAACAATGTGGTTGTGCGCCCAGCGCAGACTCAGATCAGCCTGGTGATCTGCCCAGTTTGATCAGACTCTTCGTTAAGGGCTCAAAGGGTAGCTAAGGGTCTAAGCTACCTCCATGCGGACAGGGAAGACTCTGATCAGACTGGGCGGATGCCCAGGCTGATCTGAGTCTGCGCTGGGCGCACAACCACATCGTTGGTTTTGTCGTGTCGCGGCTCATATATGCATTTTCTGAATCCGTAAGCTGGATGTCGGAACAAACTTTGCTAGGGGGCGTAGCCAGTGTTGCACGATTCATTACTGGTTGTGAAGGACTAAAGGCCTAGGTGTCAGCTCTTTCAGAGCAGATAGCAGCGAGGCTCTCCTATATACAAAAGGGCGAAGATCAATAGAAAGGTGACAAAAAGGGGTAGGAGTGTGTGTGTGTGTGTGTGTGTGTGTGTGTGTGTGTGTGTGTGTGTGTGTGTGTGTGTGTGTGTGTGTGGTGGAGTGGTGGTGGTGGTGGTGGTGGTGGTGGGGGTTAAACCAGTTTTACCAGCTTTATAGCCATAAATTTCAGAGCAGTGTGGGAGCTTTCATGCACTGCAAGTAATACATGCCTTACTATACCGTTGGTCATGTAGCGACTCAACAAATTTTGTGATAAAATATCATAATTTATTGATAACGCATGGAATTTCAGGCTTTAAAGTATTACCCGGGGATTATCCGGCTTTGTTAAGTGCCCATAGATCAATATTGTGTACATTTCAAACCGATAAAATGAAATTTTATTTGAACTACCAAGTAATTCAACATATAAAATACAAGTATATACTTCATAGAGATAAAAGACTTTATTGTATCCCAGAGCTTTTGAAAGTGACAGGTTTGCCAACTACCGAATGATGAAGTGTCATGTCCTGATGAAAAAAGTTGGCATATATATTCTGGTAGCACTGTAGTGTCGTAAAATACGCTTCCTATGGGCGCCAGGCCAATAAGGTGAATGGATACACTTTCAGGGAAAGTAACTGTCAATTTCATTTGCTTCCCTTCCCAAGATTCTTTCCTTTAAGAGTAGATCCTAGTTTGGAAAGCCTTTGACAGCAAGGGAAGCAATGGGAAGTCAAGAAAGCTCTTTCCCTTGTAAAAGTATCGGGAAAAGATGGATATGTACCCATACACTTAAAACTGAACAGGATTTATTTGAGCCGAGACCCGACAAAACCAACAAAGTGGCATGTGCGCCCAGTCTTCGCATGTATCCAGCTTAGATTCTTACCTACACTTTAAGCGCACAGCGACACGGATCCAGCTTAGATTCTTAGCTACCCTTTAAGCGCACAGCGACACGGATCCAGCTTAAATTAGATTCTTACCTACACTTTAAGCGCACAGCGACACGGATCCAGCATGAATTCTTAGCTACTCTTTAATCGCACATTGAAGACGCATTACGAGAACGGCGAAGACTCAGCTCAGCCTGGGCGGATGCCCAGGCTGATCTGAGTCTTCGCTGGGCTCACATGGCACTTTCCTTATTTTGTCGTGTCGCAGCTCATTTTATACAAGCCGAACATAATGACACCCTTATACTAAACATGCCCAACCCCTCATCTACAGGGTATGAACTTAGCAATTTTCATCTACAATGAGTGGCGTTGTTATTTCAATTCTCATAACGATGGCCTCTAAGAGGCTTAGCGGAACGAATCCATGGCTGCACGCCTGGCACTGAATCTGTCCATTTACAATAAGTGGGTATTTCATATGATATTTCAGGCATGTATTTTTTTCTTTTTCGGGTATACTTTCAAGCATTTTCCCATGCACTCACTCAATTATGTTTAAGAATAAAGGATCGTCTTTCTTCCAAAGACCTAGATAGAACCTATATCAAAGAACATAAATATCTAAAGTACTATGAATAAAGATGTTTTTGATAAACTCGCGCCTATTTCTTTACCTTCATACTATTCGCACAAAAGCAACATAATTAACATTGCTCTGACGACCTTTCCTTAATTCATATGGTTAAGTACAATTTATTCATAGACAGAATAAGATTTTTATTACATTTTTTCTAACCTTGTATCTTCATTGTCAGTATAGTTATTGGACTTTTATATACAAAAATGTTTTCATAAATTGAACAGCAACAGGACTTATCTACTCTTTCAACCCCTTCTCAAACCGAAAATTGCTGAACGACACGACAAAACAAACAGTGGTTGTGCGCCCAGCGCAGATTCAGATCAGCCTGGGCATTCGCCCAGTCTGATCAGAGTCTTCGCTGTCCGCAAAGAGGTAGCTTAGACACATAGCTACCCTTTAAGCGCTTATCGAAGAGTCTGGTCAGACTGGGTGGATGCCCAGGCTGATCTGAGTCTGCGTTGGGCGTACAACATCTTTGTTGGTTTTCTCGTGTCAAGGCTCATTATTAGTGAAAAAGGTCCATGGTCACGCTAGTAAATTTGGCGAGGACACAGACAGACTCGGTGCCAGAAGGTCCGAATTATGGACTCGATTCCTTGAGTATACTTGGATACATCATTATGAGAAAATAGACGAAAAATAAGTTTGGCAGATAAACAGTACCTGAGTAACGTTTGGGCAGTTCATGATCAATATTTGCGTCAGTCGTGTTCCTTTTTCATTTTTTGAAACGTTGGACTAAGGCCCGATTTCACGTCGCATTTAAAATGCAGATTAAGCCTTATTTGACTGTTTTCCCCGAGGTAAAATACAAAATGCATTTCACGTGCGCTAACTAATTTAAAATACAAACTAAACAGTGTTCTAACTTAGTACGCCGTTATCGGAGGACTAACTTTTTTGTATACACATTTTCGTCAAAATATGAAGACCATGAGTATACAAATCTCCATAATGTACTCCAATAAAACCTATCATCTCAACACCAGTCATAACACGACTGGTACCAGTCCGTTTGAGAGCAATCAGTTGAAGGCCCATGCCAGTCCACTGTTCGGGCTGGCATTGATTGTATGAAGGACTGTTCTTAAATACAACTGGCATAGATCGTACGGCGACATAATATGATCCGTACCAGTCCATCGCGGTAATTAACAATTTCGACAGAAAAAAACTGACACAGTTGTCAGAGATCATAAAACAACCCGGCTCCAGCCAAGTTAAGTAACCCATCCAGCGGGCACATGACGTAGAAATGAAGTCCTACCGACGTCGATACGGCGTTCTTATGTCGCATCGACGTCATACTGACGTCATCATGACGTCATGTGCTTGCTAACCACGAGTATATTCTACTTAGGCTACCGGGTGTTATATCCTGATAGGCATTAGTGCCTCGACTGCAAATTAATTTATCTGGAAAACGGGCTTGGAAAACACTTTACTGTTCACCAACAGATTATATTATTCACCAAGTTGTTGCTATATAAAATGATTTTGCGGAAAAGTAAAAAAAAAACAAACAAAAAAACTCAGCCGAATATTTACAGAATACGCTAAAACACCAACAAGTAAGCCGTAACCGTATACGCTAAATTCAAAGATCCTTTTAACAAGTTTTCAAATACAGTATTTTGTTTACAAGATTGTTCCAGATCGGAAAAGAGACATAACTCAACCCGATATGGAATCTCAAAATTTATGTTGCCATTTTCAGGTTGACATTTTGGGCGTGAGAACTCGGGTTTAACGTCCCAACAACAACAAGGTCATATATGGAGACGGGACCTTGGTTTAAAGTCTCATCCGAAAGACCGGAGAAGCGGGGGGATGGGGGGGGGGGGGGGGGGTTGCGGGGGTGACCTTCTCTCGTATGCCCAAACATCCAAAATTGAGCGGTTCTTCAAATATTTTGTTCACAATTAAACTAAATGTTGCTCCTGAAGTTAGAAAAAAGAAACTAATAACTCAACCAAGATACATACATTGACAATGAGACAGATCATCTACATCTTGATTAGTAATTGTATGCCAAAAATATGATATACCGAGGAAATGCTTATGCCAGAACGTGAATAACAAGACTGGTAGAAAAAATGCTTGTTTTCATGTTCATTCATAAAAAATATCAAGATCCTAGTAAAGCCGTTGATAAGTTTCACAGTAGCCCACAAAGCACTGCGGACGGACAGACAGATGAACAGACGGCTGGCCCCAAACCATTTCGCTCTTTCAACTTGATTTTCAAAATTGATCCATTACATTTTTTTATATTCTGCTAATTCACATTTTACCTATATGATCGACTAGTTCAGTATGTGAAATCGGAATAAAATAGTACACGTACTAAGTTAGTATACGTATTAGTTAGTCAGTGACTAGTGTTAGTCAGTGACTAAATTAAGTCGTTGACGTGAAATCGGGCCTTAGAGGGCTCCTTTTTATTATACTGCTATTTATGTGACAACCTTCCAGTAAAGTTATTTTTTGCTGTGTCAAACTCTAACAAAGTTAGTGCCTTTATTTTAGATTGCCTGGTAAAGGACAACTATATTAGACATGTAGCGTGCTTATGCCGCTTTGTCCTACCAACAAATAGGTCATACGGAAACGAGGACCTCAATTTTATAGTCTCATCCGAAAGACCGGAGGAGCGGAAGATCAAACCTGCGGCCCTGGATTAGTAGTCTAACGCCAACCACTACACTACCGCCGGTCCCAAACCGTGTACTCTTTCCTTGAGTAGACTGCTCTTCTGATAATTGAGCCGCGACACGAGAAAACCAACAATGTGGTTGTGCGTCCAGCGCAGACTCAGATCAGCCTGGGCATCCGACAAATTTGATCAGATTCTTGACTAAGCGCTTAAAGGGTAGCTAATAGTCTAAGCTACCTCCATGCGGACAGCAAAGACTCTGATCAGACTGGGCGGATGCCCAGGCTGATCTGAGTCTGCACTGGGCGCTCTACCACATTGTTGGTTTTCTCGTGTCGCGGCTCATATTATCTACGTTGTACGTAGAGACATTAGCAGGGTTATTGTTTCAAATACCTATTTAAAATATAGCATGCTTGCTACCGTAAAATGAGAATAAACAAGGCGACTTTTTCACCTTCGACAATATCTTTTTGTAAGATATTTCAATGAACGTTGCATCTGACGTTGATGTGACGTTGCATGAATGACATGTGCTTGCTGGGATAAGTCCAGCTCTTTGGTTTCCTACAGATGGTGTGTTTGTCCGGACTTGGTAAGTCCTCCCAACACCAGAAGCATAGAGCTTTGCTTGCATTTGACTGCAGTTGTACATTTTTAGACGTTAAACAAGTTGTTCATTTGCACATGGAGAAGTAATCTTATTATGTCTTCGACCAATGTTTGCACAACTGCGCATGTACTGTTGGTCACCAGCCCATACTACGTATGTATGATCAAATATTTGATTACACTATGATAGATCCTGTCATTTATTTTACGTACAATTAGGGTAATTAGGTGCAAAAAAAGTAATCAAATCTTTCAATTATTCATCGCATCGAATTATCGATTTGCTAAAATGCAAAAAAAAAAACCTTTCAATCCGTCAAACCATTTCGTTTATAAATTTGAGTGAAACAGAAAAAAATCTGTCGCCATTATTATTAATTTATTTTTCTTGAGGAGTATACGATACATTTCCAGGGTTTTCCGCAATTATTAAAAAGGGACTTCATATCGGTTCCTTTTGACCATAAAATATGGGATGCCGTTTTACTATTTATTCCCTATTTATGGATATCCATTAATCGATTTTTGGATATCCATAATTCGATTTATAGATATCCTAAAAACATCATAGGATAAGATATAAATAATTTGATTTATGGATAGCAATAACTCGAATTATTTATAGCCATAATTCAGTTTATGGATATCCAAAAATAAAGCAGATTTTAGGTATCCAAATAATGAGCCATGGATATCTAGAAATCGAATTATGGATATCCATAAATTGATTTATGGATATCCAATATCATGCTGTATTTTGGGATATCCATAAATCGAATCATGGATATCCAAAAATATTTCTTATTTTCGGATATCGATAACTCGATTTTTGGATATCCATTATTCGATTTTTGGAGATCCATCAATTGAGATTTTTTTTGATATTCATAGATAATCATAGATATCCAATATTATTTTGAGACATCCATAAATTTACAAGGAATAAATAGTTAAACGGCCTCCCATAATAATGCCCCTTAAAGATGGGTTCCAACACTAAAGCAAGGATTTCGCTTCTATAGAAGCAAATTCTTTCCATTAAGAGTTGACCCCCACAATGAAAATAGATATAGTTTTCTGAAGGTGCAGCCATTCACTCTAGCTCGCGTTTTTTTTTTTTTTTTTTTTTTTTTTTTTTTGCGAATTAACGCGCACTAATCATACAAGAATGTAGCAGCCCTGCTATTTCATTTTGTTTGCCTCCTTGTCAACTGGGATCCACTCTTAAAAGGGAAGAATTTGCTCTCGAAGAGAAAATTCTTTCCAATAACAGTAGACTCCTTTTGAAAGGTTTCCGTTCTCCAGGGAAACAAAAAATGAAGACACAAAAGTTGATTCTCTTGGTAAACATGGCGGAATGGACATGGAGTACCCAATCAATGCAGAAACCATTCTGAGCACCGCAACGGAAAAAAACTACGTCCATCGCTTGTTGCACATCACCTTCTCGCGGTCCCTCCTACCAGCACATACAGATACAAACAGAACTGTCGCTTAAAGAGCCTCACTTGCACAGTCAGTGAAGTTCTGGCCTGCCAAACTAGCTGTACGGGTTTGACTCCTGGTGGACTCGGAAATCGTTTCAACCGTAAACGGGTTTCCATTGCGCTTTTATTATCACCCTCCCACCATCTTCTGGCTGATGACCGAAATGCGGTTGCAAAGGACGTCAAATCTTCAGACATAACCTTTAACACTAGTGGACGCCGATGTCGTGTGAAGTGCAACAGCTTTTGATGCTCTTTCGTTACTAATAGGTTTATTTACAATTTTGATAAAAATTCACCTCTGTCCACTGCAGCGCTCATGCGCCGCATTCTGTTATCTTGTATTTATCCGTTAAATATCTACATTCTTCTTTCTATCCATTCTAACCACAAAACCTCTGATGTTTTGCTCGTTGTCAGGAATATAAAATCCTAGCCGATCTTGCGACCAAATTGGCAGTCCCCTACGTCACCGCATTAACTTCTGTAAGCTCATTAAATGTTTCCTTTCAACTCTGAGAAAGGATTCGGTCTAAGAAACAATCTTTCCTAAGCTGCTTAAAACCAATAGCGACAACCCATAGCGCAAACATGTTTAAAGAAGGGCTTTTGTACTGCCATATCGTGTATATTGGAATGTCAATAAGATATTGAAATGAAAAAGCATCGGGAGAAAACCAGCTTTCATGTTATTAGTAATGCCATGCGCAGGTCACCATATATGCGGATACACACTACTGTAAGCGCACGCGCAATAATCGTCTGGAATGCAAACTGCGCATGCTCACATGAATCTGCGCTTGCGCAGATTCGTCAGAGCACGTGCAGTTTGCAAAAGCCTAAAAACCGGTTTTCTTATGTCAGGACTCATATTACTAACTATGTGTCTATTGTAGGTTTAATGTGTCTTGCTAGTTTTTCCTATCAAAGAGCGTCCTAATCAAATTTCTGGTTGTATTCTTTATTCGAATAGCGATTAACGCGATTATTGGTAATCCATTCAACTTTGTGTCACCTGAAACGAATTAAACAAGTATTTGCATAACCGACAGATTAAAAAGACAAATTAACTGCTTTACAATTCATTTTTTTTTCAGCGGTAGCAGCAATGCAGATAAATTTCTCTGCAGTTTGAGCGGGACTGGAATTGGTGCCGTAGAGCTATCGGGTTTGGTGGATGACTTCCGATTTTACGTCCATTTTAACAGTATTTCCGTCATATGATACCACGACGATGGGAGGGTGATAATGAAAGGCTGTGTGCAGTGGAACCCTTTTTGCAGGTGGAAAAGCTTTCCGCCTCCAACGGATGTCGAATCCGTGGCCGCTAGCTCAGCAGGACAGCGTTTACCCTACTGAGCTACCGGAGCTCCTAGAGCTATAGGGAGTAGCGGGAATAAGCGGTTTGAGAGGTTATGTTTTAAGTAGAGACGGTACATGTAATCTGGGGTTGATCACTCCATTAGCTGTTGAAATGCACTTGAGCCGCGACATGAGAAAACCAACAAAGCGGAATGTGCGCCCAGCGAAGACTCAGATTAGCCTGGGAAGCTACCAAGCCTGAAGTGCAGTTTCTTCCCCTAGCCTATTAGAGATTGGAATTCCTTGGAAGGTTCAATTATTTCAGCTGCTGAGTGTGCTGAGGATTCAGTTACTAAGTTTACCTCTTTTATAAGGGCTAGAGACTAGCTTCCCTGATTCACAGGTCCTGGTGAATGATTGTCCCTGGTCGTATCACTAGTAAACAATTCAGATTCTGAGTCGCTGTGCGCTTTAAAGGTAGCTAAGGGTCTAGGCTAGCTCTATACGGACAGCGAAGACTCTGATCAGACTGGGCGGATGCCCAGGCTGACCTGAGTCTTCGCTTGGCGCACATGCCACTTTGTTGGTTTTGTCGCATCGCGGCTCACTTTTTTCAACTACTGCTAACAAATCGTTTCCTGTTTGAAACTCTGATTTGTAACTTTAATCGTTAATTTTACTTGATATAAATAACGTCATTGCCCTACTTTGTACAGTTCATGCAGCAGTAAGTTTACTTCGGTGCTATTCTATCCCATAACTTTGCAAAGTTGCTGGGGCACCACAAATGCCCACCCCGGGATCCAGGGGGGTGGGCTTTAGGGCTTGAGCCCCGCCACCTGGGTCTGTTTAGATTAAAATATATGTTGTGACATCTCATTAGAATCGCCTCGGCGAGGCGATTCTAATGGTATATCACAACATATATTTCAAGACAAACAAGATATTAGAAGAAATTCTCATCAAACTGATCCCTAAAAATGTCATACATTTTGAAGCCTCACTCCCATCCGCCCCTCCCCCCCCCCCCCCCCCCCACACACACACACACATGAATCTAGGCACCTCCCAGCCCTACCAGTTATCCAAAGCCCCACTGGTACGTGGTGGTCTGGATCCAGGCCTTCACAGCAATGTCTTTCCACCTGGTCCTGTTTTCATCTTCCCAAGTTGTGCTGGCAAGTCCATGCCTGTCCAATCTTTAACATTGCATTGCCATCTCTTTTCCTAACTCTTCTTTTTCCTTTTACTGTACCCTGTGGAATCTCTTTTCTAAAACGAAACCTCGAGATGTGACCGAATCACCTTTAGTTTCTGTTTCTTGACCATGCTCAGTTCTTCATATTCTCCAGTGGATGTTTGGATCTACCTGCGAAGAGCTCATTTGTCACCTGGTCCTTGTATATGTTCAACTGATCTTCAGCATCTGACCTCAAAGGCCTGCATTCTTTGTCTAATCGGCTGTTAAGATCCATGATTAACATGCATAAAAATGGCTATGACAAGGAAGTTCATCAGCTTTGAATTTCTTTGATCCAGATATATGAGCCACGACTGCCAAATTGGCTATGACAAGGGAGCTCATCAGCTTTGAATTTCTTTGATCCAGATATATGAGCCACGACTGCCAAATTGGCTATGACAAGGGAGCTCATCAGCTTTGAATTTCTTTGATCCAGATATATGAGCCACGACTGCCAAATTGGCTATGACAAGGGAGCTCATCAGCTTTGAATTTCTTTGATCCAGATATATGAGCCACGACTGCCAAATTGGCTATGACAAGGAAGTTCATCAGCTTTGAATTTCTTTGATCCAGATATATGAGCCACGACTGCCAAATTGGCTATGACAAGGGAGCTCATCAGCTTTGAATTTCTTTGATCCAGATATATGAGCCACGACTGCCAAATTGGCTATGACAAGGGAGCTCATCAGCTTTGAATTTCTTTGATCCAGATATATGAGCCACGACTGCCAAATTGGCTATGACAAGGAAGTTCATCAGCTTTGAATTTCTTTGATCCAGATATATGAGCCACGACTGCCAAATTGGCTATGACAAGGGAGCTCATCAGCTTTGAATTTCTTTGATCCAGATATATGAGCCACGACTGCCAAATTGGCTATGACAAGGGAGCTCATCAGCTTTGAATTTCTTTGATCCAGATATATGAGCCACGACTACCAAATTGGCTATGACAAGGGAGCTCATCAGCTTTGAATTTCTTTGATCCAGATATATGAGCCACGACTACCAAATTGGCAGTCGTGGCTCATATATCTGGATCAAAGAATTCAAAGCTGATGAACCCAAAACCAACAAAGTGGCATGTGCATCCAGCTGACTCAGATCAGCCTGGGCATCTGCCCAGTCTGATCGGAGACTTCGCTGTGCGCTTAAAGGGTAGCCAAGATTCTAAGCCATATCCATGTGGACAGCAAAGACTCTGATCAGACTGGGCTGATGCCCAGGTTAATTTTGAGTCTTCCCTGGGTGCACATGCCGCTTTGCTGATTTTGTCATCATGGCTCTTTTACTGGTACCTCCCCAAACTGGCTTCAACTTTGTGAGAGCTGCAGGGACTTGTGCAATCCTTGAGAGAACTTTCCAGTTTGGGCCATCATCTGCAAAATTGCTCCCAGGTATCAGAAGTTGTCACAGATCCCAAATTCAGTTAATTTACCTTGATCTCCCACTGTCTGGATGCCACTGGCGCTGTTTGTCATCAGTTTGGCAGTACTGTATACATAGCATTGCCTTTACTAAATATCAAATGTAGAGGTGCAGGTATCACATATGACCTGCAGCATGGCTACCTGGAAAACAGATATGTGCGACCCCCTAGTAGACACTTTAAGTCGAAATGATGTTGAACTGATGTCAATGTGCATCGACATCAGCACGATGTCATTTCTACGTCATGTGTCTGGTGGCCCAGCTATTCATGGCAGAATGCCAGTGTTGGTAAGCAAACCAACCTAATTTCTTTAGACTTCTCAAAGGTTTTTCTGTCGGATGAAGTTGTCTACTGCACGCTTCTTTTAAAGGCACTTCACAAGTTCAGAAAAACCAGCAAAAACAAGGCATAAATATACAGTACAGAGGCTTATCTGTCTCTGACTTTCCTAATAACACCACGTCTCAGCAGGCACATGACGTCGCACTGACGTCGATGAGACGTCACGACGTCGCATCGACGTCAGTACAACGTCATTTCAACGCCGTGTGCCTGCTGGGATATAACAGAAGCTTCATGTTTATGGGCAAAAATTCTTTGACAAAGTGGGTTTGGTACGCAATATGGTTGCTATTCCCATATCTAATGCTGTTCAGTATTTCCATTGGCTCTAAATAACAAGTCACTGTTTATGAATGGAATGTTTTGGCTGAAGTTTTTATATAGACATTGATCCATGCTTATAGCCATTCATTATTCCTTCTGTTAAAATAATACTTCATGGACTACCATATGAAACTCAACAAAAATTTACACCACTGATGCTGCCAACACTGGAAAAGAAATGAACTAGGACACGACTGGCATGTTTAAGTGCATGGTGTGATCTTGACCTTCAACCTAGCAACGTGGTTCTTGCATGCAACACACTGTCTTGTCATGATGATCATTTATGCCAAATAATTTTGGGATCCAACCATGCAGGACAAAGTTTTTGTCCAGACACAAACATGTTTCAATATAGCCTCTGTACAAAGTTTAAGAGCGGACTGTGACCTTGAGCTAGCAACATGGTTCTTGCTCGTTACACACCCTCTTGTCATGATGATCATTTGTGGCAAATATTTTTTAAATCCCAACATGCAGGCTGAAGTTATGGGTCGGACACAATTCTGGTAACACAAACACACACAAGGTAAACTCTATATTCCCTTCTGCCATTTCATGGTGGGGGTATAAAAAGCGTACTTCAAATATGTTAGCACACAATATAGGCTCAACAATTTTATTCTTGTGTTATTTCAAACAATTTACTATTTGAGGGTCCTTCAAAGTTAACAATATTGATGAATGTGAATGAGTCTACAATTTTTACAAAGAGGAGCAACTTTTGTGACTTCCTGTTTGCCTTCCTGGATGATAAAGCCTTTCTGAATAGGGGTCTTCTCTTGTGCCTAAGGTGATCATTTTGATCATGTGACCAGGACTGCTGTCGTCATTTAACTTTTATTTTCCAAACCTCTGGAGGCTCAAAACGAAATTTACCCTCAATCAGCCCAGCGGCTAACACACACTATATAAAGCACCTACTTGTAACGTCACTGATACACAAAACCCAAGAATGTACAGATGACTTGTGGTTTTACCTCCTTTTTGATAGTATTTCAGTCATATCAGACAATGGGAAAGTGATTATGAAGAGCTCTAGGCAAGGAAATACTGTTTTAGGTGCTTCATTGCACATAGGCCTTCACAACAATAATTTACCTGATATTTTTGTTTAATGTAAGTCAGTATCAGTAGCAAGGAATTAACACATATCTTGGAACTAACTGTTTTTTTTTTTGGTTTTTTTTTGGTATTTCACACTCGTCATTTGTAACATATTAGAAAGGGCTTTCAAATACAAAACATACTGTATTAATCCTGATAAACATCTCTGCTCTAATAAATGCCCCCTCCTCTTTTCCAGAAATAATGTTATACTGACTTGCTAACTTCATTGTTTTCCATCAATTTTACAAAGGGGAACAATATCAATTTCTCTTTGTTTCTCTGAAGATGCAACTTTTCTAAAGTGGTCCACTTTTCAATGATAAAATCTGCTCCTAGAGGAGCAGTTCTTTCCTTGAAGAGCTGACCTCTTTTGAGAAGGGAGGCAAAAGAACTGCTTAATCTGACAGTATATCCATTCACCTTAATACTGGTTATTACAAGTATTCCACTGCTCTTTAGGCTTTAAATAACATCCCCTTTCACAAAAAGAAACACCTCTTGGGCATTTAATGGGATTAATACAGTAGGTATTTCTAGCTAAAAGTTTTATGATATTGGTTTGATATTCAAGCCATTTTCTCCCGTGGCCGGTGCAATTTCCCTGTTTGATTTATAATATGAGCCGCGACACGGGAAAACTAACAATGTGGTTGTGCGCCCAGCGCAGACTCAGATCAGCCTTGGCATCCGCCGCGTCTGATCAGAATCTTTGCTAAGCGCTTAAAAGGTAGCTAAGGGTCTAAGCTACCTCCATGCGGACAGCAAAGACTCTGATCAGACTGGGCGGATGCCCAGGCTGATCTGAGTCTGCGCTGGACGCACAACCACATTGTTGGTTTTCTCGTGTCGCGGCTCATATTTCTATTTTCAGAAGGCCTTTATGAGCCTTCCAAATATCCAGTGGAAGGCTTAGCTTAGAAGAGAAGACAATCACATGATCAAACAATGGAGAATGAAATGATGTTCGAATGGGGAAGGGGTAACTGGAATCGAAACACTGATCTTTTTTTATCTACAGAGATTGGCGCCTTTTTATTTTGAATTATAAGTTTTGGGGCTTATGATTCACAGGTTTTTGAAAATTTTGTTTTAGGGTTATTGACTTTCATGCCAGTATGCGAATCGATTTACAGGTCCATATAACGTCTTCTGTCTCATTTTATGTGATCACATGACTGAGGTCTTCTGTTGGTCTTCTAACAGAAGACTTTCTCCTTCTGAATGATGTAAATCGCACTGGCCACTATAGTTTGCATTTTCAGGTATTAACCATTATAAAGGTGCATAAATACACTTTTAGGGGAAGCAACTCTCATGTTTCCTGCCATTTTTACAATAGGGAATAACTTGACTTCCTGTTCAATTCCCTGGAGAATGAGTCCCTTCCTAAATGGGATCTACTCATAAAGAAATTGCTCCTTCAGGAGCAGATTCTTCCCTCTAAGAGTTGACCACCACTGAGAAGGGAGAAAAACGATGAAAACTGCAGAGCTGCCACCTCTGAACACTGCTCCCATTCACCATAAGTTTTTCAAAGCATACTCTGTATCTGCAGAAAACAACACTTCATACTATTCAGCTCTCTACATACTATTCAGCTCTATCTCTACTCCCTAAATGATTCCATGAAGGTCATGTGCCCCAAGTTTGTCTATCTTAATCCTATAAATTTTAATGTCTCTAGTACTACTGTATTAATCCTAATAAATGGCCCTGCTCTATTAGAAGCCCCCAGCCTCTTTTCAGAAAATAATGTCATATTGACTTCCATGGAAATCTATTTTGCTTCTATGGATGAGGTAGATCTTTGAAATGGGGTCTACCCTAAAGGGAAAGAGTTTGCTCCTAGAGGAGAAAAGTCTTTACTTTAAGAGTTGATCCCTACTGAGAAGGGAGGCAGAAATTAGTAGAGTTGCTTCCTCTGAAAGTAGACCCTAAACCACACTATTCCTTGGCAGGTTTAGATCTCCTAAGCGGTTAACCAGTACTAAGTGCACATACTTTCACCAGTAACTGGCAACTGCCCTTCTTGAATCAGTGGAGGGAGAAACGAAAGTATGTGGACGGACCAAGTATTGAGCCCGGGACCTCTGGCTCTTGAGTGAGACGTGGCCCGGCCTGTTACAGATCTATTTATTAGAGGTATTTTGGCAATAGCTGATCAACGACAATTTAGGCTCTATATAATGCCCCCTTTTTGTAAAATGAAATGCTCTTGGTTTTTTTTTATAGGAGAAATAAAGTATTCTGTCACATGCAGATCAAAACTAAGGTGAACACTTTCAAGTTTCAAAGAAAAATGATTTTACATATTAATTACTTTAAAAGAATTTAGCAGTGACTTGACAAAACAGACAAAGTGACATGTGCGCCCAGCAAAGACTCTGATCAGCCCAGCAATCCATCCAGTCCTAGCAGAGTCTTTGCTGTGAGCTTAAAGGGTAGCTAAGGGTCAAAGCTACAACCATGCCAATAGCAAAGACTCTTATCAGCCTGAGTGTATGCCTAGGCTGACCTGAGTCTTGGCTACGTGCACATGCCACATTGCTGGTTTTGTTGTGTGGCTGTTTAATTATTTTTATAGTAATCCATTTTTGTGGGTTGCGAATTATTAAACTTTTGTGAATCTCTGGTGTTTCATTTTATAAGAATGCAGAGTTAGAATGTCATGTGAGTGAGTGACCTCGGGTTTAGCGTCCCACCAACAACGAGGTCATATGGAGATGGGACCTTGATTTAAAGTCTCATCCCAAAGACCTGAGAAGGGGGCGGAACGATCTTCCGACCTCTGGATTGGTCACAACTTATTTAGCAAAAGTTTTGTTCCTCTCCAAAAGCATGAAATAAATGCTAATGGGACACGACTGTTTCTCTTATGCCGTTTGGCATGAGAAATTTGAATTCCTGGTTCACTGGCAGTCCCTACTGAAGTCCCTAGGTCATGTGACTTTAGTTTGTAAATGACTAGTTCAAAGTCTTCTCACCTGTCATAAGAGGTGAGCTACAATTTTATTGCATGTACAATCATTTCCTCAAACATCCACAATCCATGTCATGGAACTACAGTTTGTATATCACAGAATCAGTAACTGTCACAATAAGGGTCATGTGACTCATTTTACTGACAGTCTCAGTGCTCCAAATAAGAAGGGGTAAATGAGATAATTTAGAGATAAGTTTCCATATTTCATCATGTAAAACATGTTGTGACCCTTATTTGAACTGTCCAACTGAGACGGTTCTAATGAGGGATAATGATATGTTTTGTTGAGAAAAGAGAAATTATCCACTAAACCCAACATTATCTAGAACTCTGTTGTCAACAAAAAGTTCAGGCAATTACGTTTGTTACTCTTTGCCCAGTGAGCAACCCTTTGGCATTTGTAATGCCTTTTTCCTCTTTGCAATCAGCGTTTGCTAAGCCATAGCACAATGTACATCTTCCATGGTACAGCAGCTCAGCCAACATCTCTGGTATTTGCTTTTCTCCCTGCAATCAGAGTTTGCTATTCTGGTTAGCATTTGATACCCGTAGCATAATATACGTCATTGGTGTCACTTGACCTGAGTCTGTAATTCATTGGCCCAGTGGTCATCTTCTGAATCATCACTCTGGGAACACTACAACAAAGAAACAACAGATTAAGGCATAATGAAAATATATCTGAATTAGGGTAGGTACACTTTCAGTGAAAGCAACTCTACCATTGTCATTTTTGCCTCCCTTCTTAGTGGGGCCCAAGGCTGAAATAAATAAATTTGCTCCCAAAGGAGCAAATTCTTTCCATTATGAGTAGCCCCTATGTCATCCAGGAAAGCAAATAGGAAGTCAAAAATGTTGTTCCTCTCTGTACAAGTGGCTATAGAGCATGAAGGTGTACAGATTCACCAAAAGCCAGGAGACTGGTGATGGGACAGGTTTCGTACTTCAGGATTCCCAAGTGCAGCATTTTGATACTGTACAAGTGTACTAACATCAAATACAGGCTCCTAATTTTCTTTTTTAGGTGAGTGTGTGTGTGTGTGTGGAGGGGGGGGGGGGGGATTCATCGGAGTGGGAGAGACTGAAGTGATCTTTCTTGAATGGGGTTGAGGAGGGATGCAGGTGTCATACATAGCACCAGAGGGGTGTGAATCATGGAGCAATATTTTGATATCCAGAACATGATTACAGAAAAAAGATCAATTTTTTAGTAATTGAAACAAAATATTCAGAAGTTCTGATAAGGAAAAGAAATGTATTTAGAGGATGCTTACTTCATAATTTCTGTTCTAACTCCTGTTTAAATGAACCTATAAATCATGATCCCTCATTAGAACTGCCTTTGCAGGGTGGTTCTAATGACAGATCACAACCTATGTCCTTCATGACAAATATGAATAAAAAAACATCGCAAATGATTGTGTGAAACCAATTTCACTTGTCTGTTTTTTTTTGCTGACTTATTTATTTTATACATATATGTGGTCATAGGGCAGGGGCAGATAACCTCAATGGGGCCAAATTTTGATATCTCAGGAGGCTTTCATTACTTCTATCAACAGTTTATTGATATTATTAATTTTATATAGATTTTTTTCATGATTTTTACATCTGCCTGGGATCCAGGGGTCGCAAGATCGATCCCCTGCTTCTCCGGTCTTTCGGGTGAGACTTTAAACCGAAGTCCCGTCTCCATATGACCTCGTTGTTGGTGGGACGTTAAACCCGAGTTCAGTCAGTCAGACATCTGCCTGGGGTCAGAAACAGATAACCCACATGGCCATGGGGTAAATTTTGAGCATCACAGAAGGCTTTAATTACTCTGATCGTTTGCAGTAAATTTCAGAAAAAAATGCTTCGAACCCTGATTTTATATAGACTTTTTTTGCGATTTTATACATGTATAGCCCCAGGGTAAGGGCAGATAACCCCTGAGGACAAAATTCCTATGGTAACACATAGTTGTTGCTGCTTTGATCAGTCTTGCAAAGTTTCACCATGATATTCCAACTAGTGAAGGAAATACAGGCCAAAAACTGTTTTTTTGTACATTGACAAGTGCCATAACTCTGTCAGAAATTATCAAAATTTGCCGATTAACAATCCCAAGCAAGACATTCTTGATATAAATGCATATGCAAAATTTGAACTAAATCCAACAATAAATACTGAATTAAATGGAAACGAAGTGTGGACAGATGGACGTACGTACGATGGGCAGAAGGATGGACAGACACATGGACAACCAACGTGAAAACATAATACCCCGCCACTAACATGTGATAAAAACTCCAGGAATTGCCCTAAAAAGCCAACTTCATCTTAAGCTTTATTAGCTACCTTTTAGAACAGCTAAACATTACCTCTAAGAGATTTTGGTAGCAGCCATGTTTGTGTCTGATCACATCTCCCCATATCAACACCTGCTTACACCTGGGACAGGGACCATCAACAGGCAGGATATGTGTGGTAATCTCCCCCTTCCTGGTCAAGAAATTATCTGCTAGACATGTGATGTGGGACTGCATACTGCATTTAGGGTAGTAGCAGGTCACAGTAGTATCTGTTGTTGCCTAAAAATAAGGTGTATAATTATATTTAACATTTTAGTGTATGAGAGTTTTCTACTTAATTTTGAAAAAAAAAATAATTGAACACTATCTATGAATGTCATGCAGTTCTTAACAAGATGTCTGGTGAGGCATTACCTGGCATCATTTTGCCATCTTCTTGATGTCATCATCTGGAAAAATAAAGTCACTGAACAATGCAGATATATAATAAAAGCATCGTAAACGACTGCGTAATACCCAGCCACTGTGAACCAATACCCCTTCTTTTACCTTTTTGTAAATTTGTTACACAATTTTTATTATCATTTCATACATGTATATAGCCCAGGGGCAGGGGCAGATAACCTCTGAAAACAAAATTTTGATCATGAAATGAAGCTCATATTACCTAGATAATGTGTTGCAAGTTTCAGGAAAATCCTGTTCATCTTTGATTTTATTCAGTTTTTTTTTCATAGATTTTTTTCATAATTTTATACATGTATACAGCCCCGGGACATGGGCAGGTAACCCAGGTGGACTAAATTCTGCTTGTAACAGAAAGCTTACATGTATGTCATTTCAATAATTTCTGTGGAATTTCATCAAGATATACCAAAAGTCTGATTTCATATAGGTTTTTTCATGATTTCATACATGTATATAGCTTGTGTCAGGGGCAGGTAACCACTGGGGAACAATTGTTTTTATCAAGCCAGAAAGCTTATATTAATATGATAATTTGTTACAAGTTTCAGAACAATCCCTTTCAACTCTGATTTTATACATTTTTTTTCGTAATTAAATACATGTATATAGCCCCAGGGCAGGGGCAGATAGCCCAGGTGGACAAAACTCCACTTGTAACAGAAAGCTTATGTTAACTGAATCATTTCTGTGAAATTTCATCAAGACATTTCAAAGTGTAAAGGAACTTCAGACCAAAACCTATTTTTAAGACCTTGACAAGGGCAATAACTCCATCAGAAGAAATCGAAATTAGCCCATTAACAATCCCAACTGAGATATTCTCAAGACCAATGCACATGCCAAGTTTGAAGAAAATCTGTTCATAAATACTAAAGTTATCGAACAGAAACGAAGTGCTCATGGATGGACGGACAGACGGACGGACACACGGACAGCCAGCAGGAAAATATAATACCCCGCCACTAATGTGTGAAGGGGTATAATAAAAGGCCATCGGCCAAGTGTCACCCGACGTTTGAAATGTGTCACAAACTGCAGCCCTTCATTCCGTTTCAGAGTAACTTTATGGCCAAAAACAGAAAATATATGAATTACAGAACCTGGTAAGTAAATAATAACTGAAGCATAAGCAAAGGCTTATACCCAATTACTGGGCCTCTATCAGGTTATAAACTACTTAAGTTCAGAAAGGGGCATATAATTATGTGTAAAATTAGGTTACTGAAACTTTAGGCCCTTACAGAATGCCCAAAACTTCAAGACTGTATACCCAATAACAAAATAACAAGGGCCATAATCCTGCTTATATGAGTCTGATGAAATATGAACAATGCATAAGTGAAAATTCAGCCCAGTAATATAAATAGTTCTGGAGTTATCCCTTCACCTTTAAGTGAATGTCTATTATCTGTGAAAGGGGAATAACCCTGTCATTAATCAATTTAACACATTCAAACAATAATCAGAATACCCGGTAATCAATTTACCAAATGCTACATGTAATAGCATACTGAATTTCAGCTCTCTCGGTCAAACAGTTCTAAAGTTAGAAAAATGACAAAAAAGACAAAGGGCCACAACTTTGTAAAAAATAAGACAATTGAAATTCAAAAATCACATGCACATTTTTCAGATCATGATAAAACAATCTGCGCAATTTCAAGTCAATCTGATACCAGATGTGGCAGGAGTTGCGGGGACAAGGTCTGAGTCAGCAAGGGCTGTAACTCCATCAAAAATTACCGAAACAAAAATCAAAAACCACACGCACATCCTCATATGATAAGAATACAATCTGTAAAATTTCAAATCAATCCAATGAAAGACATAGGAGGAGTTGCGGGGACAAGATTTTGGATGGACGGACAGAAGGATGGACGGACACAGGGACGGACGAGGGTCATTTCTATAGTCCCCCTCCGCCTACATCTGGTGACAATAAATGCTTTCACTGCATGCGATTTTTTATCCAGTCCAGGGTGATAACATGGGTGAGATAAAAACTGTTGGTACAGGTGAAACTTGCAGATGTGCAAGAAAAACTGCTTCCACCAAAAACTGGGAAGCAATAATGTTTTAAAGATTTAGAAAGTAAATTATTGAAAACAGCAAACCTTGACCTAAAGGTAACAGAGGGGGTTGAGGATAATACTGTGTAAAAACTGTGGTACCTTAAATTTAAACCTTAATACCTACCTGTAATCTTTTACAACACACAGCACATCTAGAATGTTTGGTAGACTGTGAGTAACATAGGTCATCTTCCTCATTTGTCTCAGATTTATCTCCCTTGTCCAGACTTCTCCCATCCTGGTTGTCTTTCTTGACCTTCTTACTCTTCACCAAACCATAAGCTATTGCCATGTGTAGAGGGGGTGGGAGTTCTGGAGGGAAGTCTCGTTGATATTCCTGTTTTAACCACCTTACTGTCAGCGCAAGTCGATTCCAAGGTCCAGTTCGCAGCATACTGCATAAAATTCTAAATCGATAGTCAAATGCCTTTTCTTTCTGACGCTTTTTAACGAGATGTTTGAGTCGGCGTGATTTATCGGGATGCTGCCAGGCCCATTCAAACTGAAAAAAGGTACAAGTATTTCCACTATACCAGTGCTTCAGATAAGAGGGGTAACAGGGATAATTTTCGGACAATTTTCTACATTTCTCCATAAAAACATATGTTGTGACCCCTCATTAGAACCGTCTCTTTGATCACACAACATATGTTTTTAATGAGAAATAAGAAAAATTATCCCTGAATTATCCCTGTTACACCCTCTTATCTGGAGCTCTGCTATATTCTGAGAAACAGTATCTTAGGGCGTCTGCAAACAGGGAAGACTGAGATAAGCTTGCATCTGTGCAGCCTGATCAGAATGTTCTATATCTGCATTTACTTATACTGTAAAGGGTTTAGGATGAATGGGCACAATTTCAGGGGAAGCAACCCTATTATTTTCATTTTTGCCTCCTTCTTGATGAACAGATGAAATATGCCACATATAAACTTTATCTGAAGATTTTATGCCTAGAGTTTTGCAGTTTTGGCAAGTAAGTATACAATTATTTCAGACAAAAATGAAAGAGTGGTGCTTATTAGATTTAACACTTTAAGTAAGATTTAAATGACATCTGTTAATGAATTCTTATCATCATTTACTGAAATGAGGAGTGGATGGACAGACAGGCAAACACACTGATAGCTAGTCTGAATGACACAATATCCAAATTATGCCTTGCTGCTACTATGAACATGGCTGGGTTATATAAATACTATTTCTAGCAACATGCATTTAATATAATTTTAAATACCAAGGAAAAAGTCCAACAGGTGACTCAAGTCACTCACACCCAAATTTTGGCCCAGAGCGATGTTGGTTGAAATTTGCAGATTTCACAAATTATGACATTCTAGTTCTTATACACTTTTCCTCTGAATACAGTATCCATTAACATTTTAATCAAATATGTATAACATTGTATCTTACCCTCAAGCCTGAAATTTCATTTGGAAATCCATGAATGATTAAGGCCATCTCCCTGAAAGTAAATAATCACAGATGCAGACAAGTGAGAATGCTTGGTGATACTTTTAATTTGAATCTCTTTTAATTTGAATCTCTATCAAAAATATATGTTGTGACCTGTCAACAGAACCGTCTCAACAAGACACTTCTACTGAGGGATAACAACATTTATTATATGACCAAGATGCAACATGCAATTTCATTGGCTCTTTTGACGTCACGTGTCGGTCAATATTTTGTGATATTCAATGGCCTGTCAGTGAATATTACTTTTACGCTGACGTCATTATATTTTCGTGACATAACATCTGATTTACGTTAATGTTAATGGCGTAACGTCGCGAGATAATACCATTAAGTACAATCATAAATATAAAAGGAACAGAATTTGGAATTATCATATAATAAAACAATTGTTGACCTTGGTTTCGGTGAATAAGCAGTTTTATTGACCTGCAAACATAACATATTGACCTCCGCTTCGTGTCGGTCAATATGATGTTTGCAGGTCAATAAAACTGCATATTCACCTCAACTAAGGTCAATAATTGTATAATATGCATTTATGAATAGACAGAAGATTTTCCTTGAGGTTTCTGTTTTCAAAGGTTTCTTTGCAGAAAATTAAGGCTTCTTTCTATTATCTATCTAAAATATATATATTTTTATTTTTGTCTTCAATCACTACATCTAATTTTTGAAAATAATTGCCATTCATTCTGAAAATAAATAATATCCATTTAAAGGTAGGTTCCTGGAATAGCAATAACAATTATGTCCACAAAATAATTTCGTCTTTTTCTGAGCAGTATTGAATTCTCTTATTTTTCTGAATTTGTTGCCACTGAGAAACTCGTCAGATGTTGAAGAAAATAGTCGTTTTCCCTTTTGGTTTATTTTCTTTCGTTGGAATTCCAGTTCTAAAAATAACTATGTTTATCATGTCTATAAGTGCGCGATTTCTGATGCCATTCTCCAAAGGTCAATTTTCCCTTGCCATGAGCTCTCCTAGAGGTCCTGGCATGGCGGATGGGTTAAATCTATCCCAACATGCAATGCAGCATGACGTCAGCTGCGTTATCTATTTTTGGTGCGAACTAAAAATAGCGCTAACTGGTGTGCGAAGCAGAGTTAGGAAATCCCTTGCAAAACAACTTTTTAAATATTTTTTTGATTTACACCTTTTAGTGAAACTTATTCATTCCCTTTTATAAGTGCTTTCCAACAACTTGGATAAAAGATCATCAAAATTATGATGCAGTCCAAAGTACAGGAACCTACCTTTAATCCTTCAATTTATGTATATCCAGTAACTGTAACTATTCTGGTCCTGGCACCAACACTGACCAATATGACCTTCTGTTCAAGTACATCTAACTTTGAGAGTCCCAGAGGACACACAAGATACTTTCTGGGAGTCTTGGGAATGATTTTGGGAGTAAATGATGCAAGATCTGAATAAGCATGATGAGGGATCAAAACACGTATTTTAGCTTTGGAAATGAGAAAACTTATTCCAGATTTAGCCTCATCATCCAGTGATTTTTTTTCACTAATTTGGGAATTGTGCCGGTGCCCACGGAATTGGGAAAAATTGCGTTGTATTCTCCTAAAATTTGGAATCTCTTAAACACCTTTATTTAGCCTCAAATGGTGGTATAGGGGACATGATACTGAATATATATAATATTTACATTCAGTTACAGCTATATATCTACCATATCTCTAAGCAAGCAAGTAAATTTATGCTTGTTAGATGGTCCCTGTAAAAATTCTTCTGCAAAATAAGGCTGCAATTGGGAATTTTTCATCTTGCAGTTGGGAAAAAAAGATACTATTTTGAATTGGGACTGGTGCCTTTTATGGGCACCACTTATATAGAGAAAAAAATCACTGTCATCCCTTCCAAAATTACCCAAAATATACTGGACAAAAAAAGTTAAGGATCAAACATTAAACTGAATTTTTTATATCGAAAAAAGTAATTTCCAAAAAATCATTTTCTTCTGTTGAATACATCTACCAATGCTGCACAAGATTGCATGACACATATTGGAATCTGATCAAATGACACACCAGCAGAAATGAATAAACAAGCATACCCCTAAAATCAAAGTGAAAACTGGCATTAACACAAAACTGAATGTCCATTATTTTTGGCTTTATCAATGCAAAATCATTTTCAGTTCTCAGTGTGACCTCCAAGGGCTTGAATAACAGCGTGACAGCCACTCGGTATGCCTCTGGAAAATATCGAGAGGCCCTTTTAGGGACTCACTTGCCATTTTTCACAAAAAGCCTGAATGAGCTCTCCCTGAGTTTCGGAAAGCCTCTCGTGATCAGGATTGGCGGTGTAACATGTCCAAAGAATGCTCAGTCGGATTTGAAGCTGATCTGGATTTTAGATCAACTTGACATGTCAATGCGGGCGTTTGTTTCTGTCGCTAGGCACTGGTCCACCACATTTGCCCTGTAATTCGATGATGTCATCGCCAAAAACTTCAGCATACGGTCTCGTAATTGGATAAAACGTGTCATTCCTAGCTCGAACACCAATCAGAGCGCCTCTGTCTGGCATGCGCAAGACCACACAGCTGCCAATCCAGAAACCGCACCATACCATCACCCACCCTCCTCGAGACATGTCATATTCCGCAACACGATTTAATTCATAGTCTACACGACGTGTACCTGGCAGGCGTCACACACTTCTCCCATCATCTTGGGTATCTGCATTCAAATCTGGCCTCATTTTTGAAAAGAACATGGGTCCAATGACCCAGTTGCTAATTTGTGTCACTTTTTGCCGACTGTCGCATCGCATTTCTATGGAATCACATCAATCCTGACCTCATTACCAGCATGCAAGTGCGGAAATTCGCTATGTAAAGTCTGTTTCCAACCGTTTTCGCTGAAATTGACCGATTAAATCATTTAATGCACAAACAATGCGCGTCCTCGCAGCGTTATTGTCATGAACCAGTAGCTTGGGACAGAGACTATCGTCCGGATGGACAAGTCTTGTTAATCGCAAGTTTTAAATCTGATTGAACATGCTTGACAGATGTTACAAAACGGCAATTCTAATTACCAGAGGCTTCAGGAACCTCCCGGAGGGCTAATTCAGGCATTTCATGAAAAATGGCAAACGATTCCCCAAATGGGCCTCTAGCACTTCACTAACAGAACACCGACTAGCTGTCATGCAGTTATTCAGACCCACAGAGATATTGATGAGCACTGGTAATGGTTTTGCATGGATAAAGCCAAGAATTACGGACATTCAATTTTGTGGTGCTGCCAATTTCCACTTCAGTTTTAGGGGTATATCTGTTTATTTGTTTCTACTGGTGTGTCACGTGATCCGATTCCAGTATTTTTCATGCAGTTCTGTGCCGATTTGACAGCTGTATTGAACAGAAGAAAATTATTTTTGGGTAATTTATTTTTCATGATTTAAGCTTTAGTCAAATATTTGATCCCTAACTTTTTTTGTCCAGTATATGTAATTCAATCTTGTGTAATTCAGCTAAAAGACAGAGTTTTCTCTTTCCAAACAATCCCAAAATCTAGATCTGCCTTGTAAGGCAGATCTAGATTTTTGGGATTGTTTAGAAAAAGAAAAGCCATGTCTCATTTAATATTACAGAATACATTTATGATAATTATTTCATGATATTTATGATAATTACCATGGTCCCTTTCCATCTGTTCTGTATGCCCCTCCCTTGTGCCTGCCCAGGTTATGTTGCTTGATCCTCCTATTAGGGTCCACCGTATATCCAATATATGTCCTTCCTCTGTACTTGGGGTTGATGTTATACAGCAGGTACACACCATAGAAGTTCTCTATCTCTTGTACCATTGTTAGCACATTCAAACGGCTTCAACTTTAGTGTTTCCCCCAGAATGCCAAAAGGGGCAGGGTGAACTGAAAAAAGGGCAGGGTATTTTGGAAGCGAAAGGGCACTAACAGATGCCAAAATCGACATCAACTTGAAAAAGGCAGCAAATTGTTTAAAGGTCATAAACCACATTATTACCAGGCAGATGTTTTTTCATTTGTTTCAGCAACTTCTTGGTTATTCCCTTTGCAGGCTAGTAAAATAACTATCTGTTTTTGGGAGTGGGTGGGAGTGGGTGTGTTTGTGTGTGTGTTTTTCTTTATCTCTCTCTGGCCAAGGAGGTCTGATGCTTTATTTCATGAAAACCATTTCTTGCCTCTGCCCTAATTGCCTGTATGTATCCCCCCCCCCCCCCCACACACACTCACAACATAAACACCCCATCCCTTTCATAATGAATGTCATCATGTAAATTTGTAACAACTGTTTTGCTGCCTTCTTCAGACTATACCTTATCACTCCCTTCCATTTAGTATTAAACATTTTCTGACTGGTTAGTTAACCAGTTATAATGTAGAAGTTGAGGGCCAGAGTCCACCTCAGGTCTGGTTCTCCTTATTTCATCCTCAGCATCATTTTTCCCATTACCTCACTGGCTCAGAATGACTGAAAAACAGTTGAATGGCAGGGCTCTCGATCACCGAAATTTGGGGCCGAAATTCGGCCCCATTCCCAAGGCCGAGGATATCGGCGCGACCGTCGTGCCGATAAGAATCCTTATCGGCAAGACGGTCGTGCGGATAAGAATCCTTATCCGCACGACGGCGATCATATACTCCATTACAGATGCTATGGTCTTTCTTACAATGGTTTCATGCAACACTGTGTCAGCAATTCATATGGAGGATATTAAATAATTTTAAAAATGTTATAAAAGAATCTTATTACCATCTTTTAGTTGTTAAAACACATCTGAGAACCGGCACCCAGCTTTACCGCTCACGGGGGCAATCTTATTTTGGGCATATTCCAGTTCGATGTGCACAGGTTGTATCGTTTATACATATGTATGTAAAAACGTATTCAGTCAGATTGACAGTATGAGTTAGCACAGAAAAATTGGTTTAATTACCATTTTTAATTAATTTTTTTTTAGTTTGTTCTGCTTATGTACAAATCCTGAGAATTAAAAAAAATAATAAATAAACAACAACAACTAATAAGTGCAATCCAACAATTATTATATGTGACAATATTTATCAGAAAAGTAGAACAACTGACTTTGACCGACAAGTTATTAAAAGAAAGTTAGGCATGATTTATCAGACTAACTGTCTTTAACTTGTCGGTCAAGGTCAAAGATTTATTTCAGTTGTTGGACAAGGGCAAAGATTTTTTGACTCATTTTATATCAGTTAAGTCTGCTACAATAAATTTGATTTTGTTCGATAATACATTTACATTATGTAATGCTATTTATTAATAGGTTTCAACATTTTTCTAAAAGGATTTATTAGTCTAGATTTCTTTCAGTAATTTGTCAGTCAAAATCAAAGATTAGTTTCTATTGCTAATTCAAATCAATGGTTTATTTCAACATATTTTATATTGGTAACACATATTATAAATTGATAAATTTAAAAGTGATTGGAATGAGACGGAATTAGGCCGTAAACAAAATATTGACAAAAACTTTGCTGGGAAAAAAGTCTGACACAAGCAGGTCACAGTCAAATATTTTCCTGATTCAGCTTGTCTGTCAAGGTCAAAGATTTGTGAGAAAGAAATTTATCTCAGTTAACAAAATAAACTATTAATTGGCAAATGTTTTATGCGACAAATGATTTTTTTATTGAAAAAAAAAACAATAATAAAAAAAATGACGTGTGGGGTCTTGAACCCGGGTCGTCGGTTTGCAAGGTCGCGCACATTACCACTGCGCTACTGCCGCTGATAAGTTTGGGCTGATAATCTGAATTACTTAATGTCAAATGTTCAATATACAGCTGTTGTCATACCCACATCGGACTGTGTTTTAGCTGTAATGTACTTGTTTTAAACGTTAACCTGATCATCCCACCCGATAAAAAGTATTCAGCAACTGATGTTGAAATATATAATTCGCATTTTCGCAATTACTCGCCGGCTCTATGTCCGACAGTCAAAAGGCTTCCATGATCAGGGAATTGTAAGATGTGTCTTATACTTCCATGCCATGATGAAATATAAGAAAATAAATGAAGTTAACATTGTGTGTTGTGACTCAAATAAATTCTTCACAAACAGAAATGAAATAATATTATTATACCATAAATAATAATTCTCAGAATGATTGCAACTGTGTCTAAAAATATCTGACCGCCGTCGTGCGGATAAGAATTCTTATCGGCACGACCGTCTTGCGGATAAGAATTCTTATCGGCAAGACCGTCGTGCCGATAAGGATTCTTATCCGCAAGACGGTCGTGCCGATAGTCACTCCCCATTCCCAATGCCAAAAAGTATGTTTTTTTCCCAATTCCAGATGAAAAATTCCCAATATGACTAAGCCTGTTTGGTCCAAGAATACTGCAGTTGCATCAATACAAAATGTATTTGAAACCACCTAAAACTAAAAATGTTAACATAAAACCAAGAAGCGATTACATTTTCAATCACGATCGTCATGCTTTGTTACTGGAAAGTGGTACCGGGTTTATCATGTAGTCATGTACTGTTAGAGTTACTTCCCTTTCATTAGAGGGCGAATAGCCTAGCGAATTTCACTGCAATATGTTAATATTTTCTTTGCTTCAAGGGCCAATATTGTTGTGGTGAACAATATTTTGACTTATTCTTTAATTTGAAGCCTTCCAATTCTAAAATTTGATCGGAGTTTTCACCTATGGTGGATGATTCTGCTGTTTTTGCGGTTCGTACCTGAATCAATTTTCACAGACATTTTCGGCCATATCCAAAATCATAAACAGGATTACCGGGACATTCAAGAGTTAGTATAGTGATAGTGACATACTGTGGATGTTTGTACTTGCAGGACTGAAAGTTTTGTCATGTTCTGCATTGTGACAGTCCACTTTCTCTCAACTTCACATTATGCATAGTTCACAGATGCTTCAACCTAGAGTGTTATACTGTTGTTATATTGAAACACTTTTTTTCTAGGTCCCAGTCTTATCTCCAATTTGAGAGTGGCAAGATAGGGAAGTTGGCAGTTCAAAGGAAAGAAAGAAAAAACTCAACACACACAAATAGTTTTGTTATTATCTAATATCCCAGCTATTTGATAAAGTTTATTATGATTCACTATCTGCTAGATTTATGCCTGCTTATTGACTGGATTCCTCTGAAAATATATAACAATACTATATTTAAGTTGTGTTGGTCTGACAATGAAAACTTCACACATAAAATAATGAAAATTTTCCCAATTTTAGACAAAACGACGCTATTTTTCCCAATTCTAAAGGCCCCGGCCCCATTCCCAAAAAGGGGTGTGAGAGCCCTGAATGGGCTGTTCAAACAAATCCTCTTTCCATGAGCCTGTCATAGCACTCTACCAGTTCAGAGAAGCATGTAAGACCCCTGGCCCTGGTGTAAAAGTACCAATTTTCCAAAGCTGCATACTCTGAAAGTTGTATTGATCAATGTGTTTGGTTTTGCTCATTTTCTTTTTTTTTATTGGGACAATATAGTCAAAAAGAATAACATTCACCTACAAATCCAGACAACATTTTCATTTTCTATGCATGATCATCTTTTCCTCATCAAAATTCTGTATTTCCCAGCATTGTACTGGCTATTATCAGCTATAAATGTCCTAAAGGTACACTACCTAAGAGCCGATAACCAGTCCACCTATATCGGTCTACCTGTGGAAATTTACCCACTAATCAATAACATTTGACATGCTAAAATATCCAGAATTTAAACTACATCAATGATAACAGTGCGTTCACATAAATGCCTTAATCCTGTTCATATTGTCGGTTCTACTAAATGAAGGTACAGGAAACTGACGTTGTATCAATAAAAAACATTCAAAGACCCTTAACAGCCAATTATTATATATACCGTAATCGACCCATTTACGGCACATGCCCCTATAACCGCACACCAAGGCCATTTCCGGACAAACTGCACAAGCGCACACTGCTTTTTCTTTGAAACTCTCACAAAACCCAATAATTAACAGGGAACTCATGAAAAGTATAAACACAAAGTATTTCCAGTCCTACCCATGTTGCCTCTTTCCAGTCAACTTGCATTTCATTGTTCTGAGTGTGCGGTTATTAAATACATTTTAGCCACATCTTTTTGTTGCAATTTTGAAAAAGTTAAGCGCACGGTGCGGTAAATGGGTCGATTACGGTAAGAAAAGAAGGCTTTCAACGTCGGGTGTGGGTGGGGAGACGTGTGTTTGTGTGCACATGCTTTTTTTATGGCTGATAACAGAAAATCCTTACAAACACTGTACAAGGGCTTCAGAAGAACTCTTTATCTTCATATTGATATAGGTGCCTTTTGAGAAAACACGGTTTGTTGTTTGTACCGAGTCATTTTTGCTGCCTTCGTGTCGCTTCCATGTTTGTTTTGGCGAACCATCAGGTCAACTAGTGCATGACGTCAGTGTTTTCTGAGCATTTTCGAGACGGAGTTGCCAACTGGTGTACGTTGCTCGGGTCGAAATTTGGCACATGCATACAAAGGTACTAAAGGTACTCGAGTACACAGGCACTCGACAAAATATTTGTTTAATTTCTAAATATCATCAAATGTCAATCTATTTTCTACCACTCTGTAAAATATGTGCGCATGCATATTGTGGTTACTCGTATTGTTCAGTCAGTAACTGTAGTTACTCGAGTCACTCAGGTTGACAAATTACTACACCTTGGATTTGATGACGTCATAAATGGTTCTTCAACACAACATGGAAGTGAAAAAACTGGCATGTTTTGAGTGAAAAGAACCTTACCGATATGAGGATTTAAAATTTTTCTACACGTCTAATGCAATGTTGCACAGGCACTCGTTTCATGCAATGTGAGCCACTCATACCCTAATCACTATAATCACTATAGTGATTAGGGTATGAGTGGCTCACATTGCATGAAACGAGTGCCTGTGCAATGTTGGTATCTTTAACCCAATATGCACCGCAAAAAAAGGCCTGTGAGCGCATATCAAGTCTCCCCAACCACTTTCGGCATTGAATACCTTCTTCTTCTATTATATAGTAATGTATACTAAGCCTCAGAAGCTTTTGGTCAATGTCCTGTGATGGGGGTAGGCTGGGCGGGCTGGTCCACCATGATTTTGGCCGAAACTGGTTCGAGCCGAAACACTGGCACTTAGCGGAAACTATTCAATTGCTGTTTAGCCCATTCGCGTTTCTTTACTTTGGTGCAAATTCGAAAAAATAACCAGATTAAACTATTCTATGGCCGTGAAAACCAGAATAGTCTCTCGATTACAACGCTGTACAAATGTAACAATTGCTTTTTTTTTTTTTTTTCGGTGGTGTTTTTTGTGGCACACTTGTTTATGAGTCCGACTAACTACCGAACTATGACGCGATTAGCTCTTAGGTGCCATAGACAAAGGCAATTTACATTTCGTCGGACATAAGCAAACTGCCATTTAGGGACACGCCATTTGGAGCAGCTTTAGAATATGTCCGCCACCTAAAACGGCATGTTTTGCTGTCTCCAAGTGTCTTAAAGGGGATTCTTTCTTTCTATCTATACTGTCTCGGTCAACTTTGACCATGATGACAGGTTTCTGGTGTGGCGCATAAGTTGTCACACACACACACACACAAAAAAAGAATTTGTGACAAAGCCACCAGCAGGTTAAAACTATTTACAAGAAGTCCTCAGGGGCTGGCATTCCATGCCTAACCCCTGCTCTACCCTAGGATATTAAATTTTGGCCTTAAACCCATCAACTGTCTCCGAAGAGACAGCTTCGGTTGTAAGGCCATTCCAAGTTGCAACTGTCCTGGGGAAAAAGGAATTCTTAAAACCGTCCGTGTAAGCAATTGGACGGTGGTACTGGAATGGGTGGGACCTAGTTCTCATGCTCCCTTCACCGACCTCAGATAGGTACTTATTCTTATCTACAATGGCAAGATTATTGTGAATTTTGTAGAATAGAGACAGAGAAGCCTGCTGTCGTCTTTCCTGCAGGTCTGGCCATTGGAGTTCTTCTAACATTTCTCCCACATGGCTTTGGTTGCGCCAGCGCCTACAGGTCCAACGGGCAGCAGTCCTCTGTACTTTTTCTATTCTGTTAATATCTACTTGGTGATGGGGCATCCAAACTGGCGCTGCATATTCTAATTTGGGCCGGACCAGAGTTTTATATGCAACAGCCTTGATTTCCTTCGATGCAAAAGTCAAGTTTCTACGAAGGAACCCAAAGTCTTAGTAGCCTTACTGGTAATTTCATTGATGTGCTGACCCCACTCGAGGTCATCCGTAATTTCAACTCCTAAATATTTGGCTGACGATACATTCTCTAGGACTTGGTTATGCAATGTACAACCAAGGATTATTTGCTTTGGAGGGGGTGTCTAGTCACCCTCATAGAGTGTCATTTGGCAACATTAAATTTCATGAGCCATGCCTCTTCCCAAAGTGCCAATTTATCCAAATCATCTTGGAGTATCTGTTGGTCTTCGGACCGTCTAATATTTCGTTTGAGTCTAATATTTCGCTCAAACGCCGCGAGGGCTCAGTTATTTTCTACATTTATGCTTCTGCTTCAGAGTGCAGTAAAAAGGAATCCGTAAAAAGGAGACCTACATGCGCAATGCGCAATAAGTTTCAGACTGACAAGTCAGCATATTATGTTGGGGGGTTCAGCCCCCCCACACACCCCGTCGCTCTTGAAAACGCCGCGAGGGCTCTATATGCGTTTTTTATACAGATACATTGAGTTTACACTGTATAAATACAGTTTTATGCAGAAACATTAGGCTCAGTCAGAAAAATCAATATATTGTGTGGGATTATGGTATCAGAAAGTGGCTTTAAAATATTTAATGGACCATTAATCTGTATAAATAATTAACTTGTTAAAATGAAAAAAATGCTCATTGTCTTTCATAGGTTTGGTTGAGATAAGTCTGACATAAAATAGGTAATCTGGTCATTATAATGTGGGGTGGGGTGGGGGAGGGGCATTACTAGTTTGTCACCTATCTGGGGTGGGATTAGAAAAAAATTCTGGTGAGACTGGGGGATAGGGGGATAGTAAACAATTTTCTGAATAATATGAAATGTACCCCCAACCCACACACCTGATAACAAATGACTCGTCCCTTAGTAAATTATTTTTTTCTATGAAAGTCACATATGGCTATAAGACTTCTGCTTAGTTTAAATTTCTATACATACAGGATATCGTACTAAGACGCAGTTTGTAAATTTAATGCTGCAAACTTTATTCATGCAAAATAAAATGCAGATTAACAATACGCCACAGCATGCAGTATAATACAATATTACACAAAGTCAAACAAAGGTAAGATAGTATAAGAGAAGATAAGATAACAACAGATAACAGAAGATATTAAGATACATCTACATCTATCTACTAAGTCTAAGTGCATGGCAAGATTGGCATCGGGCACTGTGAACAACCTTAAAACAATTGTGCTGGGAAGCTCTTATTTATAGTTAAAATCATGTTTCACAATTACGGTCTTAGGATACCTGCACCGACAAGGAGCTTGAAGTCGTCCTAAGTTGGTTCTGATACGGCAGTGGCAGGCAGACCAATTCAGAGGCGCACCGTTGATAGAAAGAAAGATTCCTTGTAGGCGTTAATGGAAAAAACATTGGCAGGAAACGTTGTTGGTATTCTCCAGTTGCTTCACCTGTGGCTGTCAGGTACTGGCCTACAGGAGTTTCAAGGAGGTTATTGACGATCTTGTACATCATTGCGACTTTGCTGACCGTTCCATGGCGGTAATTCTGTTGTGGTTCCTCAATGTTACATGTTGTTATGTCCGCTTGTCTATAGTCTCTAGCAGACTGGTCACTCGAAGAGCTGCCCATTCTGCTTTCTGTTTTGCTTTGCTTTGTAATTTAAAAGAAAAATAGGTAAAAAAGATGTTGCTGCTGTTTTTAATTAGGGTAGCTTAATAAATAGGGGAGACCGGGGCTAGTTGGTCCGCGGGGCAAGTTGGTCCTAGGGCAATTTCTGTTAACTGAGAAAAGGTTATGACAACAGTATAGGATCAATGAAATCTTTGATTATGCCACATTTACTGAAGGGAACAAGATGGCGATCGGGGAACGCGTATAAATTATTGAGCAGAAAACTCGATTTTGTACCAAATAAGTAACTCTCTTGCAGCTGTAACCATTTGTTTTTTCATCTCCTGTGTATCGAATTACACGCTAACGTTATACATTTCCTGAAAGCTCATCATCTGTGGTATCCAATCGTACATATTCGCTGATTCTAAGTTCAATGGCGTTTCGGTCATGAGTGAAGAATTAGAGTGTGGTATGGTCGGGGCAAGTTGGTCCATCTGAGACGGGGCAAGTTGGTCCGTCGGAATCTGTCATTTTCCGAACGAAAAACTATAGAATTAGTCAGAAAAATGTTATACGAGTTGCACAATGCAAAAATCATACCAGCAAATGAATATTAACCCCAGCCTTTGAAAACAAAATGCAATTTTAGGACCAACTAGCCCCGGTCTCCCCTACATGTTTCCCCCTTTTGAGTTCACCATGTTCACGTAACTTTTCAGACACAGCTAACATGACACAATATACTGTATCAAAAGGATGAAATTTCGATGTGCATATAGGTATGCATTAAAATCGCAGAAAAGGTGACATTATAATAAATGTTACAATCTAATCCAAAAGAACGCAGAAAGTCAGCCGTCAACATTTACTTGGTTTAACTCCTTTGAATGCCAACGGACCACTTTTGTGCCACTGTATGTTTGCAATAAAACAGATGCGTCTTCGGCAAAAGTATAATCTTACACAGAAATATATTGTAAAATAACAATAAACTTGTGAAGAAAAACAGACGACTGTTAAGAAAATGCATTTTTTTTTTAATTTATCGACACCACAAAATAACATAGTCAAAATCTTTATGTGACTGAGATATTATCAGTGAAAAACATAGATGCACATTCTTTTTCACTGGTTTCGTGTTATCTATTGTTGTTAATATGAAAATATATTGGTTTGAAGATTAAATTTATTTTCATTCCAGCTTACCCCGTCGTTCCAACTTACCCCGCTGCCCGGACCAACTTACCCCGATAGCGGGGTAAGTTGGTCCGGTTGACTTCGTCTCGGAAAACGGCTATATTTATCAGAATCTGTCATTTTCCCCAGCGCAAAAATATAAAATAAGTTAGAAAAATGATTGTATTAGTTACCCAATGCAAAAATAATACCAGCAAATGAACATTAACCTCAGCATTTGAAAAAATGCAATGTTCGGACCTACTAGCCCCGGTCTCCCCTACCTGTTGGGGAATGAGCTGCTCATTCGGTTTACCATGCGTGTCTTTCGCAAACTTTTGTCTTTTTTTGTGTGTTTGTGTGCATCTTTACCTGTTGGTTTTGAGAGCGGGGTGTGGGATTTGATTGTCCTGATCATTGACTATATTTTCCCTTTGTTCTGGTCTCGCCTTAATTGCAGGTCCTCCCAATCAAGTTCTTGCAGCATTGACGTGACACTGCTGGTTCGGCGGTAGTCATTGCAGCAAATACTTGCGGCACGCCTCTGTACATACTCCAATTTTGTTACAGGGCCCCATAGTGTCGAAGCATACTCGAGTTGTGGATGAATAATGGACTTGTAGCATTAGGCCTTAATAGCTTTTGGGCACCTTGAAAGATTTTTGCGAAGAAAAACAGTAGTCAGATTGGCCCTTTTAATCACTGCATCAATACATCAATATGGCTGTTCTAGGACAGTTTACTGTCTATGGTTACACCAAGGCACTTGGCTTTTGAAGTTTTTATCACAGCCTGTCCATGAATACTAACATATATCAAAGACAAACATCAACTCTGGCTCACAGGGGCTTGCGTCAAAACCTTTTGCAGGCTAGAAATACAGTTAAGTGTATTCGCAGCTATTTTTCTAGCTTGCAATTATAGTAACCCCTCTGCCCCGGATCACAATGAATGCCAAGAAACTCTCATGAAAAAAGAAGTAGACATTTCGAAAGACAAGTTAGGAGATCAGATTAGATTCTATGACCTCATGTAGCTAATGTTTCTTGCTTTCTAAACCCGATCTTAGATAAAAAAATCTTGTATCTGGGATCTAAACTATATTTCTAGGCTGTATAAAAGCCCGAAGACACTAGGCATTACAAGTCAAGTCAAGTCAAGTCAAGTAAATTTTATTTCAAGTCGGTACATTTGTATAACAGAAATAACAAAGCTCTTAGGAGCTTTTTTCAACCGATTAACATGCTAGAAATATCTCACTACGACAGGCTTTATCACATAGATTTTGAAACAAATGAAATTTAAATAACTAAGTGAATAAATAATGATAATTTGTAAAAGAGTATGATGTGAGGATAAGATAAGACTAAAAGCAGTTCTGTAATCACCCTTGCAGAACCACTTTGGAGACTAAAGAAGGCCATGAAACAAAATGTCAAGAAAGTTTACAATTCTTTTGTCTAATATTGCTATTAGATAAGACAAATGCAACACATACTCAGTATAAAACCATATGCATCTATACATATTTTTATATTAATGACATCTTAGCACAATACAGTTTGTAAATTCCATGATGCTGCAAACTAATGCAAGCCAGAACTAAAAGATAGATAAAGTCTTTTTCCCAGTTTTAAACTAGTTGAAGAGATACCATATACATTTCAGTGTGTTTCGGTAATTTCAAATGAGGACCGATATGTTCTAGTAGTTCTACGAACCGGACATAAATGAGCTGCGACACGACAAAACCAGCAAAGTGGCATGTGCGCCCAGCAACGACTCAGATCAGCCTGGGCATCCGCCCAGTCTGATCAGAGTCTTTGCTGTTCGCATGAAGCTAGCTTGGATCCCTAGCTACTCCTCAAGCACACAACACAGAGTCTGCCCAGCCTGGATGGACTGAGTCTTCACTGGGCGCACATGCCACCTTGATGCTTTTGTTGTATCGCGGCTTAAATATAAAATTTGGAATAGAAAGTGGGGAATGAAATTGCCTCTTTCTGCCTTTTCCATTGCAATATTCTCCAGCTCGGTCAACTGAAAAACCTCGAAACCTGAAGACTAATTTACCACTTCTAGCTACTAAAGGGCCTCTGTCAATGCTGTTATTTCAGCTCATCGTATTGTAAGGCATCTGTGGTAACTACTATCCCAATCTGTGATAAACATCTTGGCAGCTTATGGTAACAGATCAACCTATTGAATATCTCTGTGGAGTCTAAATATCATAAATGTCCAAATAGGGGCGGGGATGTGCATTGTATTTTTTTTACTGAGTCAGGATGTTTTGGTTACAATCTTCAACAATATTTGCATATGTATTCCTTCATTTAAAAGAGCAGTGTGATATTATTCACCTGATAGATTTGATTTCAATATATATTTACCGAATGTCTTTCATGTATCATTGTAATTAAAGGGAACAGAAACGTACAACAATCGCTCTGTTGTACTTTAAGAATAATTCAAGCTATACATTGGTTTTATATATAGATGGGCTTTATGGTACAGTAAAATTGTTTAGCAATAACTTGGTGTGGCAAACAATTTGAAGACAAATATATTTTTGTCAGAATATCGACACACAGATGAGATTCCATTCCTTTAAATTCTTTTTAAGACTTAGCATTGGCTTCTAAATTATGTAACACCAGCAACTTGATGTTTTTAGGAACAACGTGCCTCCACAGAATTTATTTTAAGATCTTATTTAGGATTTAACGATTAATTAGATTCCCCTCACAGTTTTGATCTCTTTGAGAATCCTGGATACAGAATGTAAATCCTTGGAAATACTCGAGGGTGAAGATGCCATATGACAGACTTTTGAGTGCTAGTCTTGTTATTTGTGCGTTTGGATTTGACAATGCTAATGGTATTTAATAAATATCTTTTTAAATAATTTTATGAGAATTTTCTTCACTCATGCATATGCTTATTATTATCTTTATTGGACATTTGTTGTAGTTGTAGTGCACTCTGCAGGAGATGTAGAATTGTAGGCATCTGGCCTCAACTCTAAACTAAAAGAATAAAAAAATGTATTGACTCCTTTCAGTGTTATGTACCAGAAAAGAGGTATTGGAGAAAGAGTGTAGATCCAGATGGTTTTGCCCAGAATCTATACTGTTCGCACCAAAGAAGAAGAATTTCAAAATCTCGTGTCAAACGCTTATACTATAAGAAATGGACGTGTCCAGCCTTTGAGGAAAAGGCGTTTACAAAGCATTAATGCTAGTTATGCATGCATCATAGGAGTACCTGTCTTTATGTCATGTACGAAAGTTACGATGTGTCTAGTAGGTGCAGGTCTTCTAGCTCATCAGTGACATAATATAATAAACCTCTTTATCATATGCCGTCGCTGTTAATCAGTGGATAACGTCATGTCATAGAAATCGTATGACCACATGTGTAATAACACATTGGCGCGTACACGTAACGTCATTGACAACGTCCATGTCAACAATGAGTGTTCTAATTGAAATAATGTTCAGTTTGAAGGCGTTAAAATCCTATTTCAAGAGTCGTATGATAAAAAAAATCTTACACTCGTGGTCATTTCTCGTGACCGAAGGCTCGTTTCATAAATTTCATATGAAATGACCACGAGTGTAAGATCCTCTATATATATAACAGCATTTACTACAACACCAAAATTTGTAACGTCATTTTGATATGCACGGAATAGCTTTGTTACTCAGAATATGTATTCTTCATATCTGCAAAAATATGTCGTCGTTGTAAATCTTCTTTATATAGCACCAGTCTAAATATGAGTAGTTTAGATGGATTGTTTAAAGTTATCTTTCCTACTTTGAAATGTAATAACTATGACCGTCTTCTTCGAATACAATTTAGTATGAGGGACAACCATCTGAATTTAACAATACTTGTATCAAAAATAAAAATAATGGGAAATAAATAATAAATAAATAATAAAAGAAAAAAGAACACTAAATAAATAAAAACAGAAAATGAGTTCAAGTACCCCCGCTTCCCCCCCCCCCCCCCCCCCCCCCCCCCCCCCCACACACACACACATCCCCCCCCCACACACACAAAATGGCAAGGAGGCAAAATTGTGGGTAGGTATGCAAATGCAAAGTAATAGAATTTTATTTCAGGCCTTGCGTTAACTGAAGTACAAACTAAACTGGAATTATATGGCCATTTAAGGCTTTGCGCTATAAATATTGTTTAATCAGCATTGCGTGCCTATTCCAGCAACTTGTTCAAATGGTACGAGGTGGCAGCCTGATGCAAACGAATGCATTGCATGTGAGCCTGGATATTATTTGGTTTCACCGGAATCACACAACATAACATCGTGTACGCTTTGTGCCGACAGGTTGTTCCAGCCAAATTCTGGACAAGACCACTGCCTTGTCTGTGTGCATACGACCGGATTTCTTGAATCATCTACTGATAGAACGTTCTGCAAATGTAAGTGACAAACTGCAAATGTAGCCCTTTGCACGAAAGATATAAAAGCTATAAAAGCGTGTAGCGATGTTTGCTATTGCTTAAAGAGAAAACCATATCCTCTTATGCTTACCAATGGCATGTTGAAATTTCATATAGAATCAAACTCGATATTCTCAAGCCACACCAACAAACATACAGAAAACAACTTACACATACACGCACGCACTCAAATCAAATGTATAGGAAGTGGTGCAAAATTCCCATATGCGAAAATTCAAAGTAATAATTAAAAATCAAAATAACCCAGTACAGGGTCAATGATCACGTGTTTTCTTGCGTTATGGTTTTATGTCATTTTGAATAGGGAAGCCCCGGAAATTCTTGAATAGTTACATTATAACTTAGTCCTTTCAGTACGGAGTGTGTTATCAAAAGTACTGATTTCATTGTTGGTTTTATAGTTTTTGAATTCAACCATCCCCCGATATCCGAAGCTGAAAGAAAGCTTTGGTGTGCTTGAGATCAGTGAATGTTGTTGTTGTATCGAACATGGGAGAGGACTTGAGAAATCTGAAGTTTTAGATTGGTTTGGACTCTTATGCTAGATCATCGTCTTATATATCATTTGGGCCCTTTTTGATACTAGTCAGCCTTTGAATCGACTGACCAATTAAAATTAAGGGTTTTCAGTATGCTTTTCTCTGGTTTCATCACCAGATATTTTCAGGGTCACTGATGAGTCTTTATTAGCTGAAACTACGTAGTCTGGCCCATGTTCCATCTTTTGAATGTATTCTCTGCTCCTGAAAGAACATTTTTAGATTTTAATTATACTTCACGGCAGCTGGTGTTGTGCCGTATGGCGGCCGTAAAACGTCTCCCCGTACATCATCCATAGTGCAGATTTTCTTTTCTTTTCGTCCTTTGAGATCAGAGGATAGATTCTGAGAAATCTGGAGTTTTAGATTGGTTTGGACTCTTATGCTAGATCATCGTCTTATATATCATTTGGACCCTTTTTGATACTAGTCAGCCTTTGAATCGACTGACCAATTAAAATCAAGAATTTTCAGTATGCTTTTCTCTGGTTTCGTCACCAGATATTTTCAGGGTCACTGATGAGGCTTTATTAGCTGAAACTACGTAGTCTGGCCCATGTTTCATCTTTTGAATGTATTCTCTGCTCTTGAAAGAACATTTTTAGATTTTAATTAAACTTCACGGCAGCTGGTGTTGTGCCGTATGGCGGCCGTAAAACGTCTCCCCGTACATCATCCATAGTGCAGATTTTCTTTTCTTTTCGTCCTTTGAGATCAGAGGATAGATTCTGAGAAATCTGGAGTTTTAGATTGGTTTGGACTCTTATGCTAGATCATCGTCTTATATATCATTTGGACCCTTTTTGATACTAGTCAGCCTTTGAATCGACTGACCAATTAAAATCAAGAATTTTCAGTATGCTTTTCTCTGGTTTCGTCACCAGATATTTTCAGGGTCACTGATGAGGCTTTATTAGCTGAAACTACGTAGTCTGGCCCATGTTTCATCTTTTGAATGTATTCTCTGCTCTTGAAAGAACATTTTTAGATTTTAATTAAACTTCACGGCAGCTGGTGTTGTGCCGTATGGCGGCCGTAAAACGTCTCCCCGTACATCATCCATAGTGCAGATTTTCTTTTCTTTTCGTCCTTTGAGATCAGAGGAAGATACTGAGAAATCTGGAGTTTTAGGTTGGTTTAGACTCTTATTCTAGATCATCGTGTTATATATTATTTGGACCCTTTTTGAAACTAGTCAGCCTTTGAATCGACTGTCCAATTAAAATTAAGAAATTTCAGTATGCTTCTTTCTGGTTTCGTCATCAGATATTTTCAGGGTCACTGATGAGTCTTTATTAGCTGAAACTACGTGGTCTGGCCCATGTTTTATCTTTTGAATGTATTCCCTGCTCCTGAAGGAACTCTTTTGGATTTAAATGTGTATTAAACCGTGTAAGCGCTCAGCAATATCAAGTAAAAAAAGTAACCACGGAGCAGATCGTTTGACTGAAGTATCCGGTGTTTCCTGTGACGGGAAAAACCACGTACCTATACACCCTGCAGTATCAATTAGAATCAAACTTATGTTCGTATCCCATAGTACCCAAAACAAGCCTCGGAAATGGCTAGGGAAAATGTCATTATTAAGCTGGCGAGATCTAACAACTTGGAAAGGAGAACTTAAATTTTGTAATCAAAAAGCATATAAAGGAAGTTTTTCAGTGTGTGATTGATTTTTATCCCACTCATAAACATGCCAGTCTTAAAATACTACTGACGTGTTCATATAGTGAAATAAGATTTCATCTTACACTAAAGAAGTGACAGACTTGTTGTGAGAGATGTGATTCAGGTACATAATTTTATTTCTGAACATGTATAATTAGATGATTGTGTTTATAATGATTACCTGTTGGTGTTCTGATGCTAGAAGGTAGCTAATTTAATGATGAAGTAACATATGGAAAATGAAGTAATTGATAATTGTCATACAAGATAAATAAATAAATAAATAATCTTCAGAGAAAAGATGTCATTTGTATCATAAATGGAAGACATGTTGTCCTTGAGTTTCTGCGTTATTGTGTATTCTTCAAATGCGCTGTAAACATTTGTCTCTTCATTTGAAACCTTTTTTTTTTTAGATAATTGTTGGCTCGGCAGTTACTTTAACAGAACTACAGGGAGTTGTTTGGAATGCTCAGTTGGGACATACACGGACACATCAGGATCTGAGTCATGTATGATATGCCCTGCGGGAAAGTCAACTGTTACTGGCAGCAGTACGAGTGTAAATGATTGCGTTGTAGGTAAAGAAAACGTTGGCATAACATTTGACCAGTGTTTCGAGTCACACATATACCATGGGGACATAGGTTAAACCCGAGCAATACCCAGATATTCCTAGGTCTACTCGAAGATAATGTATTTATACATAACTTCGAGTAGGCCGAAGCATCTATGGGTATTTCTCGGTTTTATTCAAGTAATTATGTCAAACGGTCTCAGCCCTTTGTTTATTGACATCACAACTAATAAGTTATGGGTGCAAACAAGAAAAATCTGATTTGCCTTTGGGCAAATATGGACAATCTCGCTGTATACTGTAAAATATCTTAATTTTATAGCTAAGGACATAATACTATTAAGGACATAAAAATCACCAAAAATGCGATTTTGAAATTCAAACTAATTCGTGATAGCCAGCCTAACTGGCTAATTTTAACCTTAACGAGTGTTACTAGACACTCGCGCTTCTGAGCTTCTAGGTCTATTAAGACACGTTAAGGTAATAATATAGTCATAAATCTAACGTGTTTGGCCTGGTACAGTTGTACAGATGATGTTTCATTTCATGACGCGGAAGCAAGCTGAGATGGACAGCTTTTGAAGTTCATATACAAGTAATTAGTACCATATAAGTTAAGTGCTTCATAGAGTTCTCTCGCACAAAATAGTGGCAGCTAAAAGTGGATATCGGTTCACGTATAGTATAGCCTGTGCCATGATACTTATCCATACTTTAACATATTTCAGAAGAACACAAATATTTAAATAATAATCTGTATAGACACAAGCCATAGTTTTGCCTCTGTGACTGATTTTACGCATGAGAATGTTTTTACAGCTCATAATGTTTTCTTGGTAGGTGCATCCTTTCTCTCTAAGAGGTAAAAGTAAAAAGTAGATTGCTCTTTCAAAGGGATAAATACTTTCCGGTCGGATTGATCTATATTGAGTTTTTTTTACATATTAAAAACCAGTTTTACTGTCATTGTACAATGCTTATATGCTTAGCACAAAGAACAGTGTTTGTACAGTAATTGTAATTGCTTTTGGAAACTGTTCAATATATTTGTAATACAGAACGTTACTGCTTGGCTTGTGTTGGTAGACAATGCAATATAAAGCACCAGAACAGTGTCTTGTGCATCGCATGCCCCAACCTCCCTGTAGCGATGCATGTGGGTTGGCCGGTCTGAGCACAACGTTTACGTTTACCAAAAAAGGGGGAGGCGGGGTTGGTAAGGAAGGAGGATAGGAAGATTTCTTATGACGCCGTGCATACAAAATATGAAAACATTTCTACAAATGCGAAATGTATACAGCTATATTATTAGAGAGATTGTCATTTCCATGCGGTTATTATATGTTTAGAAATTAAACTTTTCGACGCCATGAGGTAACCCAGCAGTTACACAACATTAACCCAACATAGAATCACTGTTGATTCAATGTTGGTTTAACGCTGTGTGCTCAGTGGGATTGTTCCTCATAATACATTCGCACAGCCAGCTGCCAAGAATCGCACCAGCCTCGATTATGTGCATTCAGAACAGAATCCATAATGTTCACTGTCAAAATTACTCAGGAGTCAGTTATTACTAGTGGAAACTGAAATTTCTATATTCAGATGTTTTGGTTCGTTTGAGTATTTTTTTTACGCAGAGATCGTGAAAATAATTCTTTTTAATGGTAAACTCATTTAGTTCATCTTATTTTGAATAAGACATATCAACGTCGAAACCAGTCTCGCCTTCAACAACCACAGTCCAGACAATAGACGGGACACCAACAAGCTTTGTTTCATCGGTTTCTAATATTTATGATAGTACAGCTACAGCTTCTTCGACTTTCAACCCTTTTCACGTTAGTCCAGCGAACAGTAGCATGCCATCCACTCAGAAGCTAACATTTGTCACTTCTGCTTATACAGACGGTTTAGGTGGAATATCAGAATTCTTCAAAAATTCAAGGAATGCAGCTCTTATTTCTTTAGCTGGTGGACTTATTATTGGAGCAGGTGTTGGAATATGCATACATACATTTGTGTCTAGACGCCAGGAACGAGTGATCTATGCAGGAAGGTATATTCTACTGTCTTGTAAACTATAGGAGCCGCGACACGACAAAACCAACAATGTGGTTGTGCGCCCAACGCAGACTCAGATCAGCCTGGGCATCCGCCCAGTCTGATCAGAGTCTTCGCTGTCCGCATGGAGGTAGCTCAGACCCCTAGCTACCATTTAGACGCTTAGCAAAGATTCTGATCAGACTGGGTAGATGCCCAGGCTAATCAGAGTCTTCACTGGGCGGACAACCACTTTGTTGGGTTTCTCGTGTCGCGGCTCATATGTAATTTTAGTAGTGCCTATGATATACAACTACAGTCAAGTCTTGAGAGCGCGGAGTCGATGTTCATCACAAATTATTGATATCTAAAACTAAGTTTTCTGGCCCCAGAAAATTAGTTTTGGGATACCAGTTGTTTGAAATAATAAGAGTTGAAATATAAAGAGAAATAGGAAAATGTCCAAACTATATTCTTTGGTATTAGAGGGTAATTTGAGATGTAAGTGTTTTAGATAGCGGGACTCAATAGTATATGCAATCACTAATGATGTGGGAACAAAGCTTAAACAGTTTAAAACCATACATAGCTATCATTATTTAGACTGAATTGAACATCTTATTATCGCGAATAATGCCGTAACCGGCTAACAGAGGAGTAATATATAACAAAAGTACACAGATCTGAAAATATTTAGACAAAAATGTCGTTTAAGAGTTAAGTTAAAAGTTTAAAGAGTTTGTTCAAGAGCAGAGAACACATTCAAAAGAAAGAACATACTTCGAATATTCAAGCCTCATCAGTGATCCTGTCAATATCTGGTGACAAAATATATTTCAATAAGGCAATCAGTTCAAAGACTGATAGTATCAGAAAGGGTCTAAATGATTAGAAAGCGATGATCCAGACTAAGAGTCTAAACGAATAAAAAAAAAATTTCTCAGAATATCTCCTCTAATCTAAAATGACAAAAATGAAATCAGCACTATGGATGATGTACGGGGAGACGTTTACGGTCGCCACACGGCACAACACCAGCTGCACCGAAGTCAAATTAAAGTTTTATAGAGTTCAGTTTAGAGCCGAGAAACAATTCTAAAGAAAGAACATGGGCCATTTGTTTGTTAATCGCTTGGCCGGACCGATTTTTTATAGTATTACTTAATGATCAGAAAAATGCCATGTGGTTTGAATGTACTCTTTGATTTAACAGTATAGAGTTTCGGCTAAATTTTGAGTTTCATTAGCGTTCGACTCCCAAGTTATTATTATAATTTTTCATAAAGAATTTTTAAATTTAGATACATGCGCGTTGCTAGCGGAGTGTTAATGCTTACAGTATCGAGGCATGGACAAATTGATGTTCATGTTGTATAAGGTTTGTATTCCAACGTATTAAATCTAAACCCAGCCTCACCGTTAATATCTTGAATTTCCTTTTGGTCCGCTCAAAAGTAAAGGGTGTATCCATTCACCTTGATAATTCGAAATTTTCAAAAATCGAGTCATTTTGTGCCACTAAAGCACTGAAGATGAATCCATATTTTGGTTGAATACAGAGCCAAATAAATTATTCATGCATGAATAAGCAAACTATGACGAATATACTGTCAACTTTGAGCTATTAGTTAACATGTAAATACTGATACTGAGTCAACGTTTTGTATTTTCTTGTCTGTATATATGTTTGTTTTGTGTTGTGTTGTATGCAATATACATGTACTCTTCAGTATTGGAGGAAATACAGATTATATACTGTACAAGTATTGTATTCCAAAGTATTAAATCTAAACCCAGCACCAACGTTAATATTTAAACTTTTCCTTTTGGTTCGCTTAAAAATAAAATGACAATTTAATAGATTTTGTAAAACAAGTTGCTCACTGCGTTTGTTCTCGTGCCTCGCTATCCAAAATCGAAAGCATATTTTACCTGATAGTGATTCTGAATCTGTAAATGCGTTAGGTACTTACAAAGCACTGACTGAATATCAGAACTTTAATTCAGTGGACTTTATCAAAACTATTAACTTATGGAGATCATTGTCTTATCTTTTTTTCAGCCTGCAAGACCAAAAATCCTCATAATCACACGTACACGGTAGTAAATATGGTATCAGGTATGTTTAGGTGCAACAAATCTTAATAAACATGCAAACATGTAAATAAGAATGCAATATGTACTATACGGTTAATCTTTCAGCTGCCCGTAATATGACAGCTTAATTTGACCCTTTCCTTCCCTGTCAATTACTGTGGAACCTAATAAAAGCAAGCTCTAATGCCTGAGGCTTTGCTTACCGTCAGTTGTCTACCATTTGCCCTAGTTAATGAGACGGTCGGTCGACCTCACGCAGATAAAAATGATTGCAACTGTAGACGCAGTGGCTTGTACTGAGTTTTGGAAACAAAATAGTTGCGAAAAATTGATGCACAACTGGCACCTGTGCAGAAAGTACGTACCAATCTTCCTATACCTTTTGTACAACCCTGCAGTTTTATTGAATGAGGCCTGCTCACCTGTTTTAGGTCAAACCTACGCGGTTCTTCTGTTAGCATCTTTTGCTTGAGCGTTTCCATGTGGTTCTTGTTGTTCGGTGCTGACTCATCTTGTTTCATTTGAGTAAGTAATCCAGACCCATATGCTTGCCGTTTTGATCCATTAATTGGTTAGAAGTGCCTTATACGGACCGATTAATTTCTATGTTAATTATGAACCATAACATTATGATCTACCGTTCCAAAGCGGTGGTTCTGATGTGGTTTACTCTTTGTTTATCGACTTTCTGTGAATATTAATCTTTGGCACTTTTTACATCATTTTGAATAGTCTCACGGCCATCTGCTGTCACAGTGATAGAGCTAACTGCTGGCGTTTAGATTGCTTTTAATTTTTTAGTGTGCCGTTTTCCAATTTGGTGTTTGGGACAGGATGTAGTATATAACTGTGCCGGTTTCTGATCATTTCCTTCTTATCTCCTTGTCTTGTATCTGAAGATGCATTGAAAGACATAACTTATTCTGTGAAAATACATTAGTCGTAAGTGTGATGTTTTCGTCATATTAGCATTTATCAAGATCAAAGTTTGATATCACTTGGCACAAGCAAATAGTGTTTACTCTCATTCTGTACGTTGTTTGAATGCATTTAACCTTTCGGATGCTTCAAGTCCTGTGCGAATAAATAATAAATGAAAAGGTAATAAATGCAAGTGAAATTGATTACTTTTGGGTATTCTCTTTACCATGTTTTAGTCATATAATATTTAATTTTGTGTCCTAATTTTGTTAGTTCTATACTTATACAACATCATTTTTCAATTAAGAAGATTGGGTACACCTTAATGTTTGTCTGCCATTTTTACACCCTTTTTGAATTCATGTTAGTTCCCCGGGCAACAAAGCCATACCAATCAACACTCAAAGGAAAAAGAGTACTATTCTAGATGAGCAAATTCTTCCGTTTAAGAACTGGCCGCATTTTAGAAGGGAGGCTAAAATGCTAAAATAAGATATAATAGAAAATAAAAAAAAGGTTGGATTTTTTGCCCAGAAGTATATCAGTTCACCTAAATTAAACAAAAGTTTTGAAATGAGCCAAAAAATCATATAAAGGGATCTTTGGCCATGTGAGAACGAAAAATAAAATATTGCGTTTGCTTTTAATCTTACAAATATAATATTTTTTTTTTGTACTCATAATATTTGTTTACTTTCTTTCAGAGCCTTAACATCGAATTGTGTGCCTGCTTGACAAACTCGCCTCCTCATATGAGCTTAAATCGTAACAACTATAGCCAACTATAATGTGGTTAATAGACTACAAGAACAGTTGCTTTGAATGTAGTTTCTGAATGAAATGGATGATGTTTTTTTAAATATGTCTCATACGATGGCTTCATTTATGCATGTGATTCATGCTTCGCATTTTGTTTAATTTTGATGTATTTTGATTAAGTTCACTGGTGTTAACTGTTTATAAGATCAATCTGCTCCTTTAAATGCACGTATCTAAAATCTATGACATTATTATCATAGAAATTGATAGGATGAAGGTTATTTTTCATGATCTTGTTTTATTATGCAGTGACTTGGAAAATTTTGTTATCTAGTGATTTAGAAGATTTTGTTCTTGCAGACATAAAGTTAACACTAAGATGTAATATCACATAATTGCAAAAGATTGTTTTATACTTTAGGGGTTTAGCGACACAGAAAATAATAAATAACAGATTTGTGCATCTGGCAACATAAATCTTGTGAAAGTACATGAACATTAATTTATATTTATGTAGAATAATGGTAAGCTAACATGCATCCTAAACATCTTGTCAGAAGCAGTAACATTAAACAAAATAAGGAATAAAACGTATCTTTCAGCCGCATTTTGCAAAATCTGTCTTAGAGTATATATGACATCCACCTCTGCCCAGCCGGCATATTCGCGCAGATATACCACCGTTCGGTTATGTTTCTTGGCAGATTTCACCAGGACTTGAGTATAAACTGGCAAAGTGCTTTCCTCTGTAGGAACGTTATTTTGTGCTGAACGGTGGCCAAGTGGCACACTTGGCTTTCAGTTTCAATGAAAGGTAATATTGTAACTAATGTTGCTAAGTGTTTCTAATAGCTTTTAAACATTTGAATGATCTTAAGGTCAATTGAAACACATTGAGGGCAATAACTCTGTGGTTTAACCTCCCTTCCCTAAAGGGTTACTCTCCTATAAAAGGAAAGTATTTCGTTTCAGAATAGATCACTGTTGAGAGAGCCTCCGTCTCAGTAGAAGCAAACAGGAAATTACGAACTTTCGAATAAATGTTCATTTGTACAAATGGCGGGAAATCATGGAGGTTTACCAACACACCTTTATATTTTGTGCGTTTAGGCACAAGCAGGTTGAACTGAAGATACGGCTTATGATATTCCCGGGTATGCGTTTTGCTTTTGTTTTCCTAGTAACGACTTACGACGCCATGACAAGAACGGGATAAATGAGGGCTTTGTCCCTACAACATGATCCCTGTACGTGGATTCGGCTTTGACATTTCAGTTCTGTGGTTTGTGAGACAAACATTGATTTGGTACGGTTGTCTATAATAATACAGTCCATGTTTTAGTGGCTGGCCAAAATTTTGAGCGGTGGAAAGAATGGTGGGATGGGATGGGGTGGGGGTGGGGGAGGAGGGGGTAGAGGGAGAGGCGGTTAGAGCGATAAAGTGGACAGAGGAAGAGTTTAAGGAAATTGACAAAATCCAATCCCAGATCCAACCCAAGACATCATGTGGGAAAGACACAAAATAAAATTAGTCACCACCAAAGACGACACCAGCGGCAGCCATGTGAACGGCCATTTCCCTTGTAGGTGGTCAACGGGCCGGCCTGAATACCGTGTAATCGGAAATTTTCGCGTCGCCTATTTTTCGCGGTCGGTTGAGATCCGCGAAATGTAAACTCCGCGAAATATTTTCCTCGTTTGTACAAAATAGTAATAAGAATTTAGAATCGTCAAAACATATGGTTTACGGTATTCAAATCGCGCCACAAAACCTTAAAAGTAGGTAGCTATAGAGCTATAATTTTCGGCGTAATTATGTCAGCTTGTAATTACAGGTAATAACAATTTGAATGGGCTGTTACTATTTTCGCTTGATTAACGGTCACTTGTTTCTGATTATGCAAGTACAATTGAATAACTGTTAATTGACTGTGAGTTATATGTTAACCTTTTTCCTGAACAATGGCCATTCTATCAATTGCTCGCATATTTCAGTTGACAGTTTCTGCGCATCAACTGTTAATTTTGTACAAATGTCTGTTTTACAATTTTTTTCGTGAAAAAAGGAAGGCTATCCTCCCAAACCCCAAAAGGAGCCAATTCTTTATTAATAAATGTGTTCATAACAAAGTTATTACAGTATTTTATATTTCTCTCTCCTTGTACGTCTTGATTTTTCACACCAATATTTTACAGGGAAACACAATATTTATTTTCGTTGATATTCATATCCGCGAAAATTAAAATTTGGCGACGCGAAAATTTTCCATTATACGGTATCACAAACAATATATCAATAATAGACATAGCAACTAACAACACATAAAAAAGTCAAGAAGAATCAAAACAGAACTGCCGCCAGGGAACGGCCAGTAATGGAATTGCCGAGGGGCTTAACCGCTTTGTGATGTGGTCGAACAACCCTCGCCCTTTGTTCTGCCTTGGTTCATCAGATACTTAGGTGTTCAAGCCAACAAAAACCAATCACCGCCCACACAACAGACTAACAAAAAGCACCGACCCTGATAATAAGAACAAATTATTCGTAACACATTAAAAAGCTATTTTTTCCATTTTTTTTTAAATGTCAGGGCTATTCTTAACATAATAAATCATATATCAACATAGTCAAAGCGACAAATAATGCATGAAACAAATGCCGCCTTGGAACTGCCAGCAATGGAATTATTGAGAGGGGGCTTTAACCGGTTTGCAGTCGAGATCTTAGTCCTGCAAATTTAATTCTGATCAACCCACTGATTTTTGGTTTATTCTTCCGACCCCACGCCAACACCCCGCCCCTCTCTCCACACACACAGAGCCCCCACCCCACCCCAATCGCCCTTCACCACCAGCAACATTATGGAAGATAAACATATGGCCGCCGTTTCAACACATTTTCTATAAAACTTTCATAAAACGTCATGTTTTGAAAAACCTTTTACAGTGCATCTTTACCACTAATAAAAAGATGCCAATGGCATCTACGCCAACATATGCACCCAGAGATTTGTTTTCAACCGTTCTGCTTGTTAATTAGACTAGTGCGCGTGCAGTGTTTTGTTCAGTCCAACATATATATGTCAAGTGTGAATATGTACGAAGGAGTTTCTGATAGTGTTCGATCTGTTATTCTGAAACATAAACTTTAATTCTATCTCATTAAACTTTGCATTATACTTTATACCTGTTGCTTGATGAGTGACAACTTAATCACGTACTCTGGAATTTTTTATATTTTATTTTATTATGTCCCCTGCAAACACGGTTTGTTGGCGTCGGGAGCTATACTGTAATTTCATTTTCCGTCGCGTTTGTCTTGTCAAGTCGCCTTGCGTTGCATACCGCCCCGTCCCATTTTCTCAAAACATGTGTTACCTATTAAGCATTGTTTTGCAAAAGTAAATACTTCTCTGTTCTAGCAAGAGCTGTCAAGAGGACAAAAGCTTAAACGTTTCAAGCATTTGGCATGTATCATGACCCTTTTCAGACTCGCAAAGTTGATTCATTTAGGTACTGTTTTTGGCTTGCGCTGCAAGCCAGTATTCAAGTGGTTTAGTGATACCGAGGTATTTTCGAAAGAAACGATACGCCACGCTTAGTCGGAAAATACCAGGAGAGTGTGTACTGCAACGATTCGTTCTAAACTTTTTAGGGCCGCAATAAAACCAAAGAGATCGGAAAGTTCGTTCCGGTTTGAGACAACATTTCTTCATTATTTTCTTCACAGAGCTAACAAACAAAGACCTCGTCCGATTTTGACTATTTTTATCCATATCCGATTTGCCTCATCTGCTAAAAATAACAGATGGAAACTTTATTTTATTCTATTTGTGATAGTATATGTACTTTTTTTTTTTTTAGATATTTCCGTTAAAAAGCACGTTTTCTTTTACAAGTGTCTTGAACTTGGCCACATTTCTTTTGCTTTTAATAAACTGATTGCATAAAAATGAAACTCTGAATGTAATGCAAAGTATTTGGCTTTGCATCCTAAGAAATATACCAAAACTTGTGTAAGAAACAGTGTTGACATATAGCTTAGCGCAAAGCAATTTAGCTTTTCCAAAAACTCATGCAGCGGCGTCGCGAAAAATAGGCCTTAGGGCATCGCATAATCTGACTAGTCAGAGCAGCCGGCATACTGTCCAGCGCCATCTGATCAATCTTTTTCGGCATATATATATTCTTCATCTTTCATGCTGAGGCTAGACTGATCATACTGCGTTTATGCCGGAGCGGGCTGATCTGTGTATCAGTGTAAAATGTGAAAGAGCAGAGTTCAAATTTATTGTTTAAATTTAGAAACAAGGCTTTTGACGATTTTCTCCTCTTATAACATTTACTGAAAAAATGTATCCCATGTATCTGTGTGTGTGGCTTATATGTACAATGGACCGTGTTATGTATGTAAAAGTGGGTAATAACGGTGAGTAATGAACACATACGCATTGCAACAGGCATTTCAATGGCACAAAGCGATATATTATGTACACAATTTTAGCATCTGATAAATTTCCTATTGGCCATCAGCATGTTCATGAATAGCATGAACTGGAAACCCCTTACAACGACACAGGTACAGAAAAAGGGGACAATTCAGAATTGTTAAAATTTGAAAGTGTCAGGGATTTATTGACAGCCTTATGACAATGGAGGGGTTGGTTGGATGGTGCGATGATGCTGGGTATAACTTCCAGTTCCGGAGCGTCCTACGGATTTGGATTAAAGTAGGTGCGGGTGGGGGTTGTGTAGACACTTTTCTTGCTTTGATAACACTCTCTAATGTTGCCTTCTTACATCTGCTATACAAAAATACAGAGAAATATTTACACTCTTCGACGATTTCCTTAGAACCTATACTGGGCTGACATTGTTCGTATGTCCACGAACAACACACATTCATGCAATCTTACGCGTAAGCAACGTCACGGATAATTAAGATAGATGATTGGCCGACGTAACGTTTGATATATGTCATGTCATAGTGGCGGCTGCTGTACTTCATTACCTAACACGTTGGTTAATAACTATATTTCGTCCTTTGCTTGGCGTTAAATTAGTCAGAACTTCACGAACGAGTAACAAAATTGATGTAAAAACATAGCATAAATATAACAGAAAAATTTCATGTGTCGGGAGTTCATGGAAATACGAACGCAATGGGTTCCGTGCTTTGTTGTTCCCAAATGGTGTAAAGCAAGTTATTGTCCCAAACAACAGCAGCTTGCATTTTCTTCTCAGAGTGTCAAACTTTTGTTCCAGTCACTGCCACTGATGCCACTTAAACCAAAAATAAACTTCAGTAAATATAAATTTATTGTCTTCTTTTGATGCCAAGTTCAGATGTGCCAAGATTTCATAGACATGGGTTCGAAACAGTCTTTCCTAAAATTTTGATTCAGACTAAATGTGACTCAGCAGCTGTGAAGAAAAGACTTGAAATAGGTCCATATAGTTATTTTTCTTGAGACATGCCTTAAACGGGCGGCCAAAACGTTGGAAAACTGTTGTTGTTTTTTGTTGTTGTTTGTGTGTGTGTGTTTAGATATTTCTTCACTTTGTTTTTCAAATAAATTCTACACTTGTTTTTACCTTACACCCGTGGATAATGCCACCATTCAATAAGTTAGAAATTAAATACTCTGCTAAATAAAAGTTAGCAACAAAAAGTGCTCTAACAATCGGGTTCACGTCAATAACAACTCATGAAAATTTCACTGTCTCAGCTGGGCAAGCCTTCCTTTAAAAAAGAAATTTTATTACTTATAACTTTGGTTTACTTCAAATGATTGTACTGAAACATGAAACATTGTCCTATTGTCTTAAAGCAAACTTGAAGAACAAGTAGCATTACTCGGTTATGCAATTTGCTTGGATTATACCTATTTAAACTTACAAAACTGTCGCATCCAGATACTTTTGTTATCTTCAAGGAATTGATTTGAAACTTCACATATTAGCATATAACCTTACAAAGAATTTTTGAACAAAGAGTATGACTTTGTTTTGCATTTTGCAGTGATTATGCCCCTTGTCAGACTAAAAATCTGTCCCATGTTAGGGACGTGTTTGGGTTACAATGTTTAAGAGTTTTGAAACTTGAAACACATGTGTCTCTTTTCTCATAAAAAATTGTAGCGCAAGTACATGTATGCATTTTGCAAAGATTAAGTCTCATCACAATATGGATGTTTGTTTGTTTCGGCAAAATTGAAAACACATGCCTGGGACCAGGGACCAGGGACCAGGAAACACTATTTGTTGTGCATTTTCTTTAATTTATGTCCCCTTTGAAACTTACAACAAAATTATCTCAATGAAATACATATTGACAGATAGCTTTGAACTTGAAAACTATTGATTACTATATTTACTTTTCTGTTATGCATTTTGCATGGGATAAAGTCCTTTTCAAAATGTTTCATTCTAATTCTTTTGTAATGTAAGCTTTTGGTTTCCTTTAAGGATTGTTTTGAAACTTTTGACACTTCATTATCAGCTGGCAGAGAATTTTTTAATGAAAATTATAGATGTGGAAATGTGTAATTTAAACTTGTATCTTAGCCATTTCAGTGAAAGCGAAAATCTTATAGCCTTATGCTTATGTTTTATTATTGCAAGCTCTCTGTTATTGATGTCGCTTGACATAATGTGTGCTTCACAGGTCTAGTTTTTCAAGTATTTACGATCCTCTATATTACTAAAAATCAAACGACGAGGTATACATGTGGCGTTTGAAAATTGTTCAGAAGGTTGTTCACGCAAATGCTTCAATTTTAAGGTGTTTGTCTACTTTAATATTCAGACAGAGTCTAAGAAAACATATTCATACCAAGGCAAAAGCAAAGAGAAATAGCTATATATCTAAGGGACTTGGGAATATTAAAGCAAACGATTTCGTCTACTAGAGGAGCTTGGATTTAAACCGTATGTTTGAGGAGACGTTTTGGCTTCATGATGCCATTTGGCAATCGTCTGAGAGTCACATTTGTAATTGCTATAATTGGATATGTACAGACGAATGGTATTTCAATTACGTTTTATCATTTTGTCCCATCTTAAGTTGTGCGTTTTGCGTTTGCATGTTGAGTATGATCACTGTCCGATTTTGTGGCTATGTGTACTGATGGAGATGTTGCTTCGAGCTTGATTAGGAAAATTGTAACATTTTGATGAAACAGTGATTGTCGCTTGTTCAGCCACCAGATGAAGGCTAAGAAACTGACTTAATTTCGAACATATAACTTATTACAGTTTAGATTTCAGAAATTACAATTACTTCTGATCATACGTAGGTTGTTCGTTTTTTTTTCAAATAGATTTTTTTATTATTTATATCATTATTTTCTTTCTGCGACACGATGCTATTTCAAAAAAAACATTATGTCGAAGCCAACCGACAGTGTATTGGTACACCTTCATCATTTTTCATCATTTTTGAGGCCCCACCAAGATTTGGTCTACTCTTAAAAAAAAAAAAAAAAAAAAAAAACCTGACTGTCTTGAATTATTGCCTTTACGTTTATAAGGCAATAACAACGATCAGATCAATTTCTGCTTAACGTGTGGCTTTTAACATTCGATACGTATAACATTCTCCATTAAAGGTTTCTTGACTCTACAATGCTGGAACTGGGTTGTTGTATGAGTTTCTTCAAGAGCTGAGACGACATTAAGTTTAAGGAGCTTAGGCCATACTTCAGAGTTTCGGCTAGTCAAGCCTCATTATTTACACTGATTTGATCTGGCGTCAAAAGCCAGAGAAAATATACTGTAATTTCTAAATGTTAATAAGGCCGTCGATACAAAGACTGAACTGTTTCAAAAAGGGATCCAAATGACAAAAATGCGATTATCTAGAATGTGAATCTTAACCGATCTTAACCAATCAGCATTTTCTGATTCCTCGGAACACATCCTCTGATCTCAAGGGATAGAAATTGAATATAATCTGCACAACACAAAGTGCAGTGAAGTAAAATTAAAATTTTTCAAGAGCAGAGAATAACAGAAAGAAGGAACGTGGGCCATACTTTGAAGTTTAGGCTACTTAAGCCTCATCGATGACCCTGCTATGATCTGCTGACGAAAGCAAGAGAAATTTGTTTTTAATTTAGATAAGGCATTCGATTCAAAGACTCAGCTGTAACGAAAAAGTTCCAAATAAATTAAAGGCTATAGTCTAGGATACAAATCGAAACCATGGACCAGTTAAACTTTCTGATTTCTCAAAACACATCCCCCGATCTCAAAGACAAAACTAAAAAATAATCTGCGATATGAATGGTGTACAAGGTGACGTATTTCGGCGGCTACACGACACATCTCCTGATCTCAAACAACAAAAAATATAAAGTATATTATCTGCACTTTGTATGATGTACGGGGAGACGTTTGACGGCCACCACACGGAACAACACCAGCTGCAGTGAAGTGAAATTAGAATATAAAAGAGTTGCTTGTAGAACAGAGAGCACATTTTAAGAAACGAACTTTGGCTATTCTTCGAAGTTTCGGCTACTAAAGCCTCATTAGTGATCCAGGTCTGACATGAACTGGAGACGCAAGCCAGAGAAAACTTACAGTAGTTTCTTAGTTTTGATAAGGTAACCGATTCAAAGACTAAACGATACCAAGAAGAGGTCCAAATAAACAAAAAAGCGATGATATAGAATAAGGTCGAAACCAATAATAAGGCAGATTTCTCAGAACACATCCGATGATCTCAAAGTACAAGATATAATGTAATCTGCACTATGGATGATGTATTAGACGTTTTACGGCCGCCACACGACACAACACCAGCAGCAGTAAAGAAACTTGAGCGCGACTTCAAAGTTTAGGTTAATTCAGCCTCGTCTATACTCTGGCGTGTTTTGGTGACGAAAAACAACAGAGAAAACATGTGTTCGTAATATGGATAAAGCAATCGATTCAGAGACAGAAGTATATCAAAAAGGGGTCCAAAACGACTAAAAAGCTATGATCTGGAATATCAGTTTTAATCCTGGACCATCAAAATGTCTTATTTCTTAGAACTCAGTCTCTGATCTCAAAGTGCAAAATAAAATATAATCTGCACTATGGATGATGTATTAGACGTTTTACGGCCGCCACACGGCAAACACCAGCAGCAGTTAAGAAACTTGAGCGCGACTTCAAAGTTTAGGTTAGTTAAGCCTCATCTTTACTCTGACGTGTTTTGGTGACGAAAAACGAAGAGAAAAATGTGTTCGTAAAATGAATAAAGCAATCGATTCAGAGACAGAAGATTATGAAAAAGGGATCCAAAATGACTAAAAAGCTATGATCTAGAATATCAGTTTTAATCCTGGACCATCAAAATGTCTTATTTCTTAGAACTCAGTCTCTGATCTCAAAGTGTAAAACAAAATATAATCTGCACTATGGATGACATGCGGGGAGACGTTTCACGGCAGCCACATGACATAACACCAGATGCAGTGAAGTAAAATTAAAATCTTAAAGCGTCCATTCACTAACGGAAAACACTATGAACTGGTCATAAACATACAATTTGGACAAGAAATTTGGGTATAATATTCAAATTTGCCTATTATAACATAACGCAGCCCAGTCGGAACAAAACGATCCATGATGCATCATATTAGATGGATGGGAAACTTCTTGAAACTGCTGATAGTATTACTATTTCCAAACAATATTTGCGTACATACATACCGTGTCAAATAAGACTAATTTCAGTATGCCTTCATTTAAAAGAATAGTATAATGTTATCCACCTGATAAATTTGTGAAAATATACATTTACGGTATACTTTCAGTATCCTTTTATTCAAGGGTAACAGAAACGTACATAAATCACTCTGTTGTGATTTAAGAATAGTTACAGCTGTACATAGATTATATATATGTAGTTCGGGTTTATGATACAGTAAAATTGATAAAGAATAACTTGGGATTGCAATAGTATTTCGAGATAAACATGTTTCTCAGAATATCGACACACGGATTAGATTTGAATCCTTTTAAAGTCCTTTTATATAATTTGCGTAGGCTGTTAAATTATATATAACCAGAAACTTGAAGTTTTTTTGGAGCAAAGTGGCTCGAAAGAAATCTTATTATGACCTGGTTTGATCTCTTAGAATCCTGGACACAGACGGTCAATTCTTGGAAATACTCCAGGGTGAAGGGGCATTTGACGGACTTTTGAGTGCCATCTTTGTTGCTTGTGAACACGCGACGGGGTGAGGGACATTGTGTGTTGTGCAGGTTCCGTCGGCGTCGGCGCCCACATAGCTTCTTTTATGCATTTTATCATCTAAAGGGATAGATGGATTTTAACCAAACTTGCACAGATACTTTATCAGGTAAAGGAAAATAACTGCTTAGAATTAGGTGACTTTGACCCTATTTTCAAGGTCCGTTCATAGGAGGCCAAAGAATGTTGAAAAATAGTTTGTCTCATATCTCCTGAATGGATTGATGGGTTTTAATAAAACTCGCACAGATACATTACTGAGAAATGCCAAAAAAAAAAACTGATTCAATTTCGGTAACGTTGACGCCATTTTTTCAAGGTCACATGGGGTCAAAGAGTGTTGAAAAATGGTCTGCACCATATTTCCTGAATGAATGAATGGATTTCAACAAAACACGCGCAGCTATAACACTGGGATTTGCAAAAAAAACTAATTAGATTTTGATTTTGGTAAGCTTTGATTTATTTTCAAGGTCACAGGAAGTCAAAGAATATTAAACAAAAAAAAAATTGACGAATTTAACCCCCCGCCTTGGAAACTAGGTCTCCACTGTGTATACACTTAGTGTTTGAGCTGAAAAAGCGGCTAAGTTAAAAATGTAAAAAAGTAATAAAAAATGTAAGGATTATATCCAAACCACATGCATATTTTCAGACCATGATCAAAACACCTGTGAAGTTTCAAAGGAATCGGCATAAAACTGTAGGAGGAGTTGCACACACAAGGTACCCACTAAATTGTCACTATGATAGTAAAAACGCCTAAGTATGACTACGAGGGGAGATCATTAAATAATGGACACTATCAATTATTTCATTAGCTATGTATAAAAACAGTACTCCAGATATATAAAACCTAAGAAGCAAGCATATGACTATAATTTAAGTTATAAAGTACTTTTTAAAAGTATTGTTGCCATGGCAAAGATGCCTTAAACTTCTAAGGGTTTAGTCTCTAAATTTTTGCATATTTTCATGTATATTTACTGCTGATAAGTAACAAAGAATGGATAAATATTTGTGATTGTGTAATGGTTTGATGCAAGTCTCAGATACGTAAAGAAGTATATAAGTATTCATACCTTGCACTCAAACATGGCAGAAATACAGACCGTGAAAGACCTTTGATTGAGCAAAATTTGACGTTTTTCGCCGTATTTAAGCCATAGGGACCAGAATTGTGACGTAATTGCATTTTAGCAAGCAGAGTCCTGGCATAATTGTATAACAGAAAGAATCAAAATTATCCTGTACTTGATAACCGATCAATTAACTTTAGCATAATACTGGAATTACGGAATAAAATGTCGAATTCCCTAAAAATTAATTATTTCAACCCCAGCTTTAGCTTTAATTCATGCCAGATTTCAGAACATTTTCATGTGTGTCTCTAAAGCCAGAACCTAACTATAACGGAAGGTGTTCCTAAACTTTCAATATCTCTTTACATATCGTACATAATGATCATAATAAAAACACCTCCTTACCAAAATGACGTCGAAAAAATTCACACGTGGTACCCGGCATGAACGTGACGTCATATATTGCTATGGTAACACGTTAAAATTTTGAACTCAAACATGGATTCGAAAGCTTAAAAGGCACTCTTTGGTGTTACATGAAGGATACCTATTTCTGTATAAAATCAACTAATCTGCAAAGGTGTTTCCATTACTTAATGATCACCCCACGTAAGTTCAACTTGTGGAAAAAGTGACAAAAATAATGTGAGGATTATATCCAAACCACATGCATATTTTTCAGACCATGACCAAAACACCTGTGAAGTTTCAAAGGCATCGGCATAAAACTGTTGGAGGAGTTGCGCACACACGGTACCCACTTTCTAGTCACTTTGATAGTAAAAACGCCCCAAAAATGACTAAGTTCAACTTGTGGAAAAAGTGACAACATATAATCTCAGGATTTTATCCAAACCACATGCATATCTTCAGACCATGACAAAAACAGCTGTACAGTTTCGAAAGAATCGGCATAAAACTGTAGGAGGAGTTGCGCACACGAGGTACCTACTACTTAAGGGGGACGTAAGGACGGATGGACGGAAGGACCGATGGACGGAAGGACGGAATGCCGAAAACTATATCCCTCCGCTTTTCTTCGAAAAGGCGGGGGACAAAAATGGTTTATTGGCACAATATCTCCTGAATTGATGAAAGGATTTTAACCAAACTCGCAAATATATATTACTGGCAGATGGCAAAAAATGATTAGATTTTAGTGATCTTGACCCCATTTCCAAGGTCACAGGAGGTCAAAGAACGTAGAAAAGTGGCTTGTTGGCATAATATCTCCTGAATGGGTTGATGACCAAACATAGACAAGTGTATAAATTCTCATTAATAATTAAGGATATTTTATATACTTGCGAAGGTAACAATGAGTCTAGTATGAGAAATCTACCTCCCAAACATATAAATGATCTGTCTTTTGGTGAGCGTATCATTTTAATAAGAATACGACAAAGAAGCGGTAGGTTTTAATCAAAATTTATATACTACTCAAAAGAAATTTTGCATCAGCTTACTGTTTTCTATAGAGCTATTGCAAAACAACCATTCTTCACTTGTGCAAAAGTCATATGAGTAGCAACGAAACATGTTTCTTTTGTATGATTAATAGTCTTTTATTAAAAGTTGATCTTCGGTTCGTCCATTTTGGTAGATATAGGCTTTTAAAGAATATTAACCTAATTCTGGACAATTTCCCATATGGTTTGGTAAGAGGCAATACCACTAGTCAGTCAGAAACATTTTTCTACTCTGTGTCTTCAGCTTTGTCACGTGTGTACAGAGACATAGGTGTGTAAGTTATAGAAACCATAACCAAAACAGAGGTATGCCTTTCTTGTATACTACTTGAAAATAAGTTGATTAAGTTATGTCTGTGGGGAAATATGTTGTGATGCAAAACTTCTTTTGAGTAGTACATATAGAGGATCTTACATGAGTGCTAATATATTATTGAATTTATTAAACGAGTTGGGGCAAAAGATAAGATGCGAGGCTATGCCGAGCAGCGTATTGTTTTTCCCCAATGAGTTTAATAAAGTCAATAATATAGGACCACGAATGCAAGATCCTATTTATCATATGACACTAAAATAGCATTTTACCAGCAAATTTTGCACTAAACGTCATGATTTCCCCATTAGAAAAATGCCGTTTTTATGGACGTCAACGCATAACGCTGCGATGTAATTTGCATATTTAATCCACTAGTGGATTATTGATTTTAATGCATGGCTTTATTACACTCTCAGATGCAACGTCATGTGATAAACTTATATGTATTAACATCGTTGATAAGAGAAAGAGTATTTTCATGTGGTCTGAAATCAGAAACGCAGAATCTTTTTTTCTAATGTCTTAAATACTCTGTTGAACGTGACAGATTGTTTAGAAGCTTACCTCAGAATTATAATTATAACATTGCTTTCAATTTTATTGATAACGGTCGTGCAGCTTTGAATGACGAAACAAGTAAAGTACGTAATATTATATCGGTTCTAAAATTCTTTTCGGACTCGAGGAGATTCGAATCAATTTATTCGTTGATCAGGTATACTGTGTTAGAGGGACACTGTTATACATCGACATGTGTTATTCATTGTTACATGTAGTATACGTATGTAAATATCCACTAGTATACCATTATTATAATTCGTTTATTATGTAGGTAGTAGACTTTGTGATACTGTTATAACTTTTATCTAATCACATTGATTGTATATATATAATCGACGATGTGTTCTTGTCGCCATTAAAATGTCTACCCAAATTCCAGTTGAGTTGGGTAAATTAAAGCAAAACAAACGACGTCAGTTATCGACAAACGTCGAGTCTTACTGTTTCCTTCTTCTTTAAGCATCGATAGAGTGCTAGATTTTGTCGTGGTTTGTTGGCATAAACCAGTTGATGGATCATCTTAACTGAGCATACTGTATCTCAAAGCATACTTCTTGTCTGTCGCTTCGGGGTTCAACAGATTTGTTAATGTTTTGCTCCGCTATTTCAGTGGTGTTCTCTGACACCCCAGAGATCTCCAGGTGTCACAATACGTTGTTTCTGCCGAGTCCTCATCTCTAATTAATCTTAGGTCTTATTCGTGATTTGTTTGTTTCATGTGATAATGCATTGATGGGTTAGGAAACCTTCACGCGGACCAAACAGCTAAATAAAATGTTTCGAACAATCGCAAAAACGGAGATGGTGAGGTTTGGATCCAGTAGAACTAGTTTCAGCCCCAAACCACCCCAGTGTTCTTTTGCTGACCGTTCCAAGGCGATACTTCTGTTGTGGTTCCCCAGTGTTACATGTTGTTACATGTATGTCCGCTTGTCTATGGTCTATAGCAGTCTGGTCACCTGAAACGCTGCCAATTCTGCTTTTGTTTGGTTTTGTTAATTTAAATATTAACTAGGTGTTGCTTCTTCTTGATAAGGGTAGCCGAATGACCACCTGTTTGGGAAAGAGCTGCCAATTCGGGTTACCATGCGTGGCTTTCGTGAACTGTTGTCAATTTTGTATGTGTGTGCTTCTTTCCCGTTTGGTTTTAAGGGTGGGATGAAGATTTTTATTGTCTGATTATTGCCTATCTTTTTACTTCTTGAACATTCTAAGTCATTGTCATTAATCTATTGGAAAATGATGTTTTCTGTGTAATTATCAAAGCATACATTCTTTCATATCTTCAGATAAAATGGAAATGAAAGTAATTCTTGTCAGACTCACTAGCTTTTTAACATAGTCATTTTAGGATTTTTATGCATTTATGACATGTGCAGCTCGTGTAATCAACTGCGGCAGCTTTCTATGGATGTTTTTAGACTTTGCAGAAGCACCAGTATACCTCCTCCTTCCCCCACAGCCTCGCCCAGCAAGTATTTTACTTCCGACAATTCCAAGGCGGCTCATCTGCTGTGATATGTTACTGTCATTGTTCGTTGTTTTAATGAAGTTTGAATTTTTCTACATAATTATATAAGATAGCCACGCGGTCAATTGCTAAGAAACAGCTGACCTCTTGGATTATGTTTGTCTTTGTTGCCTTCTTATTTGTCTTCCTTTCTTATATAGTGTTTGTTGCAAAATGCAGAAATCGATTGTGTCGGTTCCTGATCACTGCCTTCTCATCCACTTCTATAAGTCTTTGAGTTTTCTTTTACTTAGTTAGGATAGCCTCATGGCCATCCGTTGGGGATGAGCTAATCTCTTGGCCTTTCGCTTGTGTTGGTTTGCTTTGTGTGTTGTCTTTTTGCTTTCATTTTCTATCTCTCGTGTGTTTAAGACACGATATGGTAATCAATTGTATGTGTTCCTGTTCATTAAATTCTCACATATACTCAAAGGCAAACTAAAGTACTACACTTTCTAGATGCCCATATTTTCTCTTATTTTTTCCGCATGGTTTATTTTCTTACAAGAAACAACTATGTGGTACAACAGTTAAATTGCTGATGGAAAGTCTTTGCACGTACATGTCGATTTTGCCCTTTTCCGTGTACACCATAATGAAATTTACGATTTAGCTAAGTCTTCGGTTATTTTCCGACAAAGTTTGCGTTTTATTAAAATGATAACCACGTTCTGAGTTGCAAACAAACATCGTGTCATTTGTATGATACAGACTCACCGATCAGGGCTATTGCTATGCATTACAGTCACGAATGGATATTACTTGTTAATATAGTATTGCTTCCCTATTGCAGAAGCTTGTTCAAATGGGACGAGGAAGGATAAGGATACAAACGAATGCGTTGCCTGTGAACCGGGGCATTATCTGATTTCTCCGGAATTACACAACATAACTTCGTGTACACGTTGTGCCGATAGGTGGTTCCAGCCGAATTTTGGACAAGACCACTGCCTTGTCTGTGTGCAAACGACGGGATTTCTTGAATCGTCTACAGATAGAACGTTTTGTAAATGTAAGTGATAAACTGCAAAACTGCAAATGTAACTCAGTGCACGATACAGCTACAAAAGTGTGAAGTGATATTGCTAATGCTAAAGGATGAAACCGCATTCTCTTATGCCTAGCAATGACATATTGAAATTCCTCAGAGAATCAAAGTCGATAATATCAAGCCCCACCGACACTCATACAGAAAAAGAACACACACACACACACACACACACACACACACACACACACAAATTTTGGAAATCAAATATAAAAGGAAGCTGAGCAAGATTCCCATTTTCCAAAATGCAAAGTAAACAAGAGGGCAATGAGGTCTTGATCAAGATTTTTATTTATTGTTTTCACATTTTGCTATTTTCAGTAACATATGCTATCTTACCTAGTCTAATTTTAGTAATGTTTCAATGCAAGCATCATTCTGACAGAAATTTTATCATAATCCATTGAGATTATTTAGATATTGTCATCATTTTATCATTGTCATTAATTGTGCTTCTTTTTAGTAACGGCAGATTGCGGCCATCTTGGAGTGTCGAAATAGCTAAATATTCAAATGGTTTTATGCAAAGATCATTGTTGCACAAAATTGGCCCATTTCATATGAGATTTTCTTTTTTATTGACACATTTTGATAGTTAAGTTACAGACAACATGTTGACCGGCATACTTTTAGTTCCTGTTGAAGCAACTCAATGCAAGAATCATTCTGACACAAGTTTCATCAAATCCATTCATCAGTTATTAACATGTTGTTATGTTTATGTTTTGTGCTATTTTTAGTAACAACTGGAGCTTATGTCTTCAATTCGGGCTGAGTAGTGTAATCGGTTACCTGTTACCTGGAGAGAGTATTAATGTGAATGCAGTTATTTCCCTTAGACCCGGGGAGCGATAGGCATTAATCGATATTTGGAATGTCATATCGATGTCAATATCCCAGGACAGGTGTTGAACTTCTCTGAAGCCGGTTTTGTCATCACTGTGTTAACAATACGAATGCGCTGGATGGAAACATTTTTAATTTTTAACAATGTGGATTTTCTTTTTTTTCTCAGATCAAATCAATTTACTTTTTCAGTTGCTCCTTCTCGTTTTAATAAGTCTCGTTTTCCCCTCTCTCTGATATTTAGGTCAAATTTCGTAAGAATTGGCGAGAAAATAAATCTGATTATTGGTCAGTTTTTGACAGCGGTTTGTTTTAGTTTCTGACAACAAAAACATAAAATTACTTATAATAATGAAATTATGATATTTCTATCCCTTTTACGGTCTCAACTTTATGGAAAGATTAAGCCTGATACAGATACCCATCCACCCACATAGTTTTTCTCATTTTTTTTTCTTTTACCCCGCCCATCGGGGCTCGCGAAATAGACTGGCTGCCTGGTGCTTCTGCGACAGAGCTGCTAGTCCTGGGTGTCATTTATCGCAGGCCAAGCAATACTTGAAGTCCCACAAATTCAGAGGCAACATCTCGACGACTAAATTTTTTTTTTTACTGGGACGTTAAAACACTAATCAACAGGAACGATAATGTTTTCTCTTGATTTTCTGTTTTGACAAAACTGTTTAAAAGTTTTATAGAAACTGTGTCTTTCGGCATGTAACTAAGCTGCGCTATTTAAAACAATAAGATAGAAATTTAAGATTAGTCTGACTTTCTCTGTTTTTCTGCGAACAAAAGTAAATAAACTAATGAGCCATACCACGACAAAAATAAATTGGCATGTGCGCCCTGCGAACACTCAGAATAGCGTGTGCGTTCGCCCATCTGATCGATCTGGGCCTTCGCTGTCCGCATAGAGGTAGCTTAGACCATTGCCTGTCCTGTAAGCGCTCAGCGAAGATTCTGATTAGTCTGGGCGGCTGCCAAGGCTGATCTGAGTCTTGGCAGGGCGCTATGGCACTGCGTTGATTTTGTTGCGACGCGACTGAAATTACTGTTTCATACAAAAATAATCACAAGAATGACGTTCGGATTAAGTATCCATTTCTGACCTTCATTGCCGTTAGCAGGTGTTAATTTTGAAATTGCATTGTTTTGACAAGACGTGTATCCAACTGTATTTTCACACCTTCCGACCGACAACAACTACTCAGTTGATGTCTTTAGCAAACAATTAAATGAGCCGCGACAAAGGTGCACGTACGCTCAGCGAAGTCTTAGATCAGCCTGGGCATCCGCCTGGTGTGATCAGAGGCTTCGCTATCGGCATAGAGGTAGCTTAGAGTCTTAGCTACCCTTTAAACGCAAGTTCAGACTCTGCTCAGATCGGGTGGCTGTCCAGGCTGATCTGCGTCTTCGCTGGGCGCACATTCCAATTTGTTCGTCTTATCGTATTGCGGCGCATATGAGGAAACTTTTGAACATTGAGCAGAAAAGAAAGTGACCTGTCCATGGGCGGAACGCTGACCAGTGCCTTGCAGCTTTCAACTGTTCTTTCCGTATTTCTTACTGCATTTAATTCTACACATGATAATTTTAAATGGTTTCGTACAGTCACAGCCTGATTCGATAACAAATGTTTAAAATATTTTGAACAGAAATTCGGATCAGTTTGGTTTGAGCAGAAACACGGGTAAGTTATGTACAAACTCATATTCAACTAATGTTGACAAATTATTAACTGATCATAAACTCAGACCAGTGTTTTGCAAGTGCATAAGTTGGTCTGAGTCAGTTTGCATACATAATTAATTCCATAAATTGACTATTGCAGCTTCTTATTTTTTGCATTTATTTTTGTTCAAGTCATGATGACTTTAACAAACTTTAACGGTTTCACAATTACGAAAACAGTTTAGAGGTAATATCGGATTTTATGATCGATAATCGATTAATCCTCGTGTAATTATAAGTATGTTAATTGTACTGTATATTGTCAACAAATTCCGATCAGCTTGCGCAAACTGATCAGACATTGTTCAGTCTTATCAGTTTGCACATATCAGAGGCTGGTGCACAGGTTTATTATCGTAAGTACTCATATTATAGCAAAAATACAAAAAAAAAATCACAAAAATGTCTTTCAATATTCCTTGCTAGCCTCACTAAAACAGTCATAAAATTAAAGTGACAAACTTGCATTATGAACAGAAATATTACTAATAAAGTTAATTTATAGCCTTGCAAGAAAAATGTTTCATAGCAAATTTTCCCATAGCGATTAATCCTTACACTACCACCATGACCACGGCTACGCGAAAATCTTCACCATGATTTAGTTTCTTACATTATTTTTTTTCGACAGTAATATCTTAAGAGAGCAATACAGTGTATGTATCTTCGTGTCTCCTGATTATGAATGAGCAAATCTGCCAGTCAGAAATATAATTCTATGGATTCTAAGATTCTTCCCTGAGATACACAAAACATATTTCGGTTTCTTTGATAAAAACGCCCCACCACACTCAAATAAATTTCAATCAAAAAAGTTAGAACAAACATTAGCAATAATGATAATAATTAATAGACTGATCGAACATTACCAAAAAATATGTAATTGGTTTGCAAAGTTTTTTTTTAGCTTATAAAGGGATTTTTAAAACTACAAGTAGTCGATTAACTGTCTGTTCATTTTTGATGGTCACGGGTAGAAGTTACGTGGCTTCTTTCTCTTTTTTCCTTTCTTGTGTTCATTCGTTTATTCTTTCTTTCCTTCTTTCTTTCTTAACAAGACAATATGAATATTCTTCTTTTCTTAGTTAGATCATAAAAGCACATATATAAATACATAAACAAAACACGAATAGCAAGAAATGAAGTGTTAAGACTTTGAGCAATACATGCGGATTTGGACTTAAACTATTTGAAACTATTATGAGCGAGGTTATTTCAAAACGCGATTTTCTGTATGTTTAGAGATCGATGGAAGAAACTTATAGTATACTTATTTTATAATGAATTACATCAATGTAAACCTTATAAAAATCTCTCAGTGGTGATAACTTATAAAAGTTTTATAGAAAATCCGATCATTTTTAAATTTTAGGCTGAACATAGCTTCTTAGGCATTTTCGACATTATTCTTATATAATTTCATGTAACTGAAGCTTCAAACTTCAAAAGTCGATGGAAGTATCAAAACATGAAGTCAATTTGTATATTTTTATACCATATTAACGGACAAAGACTGAAGTTTATGATCATAACTTATAAAAAATTGTCGTAGTATCATATATGTATTTAATTTCACATTTTATATTATATTTCTATGTAATTGCATATAACACTCGACATTATTTGAACAGGTAAGCTCTCGGATAAACCCGTAAGTCGCTATCGGTAGTTCCCGCCATATTGAAGCATTAAGTTCCCTATGCGGCAGATGGCAGTCTTCTTGGCATGCCAAATTGCAAAACATCGAAATAACTTAAGGCAAGGAACATTCTGACACAAAAGTGGTCCAATTCCTTTTAAGGGCCCTTGAGATATTATCAATTTCATGTTTTTGCTATTTTTATTTTCGATGCCGCCTGGCGGCCATCTACAATGGTCCATTTGCATAATTTCAAAAACTTCCTTTCAAGGACCATTCTGACTAAATCTGACCAAAATCCAGTCAAGTTTTCTTCAGATTTTGGCATTTGATTGAAATCGGACTTGACCGCAATTAACATCAAAATGATCAGCACATCAAATACCAACAGTATACCAAAAATTAGGAATCTAGGTCAAACGGTTCAAAAGTTAAAACAATGCCAAATTCAACAAAGGGGTATAACTGGGTCATTTTTTGACGGAATTTGCCCAATAGTTAATCAGGTAATTTACACTTTATACCCTAGCAGTATGTCAAATATGAGCATCCTAGCTTAAACGGTGTTTCCAGGATTTAGGGAACAAACTTTCATGTTTTTTTTTGGAAAAAAGGAGGCCTAATTCTGTACGTACATGGCAGACAGAGAAAACAAATTGAGTCTGCTCATTTTTATGGTCCAACCATTTGATAAATATTAAGGCCCCAGCAGTTATTGTTCTTGAGAAATATACCACCCATAATTATGTTTTATACAAATGGGAAAAGGGGAATAACTCTGTCAAGAATGAATGCAAATCACCACGCAACCAACATCAGAATGATCAGCGCATCAAATACCAACAGTATACCAAAAATTAGGATTCTAGGTCAAACGGTTCAAAAGTTGTAAAAATGCCAAATTCAACAAAGGAGTATAACTGGGTCATTTTTGACGGAATTTGCCCAAAATTTAATCAGGTGATCCGCAATATTCCAAATATGAGCATCCTAACTCAAACGGTATTCCCAGGATTTTGGGAACAAACTTTCATGTATTTTTTCGAAAAAGGGGCATAATTCTGTAAGTACATGACAGACGGAAAAGAAAAATATATGGGTCTGCTCATTTTTATGGTCTATCCATTTTATAAATATCAGGGCCCCAACAGTTACTGTTCATGAGAAAAAGACCACCCATAATTATGTTTTATACAGATGAGAAAAGGAGAATAACTTTCAATAATGAATGCATCATAACACCACTAACATCAGAATAATCAGCGCATCAAATACTGATAAGATACCAAAAATTAGGGTTTCAAGGTCCAACGGTTCGAAAGTTGGAAAATGCCTAATTTCAGAAAGGGGCATAACTGGGTCATTTTTTGACGGAATTTGCCCAAACGTTAATCAAGTGATCTACACTTTAGCCCCTAACAGTATGCCAGATATGAGCATCCTAGCTCAAACGGTATTCCCGAGATTTTGGAAACAATAGTTCATTTGATTTTTTGTAAAAGGGGCATAAGTCTGCAAGTTCAAGGCTGGCGGACAAGAAAAAAAGTTTTCTCTGGTTTTTCATAAAGTACCTAACTATATAGTTTCATGACCCGAGCAGTTATGGTTCTTGAGTAAATAAAGTGTTACGTACGGATGGACGGATGGACGGTCAGGCCCAAACCAATATGCCCCCTCATCTTCTTCGAAGTTGGGGGCATAACAAAAACACCAGAAAGCAAATTTGATCATGCCGTAAAAGTGATCAGGGTCAACCCAAGGTAATAATTTGAACATCCTTGGTAGTATTTCTGCACCCAATGCTACATACCAAATTTCAATGTCACCAGTCATTTGGTTCTGTAGAAGAAGATTTTTAGTTTTTCCGCCCATATATGAGAGTGGCGGCCATGTTGGTCATGTGACCGAAACAATTAGAATAATATTTGGTTTTTACAAGGCCTGGAGGCCCGATATGATATTTAGTTACAATTAGCCCAGTGGTGTCAGAGGAAAAGTTGTTTGAAATTGTGGACGGACGACGGAGCCTGTCTATCCTATTAGTTACCCCGGAGCCTTCGGCTCAGGTAAGCTAAAAATGACTACATCTGTCCCGAAATAAAGACTCCAAATATACCAGTACAGGATGATAATCACGTATTTTCATGCGTCGTTTTTAAAGACATGGATGGTACTATACAAGGCAGATTTACTTCCACATTGTCATTCTGTCTCTTGATCACATAGTGTCAACACCTCCAGTCAGCCAACCGGATCATTATAACTATTAATTCTGGTCCACTGATTGGTTGACTAAATTTTCACACCTTTACCTGTACAGGTAATATAGTTTAATGCTGGGAACCAGACCCCCGGCAGAGAAGTCCTGTCTTTAAAGGGCTCCTCCACTGTTATTTTCACTTTTTCCAGAAATATTTCTTATGAATATGTATTTATCAGAGAAAAAGATTGAAGAAAACCCTTCGAAAATTCCAACCCAAACTGTAATAACTTAGAATGAAATTTTATGCAAATAAGACTTTAATCCCCGCTCACTTTTTTTACATCTTTACTTGCGTAACGTTATTTGGATATCAGTTATTATTATACCATATTCTGATGCAAAATGTTTGATTTGTTTTCATGAGATGATGTGCATAATTTGTCACACTTCATTTTTTAATAGAAAAATGTATAAAACTATAAAATATAGATTTTTTAATTTTAATAATACAAATTACTCAAATGACATCGTAGGAGTCCTTGCATATTTTGATGTAATTTACATTTAAATTCCTTATAAATTTAACCCTTCACATTTTTTCCTGGCAGTTTTCGACCTTGTTTGGATAAAATATCACAAATTATTTCCAGTGATTTCAATGCATTTTGAAAAACAGTACAGTGTCCCTCAAATGTATTTGGAATAGGAAAACTCCGGAAATTCTTGAAATTTAACTGTATAGTTTTGTTCTTTCAGTATGCATTTTTCGAAAAGAAGCATAGGGAGTGTGTAATCACAAGTACTTTTATATAATATTATTTGTGATTATTTAACTGTCCCCCACCCCTACCCCCTCGTTTTATCCGAAACTGTAAGAATGTCTTGGTGTTCTAGATCTCCGTGAATGTTGTTGTTGTATCGGAAATGGAAGAGGACTAAGCATGAAAATGAGTATGCATAGGTTTCATAAGACTTCACTGTGAAATAAAGAAGTTGTCTTAAAAAACCAACCACTAGCACATCGTGCTACTGAGATATCCAGTATTTCCTGTGACATGAAAAACCACGTGACAATACACCCTGCAGTATCAATTAAATTCAAACTTAGGTACCCAAGACAAGCCTCGGAAATGGCTAGGGAATGTCATTTTTTGAGGCGCGATCTTACGATTTGGACAGAACTTAATTGTTGTAATAAAAAACATATAGAGGTAGTTTTTTAGTGCGTGATCAAATTTTATTTCACTCATAAACACACCAGTCTTGACAATACTGCTTTTGACAGTCTTCATAAAGTGAATTAAGATTTCATCCTACACTAAAGAATATCCCTTATCAGATACCAGACTTGTTGTCAGAGATACGATACATGTACATAATTTCATATCTGAACATGTTCTTTCAGATGTGCTTATAATAATTACCTGTTGGTGTTGTGATGCAAACGTGCTAAGGGCCCAGTCTCACTGTCACGTTTTGAGGGCTAGGTTGTTCTGCGTTTCCCGCCCTACGTTTGTACACCGTTTTAGAGGTATTTAGGTGTTACTACGTGTCTAGTACGTTTCTAATACGTTTTACTACGATTTACTTCGGATTATCCGGTTATCAAACGGCTTATTGCCACGCTTCTAGAAGAAATGAGAACAGTTTACTTACCTACTACGATTCCGTACGATTAACTAGAGACTATTAGGTAGTATCTGGTATAACTGCCGAGTCAAAGTGAGGTTTAGGTAGGTATCGGTTTACATACCAAATCGTAATAAAACGCAGAATAAACGTCTCAAAACGCACTTAGACGTGGAAAAAGCGTATATAATGCGTAGAAGTACGTAGATGACCTTCACACATGGCTACGTTTTTGCACGTATTTGTAACGTTTCAACTACGTTTTGTACGTTTAGACTACGTTTTATTACGTTTTTACTACGCATACAGTAAGTGTTTCGGAATGCCACGTTTAAGCAAAATTTTCAATTCAAACGTAGCTATGACACGTATGTAGCTGTATACATCCGTATATGATACGTATTCACTACATTTTTATACGCATATTCCCGTTTTGGTACGTTTTGAATACGTAGAAAAACCTAGTCCTAAATACGTGACAGTGAGACTGTGGCTAAGAGGACACCTAGGCTATTCTTGTTACGTTTTTGTGCGTACTTAATGCGTTTCGACTACGTTTAAGTACTTTTTGACCACGTTTAACTACACTGGCGCTCACGTATTTGTACACATTCAAAACGCGTCGGGGACGCAGTTGATGCGCGCGGGATACGCGGTAATTATGAACGCGAATATTTTAGTAGCCAATGAAAATTCGTTCTCAGTTTTGCGTATACCGCGAAGCGACGCGTGCAACGCGCATTTTATGCAAATTTCATGGACCCAATCAAAATTGCGCACATGATACGGGTAGTGACGTAGTCCTTTGCGTCTCAACGCGCGCGTACGGGAACCAATCAAAATCGCGTATTGAATGCGCATTTTAGGGACGTCAACTTTAGTAAATCATGTGAAAGAAAGAGCCAATTGGTCTACATCAAGCTTGATGTCGAATGCTCATTTGGTCTTACTTGAACCATAACGGGAAAGAAAGAAAAAAAAGAAGCCTAGAAACTCGACCGGCAACTCAAAACTAAATGCGACTGGGACAGTCCCATGACACTTCGCCATTGAAGTGGGAATAGCCTAAATCGCACTCTTCAGCCATAAACTCCTTTCGTATCAGAAATTAAAATCGTGGAATCTGAAATTAATATGGCCTTTATGGAAAATATGTGCCAGGCGGCAGTCTCTTTGAATCTTAAAGAATTCAAGTCAGGGTGGGGGGATAAAAACCTCTGATCAGTGACCTATAAATAGCAGTGACCTGGAGGGCTGATTGGAGTTAAAATTACGAGAGCATGTTTTGGAGAGGAGTGGTAGGTCACTGCTCTGATCAACATGACTTGGAAACGGTTGTCTCCAGGGCAGTGTCCTCAGCCCTATCCTATTCATTGTAATAATAAATACCCTTGATGATAGTTTGCAGATGACAGTGCTATCTGGACCCACCACTCCTCTCCCAAACATGCTGTCGTAAAACTCCAGTCAGCCCTCCAGACAATCGAGATATGGTCCACGCTCTGGGGCTTCAAAATACCCACTATTAAGACAAAGGCTATAATTTTCCCTTTTAAAAAAGACTTAATATTGAATCACTTTAAAAACTCTCCCTTTTTGGGACAGAAATAGAATTTTGTGACCATATCACCTTCCTGGGTATGATCCTAGATAGCAAACTAACATATGGGTCAGCATATTAAAAATCTGATTGAAAAATGTAATAAAGACCTAAACCTCATGAGGATGGTTTCAGGCACCTCCTATGAAGCAGATAAAAAAATCCTATTGACATTACATAAGGCCATAATCCTCAGTAAAAGTTGATTATGGTGCGCAAGCTTATAACTCGGCACCCAAACATCTACTCTCAAAGCTCATGACCTCATCCAAACAACTTAGCACTCCGTATTGCTACGAGGGCATACCACTCCGCCCCTATTAATGCTTTAGAAGTTGAATGTGGAATTAAACTCCTACAGCTGAAGGTGCCGGGCAGCGTAGCGCAATCGATAGGGCACCTAACTCATGCCAGAGGTCTTTGGTTCGAGAACCCGGTTGGGCCACATACTTCGTTTCTCCTTCCGCTGTTTCAAGAAAGGCAGTAATCAATTATTGACCACCGGCACTTACAACCATACCAAACCCTCAAAACTGGACGTTTATCCCCTAATAAATGAAGCAGTAACCAAAAAATGGCAATCCCAATGGACCAATAGCAACAAGGCCACACCTTCCATTTCATCAAACCAAAGGTTAAACTTCAATGTGACGTATATAGTCTCAATAGACGTTTCGACATAGCCTATTCCGGACTAAGGCTAGGACACTGCAGGCAGGGCTGCCTTCACTACAGTAACCAGTCCGCCCTATGCCCCCACTGCAATGATGCAAAAGATCTCAACCATATCTTCTTTGACTGTGTGGCCCCATAACAATCAAAGGCGAGACCATAGAATCCACCATATTCAAGTTAGGCTATCACACAATAGACCTGAGACTGCTCCTGTCTCCCCCAAACAACATGCAAATACAATACAGAAGGCACTCTTTGAATACCTGGCCAAAAAAATATCATTGCCAGGATATAGATAGATTCCAATACAATAGGAAAAAAAATCCCCCTAATTTTCTCTAATTCGAGCCCCTGTTGCTAACCACCTACCAAACCCATTTCCCAAAATCCCTGGATCCACATTAATACCCTACTAAGTGCAATGCTCATGACAAAAACTCCCATTACCCAGTAAAAGCCCCAGAACCCATCTGTACGACTACACTCTGACTTTCCCTACGGTCGTATAAATAACTTTTGTCTATTGACAATAAAGGCTAAAATTAATGTGTATCCAACCTCCTTAACCTCACACCCAGGCTAAGTTACCTGGAAACTAAATGAACCATAATAAGGTTCAGCACATTTGCTCCCTAGAAACAGCCAAAAGAAACTGCCCTCTTTCCCGTCAATCCACAATAAGAGATAAGCTATAGTCCTCTGGTCCATTAATAATACTCTCCATTTCTTCCCCACCCCCAAATTAATGTGTATCCAACCTCCTTAATCTCACACCAAGGCTTAGTTACCTGGAAACTAAATAAACCATTATAAGGTTCAACTAATGTGCTCCCTAGAAACAGCCAAAAGAAACCGCCGTCCTTTTTGAACAACCCGCAATAAGAAATAAGCTACTGTCCCCGTGTCTATTAATAATATTCTCCATTTCCCCTCCAAAAAATAATGTGTATCCAACCTCCTTAATCTCATACCCAGGCTTAGTTACCTGGAAACTAAATAAACCATTATAAGGTTCAACTAATTTGCTCCCTAGAAACAGCCAAAAGAAACCGCTGTCCTTTTTGAACAACCTGCAATAAGAAATAAGCTACTGTCCCCGTGTCTTTTAATAATATTCTCCATTTCCCCTCCAAAAAATAATGTGTATCTAACCTCCTTAATCTCATACCCAGGCTTAGTTACCTGGAAATCAACTGAACCATTATAAGGTTCATCACATTTGCTCCATAGAAACAGCAAAAAGAAACCGCCGTCCTTTTTGAACAACCTGCAATAAGAAATAAGCTACTGTCCCTGTGTCTATTAATAATAGTCTCCATTTCCCCTCCAAAAAATAATGTGTATCCAACCTCCTTAATCTCATACCCAGGCTTAGTTACCTGGAAACCAACTGAACCATTATAAGGTTCATCACATTTGATCCCAAGAAACAGCAAAAAGAAACTGCTCTCTCCTCCCAACAATCCACAATAAGAAATTAGCTACAGTCCTGTTGTTGACTAATAATATTCTCCATTTCCCAAAATATTAGAACACTAAAAAAACTCCCATGAAAATACAGGACCCTAAAAGTTTAAATATGCAATATATTTTGGAACCAACTAAACCAAGATAAGGTTTAGAACAAATGCTACAGTCCTAGGTCCCAATAGGAATTTTTACCCCACCTACCTACCTCCCAACAGAATTAAGCTATGGTCTTCTCTGAGACCAACGGTCGCAATTCATGATGTAATCCAGGCAGTCTCAATTACTCATGAGGGCCACAAAAACATGAGACAACTGCATTCCAGATCACCCTCAATCTCTTATCCCCCACTGCCCATTGCATTAGTTAATAAGGGAATTTGCTCCCCACCTAAGAATTTGCTCCCTATTTCCCCCCTAGACCTGCCCTGGGCCCAGCCAGGACAGGGGGCTTGTTCCGGCAGAACTAGCAAAGTGAAGTCTGATGGAGGCCTGCATTTCGGGGAAGATGCATTATGGCTTGAAGTATGTTTTTCATGCCATGCGTTTCCAGAAGCCCTGAATTGTATTGCTAAAGCCAACCCACAGTGGGTCGCGAGGGCTGTGTGCATGGGAAGTGATTTATGTGGATCTGTGCACAAGTCCATTTGGGTTCTATCCCATTGCTACTTAATGTTTCTGGAAATTTTTGCTCCCCACCAAAGATTTTGCTTCTCCCTTTTTCTGAGACGTCACCTGCCCAGGACCCAGCACAGGTCCACTTCGGTGCAACCCCACTAACACATGAATCTGGGCAGTCTTTTGCATCCGCCCCCCTCCCCATCAAAGAATTTGCATCCCATCCAAGAATTTGCTCCTTGTTCCCTCCTCCTCCTCCCCCTTTTTTTTCCTCCATAGAACTGCCTTGGACCTAGCCAGGACAAGGGGGCTTGTTCCAGCTTGGGTCTAACTTAATTCGGCTAGAAAAATCTTCTTGTAGAGAGTCAGGTGTTTTTTCTTGCCGAGGTTCTCGGTTTTCAGTCACCTTGATGATCATTCATCTCTGGCCCCATATGCTGAAAATTTTTGCAGCATTAAATTGCTTTCTGGAAATCAAGGTTTATCTTGGAATGTACGTTACTATTCTGCCTTCAGCCAAAACTACATGCTACAAATGAAATATTCTTAAACTTTATTTTGTTTACTTTTACTCTGTGTAGAGGATATCTGTTTCGATTCGGCACAGATTGCTCTGCAATAAGGTAATCCGAAGAGAACCCACTTGTCTGTTCAGACTATACCTTTTCCAATTTAATGCAAGTTACTTCATAGTAAAATAATGTTTTTGATTGGGTGCAAATTACTTTGCAGTAAAGTAAATGCAGCCTGCTCAAATGTTAACATGACCTAAACATGCCCGAGGTCAGTTCAAAAATAAATTTTAATGCGACTTTGCTTCGGTTTGGTGTTTAGACAGGACTTTTAATCCGAAGTGAAAGTTAATTCGGATTCGATCCAAGGTACTCTGTAGGATTAGTTTAATTACTCCGAATTAGTTTTTAATTCGAATAAGATTTGCTGGTCTAAACAGTTAATTCAAAGCTAATTCTGATTCGATTCGGATTAAAACTCTAGTCTAAACAGGATTATTGAAGGTATAGAAAATTCAGGCATGCGAATGTTTTTACATTGTCTCAAAGGCAAGGATAATTGCTTATTTGTGGCCTTGGTTGTGGAGAAAACTGGAGTACCTGAAGAATACCACCAACCTTCCTGCAGAGACTGTCCGAGTGATTCTGCTTCCTGCCGAGGATCTCGGTAGGAAGCAGAGTCACGTGGACAGTCACGGTAGGAAGCCAATTTTCGAGGACAGAAGTCTCTGCAGGAAGCAAGAGATCGCGGACAGTCTCGGCAGAAGCCAAATATGATGTGAAGTCCGCCGAGACTGTCCGCGAGTTCTTGCTTCCTGCCGAGACTTCTGTACATGATAATTGGCTTCCTGCCGAGACTGTCCGTGTGACTCTGCTTCCTGCCGAGAGGCTCGACAGGAAGCAGAATCACGCGGACAGTCTCTGCAGGAAGCCATTTATCATGTACAGAAATCTCGGCAGGAAGCAAGAACTCGCGGACAGTCTCGGCGGAAGCCAAATATGATGTACAGTCTCTGCAGGAAGCGAAAATTAGAGGAATCGATTATACCCTGTGGTATTGTTTAACTCAATATAATAGTCTGGGTCCAAATTTCACTGGTCAGTTTAATTCTTAGCGAGGGTTACCGTGTGTGTTCTGGCCCAGATAAGTTGTGATTTTTTTTGTTTGTTTGTTTTCTGGGCTTAGAAGTTAAGAAAAATAGAAGTTATGTATAGTTTCTAAGCCTAGAAGTTCTATTATAGAGTTAGTCTAAATAGTAGTTAATGAGTCCCATTGAATTCAGAAATCGAGACGTTACGAGTTGTTATGTAAAAATTGACCCAGATAATGTGGGACTACTTTATGGTTCCCGTCTTCTGCGCATCGATTCGGTCAGATTCCCGGTAGAGAGATCGAAACAATATTAAATTAACTTAGTAACTTATATTGTTTTAAGCTATCTTAAAACTATTTTAATTAGGTCAACGTACAATCTGCGGTTGTACGCGTATTGAACAAGTCATGAATATTCATGTTAAAATCGTTTGCGTCTCCCGCGTCGAGACGCGTCAGGGCGCGTCTAGACGCGTCTGATGCGCGGTTCTAGGTGATACGCACGCAGCACGCGCATGCAACGCGGTACGAACGCGTTTTTGGTGTACAAATACGTGAGCGCCAGTGACTACGTGTTGCTACGTTTTACTAGGTATACGCTACGTATATCAAAATGCCATTTTTGAGTTAAACATTCTAAATAAAGCGTAACTAGGCCACGTATTTAGCTACATCTATATACGTATTCACTACGTTTTACAACGTATACCGCTGCTTTGCCACGTTTTAAAACGTAGTAAAACCTAGCCCTCAAAACGTGACAGTGAGACTGTGGCTTAAGGGCCCAGTCTCACTGTCACGTTTTGAGGTCTAGGTTGCACAACGTTTCCCGCCCTACGTTTGGCAAAGAAATGTACCCCGTTTTGGAGGCATCTAGGTGTTACTACGTTTTAGTACGTTTCCAATACGTTTAACTACAATTTACTTCGTATTACCCGGTAATCAAACGGCTTGGTGCCACGCTTTCGAAAGGATGAGCACAGTTTACTTACCTACTACGATTCCGTACATTTTACTAGGGACTACTACGTATTGACCGGGATAACTACCTAGTCAAATCGACGTTTGAGTAGGTATCGCAAAGCATACCAAATCGTAACAAAACGCAGAATTAAACGTCAAAAAACGTACTAAGACATGGTAAAGCGTATATAATGCGTAGTAGTACGTAGAAGACCGTCACATATGGGTACGCTACGCATATCAAAATGCCATGTTGAGTTAAACATTCTCAATCAAACGTAACTAGAACACGTATTTAGCTATTTCTATGTAGGTATTCGCTACGTTTTACAACGTATACTGCCGTTTTGCCACGTTTTAAAACGTAGTAAAACCTAGCCTCAATACGTGACAGTGAGACTGTGGCTTAAGAAAGCATTTGACAATTGTCATACAAGATAACAAATAAATGATCTTAAAAGAAAAGATGCCATTCAGATCATAATGGAAACCATGTTGTCCTCGAGTTTCTGCGAGATTAGTATTCTTCAAAGACACACTTGTCTGTTCATTTGAAATAATTTTTCTCTTCAGATAATTGTTGGCTTGGTAGTTACTTTAACAGAACTACAGAGATTTGTTTGGAATTCCCTGCTGGGACGTACACGGACACTTTAGGATCTGAGTCATGTATGATATGCCCTGCGGGAAAGACAACTGTAACTGGCAGCGGTACCAGTATAAACGATTGCGTTGTAGGTAAAGAAAACGTTGACACTAGATTTGACTAGAGTTCCGAGTCAAACATTTAACCTTTGAGACATTGGACACGTTTGCCATAATTACTCGAGTAAACCCGAGCAATACCAAGGTATTCCTAGGTCTACTTGAAGGAGCCTTATGTTTTATACATATCTTCGAGTAGGCCAAAGAATTTCTGGGTATTGCTCTATTATGCCAAACGGTCTCAGCTCGACTGTATATTTACATCAAAGCTTTAAGTATGGATGCAAACAAGAAAAAATCTGATTGGTCTGTGGGCATGTATGAACAGTTTTGCTGTGCTGTAAAATGTCTTTTTTAATGGCTCTTAAGAACTTGAGCACTTCTTCAATCACATTTCACAAGAGAATATAGATTCGATTAAGGACATATTAAATCAGTAGTAAAGATGCGATTTTGAAATCCAGACCAATTTGTTTAGACCACCCTAACTGATTAAATGTTATCTTGGTTTATATACATGCTATAAGCGATCTGAACGAAAGCGCATTTCTTATAAAGTTCATTTCCATAACTGTAATCTTAACGATTGTCACTCAGACATTCGCGCACGCGTGTATGTATGAACTTTTAGGTCTACAAAGGCATGTTAAGTTAATAATATAGTCATTAATCTAACATGTTCGACCTGGTTCAGTGGTACAGATGATGTTTCATTTCATGACGCGGAAGCAAGCTGAAATGGTAGAACTTTTGAGTTTCATATACTATTAGTACTTCATACAGTACTCTAGCGCTTAATAAATGCAGCTAAAAGCGGGCATTTGTTCAAGTATAGGTTAAAAATTAGTTCTAGTCTGTGCCTTGATACTTCTGTTCATTTTGTCTATACTCGAACTGTATTAAGCTGTATAGATATACCTCCATAGTTTCACAGCTCCCAGCGGGCACATGATGTCGAAAGAAGGTCATATCGACAACAATACGACATCAATTTAACGCAATGTGCCTGCTGGGTCGTGACTGTTTCCACATTTAACCCTTAAAGCACCAAAAATGACAACAGTTGAATTTGCAAACAGTGCAGATCCATATGAGGTGGCTTATCATGACTTGTCTGATCTGCGTTTACACTGTGCGCCCTCTAGCCGTTGAGTCTATACGATATAGCTGGGATGAAACATATTTCAAAAGTTTGCAGACGTAAAGTTTGTAGTGTACTAATGTTGCGGGTGAAATTGGTTGTACACACAAGTTTTTGCTTTTTTGTCCTTTATCCTCCCATCGTCCCGATATGACTGAAATACTGTTGAAAAGGACGTAAATCACAAGTCATCCATCCATCCGTCATCCTTTAGATGAAAAAAGAATGTGCCTTTCCAATGGGCACAGTTTTACCTACCTGAGAAAAAGAGAAGAGGGTATAAATACTTTTCAATTAGATCGATCTATATTGAGAGTGTATCCATACATATATTTAAAATTTAAGGTGAGGTGAGAGTAATTAACAAACACATGATTTTATTCATACTTCCCTATATTGTTCATTTTTAGCTCCTCTTTCAGAAAATGTAATAAAAAGGGGGTGTCGCCGTTGTCGTTTTCAAGATATCTGACCTCGAAAACGTCAATTTTTCCTCATTTTCGACATGACGTTATAATGGCGTTCTATGGAAAACGTACTTTTTTGCACGATTTTTTGGATAAAAACCTTCATTCTGAGAAAACAAAACACATTCTTTGTTTAAAAACTAACACAGTATGGCCAAATGATAGAAGTTTACATTAAAGCAATAAAAATAGTAGGTCGCCGACTTACCTTTTGAGCTAAAGTGCATAAAATGCTCAGCGTGCTGTTTCTCTAGACTGAAATGTTAACGTCGCGCATGGTGACGTTAACTTTACTTTACTTTTCGCGCCACGTATCAACCGTCGCTTTTTGTAGGATCCCGGCAAAATTTGTCTGGGAGTTTCGTCACTCATGATTGTCATCCGCGGGAAAGCGGAAGTAGTACATTTTCTCTTAAAACATTAGCCGTCTTGGCTAACTTTTCTTTAATAATAACAAAAAAAGGAATCGAAAACATTCTCATTATGCCCCTTCATACAATTTACGGGCACTGAGTTGACAAGCTCTCTAAAGCAACAACTTTGGGGTGGGCGTCTACGTGTTATGACATTTGAACAGTTCCCTTGTCCCTTGTCGTTTGTTTAGTCTTAGCGAGTCAAGTTTTCCACAGCATGACCCGTCCCAAGAAAGGAACCTATGGTATTTCGCTCTGCGACAGGACCTTGGCGACTCTCTCTCTCTCTGAAAATGACTGAAAATGCAGCTTGAATTCACTTAGGGTCTTAGGAGATTCAATAAATCGATTCTTAGATATACACTTGAAAAAAAGAAGAAATGAAAGACAGAAAAGTGAAAGAAAGGCAAGAAAAATTAAAAGCCACTTTCTTTTCGCTTATTGACAGAAAAGAGCGTTGAATTACCGTACCAATTTTGATAAAAGCCCCTGCTGACGTTGCATCGACGTTGATACGGCTGCCTCTCGTTCTTCAAACGCTAGGGACAGTCTAAGAATTTTTAATATCAGTGCAATGTTGCCTTATTCTAAGTAATTAGTATTTTAAGTGTGGGTGGTATGATAACGATAACACCCCATTGCACACAGTATTTCATTATCAAATTACCATTGTCCTGAAACCGCCAGAGAAAAGCTTTCCCGCTAGTAGTAACTAGCTACATTTTTTGCAGTTTCTTCTCTACGACACTTTTTATTTCCTTTTAATTTCACTCAGCGCTCAGCCTCTTTGCATTTTGTAATCAGACCATGTAGTACATGTAATCACAGAAGCGGACAATGTTGACGCCATCTTGTTTTTCTCAGATGGAACGTTTGACGTCATTACGTAACGTTGAGACAGAAACTGCCGCACGGCGGCGCTGAATTACTCCTACCTCACCTTAAAAGACAATTCCTCAAGCACTGTAATGCTAAGGTACTTAACATAAAGAATGGTGCTTGTAAAGTAACTGTAATTGCTTTGTAAATAAAAACGAGACAAGAAGAATGAAAACAAATCAGATCATAGCTATAATGGAAACGGTTCAATATATGTATCATACAAAATGTTGGTGCTTGACTTACATGCAAAATTCGTAATAGCTACAAACGTTTTCTATATAGCACCAGTTCAGCCTCTTCGTAGCAGCACATTGCACACCCCAACCCCTCGCTATAATTACGCATGTAGACAGATCGGTCTTAACATAAGATTTACATTTACCGGAAAGGTGGGGCAGGGGCGAGGGTGATGAAGGGGATGACTGAGAAGAATTTCTATGAATTGGTGCATACAAAATATACCAAATGAAAACATTTCCTCAAATGCGAAATACACGCAGCCAGATTAATGATTAATTGTTATTTCGATGCAGATATTAAATATGTGGAAATATAATTCCTCGACTCCACGAGGAAATCCAGCAGGCAAACAACATTGAACAAACACTGAGCCAACGTTGACACTGCCCCGCATAGCGAAGAGCCAAAAATCGCCTCAGCCTCGCTTACGTGCATTCAGAATAAAATCCAGAATGTTCACTTTGTATAATCCTTAGAAGTCAATGATTAGTGCAAGCAGAAATGCTAAAAGCATATGTACTAGTTCATTTGAGCCTTCCTCGCCCGCAGAGATAGCAAGTCATCCTTTTATATGGTTAACTCATTTTGATACATCTTATCTTTAATAAGACATACCAATCACGACATCAACGTCGAAGTCTTTAGCGACAACCTTCCAGACATTAGACAAGGCACCAATCAGCTTTGTATCTTCAGTTCCGAAAAATATTTATGAAAGTACAGCTACAACTTCGTCGACTTTCAACCTTATTCACGTTAGTCAAGCGAACAGTTTGATGCCATCTACTCAGACGCTAACATTTGTCACTTCTGCTTATACAGACGTTTTAAGTCAAATATCAGAATTCTTCAAAAATTCAAGATATGCAGCTCTTATTGCTTTAGCTGGTGGACTTATTATTGGAGCAGGAGTTGGAATATGCATACATGCATTTGTGTCTAGACGCCAGGAACGAGTGATCTATGTAGGAAGGTATATTCTACTGTCTTGTAAACTATATGAGCCGCGACACGACAAAACCAACAATGTGGTTGTGCGCCCAGCGCAGACTCAGATCAGCCTGGGCATCCGCCCAGTCTGATCAGAGTCTTCGCTGTCCGCATGGAGGTAGCTTAGACCCCTAGCTACCATTTAGACGCTTAGCAAAGATTCTGATCAGACTGGGTAGATGCCCAGGCTAATCAGAGTCTTCACTGGGCGGACAACCACTTTGTTGGGTTTCTCGTGTCGCGGCTCATAATTATGTAATTTTAGTAGTGCCTATGATATACAATTACAGTCAAGTTTTGAGAGCGCGGAGTCGATGTTCATCACAAATAAATGATATCTCAAACTAAGTTTTCTGGTCAAAGAAAATTAAATTTTTGATACCAGTTGTTTGAAATAACAAGAGCTGAAATATAAAGAGAAATAGGGAAATGTCCAAACTATATTCTTTGGTATGAGAGGGTAATTTGAGATGTAAGTGTTTTAGATAGCGAGACTCAATAGTATATGCAATCACTAATGATGTGGGAACAAAGCTAAAACAGTTTAAAATCAAACATAGCTATCATTATTTAGACTGGATTGAACATCTTATTATCGCGAACAATGCCGTAACAGGCTAACATTTGGTATAACAGGAAGTCCGAATAGCCTAGTCTGTCGATATTTTTCACTATTACTAAATCTTTTTTATGTTCAGGAATTGCATTGCTTTGTTGCGGAGTTGATTGCTGTGTGAAACTATTTGTCATAGTACAGTTTCGGTTCGAAACCAGCCCACACTGTTCTACAATACCAAAATGCGATGTTAGATACACGACGTGCTTACCCTCATGCGGCGAAATTCGAAGACATAAATTTATTTGATTTTATACCAGAAAAATACGAAAAATTGATATCTTTACTATAACGTGTACCCTAAATTTAGACAACTTGGGCTCTTTATGCTGAAACAAGGAACAGCTTTAATCATCAGAGTAAGGCGTGTACCTTGGGGATATAGAGGAGTGATATATAAAAAAGTAGACAGATCTGCAAATATTTAGACAAAGAGGTCGTAATAGAGTTAAGTTAAAAGTTTAGAGAGTTTCTTCAAGAGCAGAGAACACATTCAAAAGAAAGAACATAATTCGAATATTCAAGCCTCATCAGTGACCCTGTCAATATCTGGTGACAAAATATATTTCAATAAGGCAATCAGTTCAGTGACTGATAGTATCAGAAAGGGTCTAAATGATTAGAAAGCGATGATCCAGACTAAGAGTCTATACCAATAAAAAAAATATAATTTCTCAGAATATCTGCTGTAATCTAAAAGGACAAAAATAAAATCGGCACTTTGGATAACGTACGGGGAGACGTTTTACGGTCGCCACACGGTACAACACCAGCTGCACCGAAGTCTTAAGTTTTAAAGAGTTCAGTTTAGAGCCGAGAAACTATTCTAAAGAAAAAACATGGGCCATTTGTTTGTTAATAGCTTGGCCGGACCGATTTAAATAGTATTACTTAATGATCAGAAAAAATGCCATGTGATTTGAATGTACTCTTTGATTTAACAGTATAGAGTTTCGGCTAAATTTTGAGTTTCATTAGCGTTCGACTCCCAAATTATTATTATTTTTCATAAAGATGTATTAAATTTTAGATACATGCGCGTTGCTCGTGGAGTGTTAATGCTTTCAGTATCGAGGTATGGACAAATTAGTGCGTATCTTGTATAAGGTTTGTATTCCAACGTATTAAATCTAAACCCAGCCTCACCGTTAATATCTAAAATATCCTTTTGGTCCGCCCAAAGTAAAGGGTGTATCCATTCACCTTGATAATTAAAAGTTTTCAAAAATCGAGTCATTTTGGTGCCACTAAAGCACTAAAGCCAGACGATGAATCCATATTTTGGTTGAATACAGAGCTATTTCATTCGAATTATCCGTTGTTCGAATTTTCGAATTCGGCTTTTCCCGTTCATTTCCGCACATTTCCGGAAACCGTTATTACAGCGTTTTTCAGACAGTCCGATGTTTGATTTCTCTATGCTTACTGACGTTCATAGATTTACAAATCAATAAAAACGTTATCCGAACGTAGAATTATTAATATTACATACCGGAAACATCCAAAACATCCACAATCATTTCATATTGTGACAACTTATGCGCCACACCAGAAACCTGTCACCATGGTCAAAGTTGACCGAGGACAGTATGGATAGAAAGAAAGAAAGAAAGACCATCCCTCGGGTTCGGCACATGTACATGTGTATCGTCCGAGAGCAGCAACGTGTTGAACACATTTTCCTAGCTCTGCAAATCAACTGTTTATGACAATGCAGCGCCGGCGAAGTTCCAACCCACACTGAACGGAAACAGGCTAACCGACTTGTTTCTATCATGTACTTTCACTTTCCGTTGATGTTTCCGAGAACTGGGCTACTTTCGTTTTCAGATAAACGACTGAATCGATCACCTGAGCCATGTCACGGAAAAGGTTTCTCAGTCATTCGAAGTCAATGTATTTGGGAACACCGAGTACTCAATCCAGCCTGCCAGTCTGCGCAGTGTAGCTAGGGACTGTTTAGTGCCGTGTGCAAAGAGTATGGTCCGTGCGCAAACCGTACGAAACCAAAATTCGGATGCGCATGCTAGTCCGAGCCTTTGCTGGTTGCAAAAGGCATAACACTTAGCCCTTAAATTTACAAACTTCGAACAAAATAATCTCCGTCAATTTTGCTTTTAGACAGACACCTTCTTCTCAACAGTAATTAATGACTAACCCATCAAAACGTTAATGGCCGCGAAGCGATAAATACCTGTACAAGTGGCAGTGGTGACCGGAGGCTGTAAATATTTATCTCATCGATGACAATAGGTGTTATTTTCGGCATAAGATGGACCATGAATTTTGATTTCGAATAATAGAGGGATATTTATAATGAATTTACTCCATCGGGACCTAATTTTTCTTTCGAAAAATCCAATTTTTCGAATAATCGAAATTCGAATTTGCGGAAGTGTTTTTGCATAGAATTAATAGGCTTACGATCGGGACCGTTTTCCAATTTCGAAAAATCCGGTAATTTCGAAAAATCGGCGTTCGAACTACCGAGATTCGACTGTACTGATACTGAGTCAACGTTTAGTATTTTCTTGTCTGTATATATGTTTGTTTTGTGTTGTGTTGTATGCAATATACATGTACTCTTCAGTATTGGAGGAAATAAAGATTATATCCTGTACAAGTAGTGTATTCCAAAGTATTAAATCTAAACCCAGCACCAACGTTAATATCTAAAATTTTCCTTTTGGTCCTCTTAAAAGTTAAATGACAATTTAATAAATTTTGTACGACAATTTGCTCACTGCGTTTGTTCTCGTGCCTGGCTATCCAAAATCGAAAGCATATTTTACCTGATACTGATTCTGAATCTGTAAATGGGTTAGGTACTTACAAAGCACTGACTTAATATCAGAACTTGAATTCAATGGACTTTATCAAAACTACTAACTTATGGAGATCATTGTCTTATCTTTTTTTTTCAGTCTGAAAGACCAAAAATCCTCATAGTCACTCGTATACGATAGTAAATGTGCTATCAGGTATGTATATGTGCAACAAATCTTAATAAACATGCAAACATATGAATAACAATGCAATATGTTCTTTCAGCTGACCGTAATATGACAGCTTAATTTTGGGTAGCCTTCGCTGCCAATTAGTGTGGAACCTAATAAAAGCAAACTTTAATGCCTGCGGCTTTGCTTAGCGTCCGTTGTCTACCATTTGCCCTAGGTAATGATATAATCGGTCGACTTTACACAGATTAAAATGATTGCAACTGGAGACGCAGTGGCTTGTACTGAGTTTTGGAACCAAAATAGTTGCGAAAAATTGATGCACAACTGGCACCTGTGCAAACAATACGTACCAGTATTCCTATACCTTTTGTACAACCCTAGACTTAAAGCGTTTCGCAGTTTTTTTTGGATGAGGCTTGCTCACCTGTTTTAGGTCAAACCTACGCGGCTCGTCTGTTAGCATTCTTTTGCTCGAGCATCTCAATGTTGTTCTTGCTGTTCGGTGCTCACTCATCTTGTTTCATTTCAGTATATATATTCAAAACCCATATGCTTGCCGGTTTGATCCATTAATGGGTTGGAAGTGCCTTATACGGACCGATTAATTTCTATGTTCATTATGAACCTACCGTTCCAAAGCGGTGGTTCTGATATGGTTTATTCTTTGTTTATCGACTTTCTGTGAATGTTAATCTTTGTCACTTTTTACATCATTTTGAATAGTCTCTCGGCCATCTGCTGTGATAGAGCAAACTGCTGGCGTTTCGATTGCTTTATATTTTTTAGTGTGCCGGTTTTCCAGTTTGGTGTGTTAAACAGGATGTGGTTTATAATTGTGCCGGTTTCTGATCATTTCCTTCTTATCTCCTTGTCTTGTATTTGAAGATGCATTGAAAGACATAACTTATTCTGCGAAAATACATTAGTTGTAGGTTTGATGTTTTCGTCATATTAGCATTTATCAACATCAGAGTTTGATATCACTTGGCATTTAATAAGCAAATAGTGTTTACTTTCATTCTGTACGTTGTTTGAATGTATTTAACCTTTCGGATACTTTTGATGTTGGGGATAGGGTTTGGGATCTGATTCAGTCAGTTCCTGAAGTGTAGTTACATTTAAATTTTCAAGTCCTATGCGAATAAATAATAAATGTAAAGGTAATATATGCAAGCGAAATCGATTACTTTTGGGTATTATCTTTACCATGTTTTATTCATATAATATTTTATTTTGTGTCCAAATTTTGTTAGTTCCATACTTATACAACAACACATTTTCCAATAAGGTGATTGGGAACACCTTCATGCTTGTCTGCCACTTTTACAAAGGATAATAGTAACCTTTTGTGAATTCATGTTTGTTTCCCGGGGTAACAAAGCCGTACCAAAAATGGGAATTACACTCAAAGGAAAAAAATCTTCTAGATGAGCAATTTCTTTCCTTTAAGAATTGGCCGCATTTTAGAAGGGAGGCAAAAAAATACTAAAATAAGATATAATAAAAAACAAACAAAAAGGCAGGGTGTTTTGCCCTAGAGTATATCAATTCACCTAAATTTAAAAAGAAGTTTTGAAATGAACCAAAAAACCATATTAAAGGATCTTTGGCCATGTGAGAATAAAAAATAAGATATGGCGTTTGATTTTAATTTGGCAAATATAACAAAATTTTGCACTCATAATATTTGTTTACTTTCTTTCAGAGCCTTTACGTCGAATGGTGTGCCTGTTTGACAAACTCGCCTCCTCATATGAGCTTAAATCGTAACAACTATAGCCAACTATAATGTGGTAAAATAGGCCACAAGAACAGTTATTTTGAATCTAGATTCTGAATGAAATGGATGATGTTTTTTTATACATGTCTCATACCAGTCTAGTCCAGGACGGGTATCCATCCGAAGTCAGAAATCAAACATTTGGATGGATTAGCCATCCTTTCTTAATGGAGCGATTTTCCATCCAAAATTATAGGTAAACTTAAGGATAGTATTTCCATCCAAAACTGAAACCAGAAAGGGAAGGAGTTCCCATCCATAATCAGCATAATATTTCTTTCATTTTGGGAAATAATAATATGAAATCATGACATGTATAGACTATGAAAATATTCCATTTTATGTAATGGGTCCTGCTTCAATACAAATTTATCTTTCTATTTTGTCATTTCATTGGCAAACATACTGAATTAATAATCTAAGAAATTCTGTTATGAGTGTTGGTCTGATCTTTTTCCTGGCCTGCTGACCCAACTCCTCACAAATGTTTAATACCACCATCCCACTGGTTGACACACTGACTGCACTCATGGCGATCGTGGAGCTTCTTTAAAATATTCGAAACCCCCGCTGAAGCGTCAGCATTTACCAAAATTTAGGACTTACAATATATGTGTTTCCAGTACGCTGCCAGTACACTTCTAATTGATCTTGTTAAGCTACTGATCTAGTGGACCGGATTCGAATCCCGCTTGAGGCGAGAATCTTTCCTACCATAAGTGGGTACCATTGCACACAGCCTTTCATTATCACATTTCCATCGTCCTGATATGACTGAAATGCTGTTGAAAAGGACGTAAAATCGCAAGTCATCCATCCATTTGTTACGCTAGCCACGATGCTGACGCGGTGTAATTGCGCTTCTGCCACACTTAAGGCCCGACTCCACAGCCTTCAAGGCGTTTGTACTACGCTGCCACTACGGCAAAGGATTTAAAGATACGCTTCACGTACGCTTACGACAATGCTTTTGCGATTGTGCTACGACCTAAGTGCCCATGTTGCGCCGATGTGCTGATGTTGTACTTAGAAACCGCTTCTGTGTAAGTCGATGGAAAATCGGTTGATTGATTGATTGATTGATTTGATGCTTAACGTCCACGGTAAACAACTATGGTCATGTTGGGACGGTCAGTTAACCTAACCACAATATTCTTAGACCGCCTAAACTGTTAACCAGTACTAAGTGCACATACTTTCGCCAGTAACTGACAACTGCACTTCTTAAATCAGCGGAAGGAGAAACGAAAGTAGGTGGCCAGACCGGGTTTCGAACCCAGGACCCCTGATTTATGAGTCAGGTGCCCTACCGATTGCGCTACGCGGCCCGGCGATGGGAAATCGGGGTTCAGCAGGATGGACAATATAATAACTACACTAGCTATGATCCAACCAGTGACTTCATACAGCTTGCCTTGTTTCTTCTTCTTGTTCAAGCTCAATTGGGGCTTCTGTTCTGCATTCCAGAGGACGCGAGTCTGGCTGAGTTTAGCATGAGAGCAGGAGCCTGGGTCCAGACTGGATGAATGTAGTCTACTGACCAGGTCTGGTTACGGATTTCGTCTTTTGCTTTTGACTTAGTGGCATCTTGAATGAAACGTGTGAATCCAGTTGTGAAACGTTTTGAGCACCAGCAAATAATGACGATATCCGTTCATACCTGGATCTGTATAAGAGCAGAGGAAACGCAGCTGAAGTGCCTTGAGCGCAGTGGAAGCATAGTGGTTGCGCTATTCATAAATTGTATTGTCGCAGCAGAAGCGCGAGGAGCGTCACTAGAGTGTATAGGGCACAACGGGGCGCAAAGAGTGTAGCAGAAGCTCAACTGGGTCGGGGGCGAACCTCCAAGACGATGTCAGTGAGATTCCAGTGGGTTGTAACTGCATTGCTGCCTCAATACTACTGTTTTCATAAATTTCGTACTGCATTGTCACTAACTACCCTTCCGTTACGCTTCGTGTCTGCGGCGATTCTGCTACTTTTTGAGCAACGTCGAAACAAGTGCCATGACTTGGTGATCATGCCGCTTCAGATATGCTTTCGCTACTACATTGAAGCTTCTACTGCACTGAACATTGTTTGATTATGCTATATACATGTACCTGTAATTACGGTTCTTGTTGTCTGCACACTGTCTGTTCTTGTTGTCTGCACACTGTCTGATGATGCTTTATATTTGTACAAAATCTTGGACTATTTTAAAGTTATAGAGCAGATACAATTTCCTTACTAAAAATTACGAAAGGGTATAATTCCATTAAAGGTCTAGGTGCAGTTATAGTACTTATTTTCTATACATTGTCTGATGACGCTCTGTATTTGTACCAAGTTTCGCAAAAATATCTCAAATGCTTTCAGAGCTATGAATCGGACACAATTTCAGTACTTGAATATACAAAGGGGCATAATTCTGTGAAACAGTAGCTAGAGTTATGGCTCTTTTTCTGATCGTCTGATGCTGCTTTATATTGACACCAAGTTTCGTGAAAATACCTCTAACACTTTCATAGTTATTGAACAGACACGATTTGTGACAGATAAACAGACAACTAGGGGAAACTATATGTCCCCCTCCATTATTATGTACCCCCTCTCCTCCCCTCCCCGCCCCCCATCCCCCCACCCCACCCCCTTGTCTCCCCAAGATAAGGGAAGAGATAATAATGGATAAATTGATATGTATCTTTTATACTTTTGGTGAGAATGAGACAATATGGCTATGGAAGTGTAAGATTTGACATGGTAAATTGATGATTGTCACAACAACATATGACTGCTCCTTCAAAAACAACAAAATAAGAAAAATACAAAAATATTAAATATTGCAACATACTGCAAATAAACAAATTGTGCATATTACTTCCAGAGACTGAATATTTCCCACTGACAAATATCACCTGAAGCATAGCAGCTTATTCTGCAGGGATGGTCTAGAAATATATTGAGACAGAACAAAGTTGGATGGATTTCGGTCCAAAAATGCAATTCCCATCCATTTGCTGAAGTAAAAAAGTGGATGGATTTTCGGTCCAAACAATTTACTGAAGAATTCTACCAGACGATCGGTATACGATCGCATATTTGCCCTTTGAACTGAATTCTGGGGTCATTATATTCTCATTATGTGGTTATTGCTCTACCCATATGCCAAGATTGAAGACAATAGGTCAGGTGTAAGTCCATCAAAGGCTTGCATTTGTGTTGGGTGTATCCTGAGGTAAATTTATCTTCAGAGGCACTTTTAGCCATGTTTTCCAACATCTGTTATCAGTTAGTCTGGTACCAAATTTATTTATGTGAAGATAAAAATAACTGGAATTTCCAGATTTTAGGGAGACTATATAATTTTTGTCTGGGAAAATGGAAGAAATTATAGAATTTATTATAGAACTTAGAAATGGATGGAAAGACGTTCCAAAACTGCATGGATGGATAACCATCCTGGACTAGACTGCATACGATGGCTTCATTTAAGTATGTGATTCATGCTTCGCATTTTGTTTAATTTTGACGTATTTTGATTAAAGTTACTGGTGTAAACTGTTTATAAGATCAATCTGCTCATTTAAATGGACGTATGTAAAATTTTTGTCATCATTATCATAGAAATTGATAGGATGAGGGTTATTTTTTCATGATCTTGCTTTATTATGCAATGACTTAGAAGATTTTGTTATGTAGTGATTTAGAAGATTTTGTTCTTGCATACATAAAATCATAAAATTAACACTAAGATGTAATATCACATAATTACAAAAGATTGTTTTATACTTTTGAGGTTTAGCGACACAGAAAATAATAAATAACAGATTTGTGCATCTGTCAACATAAATCTTGTGAAATTACATGTACATTAATTTATATTTATGTGGAATAATTTTAAGCTAACATGCATCATAAACATCTTGTCAGAAGCAGTTACATTAAACAAAATAAGGAATAAAACGTATCTTTCAGCCGCGTTTTGCAAAAACTGTCTTAGAGTATATATGGCATCCACCTCTTGCCCAGCCGGCATATTCGCGCAGATATACCACCGTTCGGATATGTTTCTTGGCAGATTTCACCAATACTTGAGTATTAACTTGCAAAGTGCTTTCCTCTGTAGGAACGTTATTTTGTGCTGAACGGTGGCCAAGTGGCATACTTGGCTTTCAGATTCATTGAAAGGTAATATTGTAACTAATGTTGCTAAGTGTTTCTAATAGCTTTCTAAAATTGGAATGATTTTAAGGTCAATTGATACACATTGAGGGCAATAACTCTGTAATTTTACCTCCCTTCTCTAGGGGGTTTACTCTCCTATAGTAGCAAAGTCTTTCGTTTCAGAATAAACCACTGTTGAGAGAGCTTCCGTCTCCGTAGACGTAAACAGGAATTTACGAACTTTCAAATAAATGTTCAATTGTACAAATGGCGGGAAATCATGGAGGTGTACCAACAAATTTCATATTTTGTGCGTTTAGGCACAAGCAGGTTCAACTGAAGATACTGCTTATGATATTCCCGGGTATGCGTTTTGCTTTTGTTTTCCTCGTAACGACTTACGACGCCATGACAAGAACGGGATAAATGAGGATTTTGTCCCTACGTATGATCCCTGTACGTGGATTCGGTTTTGACATTTCAGTTCTGTGGTTTGTGAGACAAACATTGATTTGGTACGGTTGTCTATAATAAAACAGTCCATGTTTTAGTGGCTGGCCAAATTTTTCAGCGGTTGAAAGGTTGGTGGGATGGGGTGGGGGGAGGGGGTAGAAGGAGAGGCGGTTAGAGGGATAAAATGGACAGAGGAGGAGTTTTTGGAAATTGACACAATTCAATCCCAGATCCAACCCAAGGCATCATGTGGGAAAGAGACAAAGCAAAATTAGTCACCACCAAAGACGAATAGCCATTTCCCATGTAGGTGGTCAACGGGCTGGCCTGAATATCACAAACAATATATCAATAATAGACATAGCAACTAACAACACATAAAAAAGTCAAGAAGAATCAAAACAGAACTGCCGCCATGGAACGGCCAGTAATGGAATTGCTGAAGGGCTTAACCGCTTTGTGTTGTGGTCGACCAACCCTCGCCCTTTGTTCTGCCTTGGTTCATCAGATACTTAGTTGTTCAAGCCAACAAAAAAAAATCACCGCCCACACAACAGACTTACAAAAAGCACCGACCCTGTAAATGAGAACAAATTATTCGTAAAACATAAAAAAGCTATTTTTTCCGTTTTTTTTAAATGTCAGGGCTATTCTTAACATAATAATTATCATATATCAACATAGTCAAAGCGACAAATAACACATGAAACAAATAAGAAGAACTAAAATAGAAATGCCGCATTGGAACTGCCAGCAATGAAATTATTCAGAGGGGGCCTTAACCGATTTGCAGTCGAGATCTTGGTCCTGCAAATTTAATTCTGATCAACCCACTGATTTTGGTTTATTCTTCCGACCCCACGCCAACACCCTGCCCCTCTCTCCACACACACAGAGCCCCCACCCCACCCCAATCGCCCACCACCACCACCAACATTATGGAAGATAAAATATGACCGCCGTCTCAACACATTTTCCATTAAACATTCACAAAACGTCATTTATTGAAAAACCTTTTACAGTGCATCTTTACCACTTATAAAAAGATGTCAATGGCATCTACGCCAACATATGCACCCGAGAGATTTGTTTTCAACCTTTATGCTTGTTAATTGGACTTGTGCGCGTGCAGTGTTTCGTTTAGTCCAACATATATATGTCAAGTATGAATATATACGAAGGAGTTTCTGATAGTGTTCGATCTGTTATTCTGAAACATAAACTTTAATTGCTGTCTAATTAAAAAAAATGCATTATACTTTATACCTGTTGCTTGATGAGTGACAACTTAATCATGAACTCTGGAATTTTTTATATTTTATTTTATTATGCCCCCTCCAAACATGGTTTGTTGGCGTGGGGAGCTATACTGTATTTTCATTTTCCGTCGCGTTTGTCTTGCCAAGTCGCCTTGCGTTGCATACCGTCCCGTCACATTTTCTCAAAACATGTGTTACCTATAAAGCATTGTTTTGCAGAAGTAAATACCTCTGTGTTCTAGCAAGAGCTGTCAAGAGGACAAAAAACATAACCGTTTCAAGCATTTGGCATGTATCATGACCCTTTTCAGACTCACAAAATTGATTCATTTAGGTACTGTTTTTACTTATAACTTTGGTTTACTTCAAAGGATTGTACTGAAACATGAAACATTGTCCTATTGTCTTAAAGCAAAGTTGAAGAACAAGTAGCATTACTCGTTATGCAATTTGCTTGGATTTTACCTATTTAAACTTACAAAACTGTCGCATCCAGATGCAGTTTGATAATTAACTTTTGTTATCTTCAAGGAATTGATTTGAAACTTCACATATTAGCATATAACCGTACAAAGACTTTATTGAACAAAAGGGATGACTTAGTTTTGCATTTTGCAGTGATTATGCCCCTTGTCAGACTAAAAAATCTGTCCCATTTTAGGGACGTGTTTGGGTTACAATGTTTTAGAGTTTTGAAACTTGGAACACATGCGTCTCTTTTCTCGTAAAAAATTGTAAAGCAAGTATGCATTTTGCAAAGATTAAGTCTCATCACAATATGACTGTTTGTTTGTTTCGGCAAAATTGAAAACACATGCCTGTCATAACATGAAATTTACAGGGACAAGGAAACACTATTTGTTTTGCATTTTCTATGATTTATGTCCCCTTTTAAACTTACAACAAAATTATCTCAATGAAATACATATTGACAGATAGCTTTGACCTTGAAAACTATTGATTACTATATTTACTTTTCTGTTATGCATTTTGAATGGGATAAAGTCCTTTTCAAAATGTTTCATTCTAATTCTTTTGTAATGCAAGCTTTTGGTTTCCTTTAAGGATTGTTTTGAAACTTTTGACACTTCATTATCATCTCGCAGAGAATTTTTTAATGAAAATTATAAATGTGGAAATGTGTAATTTAAACTTGTATCTTAGCCATTACAGTGAAAGCGAAAGTCTTATAGCCTTATGTTTATGTTTCATTATTGCAAGCTCTCTGTTATTGATGGCGCTTGACATAATGTGTGCTTCACAGGTCTAATTTTTCAAGTACTTAGGATCCTCTATATGACTAAGAATCAAACGACGAGGTATACACGTGGCGTTTGAAAATTGTTCAGAAGATTGTTCACGCAAATGCTTCAATTTTAAGTTGTTTGTCTACTTTAATATTCAGACAGAGTCAAAGAAACCATATTCATACCAAGGCAAAAGCAAAGAGAAATAGCTATATATCCAAGGGGCTTGGGAATATAAAGGCAAACGATTTCGTTTACTAGAGGAGCTTGGATTTAAGCCGTATGTTTGAGGAGACGTTTTGGCTTCATGATGCCATTTAGCAATCGTCTGAGAGTCACATTTGTAATTGCTATAATTGGATATGTACAGACGCATGGTATTTAAATTATGTTTTATCGTTTTGTCCCATCTTAAGTTGTGCGTTTTGCGGTTGCAGGTTGAGTATGATCACTGTCTGATTTTGTGGCTATGTTTACTGATGGAGATGTTGATTTGCAAGTTTAGTCTAAATTCAATGACAATTACTGTAGGGCCAGATGACATGGAATGAAATCCTCATTACCATATCACAAATAAGTTTAAAGTCTTGTGCTAAAACATCATATAACCCATAGCCTAGCGACGGACCAAATCAGTACAATTGCTTTATAATACAAATGCTTCAAGCTTGAATAGGAAAATTGTAACTTTTTGATGAAACAGTGATTGTCGCTTGTTCAGCCACCAGATGAAGGCTAAGAAACTGACTGAATTTCGAACATATAAGTTATTACAGTTTCGATTTCAGAAATTACAATTACTTCTGATCATACGTAGGTTGTTCTTTTTTTCAAATAGATTTCTTTATTATTTGTATCATTATTTTCTTTCTGCGACACGCTGCTATTTCAAAAAACATTATGTCGAAGCCAACCGACCGTGTTTTGGTACACCTTCGTAATTTTTCATCATTTTTGAGGTCCCACAAAGATTTGGTCTGCTCTTAAAAAATAAAAAAAAAAACAAAAAAAAAAAAAAAACAACAACCCCTGACTGTCTTGAATTATTGCCTTAACGTTTATTAGGCAATTACAACGATCAGATCAATTTCTGCTTAAAGTGTGGCTATTTAACTTAAGACATTCGAAACGTATAACATTCTCCATTAAAGGTTTCTTTACTATACAATGCTGGAACTGGGTTGTTATATGAATTAAAATCTAAAAGAATTTCTTCAAGAGCTGAGTTGACATTAAGTTTAAGGAACTTGGGCCATAGTTCAAAGTTTCGGCTAGTCAAGCCTCATTATTTACACTGATTTGATCTGGCGTCAAAAGCCAGAGAAAATATACTGTAATTTCTAACTGTTAATAAGGCAATCGAAACAAAGACTGACTGTTTCAAAAAGGGATCCAAATGACGAAAATGCGATTATTTAGAATGTGAATCTTGACCAATCAGCATTTTTTAATTTCTCGGAACACATCCTCTGTTCTCAAGGGATAGAAATTGAATATAATCTGCACAACACAAAGTGCAGTGAAGTAAAATTAAATTTTTTCAAGAACAGAGAATAACAGAAAGAAGGAACTTGGGTCATACTTTAAAGTTTAGGCTACTCAAGCCTCATCGATGACCCTGCCATGATCTGCTGACGAAAGCAAGAGAAAACATATTGTATTTGTTTTTAATTTTGATAAGGCAGTCGATTCAAAGACTCAACTGTAACGAAAAAGTTCCAAATAAATTCAAAGCTATAATCTAGGATAAAATCGAAACCTTGGACCAGTCAAATTTCTGAACACATCCCCTGATCTCAAAGACAAAATAGAAAATAATCTGCGATATGAATGGTGTACAAGGAGACGTATTTCGGCGGCTACACGACACAACTCCTGATCTCAAACAACAGAAAATATACAGTATATTATCTGCACTTTGGATGATGTACGGGGAGACGTTTGACGGCCACCACACGGAACAACACCAGCTGCAGTGAAGTGAAATTAGAATATAAAAGAGTTGCTTTTAGAGCAGAGAGCACATTCTAAGAAACGAATTTGGGCTATTCTTCGAAGTTTCGGCTACTAAAGCCTCATTAGTGTTCCACATGATCTGGAGACGCAAGCCAGAGTAAACTTACAGTAGTTACTTAAGTTTGATATGGTAAACGATTCAAAGACTTAACTATATCAAGAAGAGGACCAAATTAACTAAAAAGCCATGATGCCATGATCTAGATTATGGTTAAAACCAATAACAAGAGGGCCAAGAAGCCCTGAATCGGTCACCTGAGCAAAAAGGTTAAAGGTCATACTAGGGTCATCATTTGAACAAACACGATGGTTTGCAACCATTACCAAATGGTTCTGAAGAAGATTTTTGAATATTTGTCTATGAATTGCTATGGTTCAAACCCAGGACACACTGGAGTGGGGTCATTTTGGACCCTGGGGCCATCATTTGAATAATCTTGGTAAAGGACCACTAGGCAATGCATCATTACTAAATTTCAGGCATCTGAGCCAAGTGGTTCTGAAGAAGAAGATTTTTGAATATTTTTCTATGTATTTCTATGGTTCAAACTCAGGAACCCATGGGGAAGGGTCATTTTTGACCCTGGTGCCATCATTTGAAAAAAAATGGTAAAGGACCACTAGGCAATGCATCATACCAAATTCCAAGCATCTGCACTAAGGGGTTCTGGAGAAGAAGACTTTTAAGTATATTTTAATTTCGAACCCAAGACTCCCCGCCCCGGGGCCATTTTAGACCCCAGGGCCACCATTTAGCCAAACTTTGTAGAAGTCTATCAGGCAATGCACCATACCAAATTTTAAGCATATGGGCCAAGTGGTTCTGAAGAAGAAGGTTTTTGAATATTTTTCTATATATTTTTATGGTTCAAACTCAGGAGTCCCTGCCGCGGGGCCATTTTGGACCCTGAGGCCATCATTTTAACAAACTTGATAAAGGGCTACAAGGAAATGCTACATACCAGATTTCGTGCATCTGAGCCAAAAGGTTCTGAAGAAGAAGATTTTTGAATATTTTTCTATGTATTTCTATGGTTCAAACCCAGGACCCCCTTGGGCGGGGTCATTTTATGCCCAGGGGACATCATTTGATCAAACTTGGTAAAAGACTACTTGGTAGTGCTACATATCAAATTTCAAGCATCTGAGCCAAGTGGTTCTAATGAGGAAGTTTTTTAAATATTTTTCTATGTATTTCTATGGTTCAAACCTAGGACTCCCTGCCACATAGTCATTTTGGGCCCTGGGGACACCATTTGGACAAACTTGGTAAAGGATCAATAGGCAATGCATCATACCAAATTTCAAGGATCTGAACTTTGCGGCTCTGAAGAAGAAGAGTTTTGAAAAATTTTCTATGTATTTCTATGGTTCAAACCCAAGACCCCCTGGGGCGGGACCATTTTGGACCCTGGGGCTATCATTTGAACAAACTTGCTTAGTCTGTTGTAACCCTTATGTTGGTCTAAATTATTAAGTTCAATAAATATAGCTGAGTTGCCACCTATTTGGGAAAGAGCTGCTGACTCGGCTTATCACTTGTAATTTATTGTTTGTTGGGATGTTTTTGTCAATCTTTCCCTTTGCTGTTGGGGATATGGTTTGGGGTCTGATTCAGTCAGTTCTTGAAGTGTAGTTACTCTTTAAATGTGGTAAAGGACTACTAGATAATGCTACATGCCAAATTTCAAGCATCTGAGCCTTGCAGTTCTGAAGAAGAAGATTTTAAATATTTTTCTATGTATTTCTATGGTTCAAACCTGGGTCTCTCTGCCCTTGGGCCATTTAGGACCCTGGGGGCACCATTTGAACAAACATCGTAGAGGACCACTAGGCAATGCTACATACTAAATTTCAAGCACCCGAGCCAAGCAGTTCTTGAGAAGAAGATTTTTAAGTATATTTTAGTTCCGAACACAAGACCCCTGTCCCAGGGCCATTTTAAACCCTAGGGCCACCATTTGAACAAAGTTGGTAGAGGTCTACTAGACAATGCTTCATACTAAATATCAAAGCCCTAGGCCTAGGGGTTTTAGAGAAGATGTCATTTAAAGCAAATTGTTGACGACGGGCGACACACGACAGACGACGGACGACGGACACTGAGTGATCACAATAGCTCAACCTGAGACTTTGGCTCAGGTGAGCTAAAACGACAGATTTCTCAGAACACATCCTATGATCTCAAAGTACAAAATATAATATAATCTGCACTATGGATGGTGTATTAGACGTTTTACGGCCGCCACATGACACAACACCAGCAGCAGTTAAGAAACTTGAGCGCGACTTCAAAGTTTAGGTAAATTAAGCCTCATCTTTACTCTGACGTGTTCTGGTGACGAAAAACAATAGAGAAAAGATGTGTTTGTAATATTGATAAAGCAATCGATTCAGAGACAGAAGTATATGAAAAAGGGGTCCAAAATGACAAAAACAGCTATGATCTGGAATATCAGTTTTAATCCTGCACCATCAAAATGTCTTATTTCGTAGAACTCAGTCTCTGATCTCAAAGTGCAAAATAAAATATAATCTGCACTATGAATGACGTATTAGACGTTTTACGGCCGCCACACGGCACAACACCAGCAACAGTTAAGAAACTTGAGGGCGACTTCAAAGTTTAGGTTACTTAAGCCACATGTTCACTCTGACGTGTTTTGGTGACGAAAAACAAAGAGAAAAAATGTGTTCGTAAAATGAATAAAGCAATCGATTCAGAGACAGAAGTATATGAAAAAGGGGTCCAAAATGACTAAAAAGCTATGATCTAGAATATCAGTTTTAATCCTGGACCATCAAAATGTCTTATTTTTTAGAACTCAGTCTCTGATCTCAAAGTGTAAAACAAAATATAATCTGTACTATGGATGACATGCGGGGAGACGTTTCACGGCAGCCACATGACACAACACCAGCTGCAGTGAAGTAAAATTAAAATCTTAAAGCGTTCATTCACTAACGGGAAACACTATGAACTGGTCATAAACATACAATTTGGACAAGAAATTTGGGTATAATATTCAAATTTGCCAAATATAACATAACGCAGCCCAGTCGGAACAAAAAGATCCATGATGCATCATATTAGATGGATGGGAAACTTCTTGAAACTGCTGATAGTATTACTATTTCCAAACAATATTTGCGTACATACATACCGTGTCAAATAAGACTAATTTCAGTATGCCTTCATTTAAAAGAATAGTATAATGTTATCCACCTGATAAATTTGTGAAAATATACATTTACGGTATACTTTCAGTATCCTTTTATTCAAGGGTAACAGAAACGTACATAAATCACTCTGTTGTGATTTAAGAATAGTTAAGCTGTACATAGATTATATATATGTAGTTCGGGTTTATGATACAGTAAAATTGATAAACAATAACTTGGGATTGCAATAGTATTTCGAGATAAACATGTTTCTCAGAATATCGACACACGAATTAGATTTGAATCCTTTTAAAGTCCTTTTATATAATTTGCGTAGGCTGTTAAATTATATATAACCAGAAACTTGAAGTTTGTTTGGAGCAAAGTGGCTCGAAAGAAATCTTATTATGACCTGGTTTGATCTCTTAGAATCCTGGACACAGACGGTCAATTCTTGGAAATACTCCAGGGTGAAGGGGCATTTGACGGACTTTTGAGTGCCATCTTTGTTACTTGTGAACACGCGACGGGGTGAGGGACATTGTGTGTTGTGCAGGTTCCGTCGGCGTCGGCGCCCACATAGCTTCTTTTATGCATTTTATCATCTAAAGGGATAGATGGATTTTAACCAAACTTGCACAGATACTTTATCAGGTAAAGGAAAATAACTGCTTAGAATTAGGTGACTTTGACCCTATTTTCAAGGTCCGTTCATAGGAGGCCAAAGAATGTTGAAAAATGGTTTGTCTCATATCTCCTGAATGGATTGATGGGTTTTAATAAAACTCGCACAGATACATTACTGAGAAATGCCAAAAAAAAACTGATTCAATTTCGGTAACGTTGACGCCATTTTTCAAGGTCACATGGGGTCAAAGAGTGTTGAAAAATGGTCTGCACCATATTTCCTGAATGAATGAATGGATTTCAACCAAACATGCGCAGCTATAACACTGGGATTTGCAAAAAAAACTAATTAGATTTTGATTTTGGTAAGCTTTGATTTATTTTCAAGGTCACAGGAAGTCAAAGAATATTAAACAAAAAAAAAATTGACGAATTTAACCCCCCGCCTTGGAAACTAGGTCTCCACTGTGTATACACTTAGTGTTTGAGCTGAAAAAGCGGCTAAGTTAAAAATGTAAAAAAGTAATAAAAAATGTGAGGATTATATCCAAACCACATGCATATTTTCAGACCATGATCAAAACACCTGTGAAGTTTCAAAGGAATCGGCATAAAACTGTAGGAGGAGTTGCACACACAAGGTACCCACTAAATTGTCACTATGATAGTAAAAACGCCTAAGTATGACTACGAGGGGAGATCATTAAATAATGGACACTATCAATTATTTCATTAGCTATGTATAAAAACAGTACTCCAGATATATAAAACCTAAGAAGCAAGCATATGACTATAATTTAAGTTATAAAGTACTTTTTAAACGTATTGTTGCCATGGCAAAGATGCCTTAAACTTCTAAGGGTTTAGTCTCTAAATTTTTGCATATTTTCATGTATATTTACTGCTGATAAGTAACAAAGAATGGATAAATATTTGTGATTGTGTAATGGTTTGATGCAAGTCTCAGATACGTAAAGAAGTATATAAGTATTCATACCTTGCACTCAAACATGGCAGAAATACAGACCGTGAAAGACTTTTGATTGAGCAAAATTTGACGTTTTTCGCCGTATTTAAGCCATAGGGACCAGAATTGTGACGTAATTGCATTTTAGCAAGCAGAGTCCTGGCATAATTGTATAACAGAAAGAATCAAAATTATCCTGTACTTGATAACCGATCAATTAACTTTAGCATAATACTGGAATTACGGAATAAAATGTCGAATTCCCTAAAAATTAATTATTTCAACCCCAGCTTTAGCTTTAATTCATGCCAGATTTCAGAACATTTTCATGTGTGTCTCTAAAGCCAGAACCTAACTATAACGGAAGGTGTTCCTAAACTTTCAATATCTCTTTACATATCGTACATAATGATCATAATAAAAACACCTCCTTACCAAAATGACGTCGAAAAAATTCACACGTGGTACCCGGCATGAACGTGACGTCATATATTGCTATGGTAACACGTTAAAATTTTGAACTCAAACATGGATTCGAAAGCTTAAAAGGCACTCTTTGGTGTTACATGAAGGATACCTATTTCTGTATAAAATCAACTAATCTGCAAAGGTGTTTCCATTACTTAATGATCACCCCACGTAAGTTCAACTTGTGGAAAAAGTGACAAAAATAATGTGAGGATTATATCCAAACCACATGCATATTTTTCAGACCATGACCAAAACACCTGTGAAGTTTCAAAGGCATCGGCATAAAACTGTTGGAGGAGTTGCGCACACACGGTACCCACTTTCTAGTCACTTTGATAGTAAAAACGCCCCAAAAATGACTAAGTTCAACTTGTGGAAAAAGTGACAACATATAATCTCAGGATTTTATCCAAACCACATGCATATCTTCAGACCATGACAAAAACAGCTGTACAGTTTCGAAAGAATCGGCATAAAACTGTAGGAGGAGTTGCGCACACGAGGTACCTACTACTTAAGGGGGACGTAAGGACGGATGGACGGAAGGACCGATGGACGGAAGGACGGAATGCCGAAAACTATATCCCTCCGCTTTTCTTCGAAAAGGCGGGGGACAAAAATGGTTTATTGGCACAATATCTCCTGAATTGATGAAAGGATTTTAACCAAACTCGCAAATATATATTACTGGCAGATGGCAAAAAATGATTAGATTTTAGTGATCTTGACCCCATTTCCAAGGTCACAGGAGGTCAAAGAACGTAGAAAAGTGGCTTGTTGGCATAATATCTCCTGAATGGGTTGATGACCAAACATAGACAAGTGTATAAATTCTCATTAATAATTAAGGATATTTTATATACTTGCGAAGGTAACAATGAGTCTAGTATGAGAACTCTACCTCCCAAACATATAAATGATCTGTCTTTTGGTGAGCGTATCATTTTAATAAGAATACGACAAAGAAGCGGTAGGTTTTAATCAAAATTTATATACTACTCAAAAGAAATTTTGCATCAGCTTACTGTTTTCTATAGAGCTATTGCAAAACAACCATTCTTCACTTGTGCAAAAGTCATATGAGTAGCAACGAAACATGTTTCTTTTGTATGATTAATAGTCTTTTATTAAAAGTTGATCTTCGGTTCGTCCATTTTGGTAGATATAGGCTTTTAAAGAATATTAACCTAATTCTGGACAATTTCCCATATGGTTTGGTAAGAGGCAATACCACTAGTCAGTCAGAAACATTTTTCTAGTCTGTGTCTTCAGCTTTGTCACGTGTGTACAGAGACATAGGTGTGTAAGTTATAGAAACCATAACCAAAACAGAGGTATGCCTTTCTTGTATACTACTTGAAAATAAGTTGATTAAGTTATGTCTGTGGGGAAATATGTTGTGATGCAAAACTTCTTTTGAGTAGTACATATAGAGGATCTTACATGAGTGCTAATATATTATTGAATTTATTAAACGAGTTGGGGCAAAAGATAAGATGCGAGGCTATGCCGAGCAGCGTATTGTTTTTCCCCAATGAGTTTAATAAAGTCAATAATATAGGAGCACGAATGCAAGATCCTATTTATCATATGACACTAAAATAGCATTTTACCAGCAAATTTTGCACTAAACGTCATGATTTCCCCATTAGAAAAATGCCGTTTTTATGGACGTCAACGCATAACGCTGCGATGTAATTTGCATATTTAATCCACTAGTGGATTATTGATTTTAATGCATGGCTTTATTACACTCTCAGATGCAACGTCATGTGATAAACTTATATGTATTAACATCGTTGATAAGAAAAAGTGTATTTTCATGTGGTCTGAAATCAGAAACGCAGAATCTTTTTTTCTAATGTCTTAAATACTCTGTTGAACGTGACAGATTGTTTAGAAGCTTACCTCAGAATTATAATTATAACATTGCTTTCAATTTTATTGATAACGGCCGTGCAGCTTTGAATGACGAAACAAGTAAAGTACGTAATATTATATCGGTTCTAAAATTCTTTTCGGACTCGAGGAGATTCGAATCAATTTATTCGTTGATCAGGTATACTGTGTGAGAGGGACACTGTTATACATCGACATGTGTTATTCATTGTTACATGTAGTATACGTATGTAAATATCCACTAGTATACCATTATTATAATTCGTTTATTATGTAGGTAGTAGACTTTGTGATACTGTTATAACTTTTGTCTAATCACATTGATTGTATATATATAATCGACGATGTGTTCTTGTCGCCATTAAAATGTCTACCCAAATTCCAGTTGAGTTGGGTAAATTAAAGCAAAACAAACGACGTCAGTTATCGACAAACGTCGAGTCTTACTGTTTCCTTCTTCTTTAAGCATCGATAGAGTGCTAGATTTTTGTCGTGGTTTGTTGGCATACACCAGTTGATGGATCATCTTAACTGAGCATACTGTATCTCAAAGCAAACTTCTTGTCTGTCGCTTCGGGGTTCAACAGATTTGTTAATGTTTTGCTCCGCTATTTCAGTGGTGTTCTCTGACACCCCAGAGATCTCCAGGTGTCACAATACGTTGTTTCTGCCGAGTCCTCATCTCTAATTAATCTTAGGTCTTATTCGTGATTTGTTTGTTTCATGTGATAATGCATTGATGGGTTAGGAAACCTTCACGCGGACCAAACAGCTAAATAAAATGTTTCGAACAATCGCAAAAACGGAGATGGTGAGGTTTGGATCCAGTAGAACTAGTTTCAGCCCCAAACCACCCCAGTGTTCTTTTGCTGACCGTTCCAAGGCGATACTTCCGTTGTGGTTCCCCAGTGTTACATGTTGTTACATGTATGTCCGCTTGTCTATGGTCTATAGCAGTCTGGTCACCTGAAACGCTGCCAATTCTGCTTTTTGTTTGGTTTTGTTAATTTAAATATTAACTAGGTGTTGCTTCTTCTTGATAAGGGTAGCCGAATGACCACCTGTTTGGGAAAGAGCTGCCAATTCGGGTTACCATGCGTGGCTTTCGTGAACTGTTGTCAATTTTGTATGTGTGTGCTTCTTTCCCGTTTGGTTTTAAGGGTGGGATGAAGATTTTTATTGTCTGATTATTGCCTATCTTTTTACTTCTTGAACATTCTAAGTCATTGTCATTAATCTATTGGAAAATGATGTTTTCTGTGTAATTATCAAAGCATACATTCTTTCATATCTTCAGATAAAATGGAAATGAAAGTAATTCTTGTCAGACTCACTAGCTTTTTAACATAGTCATTTTAGGATTTTTATGCATTTGTGACATGTGCAGCTCGTGTAATCAACTGCGGCAGCTTTCTATGGATGTTTTTAGACTTTGCAGAAGCACCAGTATACCTCCTCCTTCCCCCACAGCCTCGCCCAGCAAGTATTTTACTTCCGACAATTCCAAGGCGGCTCATCTGCTGTGATATGTTACTGTCATTGTTCGTTGTTTTAATGAAGTTTGAATTTTTCTACATAATTATATAAGATAGCCACGCGGTCAATTGCTGGGAAACAGCTGACCTCTTGGATTATGTTTGTCTTTGTTGCCTTCTTATTTGTCTTCCTTTCTTATATAGTGTTTGTTGCAAAATGCAGAAATCGATTGTGTCGGTTCCTGATCACTGCCTTCTCATCCACTTCTATAAGTCTTTCAGTTTTCTTTTACTTAGTTAGGATAGCCTCATGGCCATCCGTTGGGGATGAGCTAATCTCTTGGCCTTTCGCTTGTGTTGGTTTGCTTTGTGTGTTGTCTTTTTGCTTTCATTTTCTATCTCTCGTATGTTTAAGACACGATATGGTAATCAATTGTATGTGTTCCTGTTCATTAAATTCTCACATATACTCAAAGGCAAACTAAAGTACTACACTTTCTAGATGCCCATATTTTCTCTTATTTTTTCCGCATGGTTTATTTTCTTACAAGAAACAACTATGTGGTACAACAGTTAAATTGCTGATGGAAAGTCTTTGCACGTACATGTCGATTTTGCCCTTTTCCGTGTACACCATAATGAAATTTACGATTTAGCTAAGTCTTCGGTTATTTTCCGACAAAGTTTGCGTTTTATTAAAATGATAACCACGTTCTGAGTTGCAAACAAACATCGTGTCATTTGTATGATACAGACTCACCGATCAGGGCTATTGCTATGCATTACAGTCACGAATGGATATTACTTGTTAATATAGTATTGCTTCCCTATTGCAGAAGCTTGTTCAAATGGGACGAGGAAGGATAAGGATACAAACGAATGCGTTGCCTGTGAACCGGGGCATTATCTGATTTCTCCGGAATTACACAACATAACTTCGTGTACACGTTGTGCCGATAGGTGGTTCCAGCCGAATTTTGGACAAGACCACTGCCTTGTCTGTGTGCATACGACGGGATTTCTTGAATCGTCTACAGATAGAACGTTTTGTAAATGTAAGTGATAAACTGCAAAACTGCAAATGTAACTCAGTGCACGATACAGCTACAAAAGTGTGAAGTGATATTGCTAATGCTAAAGGATGAAACCGCATTCTCTTATGCCTAGCAATGACATATTGAAATTCCTCAGAGAATCAAAGTCGATAATATCAAGCCCCACCGACACTCATACAGAAAAAGAACACACACACACACACACACACACACACACACAAATTTTGAAAATCAAATATAAAAGGAAGCTGAGCAAGATTCCCATTTTCCAAAATGCAAAGTAAACAAGAGGGCAATGAGGTCTTGATCAAGATTTTTATTTATTGTTTTCACATTTTGCTATTTTCAGTAACATATGCTATCTTACCTAGTCTAATTTTAGTAATGTTTCAATGCAAGCATCATTCTGACAGAAATTTTATCATAATCCATTGAGATTATTTAGATATTGTCATCATTTTATCATTGTCATTAATTGTGCTTCTTTTTAGTAACGGCAGATTGCGGCCATCTTGGAGTGTCGAAATGTCTAAATATTCAAATGGTTTTATGCAAAGATCATTGTTGCACAAAATTGGCCCATTTCATATGAGATTTTCTTTTTTATTGACACATTTTGATAGTTAAGTTACAGACAACATGTTGACCGGCATACTTTTAGTTCCTGTTGAAGCAACTCAATGCAAGAATCATTCTGACACAAGTTTCATCAAATCCATTCATCAGTTATTAACATGTTGTTATTTTTATGTTTTGTGCTATTTTTAGTAACAACTGGAGCTTATGTCTTCAATTCGGGCTGAGTAGTGTAATCGGTTACCTGTTACCTGGAGAGAGTATTAATGTGAATGCAGTTATTTCCCTTAGACCCGGGGAGCGATAGGCATTAATCGATATTTGGAATGTCATATCGATGTCAATATCCCAGGACAGGTGTTGAACTTCTCTGAAGCCGGTTTTGTCATCACTGTGTTAACAATACGAATGCGCTGGATGGAAACATTTTTAATTTTTAACAATGTGGATTTTCTTTTTTTTCTCAGATCAAATCAATTTACTTTTTCAGTTGCTCCTTCTCGTTTTAATAAGTCTCGTTTTCCCCTCTCTCTGATATTTAGGTCAAATTTCGTAAGAATTGGCGAGAAAATAAATCTGATTATTGGTCAGTTTTTGACAGCGGTTTGTTTTAGTTTCTGACAACAAAAACATAAAATTACTTATAATAATGAAATTATGATATTTCTATCCCTTTTACGGTCTCAACTTTATGGAAAGATTAAGCCTGATACAGATACCCATCCACCCACATAGTTTTTCTCATTTTTTTTTCTTTTACCCCGCCCATCGGGGCTCGCGAAATAGACTGGCTGCCTGGTGCTTCTGCGACAGAGCTGCTAGTCCTGGGTGTCATTTATCGCAGGCCAAGCAATACTTGAAGTCCCACAAATTCAGAGGCAACATCTCGACGACTAAATTTTTTTTTACTGGGACGTTAAAACACTAATCAACAGGAACGATAATGTTTTCTCTTGATTTTCTGTTTTGACAAAACTGTTTAAAAGTTTTATGTAAACTGTGTCTTTCGGCATGTAACTAAGCTGCGCTATTTAAAACAATAAGATAGAAATTTAAGATTAGTCTGACTTTCTCTGTTTTTCTGCGAACAAAAGTAAATAAACTAATGAGCCATACCACGACAAAAATAAATTGGCATGTGCGCCCTGCGAACACTCAGAATAGCGTGTGCGTTCGCCCATCTGATCTGGGCCTTCGCTGTCCACATAGAGGTAGCTTAGACCATTGCCTGTCCTGTAAGCGCACAGCGAAGATTCTGATTAGTCTGGGCGGCTGCCAAGGCTGATCTGAGTCTTGGCAGGGCGCTATGGCACTGCGTTGATTTTGTTGCGACGCGACTGAAATTACTGTTTCATACAAAAATAATCACAAGAATGACGTTCGGATTAAGTATCCATTTCTGACCTTCATTGCCGTTAGCAGGTGTTAATTTTGAAATTGCATTGTTTTGACAAGACGTGTGACCAACTGTATTTTCACACCTCCCGACCGACAACAACTACTCAGTTGATGTCTTTAGCAAACAATTAAATGAGCCGCGACAAAGGTGCACGTACGCTCAGCGAAGTCTTAGATCAGCCTGGGCATCCGCCTGGTGTGATCAGAGGCTTCGCTATCGGCATAGAGGTAGCTTAGAGTCTTAGCTACCCTTTAAACGCAAGTTCAGACTCTGCTCAGATCGGGTGGCTGTCCAGGCTGATCTGCGTCTTCGCTGGGCGCACATTCCAATTTGTTCGTCTTATCGTATTGCGGCGCATATGAGGAAACTTTTGAACATTGAGCAGAAAAGAAAGTGACCTGTCCATGGGCGGAACGCTGACCAGTGCCTTGCAGCTTTCAACTGTTCTTTCCGTATTTCTTACTGCATTTAATTCTACACATGATAATTTTAAATGGTTTTCGCACAGTCACAGCCTGATTTGATAACAAATGTTTAAAATATTTTGAACAGAAATTCGGATCAGTTTGGTTTGTGCAGAAACACGGGTAAGTTATGTACAAACTCATATTCAACTAATGTTGACAAATTATTAACTGATCATAAACTCAGACCAGTGTTTTGCAAGTGCATAAGTTGGTCTGAGTCAGTTTGCATACATAATTAATTCCATAAATTGACTATTGCAGCTTCTTATTTTTTGCATTTATTTTTGTTCAAGTCATGATGACTTTAACAAACTTTAACGGTTTGACAATTACGAAAACAGTTTAGAGGTAATATCGGATTTTATGATCGATAATCGATTAATCCTCGTGTAATTATAAGTATGTTAATTGTACTGTATATTGTCAACAAATTCCGATCAGCTTGCGCAAACTGATCAGACATTGTTCAGTCTTATCAGTTTGCACATATCAGAGGCTGGTGCACAGGTTTATTATCGTAAGTACTCATATTATAGCAAAAATACAAAAAAAAATCACAAAAATGTCTTTCAATATTCCTTGCTAGCCTCACTAAAACAGTCGTCATAAAATTAAAGTGACAAACTTGCATTATGAACAGAAATATTACTAATAAAGTTAATTTATAGCCTTGCAAGAAAAATGTTTCATAGCAAATTTTCCCATAGCGATTAATCCTTACACTACCACCATGACCACGGCTACGCGAAAATCTTCACCATGATTTAGTTTCTTACATTATTTTTTTCGACAGTAATATCTTAAGAGAGCAATACAGTGTATGTATCTTCGTGTCTCCTGATTATGAATGAGCAAATCTGCCAGTCAGAAATATAATTCTATGGATTCTAAGATTCTTCCCTGAGATACACAAAACATATTTCGGTTTCTTTGATAAAAACGCCCCACCACACTCAAATAAATTTCAATCAAAAATGTTAGAACAAACATTAGCAATAATGATAATAATTAATAGACTGATCGAACATTACCAAAAAATATGTAATTGGTTTGCAAAGTTTTTTTTTTAGCTTATAAAGGGATTTTTAAAACTACAAGTAGTCGATTAACTGTCTGTTCATTTTTGATGGTCACGGGTAGAAGTTACGTGGCTTCTTTCTCTTTTTTCCTTTCTTGTGTTCATTCGTTTATTCTTTCTTTCCTTCTTTCTTTCTTAACAAGACAATATGAATATTCTTCTTTTCTTAGTTAGATCATAAAAGCACATATATAAATACATAAACAAAACACGAATAGCAAGAAATGAAGTGTTAAGACTTTGAGCAATACATGCGGATTTGGACTTAAACTATTTGAAACTATTATGAGCGAGGTTGTTTTAAAACGCGATTTTCTGTATGTTTAGAGATCGATGGAAGAAACTTATAGTATACTTATTTTATAATGAATTACATCAATGTAAACCTTATAAAAATCTCTCAGTGGTGATAACTTATAAAAGTTTTATAGAAAATCCGATCATTTTCAAATTTTAGGCTGAACATAGCTTCTTAGGCATTTTCGACATTATTCTTATATAATTTCATGTAACTGAAGCTTCAAACTTCAAAAGTCGATGGAAGTATCAAAACATGAAGTCAATTTGTATATTTTTATACCATATTAACGGACAAAGACTGAAGTTTATGATCATAACTTATAAAAAATTGTCGTAGTATCATATATGTATTTAATTTCACATTTTATATTATATTTCTATGTAATTGCATATAACACTCGACATTATTTGAACAGGTAAGCTCTCGGATAAACCCGTAAGTCGCTATCGGTAGTTCCCGCCATATTGAAGCATTAAGTTCCCTATGCGGCAGATGGCAGTCTTCTTGGCATGCCAAATTGCAAAACATCGAAATAACTTAAGGCAAGGAACATTCTGACACAAAAGTGGTCCAATTCCTTTTAAGGGCCCTTGAGATATTATCAATTTCATGTTTTTGCTATTTTTATTTTCGATGCCGCCTGGCGGCCATCTACAATGGTCCATTTGCATAATTTCAAAAACTTCCTTTCAAGGACCATTCTGACTAAATCTGACCAAAATCCAGTCAAGTTTTCTTCAGATTTTGGCATTTGATTGAAATCGGACTTGACCGCAATTAACATCAAAATGATCAGCACATCAAATACCAACAGTATACCAAAAATTAGGAATCTAGGGCAAACGGTTCAAAAGTTAAAACAATGCCAAATTCAACAAAGGGGTATAACTGGGTCATTTTTTGACGGAATTTGCCCAATAGTTAATCAGGTAATTTACACTTTATACCCTAGCAGTATGTCAAATATGAGCATCCTAGCTTAAACGGTGTTTCCAGGATTTAGGGAACAAACTTTCATGTTTTTTTTTGGAAAAAAGGAGGCCTAATTCTAATTCCTAATTCCTAATACATGGCAGACAGAGAAAACAAATTGAGTCTGCTCATTTTTATGGTCCAACCATTTGATAAATATTAAGGCCCCAGCAGTTATTGTTCTTGAGAAATATACCACCCATAATTATGTTTTATACAAATGGGAAAAGGGGAATAACTCTGTCAAGAATGAATGCAAATCACCACGCAACCAACATCAGAATGATCAGCGCATCAAATACCAACAGTATACCAAAAATTAGGATTCTAGGTCAAACGGTTCAAAAGTTGTAAAAATGCCAAATTCAACAAAGGAGTATAACTGGGTCATTTTTGACGGAATTTGCCCAAAAGTTAATCAGGTGATCCGCAATATTCCAAATATGAGCATCCTAACTCAAACGGTATTCCCAGGATTTTGGGAACAAACTTTCATGTATTTTTTCGAAAAAGGGGCATAATTCTGTAAGTACATGACAGACGGAAAAGAAAAATATATGGGTCTGCTCATTTTTATGGTCTATCCATTTTATAAATATCAGGGCCCCAACAGTTACTGTTCATGAGAAAAAGACCACCCATAATTATGTTTTATACAGATGAGAAAAGGAGAATAACTTTCAATAATGAATGCATCATAACACCACTAACATCAGAATAATCAGCGCATCAAATACTGATAAGATACCAAAAATTAGGGTTTCAAGGTCCAACGGTTCGAAAGTTGGAAAATGCCTAATTTCAGAAAGGGGCATAACTGGGTCATTTTTTGACGGAATTTGCCCAAACGTTAATCAAGTGATCTACACTTTAGCCCCTAACAGTATGCCAGATATGAGCATCCTAGCTCAAACGGTATTCCCGAGATTTTGGAAACAATAGTTCATTTGATTTTTTGAAAAAGGGGCATAAGTCTGCAAGTTCAAGGCTGGCGGACAAGAAAAAAAGTTTTCTCTGGTTTTTCATAAAGTACCTAACTATATAGTTTCATGACCCGAGCAGTTATGGTTCTTGAGTAAATGAAGTGTTACGTACGGATGGACGGATGGACGGTCAGGCCCAAACCAATATGCCCCCTCATCTTCTTCGAAGTTGGGGGCATAACAAAAACACCAGAAAGCAAATTTGATCATGCCGTAAAAGTGATCAGGGTCAACCCAAGGTAATAATTTGAACATCCTTGGTAGTATTTCTGCACCCAATGCTACATACCAAATTTCAATGTCACCAGTCATTTGGTTCTGTAGAAGAAGATTTTTAGTTTTTCCGCCCATATATGAGAGTGGCGGCCATGTTGGTCATGTGACCGAAACAATTAGAATAATATTTGGTTTTTACAAGGCCTGGAGGCTCGATATGATATTTAGTTACAATTAGCCCAGTGGTGTCAGAGGAAAAGTTGTTTGAAATTGTGGACGGACGACGGAGCCTGCCTATCCTATTAGTTACCCCGGAGCCTTCGGCTCAGGTAAGCTAAAAATGACTACATCTGTCCCGAAATAAAGACTCCAAATATACCAGTACAGGATGATAATCACGTATTTTCATGCGTCGTTTTTAAAGACATAGATGGTACTATACAAGGCAGATTTACTTCCACATTGTCATTCTGTCTCTTGATCACATAGTGTCAACACCTCCAGTCAGCCAACCGGATCATTATAACTATTAATTCTGGTCCACTGATTGGTTGACTAAATTTTCACACCTTTACCTGTACAGGTAATATAGTTTAATGCTGGGAACCAGACCCCCGGCAGAGAAGTCCTGTCTTTAAAGGGCTCCTCCACTGTTATCTTCACTTTTTCCAGAAATATTTCTTATGAATATGTATTTATCAGAGAAAAAGATTGAAGAAAACCCTTCGAAAATTCCAACCCAAACTGTAATAACTTAGAATGAAATTTTATGCAAATAAGACTTTAATCCCCGCTCACTTTTTTTACATCTTTACTTGCGTAACGTTATTTGGATATCAGTTATTATTATACCATATTCTGATGCAAAATGTTTGATTTGTTTTCATGAGATGATGTGCATAATTTGTCACACTTAATTTTTTAATAGAAAAATGTATAAAAATATAAAATATAGATTTTTTAATTTTAATAATACAAATTACTCAAATGACATCGTAGGAGTCCTTGCATATTTTGATGTAATTTACATTTAAATTCCTTATAAATTTAACCCTTCACATTTTTTCCTGGCAGTTTTCGACCTTGTTTGGATAAAATATCACAAATTATTTCCAGTGATTTCAATGCATTTTGAAAAACAGTACAGTGTCCCTCAAATGTATTTGGAATAGGAAAACTCCGGAAATTCTTGAAATTTAACTGTATAGTTTTGTTCTTTCAGTATGCATTTTTCGAAAAGAAGCATAGGGAGTGTGTAATCACAAGTACTTTTATATAATATTATTTGTGATTATTTAACTGTACCCCCCCCCCTACCCCCTCGTTTTATCCGAAACTGTAAGAATGTCTTGGTGTTCTAGATCTCCGTGAATGTTGTTGTTGTATCGGAAATGGAAGAGGACTAAGCATGAAAATGAGTATGCATAGGTTTCATAAGACTTCACTGTGAAATAAAGAAGTTGTCTTAAAAAACCAACCACTAGCACATCGTGCTACTGAGATATCCAGTATTTCCTGTGACATGAAAAACCACGTGACAATACACCCTGCAGTATCTTAGGTACCCAAGACAAGCCTCGGAAATGGCTAGGGAATGTCAATTTTTGAGGCGCGATCTTACGATTTGGACAGAACTTAATTGTTGTAATAAAAAACATATAGAGGTAGTTTTTTAGTGCGTGATCAAATTTTATTTCACTCATAAACACACCAGTCTTGACAATACTGCTTTTGACAGTCTTCATAAAGTGAATTAAGATTTCATCCTACACTAAAGAATATCCCTTATCAGATACCAGACTTGTTGTCAGAGATACGATACATGTACATAATTTCATATCTGAACATGTTCTTTCAGATGTGCTTATAATAATTACCTGTTGGTGTTGTGATGCAAACGTGCTAAGGGCCCAGTCTCACTGTCACGTTTTGAGGGCTAGGTTGTTCTGCGTTTCCCGCCCTACGTTTGTACACCGTTTTAGAGGTATTTAGGTGTTACTACGTGTCTAGTACGTTTCTAATACGTTTAACTACGATTTACTTCGGATTATCCGGTTATCAAACGGCTTATTGCCACGCTTCTAGAAGAAATGAGAACAGTTTACTTACCTACTACGATTCCGTACGATTAACTAGAGACTATTAGGTAGTATCTGGTATAACTGCCGAGTCAAAGTGAGGTTTAGGTAGGTATCGGTTTACATACCAAATCGTAATAAAACGCAGAATAAACGTCTCAAAACGCACTTAGACGTGGAAAAAGCGTATATAATGCGTAGAAGTACGTAGATGACCTTCACACATGGCTACGTTTTTGCACGTATTTGTAACGTTTCAACTACGTTTTGTACGTTTAGACTACGTTTTATTACGTTTTTACTACGCATACAGTAAGTGTTTCGGAATGCCACGTTTAAGCAAAATTTTCAATTCAAACGTAGCTATGACACGTATGTAGCTGTATATATCCGTATATGATACGTATTCACTACATTTTTATACGCATATTCCCGTTTTGGTACGTTTTGAATACGTAGAAAAACCTAGTCCTAAATACGTGACAGTGAGACTGTGGCTAAGAGGACACCTAGGCTATTCTTGTTACGTTTTTGTGCGTACTTAATGCGTTTCGACTACGTTTAAGTACTTTTTGACCACGTTTAACTACACTGGCGCTCACGTATTTGTACACATTCAAAACGCGTCGGAGACGCAGTTGATGCGCGCGGGATACGCGGTAATTATGAACGCGAATATTTTAGTAGCCAATGAAAATTCGTTCTCAGTTTTGCGTATACCGCGAAGCGACGCGTGCAACGCGCATTTTATGCAAATTTCATGGACCCAATCAAAATTGCGCACATGATACGGGTAGTGACGTAGTCCTTTGCGTCTCAACGCGCGCGTACGGGAACCAATCAAAATCGCGTATTGAATGCGCATTTTAGGGACGTCAACTTTAGTAAATCATGTGAAAGAAAGAGCCAATGGTCTACATCAAGCTTGATGTCGAATGCTCATTTGGTCTTACTTGAACCATAACGGGAAAGAAAGAAAAAAAAAAGAAGCCTAGAAACTCGACCGGCAACTCAAAACTAAATGCGACTGGGACAGTCCCATGACACTTCGCCATTGAAGTGGGAATAGCCTAAATCGCACTCTTCAGCCATAAACTCCTTTCGTATCAGAAATTAAAATCGTGGAATCTGAAATTAATATGGCCTTTATGGAAAATAAGTGCCAGGCGGCAGTCTCTTTGAATCTTAAAGAATTCAAGTCAGGGTGGGGGGATAAAAACCTCTGATCAGTGACCTATAAATAGCAGTGACCTGGAGGGCTGATTGGAGTTAAAATTACGAGAGCATGTTTTGGAGAGGAGTGGTAGGTCACTGCTCTGATCAACATGACTTGGAAACGGTTGTCTCCAGGGCAGTGTCCTCAGCCCTATCCTATTCATTGTAATAATAAATACCCTTGATGATAGTTTGCAGATGACAGTGCTATCTGGACCCACCACTCCTCTCCCAAACATGCTGTCGTAAAACTCCAGTCAGCCCTCCAGACAATCGAGATATGGTCCACGCTCTGGGGCTTCAAAATACCCACTATTAAGACAAAGGCTATAATTTTCCCTTTTAAAAAAGACTTAATATTGAATCACTTTAAAAACTCTCCCTTTTTGGGACAGAAATAGAATTTTGTGACCATATCACCTTCCTGGGTATGATCCTAGATAGCAAACTAACATATGGGGTCAGCATATTAAAAATCTGATTGAAAAATGTAATAAAGACCTAAACCTCATGAGGATGGTTTCAGGCACCTCCTATGAAGCAGATAAAAAATCCTATTGACATTACATAAGGCCATAATCCTCAGTAAAAGTTGATTATGGTGCGCAAGCTTATAACTCGGCACCCAAACATCTACTCTCAAAGCTCAAGACCTCATCCAAACAACTTAGCACTCCGTATTGCTACGAGGGCATACCACTCCGCCCCTATTAATGCTTTAGAAGTTGAATGTGGAATTAAACTCCTACAGCTGAAGGTGCCGGGCAGCGTAGCGCAATCGATAGGGCACCTAACTTATGCCAGAGGTCTTGGGTTCGAGAACCCGGTTGGGCCACATACTTCGTTTCTCCTTCCGCTGTTTCAAGAAAGGCAGTAATCAATTATTGACCACCGGCACTTACAACCATACCAAACCCTCAAAACTGGACGTTTATCCCCTAATAAATGAAGCAGTAACCAAAAAATGGCAATCCCAATGGACCAATAGCAACAAGGGCCACACCTTCCATTTCATCAAACCAAAGGTTAAACTTCAATGTGACGTATATAGTCTCAATAGACGTTTCGACATAGCCTATTCCGGACTAAGGCTAGGACACTGCAGGCAGGGCTGCCTTCACTACAGTAACCAGTCCGCCCTATGCCCCCACTGCAATGATGCAAAAGATCTCAACCATATCTTCTTTGACTGTGTGGCCCCATAACCATCAAAGGCGAGACCATAGAATCCACCATATTCAAGTTAGGCTATCACACAATAGACCTGAGACTGCTCCTGTCTCCCCCAAACAACATGCAAATACAATACAGAAGGCAGTCTTTGAATACCTGGACAAAACCAATATCATTGCCAGGATATAGATAGATTCCAATACAATAGGAAAAAAAATCCCCCTAATTTTCTCTAATTCGAGCCCCTGTTGCTAACCACCTACCAAACCCATTTCCCAAAATCCCTGGATCCACATTAATACCCTACTAAGTGCAATGCTCATGACAAAAACTCCCATTACCCAGTAAAAGCCCCAGAACCCATCTGTACGACTACACTCTGACTTTCCCTACGGTCGTATAAATAACTTTTGTCTATTGACAATAAAGGCTAAAATTAATGTGTATCCAACCTCCTTAACCTCACTACCAGGCTAAGTTACCTGGAAACTAAATGAACCATAATAAGGTTCAGCACATTTGCTCCCTAGAAACAGCCAAAAGAAACTGCCCTCTTTCCCGTCAATCCACAATAAGAGATAAGCTATAGTCCTCTGGTCCATTAATAATACTCTCCATTTCTTCCCCACCCCCAAATTAATGTGTATCCAACCTCCTTAATCTCACACCAAGGCTTAGTTACCTGGAGACTAAATAAACCATTATAAGGTTCAACTAATGTGCTCCCTAGAAACAGCCAAAAGAAACCGCCGTCCTTTTTGAACAACCCGCAATAAGAAATAAGCTACTGTCCCCGTGTCTATTAATAATATTCTCCATTTCCCCTCCAAAAAATAATGTGTATCCAACCTCCTTAATCTCATACCCAGGCTTAGTTACCTGGAAACTAAATAAACCATTATAAGGTTCAACTAATTTGCTCCCTAGAAACAGCCAAAAGAAACCGCTGTCCTTTTTGAACAACCTGCAATAAGAAATAAGCTACTGTCCCCGTGTCTTTTAATAATATTCTCCATTTCCCCTCCAAAAAATAATGTGTATCTAACCTCCTTAATATCATACCCAGGCTTAGTTACCTGGAAATCAACTGAACCATTGTAAGGTTCATCACATTTGCTCCATAGAAACAGCAAAAAGAAACCGCCGTCCTTTTTGAACAACCTGCAATAAGAAATAAGCTACTGTCCCTGTGTCTATTAATAATAGTCTCCATTTCCCCTCCAAAAAATAATGTGTATCCAACCTCCTTAATCTCATACCCAGGCTTAGTTACCTGGAAACCAACTGAACCATTATAAGGTTCATCACATTTGATCCCTAGAAACAGCAAAAAGAAACTGCTCTCTCCTCCCAACAATCCACAATAAGAAATTAGCTACAGTCCTGTTGTTGACTAATAATATTCTCCATTTCCCAAAATATTAGAACACTAAAAAAACTCCCATGAAAATACAGGACCCTAAAAGTTTAAATATGCAATATATTTTGGAACCAACTAAACCAAGATAAGGTTTAGAACAAATGCTACAGTCCTAGGTCCCAAAAGGAATTTTTACCCCACCTACCTACCTCCCAACAGAATTAAGCTATGGTCTTCTCTGAGACCAACGGTCGCAATTCATGATGTAATCCAGGCAGTCTCAATTACTCATGAGGGCCACAAAAACATGAGACAACTGCATTCCAGATCACCCTCAATCTCTTATCCCCCACTGCCCATTGCATTAGTTAATAAGGGAATTTGCTCCCCACCTAAGAATTTGCTCCCTATTTCCCCCCTAGACCTGCCCTGGGCCCAGCCAGGACAGGGGGCTTGTTCCGGCAGAACTAGCAAAGTGAAGTCTGATGGAGGCCTGCATTTCGGGGAAGATGCATTATGGCTTGAAGTATGTTTTTCATGCCATGCGTTTCCAGAAGCCCTGAATTGTATTGCTAAAGCCATCCCACAGTGGGTCGCGAGGGCTGTGTGCATGGGAAGTGATTTATGTGGATCTGTGCACAAGTCCATTTGGGTTCTATCCCATTGCTACTTAATGTTTCTGGAAGTTTTTGCTCCCCACCAAAGATTTTGCTTCTCCCTTTTTCTGAGACGTCACCTGCCCAGGACCCAGCACAGGTCCACTTCGGTGCAACCCCACCAACACATGAATCTGGGCAGTCTTTTGCACCCGCCCCCTCCCCATCAAAGAATTTGCATCCCATCCAAGAATTTGCTCCTTGTTCCCTCCTCCTCCTCCCCCTTTTTTTTCCTCCATAGAACTGCCTTGGACCTAGCCAGGACAAGGGGGCTTGTTCCAGCTTGGGTCTAACTTAATTCGGCTAGAAAAATCTTCTTGTAGAGAGTCAGGTGTTTTTTCTTGCCGAGGTTCTCGGTTTTCAGTCACCTTGATGATCATTCATCTCTGGCCCCATATGCTGAAAATTTTTGCAGCATTAAATTGCTTTCTGGAAATCAAGGTTTATCTTGGAATGTACGTTACTATTCTGCCTTCAGCCAAAACTACATGCTACAAATGAAATATTCTTAAACTTTATTTTGTTTACTTTTACTCTGTGTAGAGGATATCTGTTTCGATTCGGCACAGATTGCTCTGCAATAAGGTAATCCGAAGAGAACCCACTTGTCTGTTCAGACTATACCATTTCCAATTTAATGCAAGTTACTTCATAGTAAAATAATGTTTTTGATTGGGTGCAAATTACTTTGCAGTAAAGTAAATGCAGCCTGCTCAAATGTTAACATGACCTAAACATGCCCGAGGTCAGTTCAAAAATAAATTTTAATGCGACTTTGCTTCGGTTTGCTGTTTAGACAGGACTTTTAATCCGAAGTAAAAGTTAATTCGGATTCGATCCAAGGTACTCTGTAGGATTAGTTTAATTACTCCGAAATAGTTTTTAATTCGAATAAGATTTGCTAGTCTAAACAGTTAATTCAAAGCTAATTCTGATTCGATTCGGATTAAAACTCTAGTCTAAACAGGATTATTGAAGGTATAGAAAATTCAGGCATGCGAATGTTTTTACATTGTCTCAAAGGCAAGGATAATTGCTTATTTGTGGCCTTGGTTGTGGAGAAAACTGGAGTACCTGAAGAATACCACCAACCTTCCTGCAGAGACTGTCCGAGTGATTCTGCTTCCTGCCGAGGATCTCGGTAGGAAGCAGAATCACGTGGACAGTCACGGTAGGAAGCCAATTTTCGAGGACAGAAGTCTCTGCAGGAAGCAAGAGATCGCGGACAGTCTCGGCAGAAGCCAAATATGATGTGAAGTCCGCCGAGACTGTCCGCGAGTTCTTGCTTCCTGCCGAGACTTCTGTACATGATAATTGGCTTCCTGCCGAGACTGCCCGTGTGACTCTGCTTCCTGCCGAGAGGCTCGACAGGAAGCAGAATCACGCGGACAGTCTCTGCAGGAAGCCATTTATCATGTACAGAAGTCTCGGCAGGAAGCAAGAACTCGCGGACAGTCTCGGCGGAAGCCAAATATGATGTACAGTCTCTGCAGGAAGCGAAAATTAGAGGAATCGATTATACCCTGTGGTATTGTTTAACTCAATATAATAGTCTGGGTCCAAATTTCACTGGTCAGTTTAATTCTTAGCGAGGGTTACCGTGTGTGTTCTGGCCCAGATAAGTTGTGACTTTTTTTTGTTTGTTTGTTTTCTGGGCTTAGAAGTTAAGAAAAATAGAAGTTATGTATAGTTTCTAAGCCTAGAAGTTCTATTATAGAGTTAGTCTAAATAGTAGTTAATGAGTCCCATTGAATTCAGAAATCGAGACGTTACGAGTTGTTATGTAAAAATTGACCCAGATAATGTGGGACTACTTTATGGTTCCCGTCTTCTGCGCATCGATTCGGTCAGATTCCCGGTAGAGAGCTCGAAACAATATTAAATTAACTTAGTAACTTATATTGTTTTAAGCTATCTTAAAACTATTTTAATTAGGTCAACGTACAATCTGCGGTTGTACGCGTATTGAACAAGTCATGAATATTCATGTTAAAATCGTTTGCGTCTCCCGCGTCGAGACGCGTCAGGGCGCGTCTAGACGCGTCTGATGCGCGGTTCTAGGTGATACGCACGCAGCACGCGCATGCAACGCGGTACGAACGCGTTTTTGGTGTACAAATACGTGAGCGCCAGTGACTACGTGTTGCTACGTTTTACTAGGTATACGCTACGTATATCAAAATGCCATTTTTGAGTTAAACATTCTAAATAAAGCGTAACTAGGCCACGTATTTAGCTACATCTATATACGTATTCACTACGTTTTACAACGTATACCGCTGCTTTGCCACGTTTTAAAACGTAGTAAAACCTAGCCCTCAAAACGTGACAGTGAGACTGTGGCTTAAGGGCCCAGTCTCACTGTCACGTTTTGAGGTCTAGGTTGCACAACGTTTCCCGCCCTACGTTTGGCAAAGAAATGTACCCCGTTTTGGAGGCATCTAGGTGTTACTACGTTTTAGTACGTTTCCAATACGTTTAACTACAATTTACTTCGTATTACCCGGTAATCAAACGGCTTGGTGCCACGCTTTCGAAAGGATGAGCACAGTTTACTTACCTACTACGATTCCGTACATTTTACTAGGGACTACTACGTATTGACCGGGATAACTACCTAGTCAAATTGACGTTTGAGTAGGTATCGCAAAGCATACCAAATCGTAACAAAACGCAGAATTAAACGTCAAAAAACGTACTAAGACATGGTAAAGCGTATATAATGCGTAGTAGTACGTAGAAGACCGTCACATATGGGTACGCTACGCATATCAAAATGCCATGTTGAGTTAAACATTCTCAATCAAACGTAACTAGAACACGTATTTAGCTATTTCTATGTAGGTATTCGCTACGTTTTACAACGTATACTGCCGTTTTGCCACGTTTTAAAACGTAGTAAAACCTAGCCTCAATACGTGACAGTGAGACTGTGGCTTAAGAAAGCATTTGACAATTGTCATACAAGATAACAAATAAATGATCTTAAAAGAAAAGATGCCATTCAGATCATAATGGAAACCATGTTGTCCTCGAGTTTCTGCGAGATTAGTATTCTTCAAAGACACACTTGTCTGTTCATTTGAAATAATTTTTCTCTTCAGATAATTGTTGGCTCGGTAGTTACTTTAACAGAACTACAGAGATTTGTTTGGAATGCCCTGCTGGGACGTACACGGACACTTTAGGATCTGAGTCATGTATGATATGCCCTGCGGGAAAGACAACTGTAACTGGCAGCGGTACCAGTATAAACGATTGCGTTGTAGGTAAAGAAAACGTTGACACTAGATTTGACTAGAGTTCCGAGTCAAACATTTAACCTTTGAGACATTGGACACGTTTGCCATAATTACTCGAGTAAACCCGAGCAATACCAAGGTATTCCTAGGTCTACTTGAAGGAGCCTTATGTTTTATACATATCTTCGAGTAGGCCAAAGAATTTCTGGGTATTGCTCTATTATGCCAAACGGTCTCAGCTCGACTGTATATTTACATCAAAGCTTTAAGTATGGATGCAAACAAGAAAAAATCTGATTGGTCTGCGGGCATGTATGAACAGTTTTGCTGTGCTGTAAAATGTCTTTTTTAATGGCTCTTAAGAACTTGAGCACTTCTTCAATCACATTTCACAAGAGAATATAGATTCGATTAAGGACATATTAAATCAGTAGTAAAGATGCGATTTTGAAATCCAGACCAATTTGTTTAGACAACCCTAACTGATTAAATGTTATCTTGGTTTATATACATGCTATAAGCGATCTGAACGAAAGCGCATTTCTTATAAAGTTCATTTCCATAACTGTAATCTTAACGATTGTCACTCAGACATTCGCGCACGCGTGTATGTATGAACTTTTAGGTCTACAAAGGCATGTTAAGTTAATAATATAGTCATTAATCTAACATGTTCGACCTGGTTCAGTGGTACAGATGATGTTTCATTTCATGACGCGGAAGCAAGCTGAAATGGTAGAACTTTTGAATTTCATATACTATTAGTACTTCATACAGTACTCTAGCGCTTAATAAATGCAGCTAAAAGCGGGCATTTGTTCAAGTATAGGTTAAAAATTAGTTCTAGTCTGTGCCTTGATACTTCTGTTCATTTTGTCTATACTCGAACTGTATTAAGCTGTATAGATATACCTCCATAGTTTCACAGCTCCCAGCGAGCACATGATGTCGAAAGAAGGTCATATCGACAACAATACGACATCAATTTAACGCAATGTGCCTGCTGGGTCGTGACTGTTTCCACATTTAACCCTTAAAGCACCAAAAATGACAACAGTTGAATTTGCAAACAGTGCAGATCCATATGAGGTGGCTTATCATGACTTGTCTGATCTGCGTTTACACTGTGCGCCCTCTAGCCGTTGAGTCTATACGATATAGCTGGGATGAAACATATTTCAAAAGTTTGCAGACGTAAAGTTTGTAGTGTACTAATGTTGCGGGTGAAATTGGTTGTACACACAAGTTTTTGCTTTTTTGTCCTTTATCCTCCCATCGTCCCGATATGACTGAAATACTGTTGAAAAGGACGTAAATCACAAGTCATCCATCCATCCGTCATCCTTTAGATGAAAAAAGAATGTGCCTTTCCAATGGGCACAGTTTTACCTACCTGAGAAAAAGAGAAGAGGGTATAAATACTTTTCAATTAGATCGATCTATATTGAGAGTGTATCCATACATATTTAAAATTTAAGGTGAGGTGAGAGTAATTAACAAACACATGATTTTATTCATACTTCCCTATATTGTTCATTTTTAGCTCCTCTTTCAGAAAATGTAATAAAAAGGGGGTGTCGCCGTTGTCGTTTTCAAGATATCTGACCTCGAAAACGTCAATTTTTCCTCATTTTCGACATGACGTTATAATGGCGTTCTATGGAAAGCGTACTTTTTTTGCACGATTGTTTTGATAAAAACCTTCATTCTGAGAAAACAAAACAAATTCTTTGTTTAAAAACTAACACAGTATGGCCAAATGATAGAAGTTTACATTAAAGCAATAAAAATAGTAGGTCGCCGACTTACCTTTTGAGCTAAAGTGCATAAGATGCTCAGCGTGCTGTTTCTCTAGACTGAAATGTTAACGTCGCGCATGGTGACGTTAACTTTACTTTAATTTTCGCGCCACGTATCAACCGTCGCTTTTTGTAGGATCCCGGCAAAATTTGTCTGGGAGTTTCGTCACTCATGATTGTCATCCGCGGGAAAGCGGAAGTAGTACATTTTCTCTTAAAACATTAGCCGTCTTGGCTAACTTTTCTTTAATAATGACAAAAAAAGGAATCGAAAACATTCTCATTATGCCCCTTCATACAATTTACGGGCACTGAGTTGACAAGCTCTCTAAAGCAACAACTTTAGGGTGGGCGTCTACGTGTTATGACATTTGAACAGTTCCCTTGTCCCTTGTCGTTTGTTTAGTCTTAGCGAGTCAAGTTTTCCACAGCATGACCCGTCCCAAGAAAGGAACCTATGGTATTTCGCTCTTCGACAGGACCTTGGCGACTCTCTCTCTCTCTGAAAATGACTGAAAATGCAGCTTGAATTCACTTAGGGTCTTAGGAGATTCAATAAATCGATTCTTAGATATACACTTGAAAAAAAGAAGAAATGAAAGACAGAAAAGTGAAAGAAAGGCAAGAAAAATTAAAAGCCACTTTCTTTTCGCTTATTGACAGAAAAGAGCGTTGAATTACCGTACCAATGTTGATAAAAGCCCCTGCTGACGTTGCATCGACGTTGATACGGCTGCCTCTCGTTCTTCAAACGCTAGGGACAGTCTAAGAATTTTTAATATCAGTGCAATGTTGCCTTATTCTAAGTAATTAGTATTTTAAGTGTGGGTGGTATGATAACGATAACACCCCACTGCACACAGTATTTCATTATCAAATTACCATTGTCCTGAAACCGCCAGAGAAAAGCTTTCCCGCTAGTAGTAACTAGCTACATTTTTTGCAGTTTCTTCTCTACGACACTTTCTATTTCCTTTTAATTTCACTCAGCGCTCAGCCTCTTTGCATTTTGTAATCAGACCATGTAGTACATGTAATCACAGAAGCGGACAATGTTGACGCCATCTTGTTTTTCTCAGATGGAACGTTTGACGTCATTACGTAACGTTGAGACAGAAACTGCCGCACGGCGGCGCTGAATTACTCCTACCTCACCTTAAAAGACAATTCCTCAAGCACTGTAATGCTAAGGTGCTTAACATAAAGAATGGTGCTTGTAAAGTAACTGTAATTGCTTTGTAAATAAAAACGAGACAAGAAGAATGAAAACAAATCAGATCATAGCTATAATGGAAACGGTTCAATATATGTATCATACAAAATGTTGGTGCTTGACTTACATGCAAAATTCGTAATAGCTACAAACGTTTTCTATATAGCACCAGTTCAGCCTCTTCGTAGCAGCACATTGCACACCCCAACCCCTCGCTATAATTACGCATGTAGACAGATCGGTCTTAACATAAGATTTACATTTACCGGAAAGGTGGGGCAGGGGCGAGGGTGATGAAGGGGATGACTGAGAAGAATTTCTATGAATTGGTGCATACAAAATATACCAAATGAAAACATTTCCTCAAATGCGAAATACACGCAGCCAGATTAATGATTAATTGTTATTTCGATGCAGATATTAAATATGTGGAAATATAATTCCTCGACTCCACGAGGAAATCCAGCAGGCAAACAACATTGAACCAACACTGAGCCAACGTTGACACTGCCCCGCATAGCGAAGAGCCAAAAATCGCCTCAGCCTCGCTTACGTGCATTCAGAATAAAATCCAGAATGTTCACTTTGTATAATCCTTAGAAGTCAATGATTAGTGCAAGCAGAAATGCTAAAAGCATATGTACTAGTTCATTTGAGCCTTCCTCGTCCGCAGAGATAGCAAGTCATCCTTTTATATGGTTAACTCATTTTGATACATCTTATCTTTAATAAGACATACCAATCACGACATCAACGTCGACGCCTTTAGCGACAACCTTCCAGACATCAGACAAGGCACCAATCAGCTTTGTATCTTCAGTTCCGAAAAATATTTATGAAAGTACAGCTACAACTTCGTCGACTTTCAACCTTATTTACGTCAGTCAAGCGAACAGTTTGATGCCATCTACTCAGACGCTAACATTTGTCACTTCTGCTTATACAGACGTTTTTAGTGGAATATCAGAATTCTTCAAAAGTTCAAGGAATGCAGCTCTTTTCGCTTTACCTGGTGGACTTATTATTGGAGCAGGTATTGGAATATGCATACATGCATTTGTGTCCAGACGCCAGGAACGAGTGATCTATGTAGAAAGGTAAATTGACAATTCTTAATATATATTATGTTCTTCTTTCTTGCAAACGAATTTTACATACATGTGGTGAATCTGATAATCTCTGTCAATGTCTAAATGTTAATTAGCTAGGCTTGCTCACGTCTACAATATCTCAGTTTCGAGATATATGCAAAACAACTTTTAAAGTTTAATTAGATATAAGTTAAATTAATGCTTAACAATGTTTGTAATCCAAAAGAGACATCTTAATCCATTATCAACTTTAATATAATTTGAATTCCTTTACGGTCGTGGGAATGTATAACTTAATTCTACGTATCCAGGGCAACAGATCATGCATTACTCTTTTGTTTTTATGCCAGTTCGCCTATATCAGAAGCAGTAGCCATCACTGATGTCATGCATTTGTCAGTGGGAAAGGTTCTATAAAAAGCACTAGTTAAATATTGAAACTTTATTCTTTGGATTTTATCTTATCTGTTAACTGACTGGATTTAGGGTCGTTACATATGCTACATATGTAATTATCTTTTTTTTTAATTTTGTGGTGACTTGCATTTTCTAACAGAACGTTGGAACGTTAGCCGTTAATATAGACTAAATCTAGCCAGAGGGTTATTAGCTAGACCTAATAATTTTGTCATCTATATATTTAGACTTATATAATTAATATACTGGCTGAGGATGCATTCTCCTATGCATACTTTAGTCTACACGGAAACTAACAATCCTCATAGTCACTCATATACGAAAGTAAACTTCATTTCAGGTAAGATCTAAATGTAGAGAAAAACCTGAATTGCAATGCTGTGTTTCAACTGATTGCAAAAAATATGTGATTGTATCCCTATTTTCTATTACCTAATTTGTTCAACATTTTGTAACAACCAATAGAAATGTTGCATACACTATTTGCATAAATCAATAACCTTGTAGCATAGCAAGGTTAGAGTCAAGTTACTTCGCGTTGTGTTTCTTTAAAGTCTTTTAAAGTTTTAAATTAACAAAGATTTATTAATTTCATATTTTATTTTTAAATGCCAAAAATGAGTTTCAGTATAAAGCAAGACTGAACTAAATCATGACCAAAACTAAACTCCAATACTGAACTGAACTGAACTGATGAGTCTGGAAAGCTCTGGGTATATATAGGCTTTGTCACATTCCACAACATTCCAATACATTTCATAACGCAAAAACACCCCACCTGTTGTTTGTACAAAGCATCAATCATGTTACTATTATTTAATATTGTTTAAATATCAAGTCAATCATTAGGGTAGAATAACATTCTTTTAAAATGTCGAAGCACTCTGTGAGTGACAATAATGATAACATGTACTAGGGTTTCTGATGAAATATTAAACAAAACACCCTAATGATTGACAAGTATGTAAATTGAACTTAAAATATTCCTAACACCTGCCAAACATCTGTGGAACAGCGCAGAATCATCTGACCTTTAAAAGTTGACCAAAACTCATATGACATTTGTCATCAAATTCCAAAGGCCTGATGTTTACTTTGACTTGAATCTTAGCGGAGCTTGGCTCCCATTCTTTTGAGATCTTTTAGCTTTATGCGGATTCTTGCTACATCGGACATATTTTTCCTAATGCCCTTGTCTGTCGCGTTTCTCGAGACTCAGGAGTTTGGGTGGCTTGATGGGGACGGCTGAGAGGTTAATACGTAGGCGCCTCTTACATGATGTCTGCAGCTAATGTGTCCCGCAAAAAACGACAGTAGGTGTGGTTCGGAGAGGGCTGCTCGTTACCTGCCGCGACCTGCGCATCATCTCGTTTCCTTCAATCTTTTGTGGCTTAGCAACACTGAAGAAGTTAAATACAGAAATGCGCGTCTGCCACGCTAAATTTGGTATGGATACGTTTATATTAGAACCAATGGGTCGGTGGTACTGCTGGTGGACAATTTGTCCAAGAGGATATCATCAACCCAGTTAGTCAGTGTTTCAGTGATGATCCTGGTTCTCTTGCATTGGAGTCACTACTTAAATACTGATTTGAAGTACCTTATTCCATTTAATGTTTATCAGGTAAAATTTCTAAATTATTCTCAAACTAAGACTGACTTGTCATGGCGACATGAATCTTACCGGAGTTTGGCTTTCATTCTTTTAGTTCTTTTGGCTTTATGCGGGTTCTTGCTGCATCGGACATCTTTTTCCTGATGCCCTTGTCTGTCGCCTTTCTCGAGACAGAGGGATTTAGGTGGCTCGACGTGGGGACGCCGGCGCTCGCAGGTTAATACGTAGGCGTCTTTTACCTGATGTCTGCAGCTAATGTGTCCCGTGGAATACGACAGTAGGTGTGGCTCGGAGAGGAATGCTCGTTGCCTGCCGAGACCTTTGCATTATCTAGTTTCTTTCAATTTTTTAGGGCTTAGCAACACTGAAGAATCCTGAAGTTAAATACAGAATCGCGCGTCTGTCGCATTAAATTTGGTATGGATACGTTTATCTTAAAACGCTTTTCCTCGAATGAGAATGCTTTTCTAAAAGGGTTATAATTCTCGTGTCTTTATGTTTGCTTCCTCGGACACTCGGACAACATAGGCCTTCTAAAAAGACAAGTAAAAGGACAGATATCGATCAGAAACTGATAAAACTGATCCCATATCCCGCCGTTAAAGTTAGAAAGGGAAGAAGTATACCCAGAGGCAATAAAAAGTATACAGTTTTCGGTTTTGAATACTAGATCTCATGTAAATGGCTGCTTGCAAATATTAATAAGGTCAATTTAGCAAACGTCTAGCTCTGCAACACACAGGAGAAATTGTGTTGCAGTCAGTTATAACGGAGTTATGGTCCTTAATTTGAATTCAGCAGTTCCAATCAAAACTCCCTTTTTCCATGGCAAATTTTATGGCATTCTGCACGTCACCAATGTCTAGCACTAGAGTCTGTGGGAAAACCACAATGTCATTTAAACGGAAACTCCCATCAAACGGCTTAAACCATAATTGGAAATGCCACATGTCTCAAATTATTCCCTTTGAATTAAAACAATAGGGAATTAAATGTTTGTCTATTTTACTTGGTGTTAGAAATATTCACTTGAAAATTTCGGAAAACTGTTGTTTGGCTTCTTGCCTCTGTGTGCACTTGAATGGAACCTCATAAACTTGTTTATTTGAAAGAAAATTGCAAATCAACTTCCCATAAGAACTCAATGCAAACTCAATGCCCGTTACCAGAAGACGCCAAAACTATCATTTCTTGTTTCAAAAATTTTATCCTTTACTCCGTTTCGTCTGATGGTGCGACAAGTCCTTATAAACCTTTCATCCCTCTTTCGATAACATGCATAAAATACACAAAATTTATCTTTATTGTCCAAAGTGCATGTTCAAAGGGGAGCTAATCAAGCGAAATCGTTGACTTAGACCCCTTGTCCGTTTAAAATGATGTAATTTCTTATCATTTGACCAATTGTACATAAAATTGTTGCACGTTATGCAAAAACTTTTGTATTTATTACCAGTGCCTAGGTATTATGCAAATATGTAGAAATCTGCAGAAAAATCCAGACTGTGTTACCTGTATACTTTCTTTTTCCTCTCAGTATTTATATATTGTACAAAAACTGAAAGCAGTTCACAATAGGCACGCATGACACAGTCGAATGAACAGTTTCTTTCTCAGACAGTAGGTGAACGAAAACATCGACACAGACAACAAGGAAAAGTAACAATAACATAGAGCAGTGTCGGGTAACTTCAGACAGCGGGTTAATTCGGACATACCATTGCAAACAGTGAAAATCCAGATGAGACGGCTCATAATGAGCCGTCTCATTAGAATTTTCACTGTTTGCCCTGTTAATTTTGTTTTAAATCCAAACAATTGACATATTAAGGAAGCAATGTCACTGTCCGAATTTAAGCGCTGTCCGAATTTTCCAGACTTTACCCTATTGTTTAACTTTTTTCTATTTTACATATCTATTTCATATAACAAAAAAAATAAAATAAATAAAAAAAAACAATAGTAAAGCGGATAGCTGTACAGAGGACCATATTGCAAGATGACCATTTACGAGCTTAAGAGTTGACCTTTATTGAGAATGGAGGCTACAATGAAAATAAGAACTACTTCCTCTGTGTATCTCTTCCCCTTAATTAAGAATAGGCTTGAAATAAACCAAAGCACGGGAAAACTGTATGTTACAGTGGGAAGGTTTGGCAGGCAAAATACATCTTTATGCAGCCAAACCTACTGATGTAATCCGAACGACAGACACTAGACAAGACACGTTCACATTGTCCCACCCCACATAAAACAGGCGTCTTGCACCGAGCCACTTTGACCCCCACGTCCTGAGACAGACGACAAGGACAAGCAATGACAACTTGAAAGAGAAGCAAATACGTGATAAAACCTGGCGTCTTTTTTTTGGTCTTGGAAGCTATACAACAATTTCGAACTGATACTACATGTATTTGTCTTTCTTTCTTTCTTTCTTTCAGATCTTTAACCTCAGATGGTGTATCTAAGACGGCACATACAGAAACAACTATAAAAGAAAATAGTTTACAAGAAACACCAAAAGAACAGTCGTTTCGAAAATAGTTAATTATCTAACTCAATTTAAAGATACTTTTGGTGTCAGAGTTTCTGTGATGTTTTACCTTATGTATGTTCTTGTTATTTTTGGTTCGGTTTGGGTTGCTGAGTGGCCACCTTTTGGGAACAAGCTGCTCACTCGGTTGGCCATATGTTCTCTGTATCTTGATTATTTGTAATCTTAGTTGTTTCCAACTATGGTTTGAGGGCTGGATTTGGATTTTGATTGTTTCAGTTCCTGGTCTTTGCATACTTTTTACTTAATTTCGTTTATATTCTGTCTGTTTTTAAGCAGGTTATTCATGTTTGATCCTTTTTCTGATTTTTTTTTGACAATATTGGCGTAAACTGTAGAGTCTTAGTCAGCTCACTTGAATGGACAATTTTAAAACTAATTTCAGAATCTATTAAATATACTACTGGAAGAGGGTTAGACTGCATGAGTATTATCAGATTTCTTTTTCTGGGAATACATTGCTTTATTTTGTAATTCGTTTGTAGATTTTAGTGTTTAAAAAACAACATCAAACAAATAAGTATTAAAAATAAAAAGATATGCAATGATTAGGAATTAATACAATCCATTCCCACATTCCGCTCTTAAAACCAATAGGAAAAGAAGCACATACACACAAAAATTGACACAAGTTTACGAAAGACACGCACAATGAACCGAATTAGCAGCTTTCCCAAACAGATGGTCATTCAGCTGGCCCAATAACAGCATCAACATCTATTTAACTTACATTTTTTTATTTTAATGTATTAAGCAAAAATAAAAGAGATTCTTTAAAATAGATCTACTAAGATATTAAAAGAAAAGAAATACGAATATCATGTTGGAATAGATTCTCGCAGCAGACGAAATTTCGATATTATGCCATGTCCTAAGTAGCATATTCGCTGTTCCAGCATAGCACTAATGTCTCTTCACCCTTGTTTATCTCATCTTTAATATTGCGCAACTGAATTCTAAGAATTTTACACAATATTCGAATTTCAGAACATTGATCTTCATATATGGGGTCAAAACAAGAGTGATGTTTTTGTCTGACATTGCACATAAAGGTCTTCCGGTTTTCAGACTATCCTCTAGCGACTCATCTGCGCGCGTATCGCGCTGATTGCAGCTTAAAACAAGCCTCATAAAAACTGTTATTTCACCACATGTCTAACTAAAAAGCTCTAGAGTCTCTCATGGTAATATTCCAAATTCGAGGCAAAACCGCACATAGTAGCTGACGCGTTTTTGTCAGAAATCAACATTTTTACTCTCGGCAGTAACAAGTATTAGCGCTAGCTAGCAAACTTCAAACTGCAGTGACGATATTAAAATTTCAACAGTGGGCGACAGAAATAAATTTCGTCATCGTATCAAATTTTCATCTGATTTGGCGAGTTAGTTTGATTTTGATTTGTGATTGCCTTTGAAAATCATGTTCATGTAATTGACATTATTCTGACGTGCGGCGCGATGGCGTCGGTGGCATACTTTGAACGTTTATATAATTGGAAAGAAAAAAGATTCCAATTATATATTTATTCTGTAAATCAGAAATGAAGTACAGTGCAGCTTGATATAATTTTTATTATAATGCTACCATGAATAAGCGCGCAGTGGACACAGTGACATTACTTCTGGATCAACCCTTGTATTTGTTTTCAATGTTCCCTTTTATGTTTTGTTATTATACTAGTGTATATGGCCTTGTAATATTTTGTTTAGTGAGACAGGTGTCAATTCTTCTATCTATCTATCTATCTATCTTTCTATCTATCTATCTATCTATCTATCTATCTATCTATCTATCCCTTTTCGATGTTTAGAAGTTTTTGAGAAAGTGTGCCCTGTGGTTGTATAATGGCATTGTAAATTGCGACCTCATATGAAAAAATATACTTACTTAATACCTATTGTTTTGATGAATGTGGAATGAAATTCAAATTCTATTATTTTTCTTTTTCATTTTATTTTTCAAGTATTTACAATCCTCTTAAGACATGAGATCAAATGACACTGCGTTAACAATGCTTTTGAATATTGTTTCAGAAGATTTCTCAAGCAAAGGCTTCATTTTTAGATTTTTTGTATCCTATAGTAATTAGACAGGGTCAATGGGAAAATGCTTATAATAAAGCAGCATTAAAGAGAAACAGCTATAGATTTTGGGGGTATATCAGCAAACAATATTGTCCAAGAAGCTTGGATATAAACTGCATATTTGAAGGGACGCTCTGGCTCCGTGGTGTTATACAGCATACAACTAAGTGCCACATTTGCAGTTTTCATAATTGGATATGTACAAACTAATGGTATTCAAATGACGTTTTATCATTTTATTACCAGCTTCAAATATAGCTGTCCAACATCCGTTTTGGCTAAATATAGTGTACAAAAAACAACAACAAGATTTGCTCGTATTTATTCTAAATGCTATAACTTAGGTCCGGATGACATCAGATATGAGTCTCATTATTTGAGAACCGATATGCCCAAAGGTAAAGCTAAAATCTAGTTTGAAATGCTAGTAGAATAAAGGACGTTGTTTTTCCAATTAGTCGTCACGGATGGTCCACCAGGGCTAACAGCCACGAGAGCATCATATCCACCCTGGAGAATAAAGGACCTAGCAATATACCAAATAAATAGAAACGTTTCATGTTTGAATAGGAATATTATAGACTGTAATGAAATAGTTATCTTCGTTTCTGCAGCCACCAGCTGAAGGCTAGAACTACCTGAAAATAGTTTTTTGAACTTGAAAGTTGAAACATTTTACATCTCAAATGTCGTATGCGAGAGAATAACTGCTAGTTATACGTCATAAATTTATTATTTTGGTCAATAGGTAGTATATCCTCTTTTCTGCGTTGTATTTCTAACTCAAAAGAATAATATGTTTCGTATGTTTTCGGGTATAAGAACGTGATTTTCCTTCCAAAACAATCCCAAATATCTAGACCCGACCTTTAAGACGGGTCTAGATATTAGTGGTTGTTTTAGAAGGGAAAACCTCATCTCATACTTTTAGCTGAATTTTTTAAGACTGATATAGAAATTTGCGTCATTTTAAAGTAGAATAAGCCCCGTCTTACAACCTAGTAAATACGGTAATCGCGACCTCGACGATGAATGACTACACCTCCATGATTCTCCATCATTTTTATAAAGAAGTTCATTCCTTTGAGTGTCTTCATATTTGCTTTACTTGAGAATACTGGGGCCGTATTCATAAAACAACTTAAGTGGTTGCTATGCTGTTGCTAAGGCTAAATTTCTTCGAAGGAGATTCCCTACAACTATGAAGTTTGCTCTGGAGGAACAGTCTGTAAAGACTGTTCCTCCAGACCAAATTTAAGACTGTTCCTCCAGACCAAATTTCATAGTTGTAGGGAATCTCCTTTTAGATATTTAGCCTTAGCAACAGCATAGCAACGCATTAAGTGGCTTTATGAATACGGCCCCTGGTTTATTAACGTGATAATGATGCACTATCTAAAACGGGTGTACTCTTAAAGAAACTATTTTCTCTCGTAAATTATTACCTTTATAGGTGACCCATTTTAGAAAGGAGGCGAAAACTCTTGTTCTAAACCAAACAGTGTCAAGAGATAATTATTGTAACCGTGTCAAACAATGTCATGTTTTATTTAAGAAATAGATCAGCTCTAGCAGTGAATTGTTGAGTAATAATTCACTGTTTGGAGGTCAGTTGTAAAGTAGATCATATCACGAGCGCGGAGCGCTACTTACAACTGACCGACAAACACTGAATTATTACTCAACAATTCAATGCTAGAGCTGAACTATTTCGATTCTAACGCTCAAAAACGCTGAAAAATTATTCTTTTCATTCAAACTCTCCCAGCCTTCGTGCCAGCGCGTTCATGCTCCCGCCAATATTTTTAGCTGTATCTAACGTAAATGTACGTTATTATGACGATTTTAAAAAGAAAAAGAGACGTTACACCGTCTAACGTCTCGAAACGTCACAAAATTACGTCAGTAATGCAAGTGACGTCAGCAATTGGATTCACGCGCCTCGAGACAGTGAATTGTTGCAGAATAAAACACGGTAACTTTCCATTGCTTCTATAGGCGCACTGTGTTAGAATTGTTCTTTTATCTATGTAGATGTTAAGCGGGTCTACTGTTAATATGAAATACTAAATTATTATATAAATACAATAAACCGGGAACCGTGCTTGAGAACATTTGTTTCTCTTTTTTATTATGCAGATCTCGCCTGCCATCTCATTTGTAAAGGTATCTTTCATGCATCTGCTGCGAAATTCCATCTGATAACAGGGTATGGTAACACAATGTGGTTTATTGACACTTTGAAACTGCGCTTGGGCAAATTATATCAGACGTTGCGCAAAGATATCAAACAGAATCATCGATCTTTGGCGGCGATTGGCTATACACTAACGTTGAACATGGTCACAAAGTTTGATTGGTTAAATGACGTCAGTCAATTGTGTCATGATACATATCGTGACACCAATACGTTCGGACAAGCTGCAGTTCTTTTTTTATTTGTTTGCCGTTTTTAAACGCATTTAAATCTTAAAATGATTCATGATAAATAGAATACCGTACTATGTCTTTTGATATCAAGTTCATTATGCTCAACGAGAAACTCGTTACGTAGGAATTGCTCGGCTAGGCTCGCTTTTCCTATGCTGTTTCTAGTCTCGCCTGATAAACTTCATATCGAAACACACTAGCATAGTTTCTCTATATATGTCAAACATATATATGTCAAACATACGCTATGTGTAGCATATCTTGCAGCTGTTGGTGTCGTCATGGCGGCTTAATGGTGTTATGATAACCACGCTATGTCGTCAATATCATGACATCACGAATTTCGTCACTCATATTTGCAAGGGTCTGCTATGTTTTCAAGCATTGTCATGCCATTCTTAGTTTTGCTTGTGTAGTTGCAAGTGAAACAAGTAGAACCAGAAGAAAATGTCTTCTCAAAGGAATATAACCTAAATAGATGCATTCTAACACCATTAAATATCATATGCTGAGCAGATTGCTCAAGTGGGACAAGATGGCAACCTGATACAACCGACTGTATTGCCTGTGAGCCTGGACATTATCTACGTGCGAGACAACCACACAACATCACGACTTGTACACCTTGTGACAACATGTGGTATCAGCCTAATTCTGGACAAGACCATTGCTTGTCCTGTGTATATACAGCTACAGTTCTGGAATCATCTGCTGACAGAACGTTCTGCAAATGTAAGTACATTGCTTTATATAATATTTTATGCATGACTGTGCATAGCTGTAAAATTTCGCGCTGGTTGATTTCCTTACTTTCTCATATAAAGCCCATACCTTAGCACTTGTATTTTGTTTCTTGAATAAACAACGATATATTGGATGATATGGCTCGCATGGCCATAACTCAAGTATGATTTAAAACACAAAATTATAACGAAAATACAGCTTCAGAGACAAAATTTGTTATACCGCAATTAAAGGTGAACATATGGAGGAGAACTTGTGATCAAGTGATATTATGATGTGAAGGCAGGAAAAAAGAAAACACTCTGTTATGTTTTTCAATAAAATATTGAGATTTCTAAAAGGTATCGATTTTTTTTATTTTCTTTATTTATCTAATGATTAAACATTGATAATATGATGTATAGATGTCCACTTTTTACAAAACCAGACTTTTGAAAATTCGAGGCCGTAAGGATGAACTGAAGTCAATAATTAAATAACATAGTCGGCGATCTAAAACTTTTATGATTTCTGGTACTTATTTGGTTATTTGGGCAGTTTGTGAGAAGAAAGTAGAAACGGTCAATGTACCAAAATCTTAGATCCAAACATTGACATGTCTGGGATAATTACACACACAGACATGGACCCAAAAAAGGAAGTGCGATCAGGTGCTCGTATGGCATGTCAAACGTTGCATTATTCGATATTTTTATATTTGTATTTGATTTTCTTTCATTTGTATTCAATCCCTGTTTATTTCCATTGTATATGTTTTGTTTCAATTCTATAATCGATCATTCGTATTCAATATCTGTTCATTTCTATTGTATTAGTTTTGTTTATATTCTATATTCTATTATTTCTATTTAATAATGCATGGTTTGTATGCTAGATTTTTTCATTACTATTCATTGACTTTCGTTTATATTCTACATTTTTTAATTTTATTCTAAATTACTATATTTGTATTATATAATTGTGATTTGCATTTAATATTTTCATATTTGTATTTAACTTTTGTTCATTTCTATCCAATATGAGTTCATTTCTATTGTATATTCCTTCATTTGTATCCTATATTTCGATATTTACATTCTATACTTAGTGATTTATATTTGATGTGTTCGTATTTGCTTTCAATCTTATTGATTTTTATTCTAAATTTGTTTTATTTCTATTACATATTTTTAATTTCTATTCTATATTTCTAGATTTGTATTTGATAACAATTGTTTCTATTTGATGTTTTCCGTTTATATTTGTAAATTGTTTTATTTATATTCTTAACTCGTTGATTTATATTGTATATATTGTTGCATTTACATTCATTGAGACGCCTATTTATATTCGATAAAAATCTTGCATTTGTAGTGTATAATTTTTGGTTATCCCCTCGGGGATAACCATATTAAGATAGGAATTCGTACTCGATTATATGTACGCCGTTTCCTTTTGCTAAAATACAAATACAGGTCCCACTATTTCCCGGTACTTCTACATTTGGCACACCCTGCTACAGGGTTCTCGCCAGGATCGCTAATGCATGATCTTTATGGCTTATATCTTAAAACACTTTGTCTCACCCTATACATACAGTTACCTGAAAGTTCAGTTATCACTTAGCAGTACAACAAGTTCTACTAAATACAGGTTCCACTATTTACCGTTATTTGCTCCAATAGTTTGGCGCACCCAGCTGCAGGGTCCCTTCCTGCATTGCTAAGACATGAGCTGTAAAATTATCCTGAACACTTCATCTTACCTAATACAAGAATCTCACCTAATACAAGCACTTACCAGAGAGTACAGTCCACTTACGAAGAGACATTTCTAAACAGTACAGGTCATCTAACAAAAGTTAATAGCACTGAAGCCCACCTGTTACTAGCAATCACTAGACAAAAAGAAAAAAGCTGTCAAATTCGCCACTTACCAACAGCTTCAACAAATCCAAGAATACAATAAAATTAACTTGTATTGCTGCCAATATTCTGCTTTACCACTTGCATTAAATAGATTCATTTGCTAAAGGATAACCTCTCAACCTTTTTCAAAAGCTAAACTTGGTTTATTTACTTTGTTACGTGGTATTTCATTGGCTAAAAATTGGGTATGTCTAGCTACCGGGATCGGGTATTAATTCCACCACCCGCAACCGTGTTCAAAACCCACCACCGGAAAGTTTAGTGGCGACATTTGAGATATAAGCAAACGTGTTATTCTAGATTTTTTTGGTTACGTATAGATATTGGGAATTATATGAACTATTTCTGGTACAAAAGTCTTTTCAAACAGATTTAGTTTTAAGACAAAAAAGCTAATTGTTGCAATTTCGGGGGTATGAAACCCACCACTCGCCATCGGGAAATTTTTATCTGTTATTTCCATTTATAGTTTTATTAAATGAGATAAGTTTCCTTGATTGTTACTATTGCACAACCCGCAGGTTTGCACTATAATCAATGTGTGCGTCCGTCCGTCCATTATCAGTTAGCGAAAACGCTTATAACTCTTGAACCGCATTCTATATTTTGATAAAATTTTGCATACTTATACATGTCAACATTATCTAACGACTCGCATGCATAACCGTCTTTTTTGATGGACGAGGCTTTGCTGAGCACAAGTTGAAAATTTACTGTAAAGTACTGAAAATGCTCATAACTCTTGAACACGTTGGTAAATATGGTTCAAATTTTGTATGCTTATGTATTTTAATATATGTATAGTAATGGAAAATTCATAAATACAAATGACAAATTATAGAATATAAATGGGACACATACAATAGAAATGAAAGGATATTGGCTACAAATATAGGAATATACAATAGTAATAAACAAAGATAGAATAGTAATATAACATTTATAAATATAAATAGATAAGATGGAATACTAATATAAAACAAATCGAATAATGCAACGTTTAACACGCCATATGCTCGCTACTAGTACGCATCGCTTGCCAAATAAGTACTTAATATGTAAAATGTATAATAAAACATCACAAATGAGAATAAACGGGAGTCATATCTCAGTAACCGTAACTTTGCATCATGCCAACCAAAAGTGAAAAAGTGTTCAAATTCTCGATTGTGGATGAGTTTAATCAATTAAGTATAACTCGATTGTGCAACTGCCTTCTTCAATTTTTGTTGTTGTCTTTTACATTCTGTCTTTTGAATTTAAAGAGTAACTACACTTCATGAACTGACTGAATCAGATCCCAAACCCTATCCCAACATCAAAGGGAAAGATTGACAAAGACATCCCAACAAACAATAAATTACAAGTGATAAGCCGAGTCAGCAGCTCTTTCCCAAATAGGTGGCATCTCAGCTATCTTTATTGAACTAAATAATTTAGACCAACAGAAGGGTTACAACAGACTAAGCAAATTATACGAAACACATTTAACAACTTTCTCTTAATCCCTGCATAAGCCTCTTAACTGACTATTTTCAATAAAACAAATATCGAAAGCAATGCCATTATTTTTACCTATTTTCTATTTTTATTATAGAAGGGTTAAAATGAGAACACAATAAATTACACAGCACCGAACATAAAACTAATGCAACCGCAACGTAAGTACCGCCTTGGGACGGTCAGTAATAACTACGGGGGGGGGGGGGGGGGGCGGGTTAAACCGGTTTTACTGGGCCCAAACCTTCACCCTCACCCTCCGCCGTGGTGCACACAATTTTAAAGAGTAACTACAATTCAGGAACTGACTGAATCAGATCCCAAACCCTATCCCCAACATCAAAGGGAAAGATTGACAAAGACAAACAAACATATCTTAAATTTAACAACGGCTTCAATTTTAAACATTATACATTTATTAAACCTGTGTGTTTATAGCCAAAAAGCATTATGATGGGCCGTAAAAGATCAAAACGTTTAAAAAATATTTCTTGAAATATCATCTGGTTAAACTTTTGTTGCAGTAACATTGACAATGTATTGTAAAAGTGCACAACATGCATTTACATGATTTAAATTCAAGGGAGTCTACCTACTCATTATTATCGTTTATTAGAATTTTGTGTATATGCAAAGGTAGGCATGTAGGTTAGCACACCAGTTTTGTAAGCGGCATATATAATTGTAAGAAAAAAAAAAACTCAACTAACTTTGACTTAGTACATCCTAAATTTCTTTCCGAAAGATGACTGACTTTCCCCGTATATCATCCATAATGCAGATTATATTTTATTTTGTCCTTTGAGTTCAGAGGATAAATTCTGAGAAATCTGAAGTTTTTTATTGGTTAAGACTTATATTTTAGATCATCGCCTTTTATTCGTTTGGACCACATTGTATAGACTCCAAATTTATCTATCCTGCCGCTGGCCATGTCATTACAGGGAATCTTAATATTATTTCAGATTCAAGAATTCGTTACATTATTTCGAAGGGACCAAAATATAGATTTCCTAACCGTATTGATTTCAAAAAAATGTAGGGAAGATATAGCCTGTTCTTTAACTGATTTTGGTAATCGATGGTGCAAGCGGGAACATGTTGAGTCTGATGCCTTAAAGGAATGGAAGGTGAACATTTTAATGTAATGGATAAACGTATTAAATTCTATTCCCAAAACACAAATCTCTTGCCGCCTAAACCTAAATCAACATTCCGTCACTTCAAGTTGGGTATCCAGCAGTTTCATAGTAAGTAAGTTCTGGTTCCAGCAGACAAGGCTGCAAATAACGTTGTCGTTGTTTGACGGTTACACTATATTAACACATTGAAACAAGAACTTGGCGGCACTAAGGCCTATGAAGAGACTTCAGAAGACGAAAAGTCTGTTGTCTTTAGGCACTGTAATGATATAGCCCTCAAGTTTTCTGTAAATGTAGAGGAACGGCAGGACAAGCTTCCTACGCTGTACTGGTTACCTAAACCTCATAAACGACCATATAAAGCCAGGTTTATTGCTAATTCTAGTGCTTGTACCACTACTGAACTTTCCAAATTATTAACTTCTTGCCTTACCGCTATCAAAATTCATGTAATTAGGTACTGTGAAAAAGTTTACGAACGGTCAGGAAAAAATTTGTTTTGGTCAATTAAAAATTCTACCGAGGTTCTTGATAAACTGAAGTCTAGAGGATATCGCGCGTCTAGTTTGTCTACATACGATTTCTCTACACTCTATACAACTTTGCCCCATAATTTAATAAAAAAGAAACTAATAAATTTAATTGAGACTACTTTTCAGAGAGAGGGTGCTCTTTATCTTGCTTGCAATGATAAACATCCTTTTTTTTACTTCCGATGACCAAAAAAGGTTTAAAATGTGGTCTTGCCAAATGTTTGTGATGCTTTAGTATATCTTCTAGATAGCATTTTCATCAGATTCGGTACTAAGTTACACAGACAAATTATAGGAATTCCGATGGGTACTAATTGCGCTCCTCTTGTAACAGATTTGTTTCTATTTTGCTATGAAAGAGACTTTATGATGTCTCTTTCTGATGATACTCAAGCTCATGTCATTGAAGCATTCAACTCAACGTCTAGATACTTGGACGACCTTTTAAATATTGACAACCCTTATTTTGAAGAAATGGTTAGTCAAATTTATCCTGCTGAATTGCAGTTAAATAAAGCAAATACTTTTGATACCGAGGCCCCATTTTTGGATTTACATTTATCTATTTTAGACTGAAGACTGAAGTTAATTTTCCGTTTTTGGATGGTGATGTTCCCCGCACCACTTCTTATGGTGTTTACATTTCTCAGCTTATTCGCTTCGCTAGGGTGTCTAGTCATCTGGCTGACTTCAATGCTCGTAATAAAAGTTTGACTGCCAAGCTTTTACAGCAGGGGTATCGGTATCATAATCTTCGGAAAGCTTTTTCTAAATTTTATCGTAGACACTTTGAATTGGTTTCTAAATATAATATAGGGTTAAGGTCACTTTTGCAACAAGGCCTATCGGAACCTGAATTTTATGGTGACTTAGTATATAAATTACGCAAAATTGTAGGGAAAACAGAATTTCCCGATCAATTTAAGAAAATTATCATACGATTTAAACGCATTGACTATAACATAGATGTAATGCGACAGTCTGCATGCTTAGTGGTTAACCCAATCATGGTTGACAACTTTGCTGTCCTCTTTAATTGCACGCCGGTGGGTCGGGGTTCAGACTCTATAAAGCTATATATTAGTTGGTTGGGGCCGGATGTTTGTCTGTTTCTTGGCCCACCGGGGTTCAACTGGTGGTCTTCTTTTGCTCCAGTACTCCAGTGGTGTTGCTGACGCCCCAGGAATCTCCGGGTGTCTCAACACGTTTTGGCTGTCGAGTCCTCATCCTTGCTTCATCACGGTCTTTTCTTGATCTTAATTGTTGACCGTGATGACTCTCTCATTAGTTAGGGGACCTCTATACGAACCGAACTACCAACCAATTGTGTGCACCGCAGCGGAGGGTGAGGGTGAAGGTTTGGGCCCAGTAAAACCGGTTTAAACCCCCCAGTAGTTATTACTGACCGTCCGAAGGCGGTACTTTTGTTGCGGTTGCATTTGTTTTATGTTCGATGCTGTTTAATTTATTGTGTTCTAAGTTTAATCCTTCTATCATAAAAATAGAAAATAGGTAAAAATAATTGTTAAATGTTTTTCATATAATTTGCTTAGTCCGTTGTAACCCGTCTGTTGGTCTAAATTATTTAGTTCAATAAAGATAGCTGAGTTGCCTTCTATTTGGGAAAGAGCTGCTGACTCGGCTTATCACTTGTAATTTATTATTTGTTGGGATGTCTTTGTCAATCTTTCCCTTTGATGTTGGGGATAGGGTTTGGGATCTGATTCAGTCAGTTCCTGAAGTGTAGTTACTCTTTAAATTTTGATGCTTATCAGTCTTTTAAGCGACTGCCTTATTCTTCAAACGCGAGAGTAGAAGACTGGAAAAAATTATAAACTGAAACCACATACAATAATCAGAAAATTTATTGGTTCGGTTTTACTCATATACACTGGTGGAATATTGCTTGTTTATTCAGTTCTTACATTTAAAACAGCCAAAAAGTCATTATATCTTTACTATTCATGTAAAGCAGTTTCATCCACTTTAGTAAAAAGACAGTTGTGGAGGTTCGATATTACGTAATTTATGTATTCTTTTGTTTTATAAACTATTTCAGATAACTGTATTCCCGGACGTTATTTCAACAGAACAATAGGCAGTTGTCCGTTTTGTCCTATTGGGACATACGCTGACACTTATGGCTCTGAATCATGTTTGGAATGTCCCAAGGGAAAGTCAACACTCGAAAGCCGCAGCACAAGTATAAACGACTGTACTGTAGGTAAAAATTATATTCCAGGTGTATGACGAATTCATTTTCCCAAAGCTTACTTTTCTTTTTCAGACTTTTAATGTTTTAATAGATTTTTTGTACATAGCGTTTGTGCTGAAAAGATGCTTTAGCGTTGTATACGTCCTGTGACAGGCGCTGCATGGGAACTCACTATTGTCTTACATATACAATTTTCTGTTGTTTATTTTCTTTGTTTTGTTTTAAGCATTGAAACCAGAAAAGTATTCTTTAGCCTATGGAAAGAGTCTTGAACTTCGTGTAACTTTGATATGTCATGTAGTATGAACTGATAACCTTTTCCTAAATTAAAATGAATTTCATGTCTGACCTTTTCCCGACTAAAGAAGAATGAAAACGCTTGAGTCTCAAGTTTTAGGTTCTAGCTATAGTATAGCTAGGTGATGCTCTGGCTTGCTGTTTCGACCTTCCCGCAAAAGGTTTCAAGGGCGAGAATTAGACAATCGCAAATAGGCTAACCCCATCCATCTCCCCCCCCCCCCTAGTAATTGCATTGCTGGCGTCCCAGGGCGGCACTTCTGATTTGGATCTTCTAGGTTGTTTTATTGTTGTTTGTTGCTGTCTGTGTTATTGCTACATTGTTTGTGGTGTTAAAGCTAGCCCGGCGACCACCTACATAGGAAGTGGCTGTTCACCTGGCTGTTGCTGATGATGTCTTTGGTGATGGCTCTTTTTTTGCATATTTTCCCATATGGTGTCTTGGGTTAGATTTGGGATTTAAACGTGTCAAGAATTTTCCTTCTTCCTTTTCTAAAGAACTGTCAAAACTGAACCCTCTAGTTGCTTTGGTAAAGGAACATGTCATCATTTATATCAGCATACAATGTATGACATTGCAGACCAGGCTGCAACTGACAGTGACATGACAATATGTAACATATGATTTTTTTCTATATTTTCTCGGACAGAGATTGTCTCTTATAATGAATGCCCTGGTAGGCACAAAACGTTGAATATTCATTGAATCTTCGTTGGTTCAAACTCATGCCTTTGAGTTGACGTTGAGTCAATGTTGGTCCAACTTTGTGGGACAATGGGCCATTATAAGCATGAAACCATATTTTTACTCAATAATTTTATCAGATTACAGAGTTCGCATTAGCATCACATTGTTTTGATTTCAATACTTGAACCCCAACGCCAACTGCCAGCCCAGATGCAACTCCACCAGCAGACGCAGCAACAGCAACATTTAGTGGATTGTCAAATATTCCTTCTTTATTATTTGGTTCAGTATGATTATTTGGTTGTGCGGTGTATACCATCGTTGTTGCCCATGACGTCATTTTAGTCCAAAAGGTTGTAGCTTGAACTGTGATTTCACCTTTGAATATTGTGGTAGTATCTGTAAATAAGATATATGAAGACATTGGATTAACAAGAGGGTTATGAGTTTGTAAGAAGGAATAGCAATTGTCATTCGAACTCGTAAATTATTTGATCATAGGCAGTTCCTAAATAATTGGGATACAAAGACATGGACCCGATAACAGAGGTGTGATTTGGTGCTCGCAATTAGTAACGCGTATGAAAATTCTAACAGGTTCCAGTAGGGAAATTCATTTTATTCATAGAATGTAACACTACGCGGATTAAAACAAGTCCACGTGGAGACAAGTTAAAGTTCCTGCAGGAAAGTTTAAAATTTTAAAAAATTCCTGCCAGGAATTCTGGCAGAAAAATACCTAAAAGGATTGTAATATAATTGACTATACAGCATAAGGATATCATCTACATAGTGAATCATAAGTGATGAATTCAGCTTGAAAACTGACCATGCTGTTCGATTGTACTAATACCCCGTTAAAATTTCCCCTGTTCTTTAAAGGATAAATTAGCAGCAGTTATACTATGAGAGTTTCCTTTTTGTATTAGCACTGCATATTTTTAAAGGCAAATTTAAGCATCCGGGATGCAATATTCAATTTATACACTACTGCATGTATCCCACCAAACTCCCTGGCCATAAAAATAATAATAATTATAAATACAATAAATAAATAAAAGAGTTCAATACAAGAGTGGTTGTAACATTATTATTTTCTGTCATAAATTTGTTAGAAAGATCAATGACAGAACTAATCTATGTTTATGATGTAATCATAATACCCCAAATATTTATAAAATGTGTGTTTAGTTTTGGTTTGTATATCCACTGTGTATGTCATTTTTAGATAGCAGTATGCCAAGGTTTCTGTGTAATATGCTATTGAAAGTAAAGCTGGTCTACATTCCTGCCAAAGTCCTGTCCACATTCCTCGCATAACGCATGCCAGGAATTTAGAAATTTTACAGCAGGAATGCTGCCCATGTAACATTCCAGGTGGGAATCCTGCTTCAGAATTTCTGCTCATTTAAATATTTCATATTTAATTCAATGCTCCATTTCTCCTGTTATGAATGTGAAATTATAGTGAAAAGTTCACGTAGATACTCGATTGAAAAAAGAAATCATGGTCAGATTCCTGCCAAGAATCGAATGATAATTCCTGCCGGAATACTGCCACTGTCCTGTTGGACTATTCCGCTCGGGAAGCATCACCTGCATATCAAGACACACGCCATATCTATGTATCTGTGTATATCTATGTATCATATCTATGTATCTATGTATCAGTGAAAATGAAAGTTTAGTATTTGAAAGCCTTTGTATGCTTCGGCTGAGGTTGAAGCCATTCAATCGGAAATAAGTTTAGAAAATGCCATTTTGTAAGCATGAACGAGGTCATGATGTCTCCCATAAATTTGAAAAGGTAGATTTAAGTTAAATTTGCGATGGTGTAAAGCAATAACAAAAAACAAACCAGAACAAAAGAAAGAACGAAGAAGAAGAAGAAAAAAACGAGGTGATGTCGATTTATGATGATTTTGACAGACACTGGACCTCAGCCTTGACTATTAGCGTCAGCAGTACCATCGTTTTAGCGGAGCGAAAAGTTCGAAAGTGCAACAATAAAGGAAACAAAACTGATGACATCCGAAACAACTAATGTATTTTCAGAATCCGTACAAATTAATCATTGGCCCTGTTGAAAAGAAATATTATAATTCGTTATGACAAGTAGAGATAAACGAACATTGCATCATTAAGCCAAGTCCTGCGAAAAACGTAGCCTCTACTACCTGTGTGTAGACGAACTAGGTCTGGCTGTAGTATAAGTAGATACGAAAATGGCATTTTGCAAAAGCACATGCTTTTGACAATACAGATGAAACGTGATTAACAACACTTTTTTTTTCATTTCAAATCACTTTCAACGCACAGGCCAGAGCCATAAAAAACGAGGTAAATCAGAAACGATGGAAAAAATTTATCTGCGGGAATATAATATTTCTCTCAGCAATGGAGGTGGCGTTTGTCTTTGCAACCACAGTAGAGACGTTATTATTTTTGTTGTTGTTGGACGGATTTAAAGTAAAAAATAGGCAATGATCAGATATTAATACACCCGCTCTCAAAGCCAATAGGGAAAGAAGAACACACACGTAGGGGGCAACCTCATGGAGGGGGCGACAGTGCCTAGCTCTGCAACGTGCGTCAGTTTAACTCATAACTCTATCCAGACGCCCCGAAAATGGACGCTCAAATAACATATACAATGCTAGCTGACACTGCAGAACATTCATTATCAGAATATGACAGCTGGAATTTCAAAAAAATGTTCTTTGCATTATTTTGTTTCTTCAAAATTATTCAGATCGTCAATTTTAACCAGTCGGATTTAGTAGTCTGGAAGTGATTTGAAATAATTGTAAAAATATGGTTTAAACCCAGCCAGCCACCGTAAATAAATAAATAAATAAATAAAATAAAACCAAATAAATATATACAAAAAAATCATCCCTTTTTTCCTGAACATTGTTAGGCATTGTTAGTTTAATACTTATGCTTGTGACATAAAAACAGGAATAAAGTTAAATTTGCAAGCAAGTCGAAAATGATTACATTTTGTAGAGAACTGTGTAGACTGATAAACTGGTAGTTGCGTCGGCGAAAGAAGAGTTGATGCTCGTGGTGTAGATGTTTGTGCCCCAGAAAGCGTAACTGGAACATCTGACATATTTTGCAACAAGGAATGAGCAAATGATGTTCTACGTAGCTTCCATGAGGACAATTTTATTGTTACTGTAGATCGTTGTTGCAACGGCGGAAAAGTATTTAACATTGAAGACACTTTGAATGGCGTTGTGGAGGATTTTGTAGATGCTACCCGTGACAGTTGTGTTGTCGTATGCATCGATGATAAATCGGCTGGCTTTGACGAGGACTGCACATTTGTTGCTTCAGGTAGCTGAGACGATGCAAATGTGAAAACGGCTTTCTGCGAAAGGGAAAGCGATGAAGTCTGTCCTAGTGGTCGTACTGATGAATCAGCCGTTGAAACTTGTAACACCTTAGACGACGATAAGATAGACGGTATCGTGGTAGTTGGAACATCTGATACAATGAACATGTAATAGTAAAATATAACTGAACTGAAGTTTCTACTAAATTAAATTCAACATTTGTATTTCACTTACTGTTATTGATGTACAAAGCAAATGCAAATAATTGATATCAGCAAGAAACGCAAAATAATAATTTGTCTGCTACATTGATGAATGCACGGATGCAATTTTACGTCCTGTTCAACAGTATTTCAGTCATATCAGGACGAAGGGAGGATAATAATGTAAGGCTGTGTGCAATGTAATCCTGTTTACGGTAGGAAAGATTCTCGCCTCAAGCGGGGCTCGAACCCGGTCCGCTAGACCATTAGGCCAGCGCTTAACCCATTGAGTTACCGGGGCTCCATTCTGCTACATTGATTGGTTGTCTTAGGCATACGATAATTCCGGCCAGTGTTTCGAAGTATATCATGTATAAGTAAGAAAAAATGACTCTTGTGCCTGTAATCGAAATAATACTCAAAGCAATGTCCTATAAATAAGCTTCTTCATGTCTTGTCTGAATCGTTCCATTCGCTAAACATATTTCTTAGGATCAATACAAAACTAGAATTAGGGACTGCCTTGATAAGACTGCAGAAAAATGCAGACTGATCATAACATTTGTTTGCATGCACCTCAGAGTTTCTCTGGCTTCAGTTTCTATTGATCAGTGATACTTTATTTCTTATATTGCTGTACTTTCTATCCCTTAAAACTGTTAAATCGTTTTCAAATGCACTGTTAGACCTGCACTGATAAATGTCGTACTTGGTACCACCAGTTTGGTCTAAATCAGTTCAAACTCTGGTTGTATTATAACCCATTCATGTCCATTTGACTCTTCCATCAATATACGTTGTATGAGTCTGTTCATTAGTTTAGGTGTGTCTGGAATATATTCTTTTTCATCGGCTTTAAAGAAGGTTGCTGTAACCTTTATGCAAACTGTGTAGACACTGATTAGACGCCGGATTCTGCGGCTTTTGATCTGGTATGCACTGTTTGTCAATGTCTCATTTATAGGATTTAGGCATTTATGGTTTACAGAACATGAAAACAAATTACCTAGACAACTGTGTCCAAAAAAACTAACACCGATTGTATCAGACTTCTCTGCATTAGAACAGGTGTGTAGATTGCACGACCCATTTGTCCAGAACGTTGATCCTTTGCATTCATCTAAATCCAAGCACAGTGACAAACATCTTTCCACGGATGGTTGTCCGCTGTATGTTCTCAGAGTTGAGCAAATTCCAATATACTCATCAAAGAAGGAAATTTCATACAGGAGGCAATCTGTTTAACAGTTAAAATAGATAAAAGACAACTGTGAGCATGTGAATTCTTTTATACACAAATCTTAAATACATTTCTTACTAAAATCACAGTCTATAGGCTCATTTTGTAACTGAAACATTTTGTTGCTGTAGCCAAGTGACCAAGTGACCCTCTTTAACAACCACCCCCCGCCCCTCCCCCTCCCACGCACACTCCAGTGTTTTCACTAAACGTTTTATAGAATTCAATAGGAACAATACAATTATTTGTGTCATCAATTGATCTGTTTCGACCTAACGGAAATTAATTAAGTCATTTTTTTCTGTATATATACTCAACAGCAAAAGATACGCATGTATTCTACCTTATGAATGGTAGATATATTATACCTTTACCGCAATAAACAGATTATCCCATCCATTATTATTGTTTTGAAGTGTTTTCTACTAAAATCGCGCTTTGCTGAAAATAATATGCTGGTATATGGTAAAGAAAGTCGAAAAAAAAACTTCATTCGTAGAATGTCAATAATCTAATTTAATGGGATTGTTTCCGCATATGAGTGCAACATGAAGTACCAAAAGGTAAACGGTACATTGTCATTACAAAATGCCTCGCATGCAGTTTCCTCCTACATGGCAAATATTACGTGTTCCAATGTCCAATGAAAAAATATATATCAAATGATATCGCTGCTATTCAGTGGATAACGTCGTCTCATAAAAATCGTATGACCACGCGAGTAATGACACTTTGGCGCGTACACGTTACGTCATTAGCCAATATGTTCTATAAAAGGGTTATCCCTTTGAAGCAAGGATCACACCAAAGAACTGAAAACTGTCGGGTGTACAAGTGTTATGGGCCAGACTAGCTAGTTTCGGCCAATTAGGCCTCATCAGTGACCCTCAAATATTTTTAAAGTTCTACAATAGAATCAATAGAATCAACGATCCCAAAGGACTAGAAAATAAAATCTACACTATAATCTACACCAAGCCTTCTGTTCGAATGGATTTTGAATTATGACATAGACGATCTTACACGAGTGGCCATTTCATATGAAACTTATGAAACGAGCCTTCGGCGAGTTTCATAAATTTCATATAAAATGATCACGATTGTAAAAATCTGTTTATCATATGACCCTTTTAAACGGAATTTAATCGCCTTCAAAATGAACGTGGCCATACGGTTTATATGACACGATGTTATCCACTGAATAGCAGCGACGTCATGTGATGTGTACTTTTTCGGTACTACTTCAGTATGTTATGTGTTCCTATGCCGGGCCATTATAGGGTTATTGAGGAGGTTTTAAAAGCCGAAACTATGTAGACTGACCCACATGTTTTATTGCTCAAAAAGCAGAGAATTTACATTTCGACCACTGAACTTGGCACTTACATTACTAACTTGACAATTGCAGTTTAAGATAATTTCAAAAGGGCAAACAAACAACTAGTTTGGTATACAATGTTTTATGCCTCCTGAATAGCGGCGAAAAAATTCTGATCGAATGGAAGTGTTCGTTGCCTTCCGGGATCTGCCCTCGATTCAAAGTTTTGGAGTTTAGCGACTCTGAAACAGTTTTAATATTAAAACGCGCATCTGTCTAACAACTTTCGGTATAGTTTATATGAGTTGTCAAGAGTTTGATCTTTAGGAAGCAATTACCCATCGAAACATAAATCTGGTCAAAAGCAGTAATGATATGTGCAGGACAGCTCCTCCCTCCGCCCCGCCACCCCCGCCCCCACTTAAAACGACTTTAGCGGAACTCTGCATTCAAAATGTGACCGTCATAGTATGCATGGATCCCAACAGACTAGAAAATAAAATTCCGCAATGATCTCTAATTGAAGTAGAACATTTTTGGACGACTATAATATTTAGCTTACGGTCTACGATATTTGATTTACAAAGTAACACAATAAGACTGACCAAAATGAATGAAAAATATTGCAGTAACCTGATCGACATGAAAGGCGGTTGGTCGAGTATCCAGTCTCCATATCTACTTCAGTACAATTATACATGTCACAGACGTTGCCTTGTGAGTTGTATTGCACCATCTGACAGGACCCGCGACTTAGACATGTGTTATTACAGATACCTGGACTGACAGGCGAATCAGAGCCTACAAAGCTCGTACAGTATCTCGACGCTTTACAGTTATCACATGTCGTTTTATAGGTCCTTGGTCTGTTTTGACAAGTTCCTCCTATTTATGAAAAAAATAACAATTAAAACAATATTTGCCGGAGAATGAATTCAGATGCAAATGTTAATACCATTATAAAACGTACTAGATACCATGATTAACGTTCATTAATCTAAATTTATTTGAAATTTAGGTTAATTGGTTTGATTCTAATAAGTATAGCACATGAACATTTTTGTTTCTTTGCATTTTGGTCCAGCAATATTAGACATCCCTATACAAGCAAAATATACAAATTAGCTCTTTCACATCTGATATGCATGCTGAATATGAACTTTAAATGAAGGTACGAAATTGAGTTTTACACAAAAATTAAAATAGAAAAAAACAAAAAAAAAAGGAAAAATGAATAAAAGAATAAAGAAGAAATAATTATTAATGCCGAGTTCGAATTAACATACTGATTGCTAAATGGCAAGTCTCATTTACATAAAGTATTTAGTTACTTATTACCATGGCAGCATGATTTATTTACATTATTTTAGGGAAATAGTATATATTGTAAAATATAAATAAAATGCATACCTTCGCAATATGTGAGGAATAGTGATACTATAAGAACGGTGTAAGAAATCTTGCTAATCCAATACATTCTGTGGAGAAGAAATAACGTATCCTGACCTAAATTCAAACTTTACAGATTGAAACATTGACAAACACTTGCGTGTTGAATTTAAAAAAAAAAAAAAAAAAAAAAAAAAAAAAAAAAATACGACTTTGAATTACATTTTAACAGTATCAAGAAATAAAATCTGAACCGCGAAACGACAAAACAAACCAATTGGAATGTGCGCCCGGTGAAGACTCAGATTAGCCTGGGCTTCCGCCCAGTCTCATCAGAGTCTTTACTGTGCGCTTGGATTCCCAGGCTAATCTGAATCTTCGCTGGGCACTTTAAGATAGCTAAGGGTCAAATGCCGTCAGCGAAGACTCTGATCAGACTGGGCGCATGCCATATTATATAATCCAATAGGATATGGGCTTATCCAGCAGTGATGATAATGTGTGCATTAATTGTCAAAGCAGCTGGGTAAGTACAAAGTAATTTTGTATTGCAACGTACTGCATGCGTATTTATTTAAATAGAATGAATGGAAAGATGATTATTGATGTAACATGTCAGAATTACTTATATGAAAAATTCAAGGGATGATATAAGATTACCAGTTTTGATTTTTTAAAATTATGCGCAACTTAACATCATAGCACATGTTCATTCGAATATTGACAGGACTTTCAAACAATAATTGGTCACTGCATACATGCAGTTCAAGTTTTAACAGAAACCAATTCTTACATACGGATTTGAAATTTGGGCTTCAAACAATAACTGATTTCGTACCTCGCACTAAACACTGGGTGCCGAGACATTACATCAGAAATAGTGTAAATACATCCAACGGGTGCATTCTTAAGGTTCTAACTTGGCGACTGACGGTTAATTTGGAAGATATACATAAATTCGATCCACCATGCCTTCACAATAAGGAATGTCAATATTTAAAAGACCATCTAGATATTTAGATGTGTAATTAAATGCTTCAGTAATTTCAGCTTGTGCATCAATAGAAAAAGAAGCAACAAGGTCTCTTTCATAGCAAAATAAAAACGAATCCGCTTTAAGAGGAGCACAACTAGTAACCATCGGAATACCAACAATTTTTATGTATAACTAAGTACCAAATCTAATGTAAATATGTGAAATACCTTAAAACACGCCAATCCCATACGCGACACAGTGTCATGGCGTATCTGCGTAACTGTGGTGTGTCATAACTTTCCCTAAACTGCTGTAAAATATAGAACGGAGAAAAATGCAAGTAATGACTATCAAGTCTTACAATTATAACGAGTGCGAAAGCGAGATTTTTCAATGAAGAAGATGAGATGATTTAATAACCAATTCTGCATTACAAGTAAATGGTATAAAATCATTCAATCACTCCCTCTAGATATGAAGTAGCCATAATGACAAAAGGGAAATGATTCAAGTACTATGTCGAGAGTTGTTAGTCTTATATGATATGTATGTCATAGTTGTTATATGTAACAAGAAATAAATTTAACTTGCCTTTGCTGTTTCCGTAAAGTTCATATCCAAAATCAGTCTCAAAAGTATATCATTACCATCCGTCTCCTTTACATCTATGAGAAGTAGGCACATATGTGATATATACAGCGCCAAAAAAGAGTGCATCAGTCTGTTTGTCGCTCGAATATTAAAAATCTAGTCTCTTAAGATTGAATTTTGTCATTTCGGAAACTACTCATTATTAATGATCCGTTCTTTCGCACTGAAGCAGATATGCTTTTGATTGAAAGTTAATGATCGTCTGCATGTTGAAAAGGGGCAGGACTAACTTTTGTAGATTCCCTCAAAACGCTTGTGTTCTTTCTCAAGGCAAAGTATTTTAGTAATTCACACTCTTCCCAAATGTCTTTGTCTTTAATATTCAAAGATGCAGCAATTTGTGCAAATTGATAATTAGATTACTTTTACCATTTCTCCTTCCTGGGAATAAGTTCTTAATAGTAGGTCTATGAAATTGTGGGCAAAGGCAGTAGGCCCGATCAGACGGCTTTACACTGTTTTCTGAGATATATTAGATAAATCACTTACCAAATATATGAGCAGTTACAGCAGTATCAATGCGGACTAGACGAATTCGACATTTAGTTACTTATTCCTAACGTACGAAACCTTTAGGTTTAATAAAAGTTTAGCCGACAAGCTCTGTCCATGATTTCCTGTACTGATTCTTAAGGGCAATTGAATATATAAATATACAACTGCGTCTATCAAATTTTTCAGCAGGATAATTCGTTTTATTTGGTCGAGCGTTAAAGTAATACCTTTGTAAATACAAAAACTTATGTTTACTCTATTAATTATTAGTAAGGGGATTCAAGACGAGATCTCGTCTCCAAGTTTAGATAAGCGAAGTAATGGGTAATGGTAAAATTGAAGGCAATACTGGTCCAGTAGTACATGAGTTGGACACATATATCATTTGATGACCCATATCCTTGACCTCATGCGTAACAGAAACCCATTTTCAAGTCAATGTGAACCCTTCCATTACATGCTTAATTTAGAAAAAAACACATGAATAGGACCTTAAACCAGATGCTTGCGGTAAAACTCAAACTATTATGCGCATTCATCAACTTGAACAGCCTTCGCTTTTTGCTTTATATTCTTCACTAGACTTATGAACTTGTTAGGCTTTGGGGAAATACTGACTGAACAGACGCCAACTGATTGCGTCTTCCGGGTTAACACATATCATAAGATGCTTTTTATGTGTCATCAGACAGTAATATGTCTTCTGAACCGCTTGACACTTCGGGTAGGTAAATATATTAAATATTTGCACAGACCCAATTCATATGCGAAAAGAATAAATTATGATTCAACTAAGTAAGCAAATCTAAGTAGAAATATCATCTCTCATTTAACGGACACACAGAATAAATTGTGTTCAGTAGACAATCCAATATTGGGTCTAGTCTGACAGAAGACTAATAGAAGATTCGCATATTGGCCTGTATTTATTACTTTTACAGTTAAATGTGAAAACTTGTCAAATTAAAGGACTACAGGGTCGACAAAGATCAGGTCTTTCTATTGGAAAGGCCGACAAAATGGGTAATATTTCGGCTACTGTAACAGGTCTGCAAATGTAGTACATATAAGTTTCACCTCAGGGATAACCATATTAGATTGACAAAGTTGTATCCCAAGTTTGTTAATGTGTATGCAGTTTCGCAAACGGTTTAGTTCTGTTATTTCCCCGTATCTTGTTTCTTCAAGTCCCGTCTCAGTCTTAGGCTATATCTGTAGTATATGCATCTCTCTAAGGCATGAGCTTTTGCAATTCTCAAGTTTATCTTGAGGATTTAGCTCACGTAATGCAAGCATGTCCTGATAATTCAGTTCACTTATCAAGAGCTGTCATGATACAGTGCAACTAACGTAAACGTGAGAAACTGACGGCTACCTCTAATTAGCAAGGCCCAACACGCATAAGCAGTGTAGCTCACCTTACAAAAACGGTCACCATCAACAAAAATAGGCGTTTAGGTCACTTTTTAAAATCTTTACCAGATACTAGCCAAACTCACCTAACAACAGCTATTACTACAAAGAACAGCATATATATGGAACTCTGTCATCAACAGTAGAATTGATTTTACTATAGCTTTCTACAGGCAGCAAGGAGCAAGGCTAACCTAAAGAGAACAGTCTTGAAATGTAGCTCAGTGAACAAAAGTAAACGCCAGGCAGTAAAATTCGACTATAAAAACTGTAGCTAGACAGTGAATCTCACCTTTTACGGACTGTCACCTTATACTATATCAGCTAGCAAAAACAGTCACAAGACGGTAAAGAATTCATGACAAGGCAGTTAATACCTTTAAAAAAAAGAGACTTCCAGCTGTTACTAGACTAACAGGCGTTGCCTCCTATGTACCTCTGGGGCCGTATTTATAGAACGCTTTAAGTGGTTGCTCTGCTGTTGCTAAGGCTGAATTTATATGAAGGGGATTCCCTACAATTATGAAATTTGCTCTGGAGGAATAGTCTTAAAAGACTGTTCCTCCAGAGCAAATTTCGACTAGTTTGTCCACTTATGATTTTTCTACTCTTTATACCACATTACCCCATAATTTAATAAAGGAAAAACTTGTTGATTTGATTGAGAGGGCCTTCAAAAAGTTCTCCAAAATGAAGATACCCTTTATATTGCCTGTAACGATAAGAAAGCGTTTTTCACTTCTACTGACCGTAAAATATATAGAGGATATGAACGTTGGTCATGTCAGAATGTATGTGACACCTTATCATATCTCTTAGATAATATTTACATCAGATTTGGTAATAAGTTATACAGACAAATTGTTGGTATTCCGATGGGTACAAATTGTGCCCCTCTTGTGGCCGATTTGTTTTTATTTTGTTATGAAAGAGATTTCATGACTTCTCTTTCTGTTGATAATCAAGCTGATATCATTGAGGCATTTAACTCAACCTCTAGATATTTAAACGATCTTCTGAATATTGATAATCCTTGTTTTGAAAGCATAGTCAATCAAATTTACCCACCTGAACTTAAATTGAATAAAGCTAATACTTCAGATACCGAGGCCCCCTTTTTGGATTTACATCTATCTATTTCTAACGGTTTTGTATCTTCTAAAATTTATGATAAACGTGATAACTTCGACTTTGATATAGTTAATTTTCCATTTTTGGATGGTGACGTTCCACGTCGTCCCTTTCATGGAGTGTATATTTCTCAACTTATAAGATTTGCTAGAGTGTGTAGTCATGTAGAGGACTTTAATGCTCGTAATAAATGTTTAACTGCTAAACATCTTCAACAGGGCTATCGGTATCATAAGCTTAGAAAGGCTTTTTCTAAATTCTATCGCAGACACCATGAATTGGTTTCAAAATTTGATGTCGGATTAAAATTTCTTTTACACCAAGGCCTATCGGAACCAGAATTTTATGGTGACTTAGTATACAAATTCAAAAAGATTATGGGTAGGACTGATTTTTCTGATCAATTTCGAAAAATAATAATACGTCACAAACGTATTGGCTATAATTTAAATGTTATGCGACAGTCTGCATGCTTAGTGATTAACCCAATCACGGTTGGAAACTTTGCTGCACTCTTTAATTGCACACCGGGGGATCGGGCGTCAGACTCTATGATGGCCCGACCTAAAGCTATATATTTTAGTTGGTTGGGACCGGAGCCTTTTTGTCTGTTGCTTGGTCCACCGGGGCTCAACTTGTGACCTTCTTTTGCTTCAGATTTCCAGTGGGGTTGTTTGGCAGGCCAGGGATCTCCACCTGTCAGACGGCCCGTTGTATCTGTTGAGTCCTCGTCTTTGCTTCTTCATGGTGTTGAAATTTGATTTATGTGTTTACCGTGATGATTCATTGACGAGTTAGAGGATTATCATGCGAACCGAACAACCAACTAAATGTTTTGTACCACTTCAGAAACTGAGGGTGAGGTTGGGCCTGTAAAATCGATTTAAGCCCCCCAGTAATTCATTACTGACCGTTCCAAGGCGGTAGTTCTGTTGTGGTTCTCTGTTGCCTGTTTTTGGTGTCAGAGTTTCTGTGATGTTTTACCTTATGTATGTTTTATTATTTTTGGTTCGGTTTGGGTTGCTGAGTGGCCACCTTTCGGGAACAAGCTGCTCACTCGGTTGGCCATATGTTCTCTGTATCTTGATTATATGTAATCTTAGTTGTTTCCAACTATGGTTTGAGGGCTGGATTTGGTTGTTGATTGTTCAGTTCCTGGTCTTTGCATACGTTTTACTTTCATAGTTGTAGGGAATCTCCTTCATAGAAAATTAGCCCTAGCAACCGCCTAGCAACCACTTAAGTTGTTTTATAAATACGGCCCCTGATGTGTGGTTAAGTCATGAAACCAAACCAGTCAGTTAGTAGCACAATCGGGTCGCTTCCAGAGCTGATCCGACCATCAATTTATCAACTAGTTTTTCGACAGGAACTTACTTCGCTAGCTACAGCCTAAACAATAGTTGCTAAGGACAACCCTTTCAAGCTGTTTCGAAACTAAACCTGTACACACACTTATTATATAACAATATGTTTACTGTAAAAAGTCCATTCTATTCACAGGTGATAACACAATTTGCTGCGTTTGGGCGGTAAACATTTCCGCTTTACTGGCCATAGCCCATCTTATAATACTGTTGCGTTTTAAGCGATATCCGAATATATGTCGGTGATTGTCTGCATAGCCTACTAGTAGAGTTCTTTCGGATAAGATGTATCTGTAAACGTAGCCATATCTGGACGTATCGGGACGTATCGGAAAGGGATCGATCAGTTGTCTCAAATTTAATTTTTAAGGTAACTGGGCACCAGAGGCACATGGGGGCTACCCAGGACAATCCAGATTAGTTGTTTAACTCACAGGTGGCTATCAGGATGAAGCACTGACCTGAATTCTAGACCAATCTTCAAGCCCGGACGAAAGATGTGAGTTAAATAAGTTGTTGTAAGTTAGAATAACGGCATAAATTGAACTGTCAATGGTCCTCTATAGTTTAAGTCAAGTCCGACTATTGCAAAATGTCCCAGGCACCAGTGCTCGGCTGGAAGGCCATTCCAATTGGTCAGGAGTCAAAGACATAGGGCCTGCCTCCTGACCATTGTCTGTCTGCTGGTTGGTTTGGTGGACTGCTGAGGACGTAGTTTCGGCGGTCCTCTTCAGAGCCACAGGTGCTTTAGCCCTCCACCATGCTGACGGTCCATCTTCCAGATTCCCAGGGGGTACTGATGGTTGACATGAAAATGAGCATGGTGGTCAGCGGCCTCTCAATTTCTTCCCCACCCGACCTTGGGTAGACATCCCGAGGATAGATAATCAGCCGCTGGTGGTGTAACGATTCCTATTACGTCATAGCTAACGCTTGGGTCGTCGATGCGCTAGTGGATCCATTGGTACTCGAGCCCACCTGTATCGTTGCAAAGGGATTCTTCTACCGTCTCAGCCGTTGGTTGATTTATTCTTTGGGATTTTTTTCCGTTTTGCAGTTACTTCTCTTTTCCGTTTTTCTTTTTTTTTTTGTAGAATTCTCATACGAATGTTCCCCAGGAGGCTCAGCGAAACAATTTCATAAGTGCACACTCCTGGCACCGAGTCTGTCTGTCTGTCCCCGTTCCAATTCGAAGAGGAAAATTGTTGTTGTTGCAATTCTTTAACCAAGCTGCTCGACTGTTTTTTGTTTATGCTTTTGTTTGTTTGTTCTCAATTCTCTGAGTTTCCGTTCCAATAATATATCAATTTCATAGACAGCTGACTAAGTAAGTTTGCATATGAAATAAATTGATAAAGAGAAACTATTTTCTTACAATACCTCATATGTTTTACAATATATATATTTTTGATAATTTCAGCTAACAGGAAGAATAAGCAGATGAAATGATGCATTTCTTTATTCATTACAACACTTCTATATTATTTAGTCAAGGGAAGTAATAATGTTCGTGGTGTGCTCTTACAAGAAGTACCTTGAACAAAATACATTTTGTGGTATTTGTTGGGAATGACCCGGGGCCATGGGGTGATGGGTGGCTATTTTGGGTGGATGAGGGGTCACGGGGATAATTGTCGCACCTACTTCAGCAAGGTGCGATGTAGGCATCCGGTTTTCCGTCCGTCCGTCAATCCGTTCGTCCTTGAGGCTCACTTTTTAAAATTTACATTTTAACTAACTTTCGTTAAACAATATGTTATAGTCTCATAATTAACCGTACCGTGCTTTGGGAAAATGCATGTTTTTTCGACAAATGTGGAATGAAAATAATCTTCAAATTAAAATGCAAATAACCTACCTCCCCGCGACCTGTAAGAGTATCGATTTTGACCACGTGTGTCATGTGATCATGTACAGGTATTTTCTTATTTGTGCACGTGATTGTGGCGTATGATTAAATTTTTTTGTCCAATAATGCGATTTCGAGCGCGGTCCGCGATAGTTTAAAAATTTAATCTTATTTTTTGTTTAAAGTCACTTTTAGCGGATATTATTATCTAAACTTTATTTCAAATGTATAGTTAGCCCATGTCGGAGATATGCATTAAACATCAAATATTTTTTGTTATTATTATCAAGGGAGTAAATCGTTAAAATAAAAATAAATTGTAGCCGGAATTAGGTAACAGTGACCTACTTTCTGTTTACAAGCCTTATTTTGCTAAACTTCCAATATCTCAAGTAAACATGAACGGATTTTGGTCAGATTTGGTCAGAATTGTCCATTTATGGAGTTCTTTCAAATTAAGTGATTGGAAACCATCTAAGATGGCCGCCAGCCACCGTTACTAATAATAGAAAAACATGAAAATGACAATTTTTCTAGAACCCTGAATGAAATTGCATCAAATTTGTTCCAGAATGATCCTTGCATGAGGCTACTTCAAGATGTTTCAAATTGACCATCCAAAACAGCCGCTACTAGAAATAGCAAAAAACATGAAAACGATATCTCATAAACTATTGAATGGATTTTGACCAAATCTGCATGTGTGACAAAATGATGCTTTGTGTTTTTAATGTAAAGGTGCAAAGCAGGTGCGACATAGTGTTTTGCGGAACTCTTGTTTTACATATGGGATCTTGTAACCTATTTTGCATGTCATGTTGTTCTAAAAGGGATAAGCAAGGCACTGTTATTCTTGTTTAAACTACACCATGAAACTCTTAAAGCTTCAAGGCCCCATTGCTGTATCATGGTAAACATTCATGAAATATTTTATCATGTGGTATCGCTGCAAGGTTCTCACTGCCAACTTTAAAAAAAATAAAACAAGCTTGAGTTCCACATAGAACGGATTTGAAAATTGATTTTAGTCACACTTTCGATATCATAAGCCTGATTTAAATGATAAAAATACAATGTACAGGCAGGGGACCCATTAAATGTCCCGCTTCCGCATCTGTCGAAGGGGAATGAGGTTGGTTGATTTGGTTAGGGTTCAATGGCTCTTTGAGACATTATTTCAGACTATGTCGAGCTTTCTTCTCCCAGAGAGAGGGCGATAGAAAATAGAGATAGACGACAGAACAAAATAGCGAAACAACCCCGACCCGCAGATACTGCAAGCACAGTAGGGCTATCCAAATAAGTTGTGCGCCCATGCTTTGAGAGTTACCCAATAGTCATTGCTTTTATCTTTTTGTATTGGAACATAACTAGCGGTTGAAGGCTCATTTGCTCTGTCATGAGATATTTTATAGTGAGGTACCGCTGCAAGCCTTTTACTACAGTTTCGAAGTTGTAAATGACGGTTTTTAGCCTGATTTTCACAAATAAAACAACATTGAGTTTCACATAAAACGCCTGTGAGAATTAATATAAAATGTCATTTTAGTCGGCAACTGAAATGACCGACTTTCGATATCATACACTTGACATAAATAGATAAATAAATAAAATGAAAATGCAATGTATAGGCATGAGACTCCATCCGTTGTACTGTTTTTGTTTATACTACATTGCTCGACGGGGGTCCGGAAATTGAAAACTGTATTTTGTGGAGCAATTTTTCAATTGTCAAAACCATGTTCTCCCGGTGTTTGCAAATTATTTGACTCAAATGATACACATATACACATGAACCAAACTTTTACCACCAAACGTGAAGGTTAGCCCGCTTTGCATAAGGATTTGAGTTTAGTTGTTTTTACGCTTTTCTTAAACGGAGATACTGTCGCCGTCATAAGTTTGAAGAAAATGGCAAAAGTTTGGGTCCCCTTTCATTGTCCCGCTTTCGTTTATATTGAAAACCTCAACGGGCAACTAGGAAGCTTTTTGTCATTGTTCCAAAAGCATGTTACCCCTACTTTCAGCCAGTTATATGACTCAATATATGTACATTAGACTAGTTTTCTATCACAAGGATTTATGTTTAGATATATATACCACTGATTGAACTATAGGGATCTAAAGAAGTTAGCCCGGAACCTAGCTCACAGAGACAATTGACAATTATTACTTGCAATCTATTCCTCTGTCCATTTAACAAAACTCCAAACGGTAAAAAAGAAATCATTGGTAAACTGGCTTAAAGCAGGACAAGGTCTACCGTGCTTGCAGTAGGTGCGGGTGAGGACTGTTTTGGCTGTTTTTTTAGCTCACCTGAGCCGAAGGCTCACAGGTGAGCTTATAGTATAGGCAGGCATCCGTCGTACGTCGTCCGTCGTCCGTCCGTCCGTCAACATTTTCAAACGACATCTCCTCTGAAACTACAAGGCCCATTGTTACCAAATTTCATATGTAGCATCTATAGGCAAAGGAAACCAATAATACAGTTTTTTTTATCCAAATCGCTTTGGAACTGTGGTTGCTATGGCAACTTAAACTTGCCATTGACTTGTATGGGAAAAAATCGAAAATTTGCATTTATTGCTATGTCACTGAAGATATTTTGACAAAACTTTTTATTGACATGTTTCTTGAGTAGTCCTCCATCAAGCACATGAAATTTATATAAATTGCACTATTTGGCTGGTTGCCATGGCAACCGAAAGGTTAAAAATAGAAAAAAAATATTAAAAAATCATCTCCTCAGAAACTATGCAACCAATAAAGCTCAAACTTCACGGAAAGAATCTTGGTACTAGCTTCTATAAAAGCGCTTTTTTTCTTGGCAATTGCTTTTTGCAGTTTGGTTGGTATGGGAACTTAAAGTTGCCATTGACTTATAATGGCAAAATTGAAAATTTGCATTTATTGCCATGTAACTACAGATATTCTGATAAAAATTTTATAGAAATGTTTCTTGAGTAGTCCTCCATCTACCACATGAAATTTATGTAAATTGCACTATTTGGCTGGTTGCCATGGCAACCGAAATGTTAAAAATAGAAAAAATATTCAAAAATCATCTCCTCAGAAACTATGCAACCAATAAAGCTCAAACTTCACAGAAAGGATTTTGGTTCTAGCCTCTATAAAAGTACTGTTTTTCTTGGCAATTGCTTTCGCAATTGGTTGCTATGGGAACTTAAAGTTGCCATTGTATTACGATGGCAAAATGGAAAATTTGCATTTATTGCTCTGTCACTGCAGATAATTTAACAAAACCTTCAAAGAAATGTCCCTTGAGTAGTCACCAAACAGCCGTATTAGATTACGGCAAATTGCACAATTTGGCTGGTTGCCATTGCAACCGAATAGTTAAAAACAGAAATATATTAAAAACTCATCTCCGCAGAAACCCTAAGGCCAATTAAGCCCAAACTTTACAGAAATGATCTAAGTTCTAGCCACTATATAATTTCTGTTTGTCATGACAATTGATCAAGCAGTTTGGTTGCTAAGGCAACTAAATTGGCAATTTTTTGCTATCTCACTGCAGTAATTTGGATTTTTATCTACAGAAAAGTTTCTTGAGTTGTCCTCTACGATTCATTTGAATTTTGACCAAATCGCAGAATTTGATTGGTTGCCATGGCAATATATAGACTAAATTTAGAAAAACATATTCAAAAATCTTCTCCTCAGAAGGCATAAGGGGTATGAAGCTGATACTTTGCATACATGTAAATGACATTAGTTTCTACATAAATTATGTTTTTTCTTCGAATCCCATCAGAACTCTGGTTGCTATGGCAACTTATAGTTTCCATTGACTTATAATGGGGGAAGCGAAAAATGGCAATTTTTGCTGTTTCACATCAGTTATTTAGAATTTTGTCTATAAAAATGTTCCTTGAGTAGTCCTCTATGATTCATATGAGTTTTGTCCAAATCGCTGAATTTGATTGGTTGCCACGGCAAAATACGTAAAGGGAAATTTTTGAAACAATATTACAAAATCTTCACCTCAGAAGCCTTAAAAGGGATAAAGCTGATACTTTGCATACATGTTAATGACATTAGTTCGTACCTAAATTAAGTTTTATTTAACCTTTGCTCCCGTGAATTTGTTGCTATAGTAACTTAGAGTTTCCATAGACTGACAATGGGGAAATTGGAAATATTGCAATTTTTTTCTGTGTGACTGCGAATAGTTTGACAAAAGCTTTACAAAATGTTCCTGGAGTAGTCCTCTACCAGCCATATGCATCCTGATTAAATCCCTGATTTTGATTGGGTGCCATTGCAACCGAAAGGCCAGATTTTCAATTTCTTTTTGCCAAAAATCTTCTTCTCAGAAGCCATAAAGGGGGATAAAGCTGAATTTTTTTTTGCATAAATGTTTATGATATTATCTTATTCATAAATGGTGTGTTTTATTGCTGTTGTGCATGTGGTGACAACTTAAATTTTTTCAACATAACTTCAGTGCTTTGGTGAGCGATATAGGACCATGGGTCCTCTGTTTTTTATCTCCCGTCTGTCCTGTCCACTATCTCTAGCAGGCAACTCGTTATAGTCTGAAATACTACCTCAAATGCCTTTTACACCCTAGAGCACCCAACCAGCCGACGAAATACTAAACAAAACATTAGGACATTGCCTGTTGAAGCTTTTCAATATAACTGAGAATAAGGGAGGATATTATTGTTGACAAGGGAGGATATCGTTGTTCGCCAAATTTGGGCTTATTACAATCACTTCAAAGAGTATGGGAACGAAAGTGTGACAATCGAACGGAAAGACGGACGGATAGCACTATTTCCAAAATCACCCAATTATTAAGCGGCTGAGGACAATGAAGTACTGGGCAGACATACACCAGAACTCTTAAACAAAAACTAAAATCCATAATCGTATGTAAAACAAATGCATCTATTTTCTGCAAACTAACATTTGACGGTATTATATAGATGTGTTCCAAAATTGCAATAATGATTTCTCCCTCTCCGATGCGTCCTGATGCGTCACGATACAGCTACTTATGCAGCTACGTCTTATCCGAAAGAACTCTAGTAGCCAGACCAAACTGTTGAATGTGCCGGAAGAAAATAAGAACTGGTAGCATGAGTGTCAGTACTATTTACCTGCTTGTCTGCTGGTCTTGTAAATACTGATGACCAGTTAAGACATTCCTGTCTGTCATCTGTGTCGATCAGTTTATTTTATCAACCTTTCAGTCGTGTCAATCTGTTATTTCCTTCAGTTACAACAAGGACAATATCTGAACGCTTACGAGTGTGTTAAGGTGAAAGGGAACACTTCCAGTGCAGGTAGTTATGACTGAAATAAATCAGGCTCCAATTTCATATGGGTGTTAGTGGAGGAAGGGATATCTTGAAGGCAAGAATTCGCTACTGGAAGTGATACGTCGTTTTGAGAAGCAAACAGGAATCAACGAAAGTTCTTTAGCGCACTTGAACCATCGGCTTCGGGGGAGCTTATAGGACAGGCAGGCTCCGTCGTCTGTCTGTTTGTCGGTTCGTCCGTCGCACGTATCTGTCCGCCTCTCCATCCATCCGTCAGTCTGTCTGTCCGCACTTCGTTTCAGTACGATAACATGGATTTATTTCACATCTTGCCCATGCATTTGGACCAAAAATGTCTCGTTTGGGTTTAGTAATGGGCATATTTTGATAATTTCTGAAAGAGATATGGCACTTGTCAATGTGCAAGAAATGGTTTTTGGCCTCTAGTTCCTTTATTTTTATGAATATCGTCGTCTAACTTCACAAAAATGATAAGATGCGAGACTATGCTATCAATTTCCCCCAAAGAGTTTAATAAAATCAATAATACAGGAGCACAAATGCAAGATTCTATCTATCATATGACTTTTTCTCATCAAATTTTGCACTAAAACGTCACGATTTCGCCATTTGAGAACGCGACGCTTTTATGGACGTCAACGTATAACGTTACGACGTAATTTGCATATTTAGTCCACCATTGGATTATCATTTATAATGCATGTCTTTATTACACTCTCAGGTGCGACAGCATTACAGTTGGCGGTAACAAGTGAACAGTAGACAGGACGCAGTAGGCAGTAACCAGTATACAGTATACAGGATATTGTTAAGAGTAAAAACGGTATTTGCGTATGCTCGTGGAGGTTATAATACAATGATACATTATCATCCTTATTATGTTGATATGATTACTTTATCGTCATTTATTAATAGAAGAGGGAAAAACAACAGACCCCATTCAGCGTATCAAATGGTCGGGTCTTTCGTAATTTTGGAATTCTATTTCTATAAGAATTTTTTCAATATTTTTCTCTCAGGACTAGAAATTTTATTTTGAGACGGCATTATTAAGCTAAGCTTCCACCGATCTCTCATAAACACATCACATGTGTCTGAAATTTGCGTGTGACTGGGCTCAGCTACCGAGAAGGGAGAATGACAGCTTTTCACTCAGTGACAAAGACCATCTCTCAGGTTTGAATGCCTAACCATACTATACTTAGAAGCAGGAAAAAATTGAAGCCTTAGTGATATCAGACAGAAAAGCATAGAAAAGAAATACGCGTTATACCGTAAAGCAACTAAAACTCGTTGCTTGCCGCCGAACTCGTTGGATGGTTGCTATTAACGGGTTAATACTGCCTCCTTTTATGCATACAATGTAACTTTGAAAGGCTGTCTCACCAGCACTATAAGCTCCCGCATATAATCTTTGAGACGTTCCACATATAAAATATTTTTCTTATACACATGACAAGACACAGATCTTCCAAATATCCGTTTTCTTCAACGGTTCTCATACAGATCTGTCTGCACAATACGTTGCTAATGCAAACTGGGAAGGCTTTGTGCCCAGGCTAAGCATATTCACTGACTTCTTTTTGGAATAATACCTCATTTCCCCTTAGACGACTCGTGTTTTGCGAAATATGAATAATTAGAAGTCGACATATGCTGATTTAAAGCTCCAGTTATAGCACTGATCAGGTTTCCATCCTTCTGTGTCATAATATGGGCGTATTTTCCATCTAACATGAAATGAAGTTAAACAACCAAAATTCTATTTTTCCATGTTTTTTCCTACGGAACTGTGATATTCTCTCAGCTTTTATCTTTTCAACTACCATGAAAATAATATGTATGATAATATTTTCCTCTCCCAGGTTTGAGCCTTCACGGATCTAGCGACGGTGCCAAGTACAGCTTTAACCGTGAGTCGGAGGCGCAGGGGTAATGCTGAGGCACATTGCAGTGCTAGGCGCCGTTGTGAGATTCAGGAGAATTCAAATCCGGCCAGCGATAGTAAAACTGTGTCTACACGAACAATAAATAATCTGAAGTGGTGTTATAGAGAGAGAAGTATGCTCACTGAGAACATACGAAGATATATGTTCAGCAACTATATAGAGAATCTTGCACAAATGGTCATTTCATTTGAAATCTATAACACGAGCCGTCGGCGAGTTTCATAAATTTCATATGAAATGACCACGAGTGTAAGATTTTCATATGATCCTTTAAAATGGGATTTGTCAACAAGAAAGCATATTGCTGACACAGTCGTTTTCAATGACATCACATGTACGCGCCAAATTGTTATTACATTTTGTTGTCATACGTTTTTTGACACAACGTTATCCACTGGATAACAGTGACCTCATATAAATAAGTGATATATATTTTTATCAAAAAAGCACATGCAATGGTTAAGGTATCTTCCATGAATAATGATGAGGCTAGTTATACTTGTTTCCCTTTGTTCGTAAACGTGTTTTTTTTTCAATACTGAAGGATGCTACTTAACCCTGTTTGTTAAATCCAAAATGTGGTGTGCGCCGATTACCCTTTTATAGTCCAATAAACCTGTGCAGGACTGTGTATGGCCTTTAAGCTGAGCTTCCGCCGAATTCTCATAAACACATCACATGTGTCTGAACTTCGCGTGATACTGGGCTCAGCTACCAAGAAGGGAGAATGACAGCTTTTCACTCAGTGACAAAGGCCATCTCTCAGGTTTGAACGCCGGACAATACTATACTTAGAAGCATGGAATGCATCAAAGAATTAAAATAGCTGTCTCGGTAGACTGAGTCTCTTCATGGTGCGACACCAGCCGCATCCCTTAGCACCGGCGTAAACAGAACTCTATAAATAAAACTCTAAATCGATCCAGTGAACTATATAATATGCACTGTGACAATGTATGGGGAGACGTTATATTGCTACCACAAAAACACAACACCAGCTTCAGTGAAGATTAATAAGTTCTGAATAAAAGTATTTGGGTTCTTTGGAAAAAAATAAACTAAAAAAAAAACACAATCGGGCAATTGCGTAAACTCGAATTATATAGCTATCAAATAAGAGTAATTCATTGTCGAAGACAAATTCAAAGACGAATGGTCTTCCCAGGCTAATTCAGTGGGATTTAGAAACTGGTTAACCTAGAACATATTGTCTAAACGAACCTTCATAAGATAAAGTATTGAATTAACATGTTACTTTGATTCTGTATCATTTTACATTCCAAAGAATTAACCACCGTGATGTTTTTAGTATTGGAACCGATAGAAATGCATAAACAGCTCTGAGTGATCACTGTTTGTCATTACATTTGCATCTGTTGGACTGTTTAAACTGTTCTATTCGTAGCACAAGTACGGTAATTACAGTCTGTCATTTTCAGACTTTAACAGTAGCTAACCTTTGTTGTCAGTAATTGGCTACTCTTTCTCAATGTTAAGGATAAGTTATCTGAAAAAATATGCATGGAAAATCTAGATCGCTGTGAATGGTTTCAAGTGTTGAACTTATTTTGTCAAATGTGAACTATCTGAGGATAAAATTCATAATTGTAAACGTTTGTCATTTAATTCACATCTTTTAAGCAAATTGCTTCATTTTAAAACCAACCCATTCAATTTGTAGTACAATTACGGTAATTCCGGCAATTATAAAAGTGTTCCAGTTTTAAGACTTTTGAGGCCTTTGCTGTCAGTAAGCAGATCACTTTTTCTCAAATTAGGGTAAAATAACTGTAAACGATTATGTATTGATTTTCATGGAAACTAAGCAGAGGATAAAATATCAGAGGATAAAATTCAAGACAGCTAAAGAATAATATCCCAAACCAATGAGATAAAAGTTAAGAATGTGTCACTTGTTTCTGGCATTTAGTCGCAATGCCCATACCAACAGCTGCGCCAACTATTATTCCACCAGCTGACGTTAAAGCCACAACATTTGAAGGTTTATCCAGAAAGTTGTTGGCATTGTTTGTGCTTTTAGTAACGACTACGGTACTTGCAGATTGCGTAAAGGTGTATGATAAATACGCGGGCGTTGTGGTAAGTGTCATGTCCACAAAAGTTGTCATCGCACTCCCTGGATCTACAATAGACGCTGGAACGATATTTGTAAAGGTTTCTACTGTGAGGGTATGTGCTGCTGAACTAATTTCGGAAGTCAAAATTCTTGGTCCGGAATGTTTTGTTGTCACTTTTCTGAGAGTTGGAGTGGGTGAACTAGTCATATGCGACGCATCACCTAAAATATAAAACGAAAAATCTCTGGGCTAAGCAATCAAATACTGCTCCTCATCCCTAGACTCAGTTATCATTTACAACAGCAGCTCGATATACATTATGTGATCAAATTTAGACTATGTTTCAAGAAACCTGTCTGGGGTATTCGCATCTTTCGAGTGATATTTTTCCAGCTTTTGAACTCCTTCACCTGGGAATCTTTGGTAGACAAATAAAATCTGAGTTTTAGATTTAGTTTGTAAAGTTAAGAGTAATCCGCAGTAACTGTTATGGACAACAGAAAGTAGCGCCACCGTCTGCGTCATTGGAAATTAACCTTTTAATTAGAAAGTTTAAGAGCGGCTGTTTCGCTTTGCTCTATATATTGTTATCTGGGAAACGTTTCAAAATGATAACAATAGTACATAATAAAGACTGTACATTTTTATTCTAAACGTTTGAGCCTACACTGATAATTTATCTCCGAATGACCCTTCATGTACCAGAGCATACATTACTTAAAATATCATGGCCTACACGAGACACATACATTGTCAGTAAGGCCTCTTACAACTAATGAGAGACATCTAACGCAAGGTCAAGCCATAACTTAAGACCCTAGATTTAGTGTATTTATTCTCAAAAAAAGAAAAAAAAAAGAGTATTTGTCTTTATCTTTTGGCAATCGGGAAAGGGTCAGATATAGAATAGAACGTCAATTTAATTTTGGCGAAAAAAATGAATAAATGGATGGATGACTTGCGATTTTACGACCCTTTTAGCAGTATTACAGTCATATCAGGACGATTGGCAGGTAATAATGAAAGACTGTGTGCAATAGAACCCCGTTTACGATCAACAAGATTCCCGCCTACAGCGGGGCTCCTACCCGGGACTGCTAGATCAGCAGGCCGGTGCATAACCTACTGAGCTACCGGAGCTCTGAAAAAAAAACTGATATCACAATCACAAAGCTAAAAATTCTTTAGTGAAAGCAATAGTAAAGCTTAACTTATGAAAGAGTCCAGGTGACAGGTTAAAAAATATTTATCTAAAACGTCGGAGATAGAAAGTCCTAGGTAGGACTTAGTTACTCCAACGTAGGACTTATTAACTCCTACGTAGGACTTACTAACTCCTACACAGGACGTATTGACTCCAGCGTAGGCCATACTAACTCCTGCATAGCACATATTAACTCCTACGTAGGACTTATAAACTCCTAGGTAGGACTTACTAACTTCAACGCAGGACTTATTAACAGTAAGTCCTACGTAGGACTTATTACCCCCTGCGTCGGTGTATTTTCTTTATTAATTCAATAATAGTTATACATGTAATAGAATATCATTTAAACCAAGACATGGAGTTTGCAAGACAATCATCTGAATGTTGAAAAGAATTATGAAAAGATCATAGAAAATATGGCATATCAAATATTCAATATGTTTTATTCAAAGGGAGGCAATTCAAATGTTTCAAATATATGAACTTTATTTTAAGTGAGATATCAGTTAACACAGGAATTAAATGTGTTTTACGTGGGTTCCGTAATAAGTGTGTATCATGTACAAGAACAATGTCTTTTGCGCAAGCAAAAATTAAATTTATGACTCGATGTATAACTCCCGGCAGGACAGAACGAACTTTGTTTCCATGAAGTATGTACGCAGACGTCTGTGCAGCCGAAATAAATGTCTAATTACATTTACTATTTGCTGACTTACCGGAGATAATGAAATTAAAACCCTCAAATTTTTATACTTGTCCAGTGTATATGAACACTATCAGTCACCATACATAATTTTAGATATATAGATATAAAATTCCTTCCTAATCGTAATTAGAAGCTAACAAAAATTAACTAACCAACGCAAGAACGCTGTATGAAAGTGGTGTCGTTAGTACCTAATGTGCTGTTCCCGCAGTCGTGTAGCAAGCATTCACCACTACCATAGAATGTTGATCCCCTACATGAATCTGTATCAAGACACATCATCGAACAATAAACCACTGAGGCCACATCCGTGTGTGTTTCCAAGATTTGGCAGGTTCCGATATGACCATGCAACGTTGTTAATGTAAAGTTCAAACAGTCTGAAACATAATTGCTCAGAAATCTTCGTTTCTTAAAACTAGTACAAAAATGTGACTCACTATTTTCTTTTTTTTTATCGTACCTTAATTTTATTTGCTGATTATTTATTAGTAATTTTAAAAAATATAACTCTTGAAACAAGTAAAAACATTACTTACAAAATTCCAGTTTTCACGCAGAATATAATTAAATTTTCGAAGCTAGAGCAAATTAAATTCATCCTTTTATTTACTTACAGTTAGTTGTAATTTTATGGTTTATATTTCTTTACGAAGAATAAATTTGTGCATTTAGACTCTATAAAGTTTCAATATCGTTTTATCTTAATATGCTGACGATATTTTTACCAATATAAATATTCAAATTTGACTTGTTTCTTATAATTTATATCTAAAATACTATAGAGGACACAGAGCTACCGAAGTTGTGCCGTTTCATGAACGCTTTAACATATAAAATCAGTAGAAGAAATTGCCCGATCGGACAACAAAACAGTTGTAGACGTTTAACAGCAACATGCTACTATATTTATTAATTTCGCCCGATCGGGAAATTTTTGGGGTATTGCTCATAATACTATTCAGTGCAAAAGTTGTCAGTGCAAAAGTTCTTAATATATATGAATTAATTAAAGAACCAAAAGACAACAACAACAAACAAACAAAATGAGCCTTTTTCATAAAGTGTTTTATTTGTTGTTTTGTGTCCGGTTTGGACGCAAAATGGTTTTCCGTTGCCTGTTTGGGAAGCAAAAGAAATAAATCATTTGTCGCACGTTCCGGTGCAAAGCATTTTTTCTGATGCCGATATAAAATGCAAATATCACTTATCATTTTAATATGATGTCCTGAGAAAATAATTATATCGTGATGCAAAATTTCTTTTGGGTATTATTGTACCCCTAAATAATTTATAACACGTAAAGGTGTTTATTTGAACTAAGAAATTTCACTTGCTCGCTATATTTCCTTTACATTTACATAGAATGTCTTTCCTGCCTTTAAAATCATCAATTTAAGTCAACATTTGGCTTAAGGTGGTGATTTGTGGTAAATTCAAAAATCTGCATAAAACCATAAAAATCTAACGTATCTCCCTGAAAGTTTACAGACTTCTAATTTTTGTTGTTCTCTACAGTTCAGATGACAAAATAGAGTTACATGCCGCTTTAAAAAATGTGTTTCTAAAGGGATAGTTCAAAGGGTATTTTTCTGCACGGAAATCCAAAAGAATAAATAAATAAATAAATAAATAGATAAATAGATAAATATATAAAATAAATAATTATATGAACAAATAATAATAATAACATTGTTATTGAAAATTTACGTAGCGCTGGAAGTACGCCATTGCATTATGAAGAGCGTCCTACAAAATATTTTTTCCAACTCTTTCTCGAGGTGTAAGGTAGACCAGATGAAAATGGTAGTTTATTCTTAAACGTTCAACCATGTATAGGGTGATTGTACACAAGATGCGTTAATTAAATATAAGGTAGGCAAGCATACCTATATAACTCCTATAATATAAATAGCACATCACTGATACTAAGCCATGTGTGTGAATAAAATAGTTAACCATGTTAAAATAGTCTCACATGTGTGTTTTAATAAAAAATGTGCACACAGGCTACGTCTTTTTATCTGCTCAGCCTGTTATAGTGTGAAAGAGTCGGAAAAATAAAAGCTTGGACGCTCTTTGTAATACAATAAGGTACCCTCAGCACTAAGTGTATTTTTAAAAAGGATATTATTTTATTGAATTTCTATACAGAAAATTACGCAAGAACTTTCTTTATAAAAACATTTTTAACATCAAAAATCCTGCATTTTGGGATTCTAAATTAGGAAAAGGCAACATAAAGAAGGAATCTGCTAAGCTTTGGGAAGATCTGTTATATTTTCAGCGTTTTAAGTAGATCTTTGTCTTTGTCCCAAAATCAGTGATTATCATCACCTTAAGAATGCAATTTTATCTTCAGCTTTTCTAGATTCTGACAAATTGAATCGTCACTTTTGAGTTAGATGTTGTAGGGATGTCACTGCGTCATTTTCGCCAATGTTAACCTCATTATCTGGTGCCAAACCTGAAGACGCAAATCTAATTGGATGTAACTGTAAATCATACTAGAATTTAAGAAAACTAATGTGTCAGAACAGATCTGTCCTATATGTTGAATCCACATTGTCTGATGACGTTTTGAAACTTGGAAACAGTGGCATATCCTCAAAGATAAAAGCAAGTGGATGGATGGATGACTTGCAATTTTACGTCCGTTTCAACAGTATTTCAGTCATATCAAGACAATGGGATGGTGACAATGAAAAGCTGCGTGCAATGGAGCTCCGTTTACGGTAGGAAACATTCTCGCCTTAAGCGGGGCTCGAACCCGGCTCAGGTAGATCAGTAGAACAGCGATTAACACAATGAGCTACCGGGGCTCTTAAAAGTAAGTGGAACGTAGTGAGAAAACAAAGCAAGAATAGCAACCAGAAAAGTATATTTAAGACCGGAACGTTTCCCAGAGCGTCAAAACATGTTCACACACAGCTACGACTGAGCCTTGACTGCACCTCAAAAGTTTTAAAACACATTTTACACACCTACATGAGACCACTGCTGTTTCCTAGAAGGATATATACTTGTCATAATAAATTCAGCCGCAATTTCAATCATGTAATCGATAACTTCAGAAATAATGTTTTTGAAAAATATTTACTTATAGTAACTTGCCCAAACATTTGTCAACAAAAACAGCTTTTAACTAATAAGATACCCGCTTTCGTTTACAGAGTTACCTCGCATAACTAATAAACAACTGAAACTGCGACTTGGTGTTTAATGCCCCGGTGCAGTATTGTTCTGTTTGCCTTCAATATACGAGAAGCTATACAAATAAGAAACATTTAAATCTTACCTGGGCAAACTTCCAAATGGTAAAGTCTATGTCTTAAAGTTTACGAGACTGTAAACTAACTCTCTTTGAATTAAAAGTACAGGAATTTTTATTGTCAGATTAGTAGTCATAAATTTTGGTTCTGCTTGTCTAACATGTGGATATTTTTCTACCAACATTTAAAAATAAGAATGCATCTGTTTGTCGCAAAATTGTAACAGCCATGCAGTTAGGAAATGTTAATGGCAATGCAACTGCAAGTTTGGAAAGTTTGGATTTTTCTAAATAAACGTTGAGATTTAAAAGTGCAAGACTTTCATGAACGCAGTTTGGTCATGTCAAAATATTTGTGAAGCATTAACATACCTTTTAGATAATACATTAGATTAGATTTGGTACTAACTTATACAGACAAATTTGGTATTCCGATGGGTTCGAATTCTGTTCCTTTTAAAGCTGATTTGTTTTATTTGCTATGAAAGGTATTTCATGGCTTCTCTTTCCAATGATGAACAATCTGAAATTATTGAAGGTTTTAACTCTACATATAGATATCTAGATGATCCTTACTTTGAAAGCATTATAAATAGAATTTATCCACCTAAGCAAACAAAACACCTAGTTTAACAAAACTAATGCAGCCGACACTGAAGCCCCATTTTTTAATTTACATTTATCTGTTTCAAATGTATTTGTTTCATCCAAAATTTATGATAAACGCAATGAATTTGATAGTGACATAGTAAATTTTCCATAGTTGGATAGTGAAGTTCCCTCTTCTACCTCTTCCGGGGTTTACATTTTTCAACTTATTCGGTTTGCTAGAGTGTCTAGTCATGTAACTGACTTCAATGCCCGTAATAAAATTTTTACTGCTAAGCTTCTCCAACATGGCTATAGATATCATAGAGTTCGAAAAACATTTTCAGAATTTTTCGCCGACACTATGAATTGGTATCTAAATTCAATGTCGGATTAAAAAGGCTTTTGTAACAGGGCCTATCGGAAACAGAATGTTATTGTGACTTAGTCTATTAATTCAAAAAAAAATTGTAGGTAAGTCCGTTTTTTTCTGATCAGTTCAGGAAAATTATCGTTCGTTCAATTGTATTGGATATAATATAAATATAAGGCTACACTCTACATGTTTAGTGGTTAACCCAATTATGGTTCAAACTTTGCTTCCCTCTTTAATTGAACGCCGGTTGGACAGGCATCAGACTCAGTGATGGACCCGACATAAAGCTACTTAATTTAGTTGTTTGGGGCCTGAGTTTGCCTTGTCTGTTGCTTGGGGTTCAACTGACAGTTTTCTTATGCTCCGGTATTTCAATGATGATGTCTGACTTCTCAGGAGTCTCCTGGTTTCGCAATACGTTCTTTCCGTTGAGTCCTCATCTCTGATTCATCTTAGGCCTTATCCGTGAATTGTTTGTTTCCGGTGATGATTTATTGATGAGTTAGAAAACCTTCAGGCGGACCAAACAGTTGACTTGGGCCCAGTAAAACTAGTTTAAACCCCCGGTAACTTATTACTGACCGTTCATAGGCGGTATTTCTGTTGTGGTTCTTCATTGTTGTTCTTGTGTTTTAGTTAATTTGTTTGTGGTCTGTGAGAATTGTAGCCACCTGGTAATTCCACAGCTGCCCGCTTTGCTTCCTGTTTTGTTTTATAACAAAAGACAGAAAATTGTAAAAAATAATTGTTAAATGTTTTTCGGTTTTTCGTATAGTCGGTCAAGTCTGTTGTGTGGTATAAGCGTTCTTTGTTTGATTGAACCGTTGCGGAAATTAAGGGCGAGGTTTGGGTCCGATTTAACTAGTTTATGCAGCCCCCCTCCCCCCCCCCCCCACCCACCAGGTAATCTATTGCTTGCTGACTGTTCCAAAGCGGTACTCCTGTTGCGGTTCCTTGATGATCTATTGTGTTGTATATGCTTGTCTATGGTCTCTGTCAGTTTGGTCACCTGTATTACTGCCCAATCTGCATTCTGTTTTATTTTGTTTTGTAATTTAAATAAAAATAAGTAGAAATAGATGTTGATTATGTTATTGGGGTAGCTGAATGACCATCTGTTTGGAAAGAGCTGCTCATTTGGTTTACTGTGCGACTTGTGTCAGTTTCTGTGTGTACGTGCTTCTTTCCCTATTGGTTTGGAGACCGGAATGTGGCATTGTATTGTATTAATTCCCGATCATTGCCTATCTTTTAACTTTAAATTCCTCTTTGCTTCAATCATATGGATATCAATGAATGTGTCTGAGAGGAACAGAACGGAAAATAAGACTTAAACTAAAACAAAAATGCGAATTTGATTCATTAGAAATCTCGAAATTGAAAATGACCCCCACTCAAACTGAAAGTTGCACTAATTCTTAGTTTACATTTAAGTTTTAAAATCTGTCTGGTGCCATTATAAATGACAGATCAGTACAACAATGACACTTCAACTTCATTTGTTATGTTACTAGTAGTTTTATGAAAACTTGACTTAAGGTTTATACAACGTAACTTATTTTGATTAGTGTATGTCCCAGGAGGAATTTATTCCTTGAAGATGTTCTTATATTGTTAAACATTCTAGTGCATTTTTCTGTCTTTAATTTGTTTTCTGTTTTCCAAAACTCCAGTCGGAAACTTCAGAAATGGTTACACAGTCATTTGTATCACACCTTTGCAAGAGGAATATTGCTATAATGCCTTAGGGTCAGTATTGCGTCAGCGTCCATAATCAGGTTACCCTTAGTCCTACGTTAACAACTGCATTTGACTCGATAATCAACTCTGTATCTTACAGACTACAGCAGCTACAATCATCATACATGATTCATATACTGAACAAAAATAAAAACTTGACGGTTTTTATTTCTCAATTCCGGCCAATCTAGCAAGTATGCAATGTATGTATGGGTGTTTTTGCATTGGACAGACGTCTGATTACTTAAATCAAGAAAAAATAATGGTTAATTTTTGTCCTATCCGGAGTTAGCTAACTTATTCCTATTTTGATAATTCTGACCAGAACATTAATTTGCGCATGCGCAGAAGAAAGTTATCTTGTACGCAATAAACAGTAAATCCAGTACGCACAGAAAACACTTTAAACGCTTATGTTTATTGTAATCACAACCTGAAAATAACATTTAAAGATTCAAAACTTTCAGATTATCTCCCTTTGAATTAAACATATAGAGATTTTTGAGACGCTGTATTTTCTATACCAGTGCGTCTTTTTTATTATTCTCTTCGAGGTTTGTTTGATTGTCTTGCAAACCCATTGTCTTAATAACTAAATTTAGTAGAAAGCCATTCCTTAACTGCCATAAAGACTTTAATATGTAATGGGAATTCCATTGAAACTGAATTTCTGACTTCATAATGGCATGGACTGAGGGTTTTCGTCTGGTCCTCACGGCCTCCTAGTGGACCGTGCATCGGCATAGTTTTAGCTAATGAGTCCATACAGATTGGATTTAATAATGGAAAGGCATTGCCAACTGAATTTGTATCATTCATCAGACTTTAACAATTTTAAATTCGGCAATTGTATGGTTTTGAGCATAGAAAACAGAAAAGTACCCTTGTGTCGTTTACAGTAGCCTCAATATTGCTGTATCTTAAGACTCTTGAATTTCATGTGACTATGATATCACAAAATGATTACTTTTTCTTAAATGAAAATAATTTTCATGTCTCACCTTTTCCTGACTACCGTAGGATGAAAAATAGCGACTGTCAAGTTTTTATTTTTGCTAAGTATATATACATATGTATGACTGTAGCAGCTGCATCACACTATTGTATGGCATTGACCTATACGCTACGGTTGACTCACCTTGCTGTTTGTCACCGTATTTAAAAAACAAAATATTTAGTTTCGATGGTACCTTTCAGACAAGAGCGTTGGTCAAATAGCATGTTCTTATAAATGCAGCAGGTGCAAAGTATCCATGCTGAGACATGTGCCCTTGGTGTTTATGTATGGTCCATTGATTTTCTAATATATTGCCAACACTGTTTGACAGATTACCATCTTACCTGGCATGATGGATTGTTCTTACATTGCAACTGACTATATACTATTTATAAAACACTGTATCCTACATTTCATGGCTCAGTGATTTTGACATATCTTGAGCACTTTTTAGTTGATATCCATCATACCTGTAATAATGGTTCAATCTGACTCTTCAAATGACTTCATATTATTGTAGGTCACTGGGACCTATATTTCGTGGTTTAGGGACTTTGCCTTGTATCCCTAACGGTGTTTATTATATTAAACCACTTATTAGTCTGACACTCTGACATACATACCATGTTTCCGTGATTTTGCTTCGCAATTTGAGCACTATTTAGTAGAATTTCATAGTATACCTGAGATAATGGTTCCTTATACTGCAGAAGAACTCACATACCGTCATAATCCTTTTAAATGCCCCGAGGCATTGCATTTTAAGGAGAAGGGACATTATTTAGGGCCTAAAGAGTAGTAAATCAGCCACTGCCAAAATGCTTCTAATAAACAGCACTTAGTTGAATGGATATACCTTCAGAAGAAGCATGTCTATTATTTTTCATTTTGCCTCCTTACTCAGAGAGGTTAGTTTTTAAATGAAAGAATTTGCTCCTCTAACAGCAAATTCCTTTTCTTGAGTAGGTATCCCATTTAGAAGAGCTATGATCTCCAGAGAGGCAAACAAGATCATCGTTCCCTTTTGTAACGCTGATAAAGAAATGAAAGTTTGTGGAAAAGAGGCATGGGAGCGTTTATTAGACCAGGAGCGTTTATTAAGATTAACAGAGTATTTATAGGTCCTAATGTAACTTTGAGAATCAGGCACCAATGCTGTGCACTACATTGTCTTCTGACAACTCTCATTTATTTGATAATCTATTTTTTATGAATATTGTATGCGAAAGGCAACCTTGATTTTACTTTCTACATTACCCTGCATTAGCGCTCAAATCTTGCACCCAAGAATTGAAATTGATGAATATTGAAACTCTTTTGTTGGACAGAAATCAAATTGAATGGAAGCAAAACTATTCATGTTAAAGTGTATTTTTGTTTTTTGTTAATGACTAGTTCTTATTTTGAAATTAATGAAAGGGTCAGGAATTTGTTTTTGTCATTATGAATAAAACGAAACAAACATTTGAAAATAGAAAATTTAAAAAAAAAAAAAAAAAAACACACACAAAAATTACAATGAATTTTGAATAACTGTTCCACATACATATACAACAACCCTGTAGTAAACAAAGCTCGATATTGATAAGAAACGGTCACATTGTGTCTGAAGCTGACGAAGTTATATGTCTGCTTCTACTCATTTAACTGTTTTTAAACTCCATGTTCAGAAACTGTAAAAAGATGGTTGTTTCCCAATAAGGCACGCCCAAATGAGCATTATACATCCAAACTCTGCGTCCAATCGGGAAACAAAAATGTTTTACAGTATCTGAAAGAAAAAAAAATAAAACCGTTATAATTTCCTTAAAACTGAATTAAAAATATATAAACAGACAAGTTTTAGATATTTCATCTCTCTTTATGTATGATCTATATTTAGTTTTTGCTGTCTTAGATATCCATTTGCACTGGTTTATTTTGGTGAAGGTATCCAAAATGATAAAGATATTTTCAGATCGGGTAACAAATGCTAAAAGTAACAGTTTGCTGTAAACTGCTAAAAGTCCAAAAGTCAGGCTGTTGCATCGTTCGGGCAAATTCTCCTACTGAAAATTGGTGCACCATATTTAATGTCTCACTTAAACAGATTTAAAATGGCGTTGAGGTGCAGAAGTGAAGACCTTTAACTGCAAAATGATTCACTTTCGCATAAAGACGATTAAAATCTAACAGTTTCTCTTGACAGTGGTAGAAAAAATTCTGTAAGGATGCCAGTTACAGCGTAAAGACAGAAGTATACTTGAACTTCGATAAAATAAATAAATAAATAAATAAATAAAATAAATTTTTAAATAAATAAATAAAAAAAAATTACTAAAGATACAGGACCAACATTCCTTTACCTTAACTGAGACCCTACTGTCAACAGACACATGCGGCCAATTTGCTCATTTGTTACATATTTAAAATCAATGGCATTAGAGGAGTGAATATTTTAGTTTTAAAACCTCAGAGACCATGAACGACAAAGCTCGAAAAAATAAACTTTCAACCGATGATTTTTTCATTTATGTAATCATTTAGTGTGCCATATTTTCCATTTATATCATCTAGCTTAGGTATAAAACATTTCTGAGAAATCCACTGTTTAAGCATCGCCCCATATGATAGCATAAGGAACAAATGTTAACCATGTCGTAAATTAGGTTAAGCATGAATGCAGGGCCATCGTTTGAACAAATTTGGTAAAACCTGAGGTTCTGATGTTATCTATCAACTTTCAAGTTCATCAGATTTAAGCAACTTATTAGACCTCGCATTTGGATGACACGCTTATTCTAAGTAGAGAAGGCTTACAAATCATTTTGTTTTATTTTGTTTTGTTTCAAAAAAATGCACTGGGACAGCAATAAATTCAAATTTCCGAATTTCCATAATAAGTTAATGGTAACTATAAATTGCATTGCAACCATTATTTGTTCTGAATGAAAAATTTTCACAGGAATTTACTACATAGCCTATTGATGCTTAATGATTTCAATAAGATTGGCTCAATGGCTACAGAGGAAATGTCAGTTGATAATGAGGACGGACGGACGGACGATAAATACGTAATTATATTCGTGTGGTTTTTAGAGGACTACGCAAGTACAATAATTGTAAAACTTCTGTCAAAGTACCTAACAACAGATAGAAATAAAAGCCTATTTAACTTTATCCAATAATAGTCCCAAGCCTCAGCTAAGAGCTTTTAGATAGGGAGAATTTCGCGACATTTTCTGCATTTTAAGAAGTTCTGGTCTGAATTTTAGCTATTTTCCCATGTTCTATACATTTAGATGCTTCCCTCAACTCAAAATAGGGAGAAATAAGCAAACATAGGGAGACCTTTTCTCCGAAAATCGCCCTCTTCGCTGAGCCCTTTAAAACTATGGAAACTTCAAGTTGTTACAGCAACGACACCATACGCAATACAGAAAAAAAACAACAACAACAACTACAAAAAACAAAACAAAACACAACAACAACAACAAAAAGAACATTATGTATATAGAAGGTACATGTAATATCACTAACGATTTTGTAAAAAAGAATTTTGGCTTTTGTTTCGAAACTATAGCATTTGGAACCAGTCAAGCTCAATAATTTTGATAAAATGCATAAGGTAGGAAAAATAGTACTCCAGGACTATTTCTGTTTAACGTTAGTCAAAATATCTGCAGTAACACACACATAAAATGCCAATCCACTTTTCCAATAATAAGTACATGGCAATTTTTCCCTACCATAGTACCGAAAGCACATGAGCACCATCAATAAAACACTTTTTCATGTACGAGGAGCGATCGAAAAGTTCTAAGCCCAACCATGTTTTGAAACCTTTAGAGCGAATTTGAGTTATCGATTTTAAAGAGCCATGCTAAAGAGCAATAACTACCAAGTTTCGGGAATTAATCTTAAATATCAATTGGATAACATTTCACCTTTTACAGTTACCCCCATGAATTCACTGTATATCGCTTTGAGCGACCCTAACTTTAGCAGAGTGATTGTTTTGTGCAAATTTATGTCCTACAGCGTCCCGGTCATTGACGATATATGCAAAGATAAATTTATTCAAGCTCAGAATAAAACGCAAACTTTTATTTTCTATAAAGTGTCTATTCCTATTCTGAGAGTTTCTGCAGACAGTGCACAATCGGAGTCCCGTGCTCTGCGTGGAGGCGGATATCTTTTAACTCTTGTTGACAAAAATCATGTAAGATGTCAATCTTTATATGTGTGTAAACATTGTTTGATTTTGCTCACCATGTTCATAACACATACGAAAGTAGGAAATGGGTCTCCACATTTCAGGGTTGCAATATTTAAGGGTTTACGGTAAAGCCACAAGATGCCAAAGTAGTTTTCTTTTCCGTCAAACTATTGACAAATCACCATATTTTTATATACTACAACAAGAACCGTTTAAATATTGTAAAATGTGAATAAAGTAAGGCAAGACAAATAGATTTTGAAAAGACGTTACGAAACACCTCTCTGCAGCCGAATAGAAATAAGAGCTCCGCTGAGCGGGGCAATATGCGCCCGTCGGGGCTTAAAGATGGAAAGACAACAAGAGATTAACAGAACTTTTGTCAGGAGCTTAAATCTTTAATAAAAAGGCAGATATAAAACTACAAAACAAACGAAGCAAATATGAAATTCCTAGACAAAAATTACAAAGGTGTATAATTCCATCAGTACTGAAAGTAGGGTCATGGTTCTTGTTCTCTGCATATCGTCTGATATTTGTACAAATTTTCATGAAGAAATCTTAAACGGTTTTCAAGATATGGAGCAGACACGAAATTACTATATATAAAATACAAAGGTGCATAATTCCGTCAAAACTGAAAGTAGGGTTCTTTTTCTCTGCCCACTTGTCTGATGAAGCTTCATATTTGTATAAACTTTTATTTACTTTTTTATGAAGAAATCTTATATTGTTTTTGAGATATGGAACGGACAAATAATGTTACCTTTTGAACTTTGACCTCTAAGTGTGACCTTGACTTTTGTCGGACATTGCTGAAATACGAGTTCTGCAACTTGCTTTGATAAGGTGAACATTGGATTCAAGTTTCAAAAAATCTTGAAAGAGGTTAAGGAGATATGGAGTGGACACGAATTTAATACAAAATCACAACACGAAAAATACAAGGGGCGTAATTTTGCTAAAATAGAAAGTAGGGTTATGGTCTGTTTTCCTTGCACATTATCTGATGGTGCTTTATATGTGTACTAACTTTCATGAAAAAATCTTAAAGGGTTTACGAGATATGGAGCGGACAAGAAGCATATGTGAAATTACTATACGAAAAATACAAAGAGACATAATTCCGTCAAAACAGAAAAGAATTATGTTTTTTTTTCTCCACACATCGATTGATGGTGCTTTATTTTTATACAAACTTTCATGAAGAAATCTTAAACGATTTTCGAGATACGGAGCGGACATAAAGCCTATATGAAATTACTATATGAAAAATACAAGGGGGCGTAATTTGTTAAAAGTGAAAGAAAAGTTATGGTCCTTTTTCTCTGCACATCGTCTGATAGAGCTTTCTAATTCTACAAAAGTTCATGAAGAAGTTTAAAACGGATTTTGAGATATGGAGCGGACACAAAGCTCATATGAATTTACTCTATGAAAAATACAAAGGGACATAATTCCGTCAAAAATGAAAATATGGTTATGGTTCTTTTCTTTGCACATCTTCTGATGGTGCTTTATATTTGTACAAACTTTCATGAAGAAATCTAAAACGGTATTCAAGATATGGAGCGGACACGAAATTTTACCGTTTAACTTTTGACCTCTTAGTGTGACTTTGACCTTTCTGGGACATCATTGAAGTATAAGTTCTGCACATCGTCTCGATAGGGAGAACAGTTGACCCAAGTTTCAAAAAAAAAAAAAATCTTTTAAGGGGCTAAAGAGATATGGAACGGACACGAAAAGTTAACGGAAAGACGGACAGACAGACAGGCATATAGAAAGACATAATTTGCTTTGCTATTACATTTTCATTATTCGTTTTCAGAGAGGTGCCTTGGTCAAGTACATAGAGGCATTCGGGTATGGCGCATAAGACGTCCGCAGCTTCAAATCCCCGCCGGTCCAGCCAGTGAAAGCAAAAACACTCTTTATGTCAATCCATATGTAAATTTGTACATTTTAAATCAGGGAAAATTAAGGATGTCCGCTGGTGAAAATCATTTATTCAAACTTTTTTTACTTTTGTGTTATTTCAATTCTTCCATCAATATGTAGTCCAAAAATGCAAAGTAAAGTATACGTTAGTGTGGATTTTTGCAGCACATGCCATGGAAGCCTGTGAGGGTACCCAGCCATTATGAAATTTTTGAGCATAATATAAAAATATTTAACCATGTGTTTAAAACTTTTAAGAAGAGGAATCAGTTGATTGAATAAGTAATTACATGCGTTTCCTCTGACGACCACACAATGTTACATTGATTTCAAGCATAATTTGCGCACAGTATTTTGTTAATTTCCAAATATTTAAAGGAAGTGTTACCCCATCCCCTTGACTTTGGCCTATTTTTGAAGCCATAAAAATGGACCCAGGCCACTTTAAAATAATAGCTTTAGAGGATATTAGCACAATATATCTGTTTATAATATTGTATTTCTAGGGTCTTGTCTAAAGATAATTAAGCAAAAAATAATGTCCTGAAGCACTCAGTTATTAAACAGCACTTGAGATATGTTGGTATTATGATATCTTCTCTTCTAATTGAATTTAAGATTAATTGTGGAAAAAAGACAAAATATTGAATAAATAAAGATATTTCGTTTAAAATTTAACAATACCTGACACAAAGTTTAGTGTTAAACACGTGATTGAAGATTTTATATTAAAAACTATAAATGCCTTGGCAAAAATGACAAAATTTATCCCTACCCCCAAAAGAATGTAAAATTTCTAATATTTTGTAATGCTGCACCAAAGTGATGAAAAATAACAGAAGCAGATTCTATCTTTTTTTTCTTAAACTCTGATAGTTTATCATTCAGACAATTATCTTTAGGAAAATTGGTAGAACAATATAGGTTAGTGTGCAAATAAGAAAGAAAACTTGAAAATTTTAAGCCTACCCCCTTTTGTTTTAGGCTATGTGTAAGTTAATAGAGAACTCACGGCTGCATCTGAGTTATCTGTCTAGTCAGATGAAAGAATTTTAATGAAAACTGAAAACAGCCATGTTATTCTAAAATTATATAGCCTTTTGATAACCAAAGAGAACTTCATAAACAACTAATTGGATCTTAGGCTAATCGAAACATACTCTAAGCCACCCCATGTAGAAACAATGGCTGCCTGTGTTGGTAAACTACAATATGTTTCTTTCATGTTTATGATGAAATCATTTCCAAAGTCTATTTTCTTGACTAGATATTAATATATTCTTAACATGCATAAAGAAAAATACGGCAAAAATAAGCTGTTATATGAAAAAGCAGTTTTAGAATGGTAATTAACCCACCCACTTCGGGATCCACTTCAAGACTGACTGATCTGATTTTAACATGACACACAGTCAACGTAAATTTCTTGATCAGTCTCTGGTACATGTAAATTTATACATGTATAAATGCTCTTGAATGCATGCTCATTTGTATGATTTGACACAACATTTTTTTTTAATTTAGGGCCTACATTATTTCCGAGCTTGAGCGAGCATGATAGAGAATTGAAAATAATAATAATAATAATATAAATAAAAGGGGAAAAGTCAATCTGAATCTCTTAAACTATCTGTATGTGCCTTAAATTTATAGATACATGTAAAATAGTCTTGTATGCAAGATGCATGTAATATAAGCGTGACACCAACAGATTCGGTAATCTGCATATTTTCGAGCTTTGGCGAGCAAAAGTTTGAGATTGAAAGGGAAAGCTACATAATGTCACACGAACGAATGCATAAGTTTCTTGGGTCTCATTATTCCAGAGGATTGGTTCCCTATTCTTAATGCAGTAAGGCTGGAGTACAATCTCAGTCAGCGTTTTTTTTCTAAGATTGAGCCGCGACACGACAAAACCCACAATGTGGTTGTGCGCCCAGCCTGACCAGAGTCTTCGCTGTCCAAATGGAGGTAGCTTAGAGCCTTAGCTACCCTTTGAGCACTTAAAGATGCCCAGGCTGATCTGAGTCTGCACTGGGCGCAATACCACCTTGTTGGTTTTCTCGTGTCGTGACTCAGATTCTAATTGTCCCCCAGCTTGTATACTACTGTTGGGTAGCATTTTATTGTTTTACCTAAAATCTTTTGAATCATTGAATAAGCCAGTGTAATGAGCAGCTTGATCTCAGTTTACACGGGTCAACAATGCACTCGATTTGGACCACTGTCTGAGGAAAATAGATAGAAACACCTGTCGTGTTGAAGAGAAAAAAAAATAGTTTTGCCTAACGTTGAACTAAACTGTCAGTCCAGTGACGTCACAATGACAAATTGGCACGCGCTCATTAATAGACTGAGCAGATACTATGGCTGAGTTCTCATCAAATGCAACAAATCTCTCTACAAATTAGATTCAATAATTTCCACGAAAGCTAGTGTATTTTATAATACTGTTTAATTTTCCACTGCGTGTCTCAGTATTGGTCATGCTATTAATAACGTGGGGAGACTGAGGCCTATAATGCATCATCTACATATAGATCTACATCCCACCCCTACTCCTCCAACGCCCAGACGCCCGCACATCTCGAGATCTACACTGTTCTGTTTCCTTTTTCTCAAACCGTTTAGCCATTTAAATAGTAGAGATGTCAAAGTATCTAAATCTTAAGTACGAACTCATTTAATCGAAATAAACGTCGACAAATCCGAAATATTTAGGTGCAAAGACATGGACTGAAAAACAGGAAGTGTGATCAGGTGCTTGCGAGTAGTAACCATCGCCTGCCTATCATAATACATCCGCCATGTCTATATATCTGATGGAAAAGTCAGTGAACATGAAAGTCTGGTAACTTGACTTGTTTAAAAGAAATGGCGTGCCTTGTTACTTGCGTCAGCCCCTCCCCCTCAAGGTGTGTGGCTGGAACAGACCCCCATCCCCCTCCCCCCCCCTTTGCGTCTAAATTAAATAGTTAGGTGTTATTTTCAGATCCAAGCTTTACATATAGTCGTCATATTCCGAAACGAGTTAAAAAAAAACTAACCTACAGAGACTCAGTGATTGGACAAAAGTGTTTAATCATAGCATTGCCGTTAACTTCGGTGCATTTCCACTTATGCTGACAAATTGATTATCTGAAAAGCACAACATATACCATCATGAAAATTATACTTATATGAAGATAAATGATTTATGCAATGTAAAAGAAAAATAATTTGTATGTTTATGCTCTCTAGTTGCAGATTTTTTAAAAAATCGCGTAATTTTTATAAAATCTTGTTTCCATTGACGTCTATTATTTCTGTTTGTTCCAATACGCATAAATGATAAGCAATAAAATCCATACAATTTTAAGAGAATTTGAATGGGTGCCAACAAGGGGCCCCTATCTACGCATAAATGAAAAGCAATAAAATCCATACAATTTTAAGATAATTTGAATGGGGGCCAAAAAGGAGCCTTTATCTATTTATATATTTTGACCAGGTCCTTTACCACAAGAAATTTAATGCTGAATGCTCTGTAAAGCTGTAAATATTTAGAGCGTCTAGGGGCGAAGTCCCCTGGAGCCAAAAGCAATTATGCTAATGACAGGCACCTAGCGATTTGATGTCACAAACGCAGACATTAAATGTACTGATTGGCATGATTTCATACATTAAGTCATACTGTTCTACTAGCAAATAATGATTTTTTCTGGACATGAAGCACGCGAAATTTTTTTTTTCGGTAAATGTTTGGAAGACAAGTTTGATTGAATAACACTAATCTGAAAATGTAGTAGTAGTGGGGGTGGTGGGAGGGTAGGGGGTGACTGAAGTGGCCTCTCGACCCCCAAAGCTGAAACCTTTTTTTTTTAATGTAGACGGATACAAAAATTCTGACCCCCCCCCCCCCCCCCCCCCATATGCCTAACAAAATATATGACCCCCCGCCTGCCCCATGGTTTAATTATTTTCGATCCCCCAGTAAACAACCAAATCAAGAAATTAAAAAAAAAATCCGACACCCCATCCCCACTGAATGTACCCGGTCCCCCACCTAGTAATAAATGACTTGTCCAAACTAATCATGTCGCTGTGAGCGGGTAACATCAAAATTTTTGATTAGTAAAATACCGCCGAAAGGATAAAGTTTTTACCCCAAAATTTAGATATGGTGTCGGGTCTCAAGAACATAGACTATCTTACTGTAACTTGCCTTCGTAGAGGAGATTTGGAGCAGCCTGAGGCGTGCATTAATGATGTATGATGTAAGCTTTCAGCGCAGTTAGTTCACTAATGACAGAAACTTCTCTCCACCACTGTCACTCTGGTCAGTCTTTGCGCTTGAATGTGCTAGCTGTTTGTTGCAGGTGCGCGAAAAACCACTTTCTAACTGATACCAAAGTAAAATTAAACACACCACTTAGCAATTCACTAGCAGTTTCAGATGAAGTCAGCTGTAGATTCTAATTGACAGCAACATCACACGTCATCGTTACGTGTACCAAGGAACCTAAACCAGCTGTGCACAGTGTATTTGCAGAGATAAGAGAATTTCAGTCGTATGCCTAAGACTAGGCCTGCGTAGCAGAACATATTAGCTGAAGTAAGATTAAGATTATATCTGTCAACAGGCATATTTTTATATCATGTCTAGCCCTCAGACTCATTAGAGCTCCTTTGGTGTCTAAAGGATTTGGCCTCTCGCGGCCAAATGTGGGTGGGTGTATGGGTTGCGTCAACTTGCTCCGAAACTCGTAAAGAAAGTCGAATATTTTGTCAAATAAAACCAGAGACTGTCTGGCGGATGGGATGCCAGATGACATAGAAACTACATGCAGTGTGGTTAGAGTTCCCAAGAATATATTTTGCAAATTGTAAAGGCATAGTAAAGCGCCTGGTCTGCATCCAAATAACGACATCACGGGTACCCGGGATCAAATATCTATTGAGCGAATGAAAAAATGGTAGTGCTCGAATGAAAATTATACAACAGCATTCAAAGTTTTTTAAAAACATAGTGATTTTATATTATTTCTTAATTGTAAGACGGCATAATTACGACAGCCGACACTCGACATTCCGAACAGTTGTTGGCAGTTCGCGTTGCGCAGTAGTCTCAAGTTTGAGACCAGCGGACATCCTTAAAAGAACAACCAGTAATAAATCTCTCTGAAATTTTAGCAGACGTCTTTTTTTCATTGCTCTCTACGGTTACGAATACAAAATAAAGGGACGTGCTGTTTAAAAAAGATTTTTCTGCATATACAGAAAGATCAAATGATAATTTTTCTGCGCAGAAATCTAAAACAAATAACATACATTGTATTTGAAAAAGTATTTAACTCTGAAGGTATTAATTGCGTTAGGAAGGGCGTCCTAGCAATTGCTTGCTCCAACCTGCTCTCAAGTTGTCAGGTAGAGCATATAAAAACAGTAGCATATTCTCAAATGTTCGGCCATGTATAAGGTGCATGCACACCGGTTGCGTTTATTAAGTATCAGGTAGGCAAGTATATCTATATGACACTATGCTGTGACCAAGACAGGTAAGTAAGTGAAATAATTCAACCTTGTCAAAAAAGGCTATTTTTTTAACACAAATTTGGACGCTGGTTCCTTTTTATCATCTGCTCAGTCTGATAACGTGTGAAAAAGTTTGAAAAATAATAGTTGGGATGCACTTCTGAGGGCATTATAGTATCTTCAAACCCATTTAGATTTTTATCACGATGATTATTTTTTATATTTTTTCGCAGAAGGATAAACTTTAATCCTTTCTTATATAAACCCTTTATAACACCAAGAAGTCCTGCATTTTGGGATTCTAAATTGTTAGAAACAGCATGAAGAAGGCATTTGTTAAGTTTTTGGAACTTTAAGATTTTATGAAGAGCTTTGTCTTCGCCCCAAATAAGTGATTATCACCACCTTAAATATTCATCTAATTCAATATACCTGATATTTGGCAAACCTTCCTTAGCGTAAAATATCCTGCAGCAGTGACATCTTCTTCAATTTGCGAGCAACTGTGATGCCAGCAGGCTAAAATGGTGGGATCATATTCTCCCAAATTGCAGAGTGGCTCGCCGAGGCACATGAATTCACATAAGTCTCGTAGTTGTACTCCAACATCATTAGTACAAAAAGAAGAAACTGCCTTGCAATTTGAACAGTACTGCATGTTGTATTCACCACATCCTGCAACTGATAATTTGTATTTTTATAATAAACATGGCGTACAGCATAAGTTTTGATTCAGCAAAATTCATGATATGGCTACAAATAAAGATATGCTTCTAAATAATTGACACAAACGCAATGAAGGAGACAAGGTATAAAACTAGCCAAGGTACATGTATAAAATATAGCTAAGTGCAGAAGAGCATAACAAGTACCAATGACATCCAGAAGGAGATCAAAGTAAAAAGACAGAAGCTAGAAATAGTAAAAAAAACTTCAGATACCTCTGAGCAATTGTCTCAGATGATGGACCTCAACCGGAGGTTCTCTCAAGGATTGAAAAAAAAACACTGCAGCTCCAAAGCCAATAGCGAATAGAACCTGTCTCTGGGTTCAAAGGTGAAACTAACGTGCCTCCTTGTCATATCCATGTTTCTGTATGCCTGTTAGTCATGGACTTTGAAAAAAGAGTTATAGAAAAGAGTGCAGGCCATCGAGATCAGACGCTGCCGAAGGTAAGTGAACATTTTGTACAGTGACCATGAAAGATCCAAGGAGCTGTTGGAGAATTTTTAGTACTCCTGAACATATTAAAGAAAGGCAACTTACGTGGTTTAGCCATATCTCAAGGTCTTCTGGCATAGCAAAGACGATTCTACAGGACACCATGAAAGGACAATGAAGAAGAGGCAGACGAAAAAAGGTTAGTAGATCATATAAAGGAGTGGACAGGAATAGACTTTGCGAGTACAACAAGTGCAGCCGAAAACAGACCTAGGTGGGAGGAGATCGCTGTTAAGTCATCTTCGGTGCCCCAATTATCTCGCAAGTTTATTGGATAGATAGACTAGACTAGACTAGATTTACATACACGTTTGGCAAGAGTATTGACAAGACGTTACATCTTAGAGTACAAAAAAGAGACCTTCCATTTACTAGATACTATGGTTTCCAACACCCTTGCAAAGCCGTTAGGGCACAACAGATGACTTTGCATTAATTTCTGTCCAGCTAATCTCGTTTACATTTGCCTGATGTGTGTTTGCGAAACTCGCACATTCCCACGTTTTTTGTGTAGCTTCACATTGCCGTCCGCTCTTTAATATCTTCGTCTGTCTACCTCATCTATTTTGTCTTCAACTTTGGCCTGTCTTTGTTTAGCATTGAGCCGCAGCTAAGCCGTCCTAGTTTCCATTTGTGACTATGGTTAGGAGTTCATAGGTATACATCTTTGAGAACAAAAAAGAGACCTTCCATTTATTAGATACTATGGTTTCCCACACCCTTGCATAGCTGTACGGGCACAACGGATGACTTTGCTTTAAATCTCTGTCCAGCTAATCTCGTTCACATTTGCCTGATGTGTGTTTGCGAAACTCGCTCATGCCTACGTTTTTCGTGTAGCTTCACGTTGCCGTCCGCTCTTTAATATCTTTGTCTGTCTACCTCTTCTACATTTTTCTACTTTGGCCTGTCTTTGCTTAGCACTTAGCCGCAGCAAAGCCTCCCTAGCTTTTTGACTATTGTTAGGAGTTCATCATGTTCTCCGAAAATCACTTGGATCATTATGCGCACATCAGCATAAGTAACGTTGTCTTTGAAAAAGATGTTCAGTAGCCGTTGGTAGCGTACCATCTCAAAGACTTGTTTTCCCCTCTATCTCTGCTGTAAGGCGCCGAATTTCACTGACATACAGAAGGGTGGATATGACAAGGGATCGCATAAGTTTTACATTGAGTCCAACAGATATTTTGTTAACTCTTTAAACTGGCTTCAGCTTTGTTATAGCAGCGGTAGCTAGTTCTTGCAGGTATGTAGTCAAATTCGCTAAATTAATGTATTTGGAAACTATATGTCAAAACATCTGCCATTTTACCAAGATCTCTTTTCTGCTCCTATTCGAGCTTTATATCATCAGTTTGCTTTTCTCAGCATTTTTCTTTCTTTCATACATTATGCAGTTGTGCTAATAAGTGTCCGATGAATCAAGGCAGAAACAAAGGCGAAGTTTGGTCGACCACAAATCGGCTAAACCCCCAAGTAATTTCATTACTAGCCGATCCAAGGCGGCACTCCTGTTTTCTTGATTGTATTATGTGCTGTTTGTAGCTATATCTATGACTGACATATTGTTTGTGGTGCTAAGGCTAGCCAGGTGATCACCTACATGGGAAATGGCTGTTGACATGGTAGCAACTGATGATGTCTTTGGTGGTCACTTAGTTTTTGTTGTCTATTTCCCACATGTTATCTTGGGTGGGATCTGAGATTGAATTGTGTCGGTTCCTGGGAATTTTCCTTTTTACTTTTGCCGCAATGTTTTCAAGTAGGGATTCTTTTCCACGGAAAGAGAATAACTACAGATCGGCGAGAGCTCTGCCGCCCATTTTAATCTTTCCCATTGCTTTAAGAAGCATCAGATATATCCTTGCATACTATGTTGAAGAGGTTTGGTGAGAGAAGCCAAACTTGCCTTACTCCAACTCTGTGGTGTCGTTGATCTCGACTGAATTTGTCGCATTGTCGTAGAGACGCTTACTGACACAAATTAATTAACGTAAGTCTTGTTCTTCCGCATGTTAGCCCATAAGGATGATTGCCTTACAGTATCAAATGCCGTTTTTAATCTATGAAGATATAGTGCAGATTTTGTTGATGTTGATGGAACCTCTCACATAAAATTCTGAGTTTGAAGACCAGTCCTGTGTATTTGCTCTGAACCCAGCATTTTTTGGCATTTTTGTCTTTTCAGCTCCGGGTTTAATTTAAAATTCTTAAAGAGTTCCTTCAAGAGCTGAACGCACATTCTATAGAAGAAATATGGGCCATACTTCGAAGTTTCGGCCACACAAGCCGAATCAGTGACCCTGGCCAAGCCTGTTTACGATGACCTTCAGAATGACTATACTCAAATAACTGACGGGACGACTTTGGAGTTCTGGTAGATGAAAAGGTCGCCTTTCTTTGGAAATTTTATATTCGGCGAATACGTTCTGAATGGTTAGATCCCTTGGGAGCAAGGAATACACCAACAAAATGTAAATATTAAACTCGGTTTAAAGACAGGACTTCTCTGCCGGGGGGGTCTGGTTCCCAGTACATAGAATATGATACATGTACAGGTAAAGGTGTGAAAATTGATTCAACCAATCAGCGAACCAGAACTACAAAACATGATAATTTTATTGGCTGACTGGAGATGTTGACACTATGAGCTCAAGAGACAAAATGACACTTTAGTAGTTAATCCTTCTTTTATAGTCCCATCCCTGTCTTTAACTGAGTCTGTATATGACTAGTAATAAAATGTACAACACCGGCCACGTCCCCCAGCGCCGGCTTAAGCAGAACTCTGTTTTCAAAAAAAGATATAAATGAACTTAATTATCTCAAAAGACCCGAAAATATAATCTCCACTATGATGATGTTATGGTCACTTCACGGCATAACACCAAGTGCAGTGAATATAAATAAAGAATGTACACTAAGATCTCTTGAAAGCAAAGACTACACCACATAAATGAAAATAACAAACTTCCTAGAGGAGTCAGTGACCAGAGCGGAAGACTTCCTCAAAATGAAGTCGTGTGTTCATGACCATGGCAAGCCATAAAGTTAGCACGGATTAGTAATGGTCAAACTGAATGGCCATATCACTTGTCTGTTGCAGTCCTTTTAGAATTCTCCCAGGCATTCAGACCGTTAGACTTTTGCTTATTGATGCTGTGTTCACAGTCATTTTTACAGACTTTGTTTAAAAACCTACCAACTGCAAAGCTAGGCTAAGTGTTGCAATCGCCTTTTTTTAAATTTTGTTTAGATACACATCTGCTCCTCAGTGAATTGCCAAGTTAGATGTTAGACGAAGGACTCCATCTAGCCTTTTTGAAGTTGGTTTCGAGAAATAGAACTACTTACTATTCAGAACTTATTCATCTTCACTGAAACTGGTGTTTGTGTCGTGTGGCGGCCGTAAAATGTCTCCCCGTACATCATCATAGTGCAGATAATATATTCTGGTCCTTTGGGATCATTGAGTTCATTTGAGTTATTTTGAAAATAGAGTTCCGCTTAAGCCGGTGCTACGGGGCATGGCTGGTGTCGCAAATTTAATAACTGGTCATGAACAGACTGAATTAGTCTGTTATTTTCTGTTCTTTGATGTATTCCTTGCATCCAAAGGATCTTACTATTCAGAAATTATTTACCCAACCAGCTTGAATAGCCTCACCAGTATATATGAAACGGGTTGACTAAGTACTAGACTACATGTTATCAGTCGCAAGTTTTCCAATCTGACAAGACTCAGTTTTCCGTAAGTCACTGTCAAAATAGTTATTGTCTTAAATGCAAACATTTGCATTAATTTTAGCAATGCAACTGTTTTAAATCAAACAGCCGACATACATCGGTAATCAAGCATAACATGATTGAGCTGCACCAAAGTTGGAGCAAGATAAAAGTCTGTTGTATTCCCCTCTGCTGCCAGAATGTCATATTTAATGATCAAACCTCTCACACAGAGTACAGCTCTGTTTGATCTAGAACGCTTCCACCATATTAATTATGAAATGGCTTATCCCGGAAAATTTTGAAAAGGTGTAATCCTTACCTAAAATTATTCCTTTTGAGACACATGCCATGAACAAACATAACGGATAAGTCACTGCCATCATTTTGTTGATATGAAACCACTGAAACATAAAGAATAATCCAATAGAAATGTAACAATGCGGCAAAATCAATACAAATAGCAGCCCCGCCGATACTGTAGCTTCCTGATTCTTGATGTACGACGGGAAAATAAACTTTGTAAATATGTATTGTGACAAAAACATCTAGATCCCATGAGGTCCAGAGTAAATATACAGATAACTTCTAGATAAAAAAGGTTAATTTCAGGTAAATTTAGGGGAGGCAAATCAGCCATTAACATTTTACCTGCCTTTGCAATGATAGTCAACTCTTAAAATAAGAACAATATATATTCCTTCTTTTCAGTGTAACCCCGTTTATTACATGCAGAAAAGCGGAAGAAAGTCGCAATGGGTCTCACCCTGTTTCAAAATGGCGAAATACGATTTACAGTGGTACCTAATATCTTCCCATCAGGCACACATTGATGAGTAAACACTGAATTATCGTTGATTTAACATTATGACGTTGGATCAGCGTTATTTGAACGTTGATTAAACGCAGTGTGTCCAATGGGTTTATACTTATGTGTCAAAGAGTACACCCCACTTCTATGTTGAATTTGGCAGGTACCCCATGTATACTGGTGCAGTTTGCAGTATTATCAAATACTGGCTTGGGTTTCATGGTAAATGCAGTGATCTTCTGTTGACAGGTCCAGTGACAGACAATATTTTTTTGACATTGCTATGACTGTCGGGATAAAATTTTATACATTATATACTGTTAACAAAAATTACGGAATAAGACTATGAAAATTGTGACATGTTAAAAAACAAGAGCTTCGCAGGCGGCGCATAATACGCCCGTTTCAGTGTCATGAAGGAGTAACAGAATGAACGAGAGTGTTTAAAGAAGGATGGACAGACAGACAAACAGGGGAAACAACTCTGTGATTAATGACTGCAATGTTATTAAAACATCTAACACATCAAATACTATTAGTATACTACAAATCAGCAGCTCAGCAGTTTAGAAATGTCAAAGTCAAACAAGGGAGATAATTCATAAACTAAGTTAACAAGAGTACCATTCTTGGTCATAATATAGTCCCTTGATAATATACACATCACCATAAAGTTTTGTTACAATATTTCCAATGGTTAAGGAGTTCATGCTCATGATATATTTCCCCATTATTATACACATTCCTACAACGTTTCATTAAAATATTTCAAAGGGTTAAGGGGTTATGTAGTGAATGGGGAAGCCTAAAAAACTAAACAACGGGAGGTTACTCTAAAATCAAGGAAGGGGGAACAACCATTCATATATGTAACATACCATCTTGTGATCATGCACACTGCTATAAAGCTTCATCAAGATATTCCAAACAGTTACTAAGTTATTGAATGCACAAGATTTGTATACATGACAATAGCCTATGAAATCTAATCAAAGGGATGCAACTCCAAAACGAAGAAAAGCAGAGCAACCATTGTCATACGCGACACATTGTCGAACCCTCATACACATTGCTATGAAGTTTCAGCAAGATATCCCAAACCGTTATCTAGTTATGGCGCGCAGAAGACTAGTAGGGTAGAAAATAATCAAAGGGGCATAACTTGGAAACTAAGGAAGAGGGAGCAACCATTACTGTACGCGACACTTTGGCCCATCCTAATATATATGACTACAAAATGTCATGAAGATATCTCAAAGGGTTAATGAGATATGGTGCGCACAAGAATGTTGACGGACGGACGGACAGACGGACGAACAGACAGACGGACGGACAGCGCCATGCCATAATACGTCCGTTCTTTCAAAACGGGCGTATAATAATAAATCCGTCTGAAACTTTAAGTATCATTGAGGTAGACATTTCTTTCGGCATACACATAAGAAAACGTGACAATATGCCTAGTCATGTGGTTTGCATTAAGATTTAGACGTGTGGTTGAATCCACAATTTCACATGAATTTGCTATTGTAGCCGTTTTTAATCAAACTTCATCAAAATCATATACGCACGAACACTCGCCATAATTTAGTTTACAAGATGAATTGCGTATTACGGCACTGAAGCCCAAACCGTCTTAGTTTTCGGTGAGTCTTCGTATTCAATATTTGTTTTCTGCTTATCTTTTCAAGCTGACAGTTTCGAAAACCGAAACGAATCCATGCATACGTACAAACCGTTTATTAGAAGATGCTTTTTGAACACCCAAAAACTTGTACAACTTAAACCCATTTATTTATCAAGCACCGCCTTCATCAGCAGTTCTGAAATAGATGTTCACTAATCAAAGTAACAATCTTCATCTTTACAGTTACAGTATGAACATGGCCTTAACATGTGAATCGCCTTTCTATAGAACTTTCGATCACAATAGAGTCGAGTGGTCGAGTAGTTATAGGCGCTTGAGTATGTGGCGGAATCGAATTCCCTAGCCAGCGATACGAAAACCTCTCTCTCAACTCAGCAGTGAATTGTTACCTTTGTTGAAATCATTGAACGATAAAGGCAGCGAAAGAAGTAGGATGGGCTTCGCCTTTCATATGCTGTTGCCAAGAAAAAGTTGGCCTCTGTGGCCACAAAACTGCTTACCATATCACGATTACCTGTGCTACCGTAGACTTCTTATCGGGACTGAACACTATTCCTGCTGCAGAAAGTGTCTGCACATTTTGTAACCATGAACTAGTTGAGGTTTAAATGCAGTTTCTCCATTGTTTAAGCACTACAGGGAAATAGTATATTGAGGTGCATCTGAGGTATCGTTTTCATTTCAGTCTAACAGAAAAAAACGTTTCAACAATAACATGTAATATTTCATTTGATTATATTAAAACGCATATATGCAACTATAAACTTTTTCTAGCTACGCCTGCCATCCGGATATGAGATTCACTACTTATTTTTATTTCACCTATTTGTGCGAACTCTTTGCGCAAAAATGCAGTAAGCGACCTTTGTATCTGAGATCCAATCGTGATACAGTTTGAAATGATCTGTTTTGGGGGGCATTTTCGAAATGCGTTCATTGAACACGGATAACCAAACGACCGACTGGAATGGAACTGAGTGAAAGTTGCTCTTGGAACGGCCTCGTGTGGATTCTGTCATGGCAGGTCTATACAGGGTAATGTTAACATTAACATTAAAATAATAGTGTATATTTAATTCTAAAGCATTTAGTGCGACAGATGTTTATTTATGTAATAAACTTCTTCAGTATTGCTACAACCACAAAGTTTGAAATAAACAAGAGTGCCAAGAGGCCCTGAATCGCTCACCTAAGCCAAAAGGCCGAAGTTGACTCTGGTCAAGAAACTGTAACTAAGGTGGTTAAGCCACGTCTCAAGGTCTTCTGGTTTAGCAAAGACGATTTCTCAGGGCACAGTGAAAGGAAAAAGAAGAGGTAGAGCGAAGAAGATGTGGGAAGACGATATCAAAGAGTGGACATTAATGGATTTTGCCAGCTCAGCTTGAGTAGCTGAAGACAGGACAAGGTAGAAAGGGATTGTTTCGAAGTCATCTGTGGTGCCCCAACGACCTAGTAAGGTTATGGGATAGAATAGAAGAATAGCATAGAATAGCCTAGCGGTTCTGAAAAAGTAAATTTTCGAATATTTTTCAATGTATTTCCATGGTTTTAACCCCGGAATATGTGGAGTAAGACCATTTTGGACCCTGGGACCTCCATTTTAACACATTAGGCAAAAGACTTCTAGATAATGCTGCACTCTAAATTTCATGCACCTGAGAGGTGTGGTTCTAAAGGAGAAGATTTTTTTTATTTTTTTTTTATTTTTTTTATTATTCATTTCTATAGTTTAAACAGAGCCTCCCCTCCCATGGGACGGGGCCATTTTGGACCCTGGGTTCATCTTTTAAACAAACTGCGTAGCAGTTCACCAGACAAGGCTTCATACCAAATTTCAAGCATCTGAGCCGAGTCGCTCTGCAGAAGAAGATTCTGAATACTTTTCTATGTATTTCTATGGTTCAAGCATAGTATTCCCTGCCGTTGGTCCATTTTGGGCCCTGGGCCACCATTTGAACAAACTTGGTAAAGGACTACCAGTTAATGCTACATACCAAATTTCAAGCATCTGAGCCAAGTGGTTCGAAAGGAGAAGATTTTGAATATTTTTCTGGAATGCATTTCTATGGCTCACACAGTGTACTCCCTGCTGCAGGGCCATTTGGACCCTTGGGCCACCATTTGAACAAACTTAGTAGAAATTTATTAGGCAATGCTACATGCCAAATTCGAAGCATCTGAGCCAAGCAGTTCTTGAGAAGAAGACTTTTAATTATATTTTTTCGAACCCAAGACCCCCCATCCGCTGCAGTGCCATTTTGGAAACTGGGGCAACTATTTGAACAAACTTCTTAGATGTTGATCAGACAATACATGTGTACGTCACACCAAATATCAAAGCCCTGGGCCTAGCTGTTTCAGAGAAGATGTTATTTAAAGCAAATGTTGATGACGCACGAGGGACGACACACGACGGACGACGGACACTCGTGATCACAATAGCTCACCCTGAGTCTATGGCTCAGTTGAGCCAATAAGGTGAATGGCAGTCTCGGCAGGCTTAGCTGCAGACATCAGGTAAGAAACAAATACATATGAACACATGAGCGCAGGCGTCCCTCTACGAGCCATTCAAACTCTGCGTCCGGAGAAAGACGACAGAAAAGGGCACCAGCATTTAGTTGTGAAGGAGTATACCTGCAGCTAGCAGCCATATCCAACATTTTATTTTTGATTTCTTTATTTCAGGACAACATCCTCACGTGTTGTGAAACGGTTTGTATCGTGTGTCAATGAAACAATTTCTGATGCGTTTAGTATCAGTCCAATGATCCTTCATCGCAGATTAAAGTCTTTGAAGGTTGCTCTTAGATATGTGTAATGGTTGATGATCACAGCTGTTTACATTCGGATGAAAAAAATTATCACAAGCCTTTTGCATTATAAGCTTTAGAATCTTTTTGTTCAATGAAAAATAGGTATGGTTACAATTATCAACTTTTTGTGCAAGTCTTAGTCATTAGGCGATCTGAGCCGTCCGTTTAGGGATAGATGCGTTATGCGTTTAGTGCCAGTCCGTTTTTGCAATTACCAGAGTACGGTTAGGCGTTTAAAGTATACGAATTGCATGGAATAATCTCGTACGGCCCATGGCAAGATTGATGTTGAACGAATCCGTTAATATATGGATGAATAAGATGTTTATGGTCATGTCGCCAAGAACGTGTGGTGCTGGGGCCCGGAGTGGTTCCGTTTGCGTTTACCGGAGCTGGGTTGCTAGCCGTCTATTTGATCGATTTTGGGTGCGTCTCGATGACGGCATTTTGACATAAATATGGATTCTTAGTTGCTATGGTAATCGAGCCTTTAACATCACTTATGTCTGCAAGGGCAGCTGTGTTTGCAATTCTCCGCCAATTTATCAATGACAATACAAACTGAAATTTTCATTTTTTCTCAAACTACTAGTTATTCTCAAGTTATTTAATCACGTGTTATACAAGTAATGTATAGGTAAGTTTTCAGTATTTAGTCTTTCAATGAGACATTGATACTAAATTTGCATAAATAGTACGATGTGAAAAAAAAAAAAAAAAAAAAACACACCATATCGCATAGCCCGGCCCCTACGAATATTAAAATGGCAGTTGTTTCCAAAATGTTCATGCCCCAAACTAGAGGGAGAGATTATTATTCACCGAGTACAAAGCAGTTCAATAGACGTGGTGATGCTGTGATGCATACACATGGAATGTTACTTACTGCGCGGTATACAGACTCGCTAGGCTATACACTAACAATATCTTTAACAGAAAACATCTTGATTATTGCTTGATGGAACAAATGTTACAAAAATAATTTTCTTGTCAACGTTGCATACATAAATATCATGCAGAGTTTGCTTTGAAAGTACTTACGTCTTATTGTATGAATTGGTTTTGATAAACCCAGTTAGGTCCAGGTTTCTTTTAGAAGCAGCACTTCACTCCGATATTATCTCTAGCAGTATATGTTGACATCCTATCTATGTAGAGTATGTAACATTGACTTATCTTTAAAACACTAACTTTTTAAACATGTCGAGTGACTAGACTATAGTTACATGGCAGCTAGAATTTATTCTTTTAAATATATGTATTATATAAAGTCCTTTGGTGGCAAAGCCAATATTTAGTGACGTTTGCCTTCATTCACGTGGCATCTTAAAATCAATGTATGTAGCATTGACTGCAAAGCCAGCTTTGGTTATGATGTCAAGGATAAATGCGGTTTAGAAACGGACTAAATTGTCAAGATTTTTATTGAAAATATCAGCTGATATGCCTAATTTATGAAAAATCTAGCTTGAGGTACTTGTATCTAATTGAAAGTATGATGTAGTTTTGTTGCATTTTACTGTTGTATTAAACGTTTTATTTAAAAAATACAAAATTGACAGGCACAAACCTGATGCATTACCAGACTCCATCATACCAGGAGGTGCCAAAAGGCAAGCTGTTTCAGTCTCCTTGCAGGTGTCGTAAAAAAGCAAACGCCAGCTGCCGTAAACTAAATGGTATCGAAATGCACCTACAGCGTGTGAAACACTTATTTGTAAAGAAATTTATTAAACAGCACATACTTTTAGGTTTTCCCAAGTTCTATTCTTATTAAGATTAAACTTAAGCTCTTGTTAAGCTCTTGTCATCAGTCTTAATGCAGAGTCTTGAATTACCACATGAAAACTCGATTCGCATTGCTTCTACTAGCAGGGCCCTCAACAGTTGTATGTAACAGGTTTTTTTTACAAGAAAAAGGCACATACACACATGTATTTTTGATACACTTTAACATGTGTTATACAGTAAAGCCAGAGAAAAACTTGACATAAAGTGCAACTGATGTGCACTAGCCCAGAGAGAGGTGTGCACATGACTTTGAGTAAGCTCAGAGACACAGGTGCACTTGACTTTGCGACCCAAGTGCACTAGACAAATTTCCAACTCAGCAATCACCTGTGAATTCAATGTGCACATTCATGTTCAGTATATTTGCTATAAACCTACTCTACAGTTCTTAGTTCAACATTGTGAGACATCATTTATTCTTGATTTTTCTTTTTTACTTTCTTTTTATTTATCTATTTCATTCTGTCTTTTTATTTAACCAAACATATCAAATTTGATCTTTTTATGTCATTTGAAGTCTGTAATCACCATCTATTTATTAATGAATACCAATCAATTAAAAATAGTGGTAAAAGGTTAGGATAATAACATTAAATAGAACATTCTATCAAAGTAATTTAAAGGTGCGCAAACAATGATTTTTTCTAATACCCCTTTCTTTAATTGGTCAATAGTTTTTCCTAGTGACAAAATTATGAGTAGGTGGAGTGAGAAGTGCCATAATATTTAAATGTATATAATGCGTTATTCCCAACACACTTCTTTAATGCTTTTGTTGTTATAAGACAATTATAGAAGATGACAGCCAGGCAGAAGTCTCTTTCAGGTAAGTATTTATCTAATTGTTACCTTATTTATTGCAGAGTACCTCGTTTAGTAATGCTCATTTAAATATGTTTATTTTAGTATATCGATGTTTTGGAAGAGCTTGCTTAACGCTATGTATTTAATTATTTATATTTCAATTTATTTATTTACATAACGGTACACAATAATAAATTTGGCTAATTATCTCTATCACTATTATATATATATAGTTTTATATCATTACAACTCTATAATTACTGATTATCTATCTGACAAAACCATGACATTCCCTGTCCGCCAAGCGAAGACGCATTTCAGCCTGGGAATCTGTCCAGTCTGATCAGTCTCTGTTTTCCTCATGCAGGCAGAGAAGATTCTGATCAGCCTCGGTGGATGCCTAGGCCGATCTGAGTCTTGTTGGATCTGTCTCGCAGCGGCTGGAATGAGATGGATTTGAATAAGGTATCTGTCAACACATGTATCCTTGGGCAAGAAGATTTCTTGTTTGTGTAAATGTTTGTTTACTGTGTACTTAAAGGTCTGGATTTTGCTCTTCAAACCCATAATGGAATCTCTTTCAATAAACGGGTAATAAGGATATCGAATGCATCTCTTAATCTCCTCATTATTAGGGTCATAAAATATTTAAGTGCTGAGACCGCTGCCAGCTTCAGGCTTTCAGGGTTCCCGGTGGTGTATATTCATGAATCAATCCAGTAAAACCTTAAAAAAAGTGGAGATCAGAACCATATATTTTGAAAAAAAAAAACATAAAAAGGAGAAAATGCAAATAAAATAAAATAGAAAGAAAAATAGAAATGAACTGAAAAAGGAAAGTTAGAAGAAAGGAATTTTGATATATATATATATATATTAATATTTTCTTGTATATCACTTACAAATCGTACTTACTTTACTTTTTACCATTTTACATATTTCGCCATTATAATTTTCAATTTTAAGATTATTAACTTTTTAATCTTTTTAATTCATTATTTTATTTTATTTTATTTTATTTTATTTATTTATTGATTTAGTAGTTGAAATATTCTGCAATTTAATAAATTTTGAATTTTCAAATAAAGAAAGACAATGCAATTTGTAAAGATAAAATTTTTGTTTCAAGGCTCGCTGCACAGATCTCTAAGACTACAATTAGATTGTGAACATATGTTTTGAAAATCATTGATAATCAGTTTGAGGAAATAAGTTTAGTGATTAAAGCAAGGTATCTGTTATTGATTTCCCTCAACTAGTCCACATTAAGACATAAGGTATAAAAAATAATACAAATGAAAAAAATCTACAAAGACATCTTTATTCTTTGTATCACATGTAGTCACTGTGGAAAGGAAATATTCCTGTTGCATTATATGTCGTAATGGGTTGCAAATTGTGTAGACTCTGACCAGGCTGCAGACACATTTGAGCCGCGACATGAGAAAACCAACAATGTGGTTGTGCGCCCAGCGCAGACTCAGATCAGCCTGGGCATCCACCCAGTCTGATCATAGTCTTCGTTTAGCGTTTAATGGGTACCTAAGGGTCTAAGCTACCTTCATGCGGACAGCGAAGACTCTGCTCAGACTGGGCGGATCTGAGTCTGGGCTGGCCGCACAACCACATTGTTGGTTTTCTCAAGTCGCGGCTCATTTCTAGTTTCTTGATGAATTGACCCACTTGAAAAATGAGTAAAAATTGAAAATGGCAGAGTTGCTATTCCTGAAAGTGTACCCATGAACTTTAATACTGTATTCCGTTTGCGTGAAAGTTTAACTTTTACACAGATCTCTAATGCAAAATCCATATGATCACCACTTCAAACTGTATTCAAAGCCGTCGCGGCTGCTCCGGACCGGCCATGGACTACTGTTTTGACAAGCATAATATAAATCTTACCCCCCCCCCAGCCCTCCCCCTCCCCTCTTTTTTTCCATTTGTGTTCTCTTTCCCTCATTTTTTTTAAATCTTATCTAAGAGTGTTCGGAAAACACCAACCATTTTTCATAATAGTCGATGAAATCTTGTTATCAGCTATTGATAAGCCTGAGGGTGTAAAGCGAAGTGTCGACACACTTCATATACAAACACTGCGATCGTGAAACAGATACCTGTTTGATCGAATTAACTTACTAAAGAATTTGCTTGATGAGAGAATTTAGAGACACTTCAACTATTTGCAGGGGTAGACATAGTTGTTTTGCAGTGCTTCAGATAAGAAGGGGTAGTGTGGTCATTTACAGATAATTTATCACATTTCTCCATAGAAAAGTAAGTTGTAAGCCCTCATTAGAATCGATTCACCGAGACGGTTGTAATAAGGGGTTGCAGTCTGGAACTCTGTATTTGTGATGCTTTTTCGAAATTTTGCAGAAGTAAATTGTCGTCTGCCTTTTCGGTGCTTAGAGGGTTTATAAACTAAAGGAGGATTTTGCCTACTTTTGGTGACCAGATACACTTTCAGAGGAAGCAACTCTTATCATTTTCATTTTGTTTCAATATACATGTAGGGTTCAACCCACGAAAGAATTGAAGTGAGCCCCTATGATCTAATTTCTTTCCTATATGAGGTTATTTTGTCTAGGAAAGCATGCAAGAAAGTCACAAAAGTCGTTCCCCTTTTTAAAAAAAATGCGGAAAAAACGTAATAAAAAATTGCAGGAAAACATGATAAACTAGTAAACTGTCTTTAGCCTTGCAGACAATGCATCTCATATTTTGAAGAACGAAAACAGCGTAATTTGCAAAAGCGTAGATCCTGATGAGGCGACTCATAATAAGCCTACACTGTTTGCCCTCTAGTCTTTGAATTCTTATCCATTTCTTTAACATAGCGCGAACAAACGAAAATAGCTGAATTTGCAAATAGTGTAGATCCTGATGAGGCGGATCATAGTGGGCAGCCTTATCTAGATCTGCACTGTTTGCCCTCAGTGTTTGAATTCTTATCCATTTCTTTAACATCTAAAGCGCGAAACAAAAGATGAAAATTGCTGAATTTGCAGGTCATGTAGATCCTCATGTGGCGGCTCATAATCAATTGAATGAGCAGCCTCATCTAGATTAACACTGTTTTTTCTCTAGTCTGTGAATTCTTATCCTTTTTTTAAACATCTAGAGCACTAAAGAACGAAAACCGCGGAATTTGCAAATAACGTAGATCCAGATAATGCGGCTCATAATAAGCAGCATCATCAAATCTACACTGTTTGCCCTCTAGTCTTTGAATTCTTATCCATGCATTTCAATTCTGCGCTGGGCAAACAACCACATTGTTTGTTTTGTCGTGTCGCGGCTAATTTATTTCTGACTTTGTTTACTTAAGACGCCGCAGAAGTGTGAATACATGTATCTACTCAGTTTTAGAGTTTATTGTCAAAACAACAGTACAATAAACTAAGATTCAAAAGGGTAATGCAAGTGGATTTAAGAACAAACAGATTTACCTTTGAATATGCTTGATCCACAACTAATTGTGTTAGTTTTGTCATGATTCAGGATCAAATAAAAGAATAAAATAAAGTTGATAGTTTAATACCTTACAATATGTCTTTTCTGATACTTAAAATAGATTATCATAATACTTTAATTGTCTTCTATGATATTTAGAATAAGTTATGTGATATGAATCATTTTAATTGCTTTCTTAAAAACTGAAAGAAAGAATTAAAGACAGAAAAAATACACAAATTAAGATAATTTTCACTTTTGCAAATAAAAGTAAAAAAAAAAAAATAAGAAAGACATCAGAAATTAAAGCAAAAACAAATTTAAAATTCTTATATTTTCTTTAAAAATAAAGTTGATAGTTTAATAGCTTACAACACATGGCTTCTCTTTACTTGAAATAGATATAGATTATTACAATATCTTATTTTTTTCTGTTATATTAAGAATAAATTAACATATGTGTATTATTTTAATTGTCTTCTAAAAATACTCAAAGAAAGAATTAAAGACAGAAAAAAGACAAAAAATACACAAACTAAGATAATTTTCACTTTTGCAAATAAAAGAAAAAAAAAGAAAAAAGAAAGACATCAGAAAATTAAAACCAATACAAATTTAAAATTGTTATATTTTCTTTACTCTTGCAATACAAATTAAAAAAAAAAGATGATCTGGGTAGTGCACAAACTGTATGTCCATTCCATGACTGGCTAATCATAAAAGTAGGTGTAAAGGTTCAATCTGAACTTCAGGTGCACTACGGTTTGAGAATGGGGTGCAACTCAATGTTCAAAGCTAGCTCAGGTGTAGTGCAACTCATGTGCAACTGGGTTGCACAAGGGTGTCAAGTCTTTCTCTGGCTTTACTGTATGTCTAATGTTTTATTTTTATTTTTGCTATTAAAATATACCGATTTCTAGACTCTAACGACCTCCTTGAAATGAGAGATAGGGTAAAACCATCGCGCCCTCCCCATCCCCAAATCTCCCACCACCGAAATTTGCACAGAAAGAGGTATACTTAAAGGTCCCCGTTAATGACAAAAACAAATGTCCATTACATACACCTTAAAGGGTTTTGTAAATTCTTCAATTGATTTCAAAGTTCTTTTTCCAGTACTGTCAGATATTTAATAAATTTTATCATATAACTGAAGTCATAATAATGATCCACCGGGCCGCGTATCGCAGTCGGTAGCGCGTCTGACCCAAGAGGCAGAGGTCCCGGGTTTGATACCCGGTCCGGCCACTTTCTTTCGATTCTCATTCCGCTGATTCGAGAAAGGCAGTTGTCAGTGACTGGCGAAAGTGTGTGCGCTTAGTACTGGTTAGCCACTTGGGAGGTCTGAGCCTTCCCAGGAATAGTGTGATTAGGTTAACTGACTGTCCCGACATGACCATAGCTGTTTACTGTAGACGTAAAGCACCAAAACAACGACACAATAGTGTTCCATTTCAACACCTCGCTTTTTTATTGTTTCAATGGAACTAACAAGAAAAAATATGCAATTTCCGGAATAGTGAAACCTGGCCCATATTGTCATTCTTTGTGGGTATGGCTTATATTTGCATTATCTGCTTAACAGGTGCATGACTATTTAAGTGACTGAGTGAGTGATATTGATTTTACGGCACATCAGCACCAAAAGTGCTATTTCGCGCCGAAAACGCTATAAAAGAAAGCGTATTATATACATAAGGTCAGAAATGAATACACAATGAATGAATAGGGGTATGTGGTAAAGATTATCTCAGACTACGACCTGACTTTACTAAGTACATATAAAAACGAAACAGTTTTTGCTTTTTTGTGCTCCCCGAGGAATTCATGGGAATATAGAGTCGCCGCTTCGTCAGTTCGTTCGTCCGTCTGTCCCTTTCTTATCCACACGAAATCTCAGCAACTACTCGTTGGATTTCAACGAAACTTCATAGGAATTTTAACTCTCAAAGAAGGATGCGTATATCACCTGGATGTTTTGGCTTGATAATGCTTTCGTTGTTATTGCACTTTAATGAATTATGCATTAATTTATTGCAGATACGTCTTGTCTACGCCAATTTTCAGCAACTACCCCTGGGATTTCAACGAAACTGCATGAGAACTTTAAATATCGAGGGTGGACTCACCTGGACGTTTTGGTTTGATTTGTTTACATAGTTATTGCCATTTGATGAATTATGCATTAATATATAGCACATACTTTGTTTCCGCTCTAATTCTCAACAACTACTAATTGTATTTCAACGAAACTTTATAAGAACTTTAGGCATCAAAGGTTGATGCGAATATCACCTGGACGTTTCTGTTTGATAAGTTTTGATAGTTATGGCCCTTTGATGAATTCTACTTTAATATATAGCACATTACATACTTTGTGTCCACATGAATTCTCAGCAACTACTAATTGGATTTCAACGAAACTTTATTAGACCTTCATTTATCAAGAATGCATGCGCATATCACCTGGACGTTTTGGTTTGATTATTTTCCAGACTTATGGCCCTTTGATGAATTCTGCATTTAATGTAGAGTACATACTTCGTGTCTAAGCAAATTCTAAAACACTTCACCTGAGAAGCTGATTTCTTTATACTGATAGTGTTTGATATGTCGTTTATTTTGAAGAAAAAGTAAGATAATTTTGCATTCCTTAAATACAGAACCCTATGTTATCTGTTCTGACTGTTTTCACACGCCACTCTTTAACTAGTAAGAAATTTTTAACGAATCTTAATAGTAATATGTATCTCTTTGTGGCAATTTGTTGCGAACAAGAACACTAACTCTGGATTATCTACGTTTTGAATAAACTGCCTTGCATAATTTAAAGAGTAACTACATAAGTTTAGCTCTCACTCTGTAATTTTATAAGTATTTGGATTAATCTCAGCCGCTACTGGTTGGAGACCATGATTGATGTTTTAACAGATATCTGTAACAGGATCTGGAGAACAGGAGAATGGCCTACCCCATGGACTCAGTCGCTGATTATTACTCTCCCTCATAAAGGGCAACCTACAGCTCTGCCGGAACTACAGAACCATCAGTCTCATCAGTCATTCAAGCAAATTCATGCTGAAAGTTATCTTGAACAGGCTTAAGCCACAAGCCGAGGAGATAATCGCTGAGGAACAGGCTGGGTTCCGAGCAGGAAGGAGCACAACAGAACAGATCTTCAACCTTAGAATCCTGTGTGAAAAGTATCTCCAACATCAGCAGAATCTGTACCATGTCTTCATTGATTTCAAAAAAGCCTTTGACAGGGTATGGCATGCAGCCTTATGGGCCACCATGAGGAAGTACAATATCAATGCAAACCTAGTTGGCACCATTGAGCAGCTATACGACAAGGCTACAAGTGCGGTCCTGATAAATGGCAGCACAGGCGAATGGTTCAGAACAACAGTTGGAGTAAGACAAGGATGTCTTCTGTCACCAACCCTTTTCAACATTTTTCTCGAACGGATCATGTCTGATGCTCTGGAAGAACATGACGGAAAAGTTAGCATAGGTGGCAGAAATATTACCAACCTGCGGTTTGCCGAGGACATAGACGCTCTTGTTGACGAAGAGCAGGAACTAGAAGCTCTAGTTGAAAGTCTCGACCAGACCCGCACAAGGTATAAGATGGAGATCAGTGCTGAGAAGACCAAACTGATGACAAACAGCGCAGATGGCATCCAGAGGGAGATCAATGTAAAAGGGGCAGAAGCTGGGTACTGTAAGCAGCTTCAAATACCTTGGAGCAGTTGTCTCAGATGATGGCTCAAAACAGGAGGTTCTCTCAAGGATAGCACAAGCCACTTCAGCTCTTGCCAAGCTGAAACCAATTTGGAGAGATAACAACATATCTCTTGGATTAAAGGTGACACTAATGCGCTCCCTTGTCATTTCCATATTTCTGTATGCCTGTGAATCATGGACCTTGACAGCAGAGTTAGAGAAAACAACACAGGCCTTTGAGATGAGATGCTACCGAAGGTTACTGAACATTTCGTACAAGGACCATATAACCAATGAGGAGGTTCGCAGGAAGATCCAAGCAGCCATTGGAGAATATGATGAACTCCTTATTTTGGTCAAGAAACGGAAACTAAGGTGGTTTGGCCACGTCTCAAGGTCTTCTGGTTTAGCAAAGAAAATTTTGCAGGGCACAGTGAAAGGAAAAAGAAAAAGAGGTAGACAGAAGAAGAGGTGGGAAGACAATATCAAGGAGTGGACTGGAATGGATTTTGCCAGCTCAACTAGGGCAGCTGAAGACAGGACAAGGTGGAAAGGGATTGTTTTGAAGTCAGCTGTGGTTACCCAACGACCTAGTAAGGTTATGGGATAGAATAGAACTGGTTGGATGTCAACGAAACTTTCTGAGAACTTAAATGAGCAAGGGTGGATGTGCGTGTCACCTAGATGTTTTGGTTTCATGATTTTTCCATAGGTATATAGTCGCAGCTTTGTCTGTCTATCCATTCATCCGTTCGCTCCCTTCTTGTTACAGTATTTTGCTGTCCGGAGCATATCTCTGACAGTATTAAAGGGAACTCAACAAATCTTCACATATTGATAGAGACTAATAAGAAAAAGTGCAGAGAACAAGAAGTATAACCCTATCACAAGCTATTACAAAGAAATCTCCCTTCTTAGATTTTTCAGTACTTTACGTGTCCGGAGTCTATCTATGAAATTGTTAAAGGGAACTCAATGAAACTTCACACATTAATAGAGAGTGATGAAAGAAATTGCAGAACACAAGAATTATAACACTTTCACAAAGAATACAGGAGTTAGCTCCCTTTCATTTTTACTAATATTTTGCTGGTCCAGAGCATATCTATGTAAGTATTGAAACTTCATACATTAAATAAGAGCCACTAAGAGAAAGACCAGAACACAAGAACCATTACCCTATCACAAGTAATTACGGATTTAGCTCCAGCTCCCCTTCCCAGTTTTTCCAATATTTTGCTTGGCCGGAATGTGTCTCTTAAAAGTGTTGAAGGAGATGTAATGAAACTTAAAAAAAGTGATAGGGGGCAATGATAGTAGTGCAACGCACAAGAATCATAACCATATTTTTCAAATTATTTTGAAGTTACTTCACTTCTTATTTTTCTCACTTGTATGCTTGTCCAGAGCATATCTGTGAAAGTATTAAAGAGAACTAAATGAAAGGACCAGGTATGATTTGGGCCATATTTGGCCCCCTCATTTATGAATTTTCAAAATATCACTTCTTTAACTTCTGTTCATGTAATGTTTGAGTTTAAACCTTTAACTATCAATTCTGACTAAAATAATCTATACTCTAATGATTTTCAACTTCTTTTGAGCCTCTAAATGTACCCCACCTCAGCTGATTTTGGCAATTTCGGCCATTTTTGGCTTGCATTTGGGCCGAAAACTACCTGAGCGCAGGCAAGTGCACAGCTGATTTTTTGCATAATAATGCATTTTAAGAACATCAACAATGTGTGAAAAATTCAGCTGTGCACTTGCCTGCGCTGACACCTAATTTTAAACTTTTCTAAACAAAATAACGTCATTGACAACGGTTGCCTTACAAGGACGCGCGTGCGACAGGAACTCTTTTGGCAGTGAAGGTAGACAATCTACGGATCGCCAAGAAATTTTACTAAATAAAACACCAAAACAGACCGCTTTACCTTCTTTTTGATAAGTAATACCAGAATATATGATGCAAAACATAGTTTTTGCTTCTTCATTCATGACGACGCTTGACCTATTGTCAGAAACAACTCCTAATTCTGAAGTATACATGCAACTGCAATGTTGTTGCAATCGGGACAGCGAATAAAAGACGGGCCCGAAAGACGGTACTTGTACTACCGCTGAGCCACTTGGGGAACGTCGTTAGGAGAATTGAAATAGTAATAGTAAGTAGTAGTAGTAGTACGATATTTGTACTCATGAATCCATTAATTGGTGTTGTTGGTGATGGGAGATAGGTGTGTGTTTCAGTATGTGTGAGGGGGAGGTGGGGGGGGGGGGGTGCAGGGGGCGGGTTGCAAAAACATGCTTCATACCTCAAATCATCAAACAATATTTTTTATGCATATCACTTGTAAGATTCTCTTTAAATTGTCTGTTAGAGTTGCTCCCATTTCATAAATAAAACCAAGTAACATCAAATTGGGTATTTTCTGACTGAGAAATGACGGGGTCACGCCGATTCTTCAATATATCTGCTCGATATACTTTACCAACAGATATTCTGTTGAAGTGTCAAACCACAAAAAAAGTAAAAACAAATTAAACCTTGTTCGAAATCGTGCACGTACGGAACGAGTTAAACTAGTGCGACTTCCTTGCATTTTCTGCGCCCTACAATACAGCAGTTACTGATACAGGAAAAGAAATACTTGGAAACGAACATCGCAGGTACATGCACTGGGCACTGGATGTTCTCAACCTCTGCAGTGCGAGGAGGAATTTGAAAAGGAGGCGGTATGAAGCAGAAGGAGCAAGAGAATACAGGAAGGATTACAAAAGGGTTCAGATGCCCTGAAGAGAGCAAAGGAGGACTGATTAAGTAGGGATACTCGATGCAAGGAGACTGAAACTTTTAAAATACCTAAAATAACACAACTGCAAGTGAGCACATCAGCTGGTGTGGATTAAAATTCATAGAACAGGGTAGATCCTAACTATCCTGAACAAGTCTGGGACATGTCTAACAAGAATGATAGACTCTCAGCAGATGGACAGAAAATTGCTCTGAGCTATACAATCATGATTGTTATGGCGACAATGCAGTTCTGGACTGCACTCAGCGTCAAAACGAAGATCTAAAAGCGATCCTTTGTGAGGACGTTAAGATTGCAGTAGTAGCTCTAAAGTCCGCCGTAGTTGATGATAGTACCATAGTAACAGCTTAGCTATGGCAAAGTATGAGCAATGCATAGTTTAATCAAAATATTCATATCCCTTTGTTTCCAATACCTTCGGTTGTTTATAGGACAAAGATTGTGAATTACCCAGTTTCCCAGTATTACGGTATGAATAACTCAGTGTCCTAGTTACCCCACCCACTCTCATACATGAAATACACGACTATCATTCTGATCATTTGCTGATTAGCTTCATTAAGAGTTTGTATTACATATATGGTTGATATATTGATAACTTCAGAAATCGTGCGAAAATAATGAACCACACGATAAAAACAGGTATAAAAACAAGTACGTGTATGAAAGATATCTAATTTCTTGTTTCGCTCCATCTATTTTTTTTTAAATCGTTGCCATGGAAACGGTTAGGGTAAATAGTTTACTTTCATTTTTTTGTTTATAAAACAACGTATATAAAAGGAAGCGCATAAAAAATCTGGCCTGTGTTTGCAAAACCAAGTCAGCAGTTATAAAAAGACATGTGTTCATTACCATTAATTGCTATGCAGTTTCCATGTAAATCATAAATTATCTCCCTTTTTTCTTTCTAAGAGATAAATGTTTACTTTGAATGCAAAATATTTTTATCAGCTTTATATCGTTGTTGTTTTTGTATTCATTTCTTATTATTTTCAATTTATCAACTTGCAAGAATAATGCAAAGTTTATCCATACCCCCATATTTTTAAATATTTTTTCATCCGATTTCTTTCAGACTAATGCGTTCTATTCCGAGAAAAAAGTGACTGCTGCACATGAGTTGATCTTGAAGCGAATGGTTTATCTAAATTTCCTTGAAAGACAAAATACTGCAATTGTGGCATGCCCCTAAAACGTAAATTTTCGATTGAAAAACAGTTTAATGTAGCGTTTCTGTAATCCGACAATTTCAGTGATCTATCAAGAGTTATCGCCCTTCATGCACGTGATAACATGCAGACCAGTAAATGTCAAAGAGATTTAGTATTGATATTACATACATTATTAGATCTGATACTTATCATTTACTTTTAAATTCCTTTCTTTGTTATATATGGCAAAATGTATCCCTACCCCCTAAATTTTGCTAAAAATCAGGCCAGAACTGCATGAACAAACGAATGGCTGTAACTTTCCTTGTACAAGCCGTAACATCTCCATTTTCTAGATTTATATTGTTGACAAGGTGACTAATGAAAAAAACAATATTTGAATAAATTTTGAGAGGGGGCCAAATATGGCCCAAATCATACCTGGTCCTTTCACACATTAATACAAGACAATAAGGGACAGTGCAAAGCACAAAGACCATAACGCTATTCAAGTGGTTTCGGAGTTATTTCTCTCCATATTATGTCTCATTCATTTGCTTGTCATCATTGTTCTCAATGATTATTCACCATAGTTTGCCAAAGATAAAAAGCTGTATTACTGAGTAGGTTTGCATCTTCTCATTCCTTAAGCTCCATTGTTTCATGTTTTCATTTCAATGGCATTTAGTTTAAACAGAAAGTCACTCCTACACCAGGATACCCATTCCACTATTGCACAACTTCGGGGAGCATCCATCCGCTTCAACGATTCTCTCGTTGCATGATGAATAAATGTTCAGTCCAAGATAAACGTTTTAGTTTATGTCAGACAGCTATATCTTTATGCTTTGTTATAAAATATCCTCATATATACGCATCGAAGTGGATAATCACTCGAGTACGTGTATGAAAATAAAGATTTGCTCGTGCACGCATTATGTAAACACTTTAATAGTTTCGGTAGTCAGATGATAAACATTACTGCACCGAGCAAAACCTTTTGGCTCGACGAAAATTTTAAGAAATTTCACTTCCAGAATGCCAGCTTGTAAACTCTCTAAGATCAGGTTAGTCTGACGTCTATACTGCCATATGGCGAGGATTTCTAGATCCTAGCTTTCCATTCTACTAACCGGTATCCAAGAAACAAAATAGGTTCATAAAGGCAGACTTGTATATATAAAAGGCCAAGTGCCGCCTGAAATCTGAAATGTGACATGAACTGCAGCCCTTAATACAGATTTAGTCACTGTATAGCCAAAAAAGTAATAAATATTGTGTATTGCAGAACCGGGTTAGAAACAAAGTGAATGGACCATGATATATGGATCATCATGACCTGATTCTTGTATATTCTTGACCTGAATCTTGTATATTCTTGTTGTATATATAGACATAAATTCTCTTACAAGTTTCAAGTCGCTACAATAATAGAAAACCTAAAATCTGTTACAAAAATCTTTAACCTTGCAAAATTAGCCTACGTCCGAAGTCAGTGAACCATGACATATAGATCTTCATGCCCTTATTCTTGTATATTCCTGTTTTACTAATAGATATTAATCCTCGTAAAAAATTTCAAGTTGCTACAATGATAGGAACCCAAAAATCTACCTCTTACAAAAATATTAACCTGGCAAAATTTGCCTAGGTCCGAAGTCAGTGGACCGTGACATATGGATCAGCATGCCCTTATTATTGTACGTTCCTGTTGAACCTATAGATACATAAACCAGCACACAAAATTTTAGGTTGCTACAATGATAGGAACCCCAAAATCTACCTCTTACAGAAAGCTTAACCTTGCAAAATAAGCCTAAGCCTGAAGCCAGCGGACCATGACATATGGATCAACATGCCATTATTCTTGTGCATTTCTATTGTACTTATAGATATCTATCGTCATACAAAATTTCAAGTTGCTACCATGATAGGAACCCTGAAGTCTACCTCTTACAAAAATCTTGACCTGACAAAGTAAGCCTAAATCCGAAGTCAGTGGACCGTAACATATAGATCAGCATGCCATTATTCTTGTGCATTCCTGTGGATATATAGTCGCTTACAAAATTTCAAGGTACTACAATAATAGGAACCCTGAAATCTACCTCTTACAAAAATCTTAACCTTAGTTTAACAGGATCACGTATGTACGGACAGACGGACGTACAGACATATGTAATAACATACACACGTACGCACGTACGCACGACCGAAACACTATATGCCCCCGGCATCATATGCTGCGGGGGCATAACAACAAATAAAACTAAGTGTGGCGTTTTTTAAATGTATTGAGTTTATTATGCCAAACTGCCAAAAACGTTCAAATACTAAACAGCAATCGTCTACACAATGTATAGCATATGGCACAAGTAACATATCAAGATGGATGGATAGATGACTTGCGATTTCACGTCCTTTTAAACAGTATTTCTATCATATCAGACGTTGGATGGGTGATAATGAAAGGCTTTGTCATGAAATTCCGATTATGATTGATAAGATACCTACCTCCTGCGGGTCTCGAACTCGGGACCGCTAGATCAGCAGGTCAGTATTTAAACTGAGCTACCAGGGGGCTCCATCAACATGCCAAAATAGGTGAAAACATAATAGAATACAAGGATACGACTTTAATTTTAAGCTTTCTTGTCAGTTAGTTTTTGAAACGGAAATCATTTTTTTTCAACAGTGTGTGTGGTGGTGGTGGTTGAGGGGAGGGCAAAAAAAGGTGAGAGATCTGAAAGCAGAGGATGGAAGGTGGGCACAGACAGTAACAAGACTGGAAGAATATCATATAGCACGATTATCAATTGTCTAAATGGTATAAAGGTGTTCAAATATGGAGTAGCCAAAACCTTGTTAACTGCGGGCATGGAACACTTTTGAATTTATTAAAAGAAAATAACTAATAATTCATGAGGAAACCCAGAGTTGTCATTCTTAAATGTGAAAAATCATCATGAACATTTCTACTAAACTGTGCAATATCAACTAGAACTGTCAGAAGATCTGACTATACCCCCGCTGCAGCGCTTCAGGTGAATATGGCTTAAATGGCAAAACATAAATATTATTTGAAATAAAGAATCTGTGTCACCATGACTGCAATCATGACGCTTCAGTATTCTGTCTTGTACAGTTGCTGAGAAAGCATGAAAACAAAGAAAAATGAACAAATACTGGGAGAGATAATGCAGAATAACACCAGATCTGAATCCCACGATACCAACAGGCAATTGTCAACTCATATACCAAATATGAACTTTCTATTATGAGCAGTTCCTGAGGTATATGTTATGAAAAAAATTATTAAATGCATGGAGAGAAAGAAAAATGAACAGACACTGGGAAGAATAAGCAGACGTGCAAATATGTTTTCCACAATAGAATAGGTCATTTTCAGCTCAGGAACCAAATATAATCTTCCCATCTTGAACAGTTGCTGAGAAATATGTTACAAAAGTTTATAATTAAATGCACGGAGAGAAAGAAAAGCAAAACAAATGCTAAAATGAATGTGCCATAGAAGACCTATTCTCTATTCATTGATACAACGAGTAGTATTCCATGATACAACGAGTCAGTTTTAACTCATTTACTAAATAAGAACTTTCTACCCTGAACAGCTACTGAGAAATCTTTTATGAAAAAATTAAAGTATTGAATGCATGGAGAGAAAGAAATGAAAAAATAAGTTGAAGAATAAGAAGAGAATGTACACTCTCTATCCCGCGATATAAATGGTCGTTGTCAACCTGTATAACAAATATGAAGACTCTTAAAGAAACGTCTGACGAATAATTCTATTTTTCAAATGATGAAAAGAAAGATAAATGAACAAATACAAGGAAGAATATGTAGGAGAGATCTGTGTCTCCATCCCACGATAAAACAAGTCGTTATCTACCTGTATACCCAATATGAACACTCTAGCTTATATATGGAGACATCTTTGAAGAAAATATTTGAAATCAAAAAGGAAAATTGATATATAATGGGAAGTATGAGCAGGAGAGAGCTGAATCTCCATCCCACAATACATCAAGTCATTGTCAACCAGCAAATCAAACACAGTCAAACCTGCTAATGTGGTTGACATTCATTAAGGAATCACCTGTATTTAGCAGCCAGCTAATTTGTTTTGTTCCTGTCTTAATCAGCCACTTTTTGTCCTTCCCTTGACTGACCCTTCAGGCAGGTTTGGCTGTATGAGCAAGCGAGCTTATATGGTTGTGGAGAAATATTTGACGAAAATTTTTACATCTGTTCCGTCATTCCGTTATTCCGTAACACTTTTTTGAAATAGTTTGTTTTAGAATAACGAAATGACGGACAGATGAAACCATTATACCCCACGCACCCCCTTCCCCCACATACACACATCTTGGAAGCGGAGGTATAAAGAGTTATTCCAAGTTGTACATAAGTTATAGAGCAGACATGAAATTGTGTATAAACCATCAAGGGAAAATAAGTCATGATGCATAAATGTAAAATCAGCCATTCTGATACGCAGCGCATCACCATTACACATTCTACATGAGTGTATAGTATCAAGAAATATTCCAAAGGGTTATAAGATATAGAGCGGACGGGAAATCGCAGCTCAACCCTGAATGTAACATGATATGAATGAACTTTACATAGGTCTTACCTAACAGAAGAGTTTGTCTCAGTCCTACAAATGATTCAATAAATTATACATAACGCTACACAGAAGTGTTGATTCAATCCTCGACTATGAACTAAAACTAGCTATTATATGTCTGGCAGTTTTTACGTTCGCAGGTCGTATTATAAAACATCGCTTTTTCTTCTTTCGAACAAGTTTGATTTCAGTTCGCTGCCTTAGAACTAAGTAGATGCGTCGTATTCTCAAAGTGTGCAGTTCTTAACTACTTTTTGCCTATTGTCATGTTTTTGTCTAGATCAAAGTAATTTCAGGCATAATGCGAAATAAGCGTTAAAGTCTAATTAAAGAACCATATAATTTAATCAATTTCAAAGCTTTCAGAAATGAACCATATAATTTAATCAATTTCAAAGCTTTCAGAAATGAATATCTCCATATAATGATTATAGAGGTTATAAAATAAAACGAAAAATCCATTTATGTAGCAATTTAAAATAGTACGCTTTGCCTCGGAGAGGTGTGCTCTTTGTCTGTCAAGACCTTCCTATTACCATTTTCTTTTACAATTTTGGGGCTTAGCGACACTGAAGAAGTTAAATACAGGCATGCGCGTCTGTCGCACTAAATGTGATTAAAATATATTCATATTAACACTACTTAAAATAAGTTGCAATCAGGTGAGCGATTCGATCCAGTGCCTCGTGGCCATCTTGTTGCATCAATATCATAATGTAATACTTCTCTGAAAATTAGAAAAGTCATAAAACTGCGATTCTGTTCACTGACGTTTACGTAATCAAATAGGTTTCAGTTCGAATTTAGTCGTTAGATAACCAATACTCACAAACACCGTTTTCTAATAGCCATAACGGTGAATCTTTGCATGTAATCAACCAAACACGGAATACCGATTCTTGGTTTTCTGTACGCTTCTTTAGCGTTACGTCAGAAGCAAACGTTATTGTCACAGCTAATAAAATGAAATTTTTAGGTTATTGGATTTATGTTGGAGTCCATAAAGCGGAGAACGCACGAGCTTGCGAGTGCGTCTCCGCCATTTGAACGAGCGCCGAATATTTCCCAATACAAATTCAATAACCTTTTTAGCTCACCTGTCAAGGTGAGCTTATAGTATAGCCTTGGTCCGTCGTCCGTCGTCGTCGGCGTCGGTGTCCACACATTTAAACATCTTCTTCTCAGAAACCACTAGGCCGATTGAAGCGAAATTTCATATGGAGCCTTAACAGGATAGGGGAACGAAAGTTTATATATTTGGCCCAGGTCACATGACAAGATGGCCGCCATGCCCATATATGGTAAAAACCTTAAAAAATCTTCTTCTCCAGAACCACTGGGTCAATTGCCTTGAAACTTGGTATGTAGCATCTTGGACTCCAGTGCTACAAAGTTTATATATATTATGACCTTGGGTTGACCTATTTTATGGTAAGGTCAAATTTGGTCCCTTAGGCTTTTGAATGGGAAAATCTGAAAAAGTGCATTTTCCTGTTGCTGTTGTGCTCCTCTGATATGGAAATGCAGTCAATTTCAACACCTATGAATATTAGAGGTCAAGGTCATTTAGGGACCTTGACCACAGGTCATTTGTCCATTGCATGTCAACATTATCAAATATCTTCTCCTCAGAAGCCATTTGGCCAATTAAAGCCAAATTTCATATAGAGACTTAAGAGAATGGGAGACCGAAAGTTTATATATTTGGCTGAGGTCACATGACCAACATGGCTGCCATGCCCATATATGGTAAAAACTTTAAAAAATCTTCTTCTCCAGAACCACTGGGTCAATTGCCTTGAAACTTGGTATGTAGCATCTTGGACTTCAGTCCTACAACGTTTATATAAATGATGACCTTAGGTTGACCTTGACCTCTTTTACCGCTAGGTCAAATTTGGTCCCTTAGGCTTTTGAATGGGAAAAGCTGAAAAAGTGCACTTTTCTGTTTCTGATGTGCTCTGTGAAATGGAAATGCATTCATCATCAACCCCTATGAATACTAGAGGTCAAGGTCATTTAGTGACTTTGGCCAAAGGTCATTTGTCTGTTGTGTGTCAACATTTTTAAAGGACTTCTCCTCTGAAACTACTGGGACAATTTTAATTAAATTTCATCTGCAGCCTTCAGGCAAAAAGAGAAAGAAACTATATGTATTTGGTCTATGTCACATGACCAAGATGGCCACCATGCCCATATATGTCAAAAACCTAAAACGATTTTCTACTCAAAAACCACTGGGCCAAATGCCTTGAAGCATGGTATGTAGCATCTGGGACTGTAGTACTACCAAGTTTATATAAATGATGACCTTGGGTTGACCTTGACCTGTTTTGCCACAAGGTCAAATTTGGTCGCGAATGCTTTTGAATGGGAAAAGCAAAAAAAAAGTGCATTATTTTGTTGCTATAGTGCTCTGTGATATGGAAATGCAGACAGCTTGAACCCCTAGGAATTCTAGGGGTCAAGGTTATTTATTGACCTTGACTAAAGGTCATTTGTCTGTTATGTGTCAACATTTTTAAAGGACTTCTCCTCTGAAGCTACTGGGCCAATTTCAATTAAATTTTTGCAGCCTTCAGGCAAAGTGGGAAACAAAGTTTATATATTTGATCCAGGTCACATGACAAAGATGGCCACCATAGCCATATATGGCAAAAACCTTGAAAATCTTCTTCTCCAGAACCACTGGGCCAGTTGCCTCGAAACTTGGTACATAGCATCTTGGACTGTAGTACTACCAATTTTATATAAATTGAGCATATACTGACAGGTTAACGATCGTTGCCCTTGGGCGACTTGTTATTATATACCTTCATCATTAATCAGCTAGTTTCGGCAGTGCTGTCTACGTAAGAAATCAAAATAAATGTCGGCATATCAAAACATAATTTCATAAAATTAAGATATCATTATGCAGTTTGACGTCTTCATACGTCCAAGAAGCCACGCCACGTCATCAAATATGTTTGAGTTCGAATTTAGTAGTTAGATGACCAATACTCACAAACGCCGTTTTCTGATAGCCATAACGGTGAATCTTTGCATGTAATCAACCAAACACGGAATACCGATTCTTGGTATTCTGTACGTTTCTTTAACGTTACGTCAGAATCAAACGTTATTGTCACAGCTAATGAAATGATGTTAACAATTATAGGTTTTAGAATTTATATTGGGAAATATTCGGCACGAGTCCATAAAGCGAAGAATGCACGAGCTTGCGAGTGCGTCTCCGCCATATGAACGAGCGCCGAATATTTCCCAATATAAATTCAATAACCTTTTTATTATATACCTTCATCATTAATCAGCTAGTTTCGGCAGTGCTGTCTACGTAAGAAATAAAAATAAATATCGGCTTATCAAAACATAATTTCATAAGATTTAAGATATCATTATGCAGTTTGGTGTCTTCATACGACCTAGAAGCCACTCCCGACGGCGCGAAAGTGAATATGACATTATAGAATCGATTGTGACGTCAGTATACAAACTTTGACGTTAAAAAAAGAAGTGGGCGCCATTTTCCAGTCCTACTCTCTGCAACTCTTAGGAAATTCTTCATTATTATTCGCGTACTGTGTCTTAAAAGATCGACAGATCAAAGGTAAATCATATTTAATTGTCTTATATGCAATTTATACAGCGAAACTGACAGCAGTGTTATCATTTTACTCGGTTTTTGATTGCAGTCGACAACACAATGTCTGCAACAATTTTATCCTCTCAAAACAAAAGTAGTTCTGGTGAACGTGACTCCTTTACTCCGTGCAATATGCACTTGACTCCGTGCAATATGCAAAACATATTGCATGGTTACTTCATTGTAATGTGACTGGGGATCTTTTTAGGTATATAATAATTTCATTTATTGCACTGTTTGGTACATTTTTCTTTCAAATCAAAATTTGTGTTCTGTTTTTGATTTTGCTTTTTTCTAAAAATGACCATTGTCCTTTCTAGAACGGTCCTAATATTTCACCAGAACTAAAAGGGAAAAATGTTTTTTTTTCAGCTTCAAATCACAAAATATTCTCGTGAGTCTGAGGCTTCCAAACATGTTTGTGTTAAAAAAACTGTGACAAGCTATATACCATCAAGTTTCCTCTTTTTCTATTCGTCTTGTTTTGCTGACTATAAATTGTTCAGCATTTCAGCATCACTAGCTGCATTGACAAGAGCAGCCGTGCGCTTAATAATTGATTTAGCTGATGTTTTCCTGTTAGTTTAATATTCAGAAAGTAAGTAGATACATACATATTTTCGGAGCTATGATATTCACAGCGTGTCTAAACTTACATGTATATTGCTGCTACCATTAAACCCAACAGAGTTTCACACAAAAATTTATGGTAAAGAAAATGATACAGATATTTTATGTTTGCCGTACACATAGCCGTTCCCAAACCTTCGAGGCAAAGTAAATAATACCCATTTGAATGCTCTAATATCGATTTTCGTTTTGGCTTTTATAAAAGTGTGTTTCACTTTCTTTTCATCGTATATATCTAAACAGATAAGTACTGTTTAACAAATATTTAAAGCCATCATCGAGTCTGCAATATTTGCCTAAATGCTGGTTATATATGTTTTCCCTGTTTTCTTTACGCTAGATGTCTGACAAGAGCATCTCATTCGCCGCCAATAAAACATTTTGTTTTTGAAGTTTCCTATCAAACAAAAGCAAACTATAAAATTATTTAAGCCCGTTGCAAAGTCTATTCAGAGAGCGTAGCTTTCATAAACTATAAATCTGTTTCCATGCCTGTATTGCAACATGTCTATAAAAAACGTTTAGTCTGCTAATTTATAAACTGAGCCAAGTGGTTAGGTGTTAACGTTTTGCGACATAAGATCGATCGTAACGACCGACAAGAAGCGGTTATCGGTATTGGTCGATACCGGTGGACGCAATAAACGTTTAAGGTCGAAAAAAGGTGTTGAATGGTATTGTAATACAGTTTCATCCATCTATTCTGTTGATTTTTTCATTGCAACTTCTTTACTCGTTATGATGACGTAATGGTTTTGCACCAAGAACGTTGCGATGCAAGCTTCTTGTTGTCATTAAACTGTAGACGTTGCCTTTAGCTCAGATTCAAGTAACCGCAAGGGCTAGATATATGATTCCTGCGATATTCCTTCCCATAGTGTATCTATGGAGCAAGTTTAAAGCCTCTTGCCCTTGTGGCTGCTATGAAACTGAGCAAAACGCAACAGGTGAGTATATTTTATGTTCAATCAAACGTGAAATATAGGTCATGGCATAATATGCATTACGTCTCTCAGTAGATCTTCTCCAGACGTATCTTTTGAGCAAGTTTGAAGAATATAGCCTTTATGGCTACTTACAAATTGAGCTAAATGCCAAAGGTGAATATCTTATATGTTAAATCACCCGTTAAATACATGTCATGGTCCAATATGTATCGCTGTTATAGTAGATATTCTCCAGACGTATCTATGGAGCAAGTTTAAAGACTCTAGCACTTGCCATTTCTTAGAAACTGAGTAAAACGTAACAGGTGAGTTTTTGTATGTTCAATGTACCTTGAGATAAAGGTCGTGGCCTAATATACATCGCTGCTGTCAGTAGATCTACCTAAGTCGTACCTATGGTGCAAGTTTTAAGACTCTTGCCCTTGGGATTACTTAGAAACTGAGCTAACCGCAACAGGTGATAATTTGTATGTTCAATCAACAGTGAAATATAGCTTATGTAGACCTACCTAAGACATATCTATGGAGCAAATTTGAAGACTCTAGCCCAGTGGCTTTTGGGCTATTTGAAATTGTCGAAATATGAGTGACCCGGGTCAAACCTAACCTCATGTTAGTAGGAGTTGATACTTTTTATTTCGGCTGAGCAAACACCTTGTACAAATAATGAAATTCGGTTGACCTCGATCTTTCTACGGCGAGGTCGAAGTTGTTTTCTGGCATTTTTATGGGAAAATGCAAGAACATAAGGTTGGATGGCAATAGTTGAAGATTTTGGCATATTGTTTTATAGTCATCTTAATGAGTACATGAAGATTTGTGAGTACAAGAGGTGAAGGTCAGTTTTTATTCTTTGAACCGGGTCACTCATATTTCGTCATTTTTAAACATCTCGAAAGCCAATTGGCCAATTGCAACCAAATTTTATATACGGCCTCCAGGGGCTGTGAGAATGAACATTTGTCTAAGCGGTTTAGGTCACATGATCAGCATGCCCACCACCAGCTCTCCAGAACCAATCGACCTATGGCCTCTAAACTTAGTAGCATTGGATACTCAAGTACTACCAAAAGTGTTCAAAATGGCCTAGGGCTGACCTTCACATTTTAAGGCAAGGCCAAATTTGCTTCCAGTGTTGTTATATGGGGAAAGGCTAGAACTTAAGAGTTCATAGAAATTAAGGCAGCCATTGGCCTAGAAATAGGCATATATATTCTACGAAATGAGTATATGAAGATATGTGAGTTCATATTGTCAAGACTATTCTTTGACCTTTGACAAAGGTCTCTCACATTTCGACAATAATAAGTCCTCAAAAGCCACTGGGTCAATTTCATCTTCATTAAGAGCCTACAGGCCTAGGGCTTGCGGGAACTAAGAATTGTTCAGGCTTTCAGGTCACATGACAAACATGGCCGCCACGCCGGTATATTGTAAAAACTTAAAAATCTTCTTCTCCAGAACCAGTTGAAAGATGGCCTTGAGCTTGGTATATAGTATTGGAGACCCGACTACTACCAAGACTGCTGGAATGATGACCTTAGGTTAACCTTGTATTTTTTACGGCCAGGTCAAAGTTGCTTTCTGATGCTCTTATACGGGAAAATGCTTAAAATGGGTAGAGTTCATGAAACGTGTAGAGAATTTTTGAGCAAAATTTTTAAATACAGACTAATAAATTAGTAGATGAACATGTTTGAGTGATAATAGTAAAGGTCATTCTTGGACTTTTAACAAATATCTCTCATAACTTGACAGTTTAAAACTATCAGGCTTGTTCAAATCATGAACCTAGTTTGACCGTTTAACGTTTTACTCAAGTGCACAATGCAGGACCTCATGCCCCTCTTGTTCCATATTATATTGTTTGTATCAATGTCTAAACCAATTGATGACTATTGTCGAAAGAAATTCTGTCTTTTTATTTTTTTTATTTTTTTAATTTTTTTTTATAAATCAAACTGTCTACGGCTTTCCCATTGTAAGCCGATCTCAAGCTGAAACTGTGAAAATTTGGCATTCGGTTTGTTGTTTACGATATCCCTTCGGAGCCAAATACTGCGCTGAAGTGTTGTAAATCATGTCTCTTAACGGTCATATTTAAAGCATGGATGACAATTTGTGAAATTGTATCACATTTCAGTAAAACTTTGATGTTTAAATATAAACCGATTTTCTTCGTTTTATCTTTGAAATCAGAACACTACGCCTTACTGACATCACCTTCGGTATTAAAGTTGTTCCAAGCCTGACTCACTTGTAATTTGTAATATAGCCAAAAAACAAGGAGAGAAACTATATAAGTATTATTGCTTCCGTTCTGATCCTTATATTTGTAGATTACAAATGTATATGCTTGTTGTCATGTTCTTTTCATGAAATAAAATATGTTTAAACCACTTAGTCAAAGTGTACAGAACTGTATTGAACACTGAGGCCTTCTCAGTCCTGCTAACCTTAGTAACAAAATATTTCGTGTGTATTTGCCTTTCTTTGTAGGCTAGTATATAGTTTGGCTCCCATTGACCTTAGAAAAATGGTCAAAATATGAAATCTTAACCTTAAATATCTATTAATATTGCAAATGCCATCTAGTCAAATTCAATAATCTTAAAGGTTAAAAAAATCTTCAGTTAAGGAATGTACCCATATGTAAGCTTAAAAAAGCAAATCTGGCCTTGTAACATATTAATCAAAGTTTAACAAGAGTCATAATTCATGCAAACTCGTTAATAATTAAGCATTCGATGCTACATATGAAGTATTATTTTTATCGGGTCTGTGGTATCAGAGGAGTAGATGTTTGAAAATATTGTCGGGAAACGGAATCCCAGTGACCTTGAAAAAAGACAAAGAATGAACATGACCTTTATCAACATTATATCTTCATTTTATCATTATGTTAACAATATTTATCGAATATTTTATCTTAGACTAAAATAAATTCTAAAACATCCAATACTTAAAGATAAAAAAAATGATCTTGCCGTATATAAACTCGAGTTCAACCACGGTCATCATTTGAACAAGCTTTAATTGGCTTGAGATCCCAATGCTAGATACAAAATTTCCAAGGGCATTGGCTTCCGGTTCTGGAGAGGGAGAATGCTGTAGTGTTTTTACCATATATGGGCATTGCGGCCATCTTGGCCATGTGACCTAGACCCCGCGAACAAAGTTTCGTTCCCGTATCCCGTTGCGGCTCTATATGAAATTTGGCTTTAATAGGCCAAGCTGTTTTAGAAAAGAAGATCTTTGAAAATGGTGCATGACGGACGGACAATGGACGATGGACGGACGGACGATGAACCATGGCTATACCTAAAGCTCATCTGTTAGCTTTAGGCTCAGGTGAGCCGAAAAGTCAAATGGCTTAACCAGCATTGTGTTGTAGTTTTAAAATCACTGGCGTTTTGTAGAAGTAGTACCTGGTGTCTGTACGAATGAGGAATTTTCAGATCAGCTTGTCACGCACTCTAGCAGTCTGTTCAGAGTCTTCTCTGTTTGCACAAGAATCTATGGACCTTTTGGAATGTGTATAATGTACAGCCAGATTTCAATAACTTTCTGCAGATAAGTAGGCTGATAGAAGAATTTTGAGCGGACATGTTCCAAGGTCTACTTTCAAACGAAGCTAATCTAATGCATTTAGCCCTTGATCTCATAATACTTACAAACTTTCAGAAGAAAATATAACATTCCAAGTGTAATGTGTTTAAAATACAATGCGGGGCTAAAAGGGAAATATGTTATAGGATTTTTAAACTGACTGCTGTTTGCATTAGTACGTCCATGTAACTGACATGAACGCAGTCGAAAAATCAGAGGCCTAGCCGTACACATGAAATGAAAGGGAATACCAAAAAGTTTGAGTCTCACACATTATTTCCATTTGGATAATACAATGCAACACTTCTGATGTACATAAATGTCTTGGCTACCGATTCAGTGTAGAATTATATTGCTGGCTGCAATTGTATAGTCACAACACTGTTTGAAAGAATATACTCTATAGTGAAATTCTGCTTCACCAAGACAATGCGACCACATCAGCCGAGACGCGATGGAGGCTGTGCGCGAGTGTGGTTACGAACGCCTTCCTCGCCCACACAATTCTACAGACCTAGCCCCCCCCCCCCCCCCTAGCGACTTCCATCCCTTTCCCAGGCTGAAAATATTTCAGCATGATTATAAGCTGACTTCTGCTGTGCAGGGCTGATTAGTATGTGGAGTATCAATTACTTGCAAAGTAGATGGAACTAGTGTGTGGAGTTGGAATCAAACTTTGTTGAAACATATACACAGTTTTGTTTCACTATGCACTTTTTCCGTGCAATCCTATGTAGTGACTGTCTCATATACTTTCGACGGTACGAGTAATAAAAGTCATATAATGATATTGATGATATTTAACCACTTCTCCTTCTTCAGTTGGTTCTCTGGAGTAACGCTGAGCAGTCATGAAATGCGACCTGGAATTTATCAACAAATGTGTTTATTATAACTAATCATATTGACCGGCCATTTGTGAAGAGATCAACAGACCAATTGCGACCAGTCACAAAGTTTCATATTTTAAGCTGACTCAGGCAAAAACTTCTTACACTGCATTGGTTAACTGACCTTCTGAAAGGATCATTTAAAGCACGATGTAAACCTGAGTTCAGATCTTATGCTACTTATGGCTGCCCTTTCTAATGATAAACAATCTGAAATTATTGAGGCTTTTAATTCTACATCTAGATATCTAGATGATCTTTTAAATATTGACGAGCTTACTTTGAAGGCATGGTAAATAGAATTTATCCACCTGAGCTGCAGTTAAAAAAAGGCATTGCAGCCGATTCTGAAGCCCCATTTTTGGATTTACATTTATCTATTTCAAAAGGATTTGTATCAACCAAAATTTATGATAAACGTGATGCCTTTGATTTTGACATAGTAACTTTCCCATTTTTGGACGATGATGTTCCTTGTGCTACCTCTTATTGCGTTTACATTTCTCAACTTATTCGGTTTGCTAGAGTTTCTAGTCATTGGACTGACTTCAATGCCCGTAATACAGTTTTAATTGCTAAGCTTCTCCTACAGGGCTATCTGTATCATAAACTTCGAAAAGCATTTTCAATTTTATCGCTGACACTATAAATTGATTTCTAAATTCAAGGTCGGATTAAAAAGTCTTTAGCAACAGAGCCTATCGGAACCAGAATTTTATGGTTTCTTAGTTTATGAATTCAAAAAAAAATGTAGGTAGCTCTGATTTTTCTGATCAGTTCTTTACAAACGTACTGGGTATAGCATAAATGTAATGCTACAGTCTGCATGTTTATTAGTGAACCGAATCATAGTTAATAACCTTGCTTCCCTCTTCAATTGCATGCCAGTTGTTAAGGTATTAGACTCACTGATGGGCCCGACATCTTTTGCTGACCGTTCCAAGGCGGTACTCCTGTTGTGGTTCCTTGATGTAACATTGTGCTATGTCCGCTTGACTATGTTTTTTGGCAGTTTGGTCACCTGCTTTGATTAGGGTAGCTGAATGACCACCTGTTTGGGAAAAAGCTGCTCATTCGGTTTACCGTGCGTGTCTTTCGTAAACTTGTGCCAAGTTTTCCGTGCGTGTACACGTGCCTCTTTCCCTAATGGTTTTGAGGGCGGGATTTGGAATTTGTTTGTATTAATTCCTGATCTTTGCCTATCTTTTTCTTTTCAAAATTCTTTTACGTCTTCTCAATTTGCTATCATAAATCTTATCATAAACTATTGTGATATAGTTTATGTAGATACGGGGAAAACATTATTTTATTTTATTTTTATATTTTCCTGTTTACTTAATGTTTATAATTATTTATTTGTTCCGCTGTTTGTCTGTTGAACTTACGATTATGTGGTTTCTACACTTTATACTACATTACCCACCATTTAATCAAAGAAAATTACTTAAGGATTTAATTAAATCCATAATTTCAACTTTTTGCTCTCAAGCTTTTGCGGTTAAACGACAATGAAGCAGTAAAACACAGAAATGCACATCTTTCTCACTAAATTTGATAAGAAATAGTTATAGTGAAAGAGCTTTCAAACATGTAATGATGAAATGCTATATTCACATCTGAGGACTGCAATAGGTTTACATTGTGTCGTGTCAGAAAAAAGTGTAAAGCTTTCCCCTCTCGGAAAATATGTACAAATTTGGTTTCCAAGTAGAGTTTTATTTTATAGTAATTGGTTACATGCTTAATGTTATTCGACCGACTGCATTCTTGGTTAATAATCCATCATCGTGAACAATTTTGATGTGGTCTTCAATAGCAGGCCGGTCGGTCATTAAGTCTGACTTAATAAATGATCCGACTGAAATCTATCATCTATAAATGAGTTTTGAAAAGTTTGATATTTGGGAAACAAGTAATACTACAGGAAATGAAAACAGAATTAAAATCTTAAAAAGTTCCTTCAAGAGCAGATAATACATACAGAAGTAGAAGTATGGGCCAGACTACGTAGTTTCGGCTAATAAAGCCTCGTCAGTGACCCTGACAAAATCTGGTGACGAAACCAGAAAAGGCATACTATAATTTCTTAATTTTAATTGGGCAGTCGATTCAAAGAAATACTGATTAGTTTCAAAAGGATCCAAATAATATAAAAGACGATGATCTAGAATAATAGTCTAAATGGATCTCAAATTTTAGATTTCTCAGAATCTATCCTCTGATCTCAAAGGATGAAAATAAAATATAGTCTGCACTATGGATGATGTACGGGGAGACGTTTTACGGCCGCCACACGGCACAACACCAGCTGCAGTGAGGTAAAATTAAAATCTTAAAAAGTTCCTTCAAGAGCAGAGAATACATACAGAAGTAGAAGTATGGGCCAGAAGTCGGCGTGCAAGTGGTAATGAAACATCCCCTCTTACCACCGGCTTATGCAGAACACTATTTTTAAAATAGCCTTTTATGAACTCAGTGATCCCAAAGGACCAGCAATAATATTAACTGCAATATGATAAAGCCTCTGCTTTTAAAAAAGAGATCGCCGGACGTAGCTGGTGCTTCTTTATCCTCCGCTGTTACATGTCTGTGTTTCTGCTGAGTCTATATGTTTGTTTCATGGAGGTGTTATTCTTCATTTCTTCCCCTATTCCCCCGCCCCTCTGCCTGTGATAATTTTTTTCCCTAATGGGGTTATCTGCCCCTGCCTGGTGGCCAGATACATGTATAAAATTTCCTAAAATTTTATGATCAGACCGGAAAGAGATTGGACTGAAGCTTACAGTAATTAATCAGAGTAAGATTATGAAAATGTTCAACTTTTTGTTCAATGGAGATTGACTGCCATTACCGGGGGTAAAATTGCGAATTAAATAAATCAGAACTGAATGAATCACTAAAACAGGTTTGCAGAGGCAGGTTTGCGATGCTTTTACAATTGAGTGGATTGCCTATATAAAGTCGTGCCCGAAATGTTAAATTGCTTACATTTTGTGGAAAATAAGATATTAAAAACAATACATGTCTCACCTCGTTTCAAATATTTAGTGTAGATACCTGTGCCAACCATTGTCACAGTGACTATTCCTCCAGCTGATGCTATGATTGCAGTGTTGATGGGATCATCTAAATAATCATTCCTATCGTTACATTCACATTGAGTATCGATCAACGTTGTCACAGTAGCAGTAGTGCTTGTTAATATAGGTTGTACGTGAGTAGAATTTGAAGACAATGTCTGCATTTTAATATTTGTTGTACTTTGTTGGTCGTTCACTGAAATGGTAAAGACTGGAACTATTGTCGTTGTTTTTGTATCAAAAGTGGTCTTGATTTTTCTCACCGAACTGAACGATGTTGAGGGCATCAATGTTTTCTCTGTTACTGCCATTGTAGTTGCAACTGTAGTAGCTGTTTCGTTGGCAAAGGTCATTCTGGCGCATGCAGATGCCTTTTTCGTCACACTGGGAGTCGCGGTTGATAAACCTTGCATTTGTGTAGCATCATCTGACAATAAAGAATTAGGAGTCGACTTGAAACATAAATGGATCAAGTTTACGTAGTTATATCACATACATGACTTCTGAATTTAATGAGTCATTTAACCTCTGGTTTGTTTCCTTGTGTGTATGAACACATAGAAAATATCGTACCTGTAGAAGCAATATTTGGTTGATCAAATTATTACTTATATAATTCACTAGTCTAAGAGTCGAGACAAAAACGAATTTAAATAAGAATATACATGTGAAATACATGAACAGACCTCGGTGTCTGCCAGGGGTGAGCAACAATGTATTTGTTCCGTTTAGCCCCCTGGAGCACATCGTTACGAGAAAAAAGAATCACAACGTAACTGATACTAATATTGGATAGACAAGTATATAGTGGTATTCACTGCATTAAAATTGTATGCTGTACGTGTATGTGGCTTATACCTGAAAAGTTTAAATACTCTTATTTTAAGCTTTTACAGTCTTAAAATATGTAAAATTAGATGTTGCTGCTGTTTTTAATTAGGGTTGTTGAATGGCCACCTGTTTGGGAAAGAACTGCTCATTCGGTTTACGGTGCGTGTCTCTCGAGAACTTTTGTAAATTTCTGTGTGTGTACTTCATTTCCTTTTGGTTTTAAGAGCGGGATCCGGGATTTGATTATATTAATTCCTGATCAATGCCTATCTTTTTACTTTACAGAAACAATGGAAAGAAAGGGATCCACTGAGTTTTTTTTAGAGTTTACCAAGGTTTTAGAGTTTACCAAGGTGTCGACTTTATATGTGACAGTGCCTGCGATTTTGAGACTTGTGGAGGTGCGACGTTGACGTCACGAAACGTAAAATGAAAGTGACGTTATAAAATTTGCACGTAAAGTTAATTGTATTTCCACGCACTGACTAATACATTCTAAAGCGTCACCTGAAAAAAAGTGATTAAACATTTTTTACTTGAAAAAAGTGATTCAACATTTTTATCGGCGTGTTTAATTTTCTTCATTTACACTATTTTAAGAATATTCGCATTATATATCTTTGAAAAGATATGTAACGAACAAGAATTATAAAGGAATATCCAGCTAGTATGTAAATTGCATCCAATCAGTGAAACGAAAACAAAAATCGGGTGGGTGTGAATTTCGTTTGCTTTTGCAGTAAACATTAGAGCTATTTCTTTGTGCTTCTCAAAATCTATTCTGGAAGCACAAATAAATACAAAAATGTCAAAAACAAAATTTCCGATTTTCGCTCTAAAGGCTCAAAATGCCAGACACTGTCAGATAATAATCTTTCTTGCTATTGTTTCTTACGTACTCTACTGCGAAGGTGTCGGCATTATATTATCGGTATTGCTATTATTCTCATGTACTCTGATGCGAACTAAACGTCGAAAATGTCTTTGAAACAAATGGGAAGGCTTGAAATTGCAAAGGTTGATCAAACAATACTGAAAAGCGTCTCTAAACATATGCCGTTATTTGCTTAAAGAGGACAGTATAACGGTTAAGGTTTCGGGAATAAACATATTCCAGTATACGAGGTATTAAGAATACGGATAGCGGTAGTAAATCCCATGGGTAATGTTTATCTAATTCTGTTTCATGAAAACCAGGTATCAAGCCAATGAGCTAGTTATGCATAGTTTCCTATCACCAATTGTTACCTATCACAAATTGTTAAAAAATCAAATGCCTCGAAAAAAAAGTCGCCCGTAAAGTTCTCAGTTGGTTTGGAAAGGCATTTAGTATTATATATTTATATATAAAATACAAACCAAAACAATTCCTTGCTATGAAATTTGCGCCATTACTGTCTCCCGTTGCACTTTCACACTCGTGTAGTAAACATGTTCTATTTGGTAGGTACGTCGCTCCTCTGCACTTGTCTAAATCAAGACAAAGCATCAGACAATACGAAAGTGATGCCACATCTGCATGTGTTTCTAAGGTTGGGCATATACCAATATGGTCAGCTTGTGTTGTTATATTGTATGTTAAGCAATCTAAAATAAATAAATTATTAAGAAAAAAAAAATAAATAATACAACTAGTAGAGTTTCAGTACAGTCTGAAATAGTCATTTGCAAAAACAAAAGTCCTTATCTGTTTCGTTCATACATGATATTTACGTTGGTAACTCATACTTAATGTGTCTTTCTGATGCTGAACAAAAGTTTTAAATAAATGACTCTTAACACATAGCGAAATATATTCTTTTTATTCTTGTGTAAGTGTTTTCAGTCATTGTATCATGTTGCATTTTTTGCACCGAAATAATGAACATATTTCGAGTTAGTTATTACGACGATTACCACAGTCAAGAACTTTCATGAAGACACGTCAAGATAACAGAATCATGCTACTGATGTTTAAAGTGGAACAACAAAGTGACATCACTGAAACAGAAAACAAGATTAATTATGATCTTATTTTAATTTTCCTTCTGTGCCTTACATAGCCTGCCTTGCCTGACTGAGCAGTCGTCATGGGTAGTGTGTGCACTAAACCTACTAGATTATTTTACGTACACTGACCTGAGAGCTGGCATGTTTTCCGGAAAGAGTGGTAACCCGCTCCAGAAACGTCTTCCTCAACCTGAGAGCATGTGAAACGATAGCATCCCATTACGCCGGGTCTATATTCTCCACTATTACAGACCGCTTCTTTAAGACAGTTAGATTGACAGGCTTCCCATAATACTATTACTCCTACTGTCTGAGTACAAGCAGATGAAACTAGTTTACAGTTAAGACAGTGTTGAAGGTAACATTCTGGGCACATTTCTAGAAAAACAACAGATCACAACTTCACAGTGGCGTTCATATATAGTTATACAAACTATTTGTATGTTAATAGAAAAAAAAAACTTTTTGATGAACATTTACGTTGATGAAAGCTCGAAGTAATTGTTTGGGGAAAGGTAGAAATATTAATGGATAAAAAATATAGAGCACAAGCAAATTTGGTGAATTTATATCCCCCGCCGAAGTGGCCTTGATTTGTTTATGTTTTTTTTAAGTTTCATAAAAAAATTTTCACTGGTTACTTAGGAGGCTGAACTTGTAGATTGTACATAAAATCAAGGGCAATATATCTGGGATAAGTAAGGCATAAGCTGGAGCTGTTCTTCTTAAATACTTGCCTCAGCATCACTGCACTATAATGATACATTTTAAATTCGGTTGCAAGAAATTTTGTTTGTCAGCACCCTACTAATGGCTAATTTGTTGATTTTAAAGCAATTCAAGGGCATTAAATCATGCACTACTGAAGAGATTGTGACAAAACTTAATGTGCACTGCCATGTCATGACAATATAAAATTATTATAAGGGTCATGAAATTCCATTTATTGGTTACTTAGTTATGACTCAATTTGTTGATTTTAAGCCAATTCAAGGGCAATAACTCATTGCTTACTGAAGCAATTCTGACAAACTGTAAGATGCACCAATGTGTTATGGTGATACATATTGTATAATTTTCATAGAATTCCATTTATTGATAAGTTAGTTATGGCTGGAAATGGCAATCTCACATTGATCCAAGGGCAATAATTCATGCACTTTTGATGCCATTCTGATGAAACTTTATGTGCATATCCACTTTATGGTGATACATAATTATTCAGTTTAAATTTCATGAAGTATTGGTTACTTGTTTATGCCTCATTTCACTGATTTTAAGTCAATTAAAGGGCCATGCATTACTGAATCCAGTCTGAGGAAACTTCATGTGCATCAGCACATTAAAGTGATATATATTTATTTAAGTTTCATGAAATTCTGCCCAGTGGTTACTTAGTTACAGCTCATTTCATTGATTTCAAGTTAATTAAAGGGCAATTACTCATGCATTACTGAAACTAGTCTGATGAAACTTTATGTGCCACAGAACGTTATAATGATATATACTTATTTTAAGTTTCAAGAAATTCCGCTCAGTAGTTACTTAGTTATGGCTCATTTCATTGATTTTAAGCCAATGAAGGGGCAATAACTCATGCACTACTGCAGCCAGTCTAATGAAACTTCATGTGCCGCAGCGTGTTATATATTTATTCTAAGTTTCATGAAATTCCGTCCAGTGGTTACTTAGTTATGGCTCCAGATAGACAGACAGAATGACGGGCAGGTCAATTAAAGGACAATAACTCATGCATTACTGAATCAAGTCTAAGGAAACTTCATGTGCCGCAGCGTGTTATAGTGATATATATTTATTTTAAGTTTCATGAAATTCCGTCCAGTGGTTACTTAGTTATGGCTCCAGATAGACAGACAGAATGACGGGCAGGTCAATTAAAGGCCAATAACTCATGCATTACTGAATCCGATCTGAGAAAACTTCAAGTGCATCAGCAAATCATAGTGATATATATTTATTTTAAGTGTCATGAAATTCTGCTGAGTGGTTACATAGTTAAGGCTCTTTTCATTGATTTCAAGTTAATTAAAGGGCAATAACTCATGCATTACTAAAGCCAGTCTGGGGAAACTTCATGTGCAGCAGCGCGTTATAGTGATATATTCTTATTTTAAGTTTCAAGAAATTCCGCCAAGTAGTTACTTAGTTATGGCTCATTTCATTGATTTTAAGCCAATGAAGGGGCAATAACTCATGCATTACTGAAGCCAGTCTAATGAAACTTCATGTGCCACAGCGCGTTACAGTGATATGTATTTATTCTAAGTTTCATGAAATTTCGTCCGGTGGTTACTTAGTAATTGCTCCGGACGGACGGACGAAAGGACGGACGGACGGACGGAAGGACGGACGGACGGAAGGAAGGACGGACGGACGGACAGACAGACGGACGGACGGACGGACATGGAGAAACCTATATCCCTCCGCCTTTTGCGGGGGATAATAATAAAAAGATGTATACCTGTATACCTGTAAATAACACCAACGCAATATACCTTAGACAAATAAACTTTCAAATTATAGAATATGCGCGAGAGTTTGTTTTGTTTCCTTTCTATTTTTTTTTCTTCTTTTTTTAAATTTTATTTTATGTTATTTATATATATAATTTATTTTTTGCTAACATGTTTGAATCTAGTGGATAGTTATTTTTCAAGAAACTAGCCAATATAATGAATATTTGACAAACGGACGATCAAACGGCTGTAGCCTATTGATAAATGCTTGATCGCGAAATCAAGAACATGCCGATAATTTCAAAGCAAATTAATCGCAAAACAGAATAAAATAAGAAGTTTTTACGCACAGAATTTTAAATGCTTTCGAATTCCAGGTTTGCAGTACTGAAATGGATAATCAATATACCAGCCGATAACCGCATAACCTGCTCATCGTTCATTAAAGACCATGGTCCTGCCCTTATCAGAGGAAGGTGGTTAGTAAAATGTTAATATATTACTCAAAATAAGTTTTGCATCACCTTTGCTTTTTCCATAGAGTTAATCACCCCCTATCATCACCACCGGAAATAGTTTACCACCGAATCGAAAGTGAAAGACACACGTGATTGGGTGCCTGTCGATAATGGCATATTTGATTGGTAATATATCACTGTTTCATAATTAAATCACAACACATCTCTAGTGGATATAGTCATCTGATATCGTAAGTAAATGCTTTAGATAAATGCATCTTTAATGACTGGTATGAAAGGAAAAACTGTTGGCTGGTACCGAAGACAAAACACATTTTTAATATTTCACTGCTTTTTCTCCGGACATTTGAATTTTTCTTATGCAATTTTTGCCATTGTTAGCAACACTGTTTTAGGTAATAATGGTATTTACTAGAATTTCAGCTGAAATCTAGCGGTGTAGCCAATTATTACCTGAATAATAAATTGCATGTTGTACGGCGAATAGAATCTGACGTGTACGGCTTGTTGCAAAATAACATTAAACAACGTATACGGCGAATAGTTCAAGAATTTTCTAACTAAACATGAGCCAGTGCATTTATATCCAGTATTTTTGCAGTACTTGCCACGTATACTTAATTTACATGTTTTAATCTTGATTTCAGAATAAAGATGGATGCATAAAAGTGCTATATTTTGCTGAAAAGCCCACATCTTTTAAGTGAATTGGTTTCTAAATTATGAAAACCGTCATGTATAAACTCAAGTTTAGGTCTGTAGATATTTTAATTTATCCCGAGAAACGTAATGCACAACGATTGACTGCTGCTGCGCACGAGTTTCATCTGATGCATGCATGATTGGTAGCTGACATTTATGTTTAGCGTCTTTTCCACTATATGTGATTGTACCATTACACCAAGTATAATAAAAGTCAATGAAAACGTTTAAGAGATATTGGCTTAAATAAACCATTTTCTTAAGAATAAGGTTAATCCATGAAATGGTGTTAGCAATATGAGGCAAAATCACTGGCCTAGGTAATATAGGTCACTGTGACGTACTGTTAGGTTGAGGTCAAATATCCTGTCATACTGAGTCATTATCGGAAGCAATCATGTTCGTAAATCTAAAAGTCTGAAAGAAATAAGACAAGACTACTGGACCATAAAATATAGGTCACTGTGATCTACAAATTGTCTGAGGTCGAACATCCGGTCATATTGAGTCATTAGCAGGAGGAATCATGTTGGTACATCAAATAGTCGTCAAATGATAAAGCAAAATCACTGGAACATTAAGTATAGATCAGTGTGACCTACTGTTTGTTTTAGGACAAACTTTGTGTCATACTGAGTCATTATCAGGAGAAATCATGTTTGTAAGGCAAAAATCACTGGCTCATGAAATATAGGTCAATGTGACCTACTGTTAGTTTGAGGTCAAACCTTGGGTCATACTGAGCCATTATCCCAAGCAATTATTTTGTTATCTCCAATAGTTACCAAGATATAAGACAAACTCATTGGACCATGATATAAAGGTCAAATGGTCCTACTTTTAGTTTCGGGTCAAATTTTGAGTCATACTCAATCATTATCCCAAGCTATCATGCATAAACATCAAACAGACTTCAAGATATTAGGTATAATCACTGGACAATGATACAGGTCACTGTTACCTACTCTTTGTTACCATCTGTTCATACTGAGTCATTACCTAAAATAGTCATGTTCATGCATCACCAAGTTTTCAACATATTAGGTAAAATTACTGGACCATGAAATAAAGGTCAATGTGACCTGCTGTTTAAGTTCAAACTTTGGGACATACTAAGTATTATCGAAAGCAATCATGTTCGCACTTCAAATAGTCCTCAAGATATAAGGCAAAATCACTGGACTAGAAATCAATATGTCCTATTGTTAGTTTGAGGTCAAACTTTAGGTCATACGCAATCATTATCCTAAGCTATCATGTACAAACATCAAACAGCCTTCAAGATATTAGGTAGAATTACTGTACCATGAAATATAGGTCAGTGTGACCTACTGTTAGTTTGAGGTCAAACATCGGGTTATACGGAGTCATTATCCCAGGAAAAATAGTCTCCACGAAGAATCTTTAAAGCATGTTTGAAGACTTTAGCCCTTGCGGCTACTACGAAACTGAGATAAATGCAACAGATGAATATTTATTCTATGTTCAACCAACCGTGAAATATAGGTCATGGGCCGACGTGCATTGCTGCTTTCAGTATATCTTTCCCAGGTGTGTCCATGGAGCATGTTTGAAGACTCTAGCCTTTGCAGTTACTAAGAAACTGAGCGAAACACAACAGCTGAATATTTTTTCTATGTTCAGTTGACCGTGAAATATAGGTCATGGCACGATATGCATCGCTGCGTTCAGTATCTATAGAGCAGGTTTGAATGCTTAGCCATTGCAGTTTCTTAAAAACTGAGCCAACGCAGCAGGTGAATATTTTTACAAAAGGCGAACGCACACGCATACTCGCACGCGGATACACACTAAGGGTTTTGCATAAGCCCATCTTTGTTTTGCAACATTGCGGTTAAATTGATATAAAGATTATTTGAACAATGGCGAGTAAAAGACAACTGATAATTTCATAATGACTAACGTATTGGCTATAATTTAAATGTTATGCGACAGTCTGCATGCTTAGTGATTAACCCAATCACGGTTGATAGCTTTGCTGCACTCTTTAATTGCACACCGGGGGATCGGTCGTCAGACTCTATGATGGCCCCGACCTAAAGCTATATATTTTAGTTGCTTGGGACCGGAGCCTTTTTGTCTGTTGCTTGGTCCACCGGGGCTCAACTGGTGACCTTCTTTTGCTTCAGATTTCCAGTGGGGTTGTTTGGCAGGACAGGGATCTCCACCTGTCAGACGGCCCGTTGTATCTGTTGAGTCCTCGTCTTTGCTTCTTCAGTGTTGAAATTTGATTTATGTGTTTACCCTGATGATTCATTGACGAGTTAGAGGGTTATCATGCGAACCGAACAACCAACTAAATGCTTTGTACCACTTCAGAAACTGAGGGTGAGGTTGGGCCTGTAAAATCGATTTAAGCCCCCCCAGTAATTCATTACTGACCGTTCCAAGGCGGTACATGTAGTTCTGTTGTGGTTCTTTGTTGCCTGTTTTTGATGTCAGAGTTTCTGTGATGTTTTACCTTATGTATGTTATTATTATTTTTGGTTCGGTTTGGGTTGCTGAGTGGCCACCTTTTGGGAACAAGCTGCTCACTCGGTGGGCCATATGTTCTCTGTATCTTGATTATTTGTAATCTTAGTTGTTTCCAACTATGGTTTGAGGGCTGGATTTGGATTTTGATTGTTTCAGTTCCTGGTCTTTGCATACTTTTACTTCTATCTTCTAACACACCCCAGACTAGCTACAAATAATAACTGCAGAACGAATATTCATATGCTACAAACAGCCAGAACATGATATGAGCTGCGTCAAGACAAAACAACAAAATGGCTTGGCGACCAGCGAAGGGTCAGATCAGATCTTCGCAGTCTGATCAGAGAATTCGTTTCGCTCAGTGGCTAGTTTAGGATCCAAAGAGGATTCATGTGAAAAGTGAAGACTCTGACCAGCTAAGTGGGATGATCAAGCTGGTTTGGAACTTTGCTAGTAACAAAACCACTTTATTGTTTTTCTTATCTACAGCTCAGTCATTTCCGGTGGTAATCCAAAGTAGTTTCACTTTGTCATATGGTCAAGTGAACAACTCTTTTCCAGTAATGGTGACAGCCAAACTGAACCTTAAAAATGAGAATATCGAAGATGAAACAGTGATAACTATGAACCACAACGATCATCTTGATGATAAATTACTTGCTGTCGGTTCATGTTAAAGAGTTTCACGGCCTAGTACACAGGTCTTGAACATGTTATAGAAGATCCAGTCCCTCTTCCTACCTTCTTAAATTTAAAGAGTAACTACTCTTCAGGAACTGACTGAATCAGATCCCAAACCCTATCCCCAACATCAAAGGGAAAGATTGACAAAGACATCCTAACAAACAATAAATTACAAATGATAAGCCGAGTCAGCAGCTCTTTCCCAAATAGGTGGCAACTCAGCAATCTTTACTGAACTAAATAATTTAGACCAACAGAAGGGTTACAACAGATTAAGCAAATTATACAAAAAACATTTAACAACTATTTTTACCAATTTTCTATTTTTATTATAGAAGGGTTAAAATGAGAACACAATAAAGTCTACTGCTATGCTCAATAGCTGGAATCTAAATGGTTGGCTAAAACTATAAATGAAATTATTCTCTCTTCTTTCTTAACTTCGGAAGCCTCCAACAGTGTTCATTCACTACACTCGAGTTTTGCTGGATGAAGCCTACAAGTAATCATTAGTCTTCCTGCGATGCCATAAAATACCCAAAATAAACGTAATATTCGCATTTTCTAGGCAATCTTGAAACTATTTCTCATCTGAATCATGCAAGACAATCAGAAACCATGAAAACAAGGAAGCTATTTGTCGTACATTGTTTGAGCTATGAGCCGTACATAAATCTAGCTACAAACAACTATTCGCCGTACACAAACGATTATGTTTTATTAACAAATGTAGCTATAAAATCATTAAATTGATACCATACAAAAACCAGAGATGATGCTTGTTGCTAGTTAAACAGGTAAAATAACTTGTATGTCAAGATTATCGATGTAATTATAACAAGAGCTGTCGCGTGACAGCATAGCTCGCCTGAATAGGTGCTTGCCCATCACACGGCCGCTATGGTGGTGTGGACTGCTATGCATAAAACTTCATGCACATGTCCATAATGAAAACACATTTATAAACAAAAGCTATCTCAGAAATAAATCTTAAAATAAAATTAAAAAAAAAAAAAATGAAGCTTGAGGTAAAAAAACTGACCGGGGGGGGGGGGGGGGGGGAGGGTGTGGACTGCTATGCATAAAACTTTTCATGCAAGCATGTCCATAATGAAAACACATTTATAAACAAAAGCTATCTCAGAAGTAAGTCTTAAAAAATAATTTTATAATAAAAAAAGTGAAATGAAATTTCAAAGTCCATGAGCTTCTGACAGGTAGGGGGGGGGGGAGGGGGCAGGGAGGGGCTAGGATGTATCAAAACCCTGAACCATTATCTAAGATCAGTCCAAGTATTAGTATCAACTGAGTCAATCATCGTGGCACTGTGAAATTATGTCTTCATAAATATACATGTAAAACTTTAACCAAAAGCTTTAAGACAACATTCTAAGTCGATGACCTTGACTTCAAGGTTCAAGGTCATCCAGTGGGGTAAGTATAGGGTGTTTTGTAAAAACTCAAAAAAGAAAAGAGTCTAACATCAGTTCAAGTATAAACTAAATCTCTGCAAAGCATCATGAATCAGTATGCAATTACAAAACTTTAAAAAAGACAAAAATTTCCTAAGTCCCTGACCTTGACATCAAGATCACTGAGCGGGGTTGGGGTAGTACTCTGTAGATCTAACTGCAGTACAAATATAAAAAGAATTCATCTATGGGTTCAGGAGATATGTGTCTTTAAAAAACTTTAACCAAAACATCCAATCAATAAAAAGACAATATTCTAAGTCCATGACCTTGACATCAAGGTCACAGAGGGGGGGTGGGGGTAGTACCTTCGAAAACTTTAGACCAATATCTAACTTTAGTGCAAGTATCAAAGGAATCCATCCATGGGTTAAGGAGATATTGGGCTTTATAAAACTTTAACCAAAACATCCAGTCAAAAAAATACCAATTTTCTAAGTCCATGACCTTAACATCAAGGTCACGAAGTGGGGTGGGGGTGGTACCCTGATAAACTTTAGACCAATATCTAACTACAGTGCAAGTATCAAAAGAATCCATCCATGAGTTAAGGAGATATAGGTCTTTAAAAAACTTTAACCAAAACATCCAATCTGTACGCGGACGCGGACGCGGACGCGGACGCAGACGCGGACGCCGACGCCGTGGTGACAACAATAGCTCTTCCTGAACTTTCGTTCAGGCGAGCTAAAAACGAGACTTGTTTATGTAAAAAGCCTCGATTTTTAGGCAGTACCAAGCACCGATAAAAGTGTGTAATTAAAGCAATGCCAATGTGTAGACCACAATAAACATGTTGAACAACGAAAACGATCACTCTATAAAGTACCATATAAACTGATTATACACTAACAAACAAAAAATTGTAAATAAAGGCTTCAACTCACCGACTGCCACTTCGTGTGTCTTTCACTTTCGATTCGGTGGTAAGCTATTTCCGGTGGTGATGACAGACGGTGTTAATGCAATTTAGCCTTATTTCACCTGTATAAAATTCCTAAGTGTAGCGATGAAAGACATGGTTACTTAAATGAATGAAAAGTCAGTATGATAACTGAGATATTTTCGTTCCCGATTCTCACTCACTGTCTTGGGAGATATAGTCTTTTAGAGAGCACAAGTAACCTTTTGAATGTTTTTTTCCATTTACTTTGTTAAGATCCTACTCCATTAGTCATTGAAAAACCTTTTCCCTGTCTGAAGGATCTGTGCTATTTTCAAATTTTGTCCGATGTTTACAGAGGCACTATTGTTTAAGTTACAAAAACCTGAAAGCAGAGCAAAGACTTTTGTTTTACTTTCCTCATAGCAGTTTTGTCTTCTATTCTTTTGAGTTATTCTGCGGCTTCTTACTGCATCGGACAACACTTTCCTGATGCCCTTGTATGTCGCCTTTCACGAGACGCAGGGTTTGAGGTGACTAGATGTGGGATGCCTGCGCTTGCGACTTTATACGTAGGCGTCGCCTACCTAATGTCAGCAGCTAATGTATCCCTGCGGAATACGACAGTAAGTGTGGTTCTGAGAGAGATGTTTGTTGCCTGCCACAGCCTGCCCATCATCTTCTTTCTTTCACATTTTTGGGGTTAAGCGACACTGAAGAAATGCTCGTACAATAAATACAGAAACGCGCCTCTGTCGCACTAAATTTGGTATGGGTACGTTGATATTGGGAAAAAGTTGTTTTAGTGTTATGTCTATGGAAAATATTTATGCAATACTTCTTTTGAGTAGTATTTATTCAGATACTCTCGCTACAGTCTTTAAAATTAATAATGCTTACTCAAAATTAGCAAAAGAAATAGTTAAATAATTGAATGAATAATATAGCTCATTTGATATGTCCCTAGGGCAAATGTAGTGCGATAAAATGCGCGTTTCTGTAGCTACTCTATCTCATTCAACTTGAAAAAAGATGGCAAATCCCCTTACCGAAGGCCGCATGCGCCTTAGTAGACAATCATTTATGCAATGCTTCTTTTGAGTAGTATTTATTCAGGTATTCTCGCTACAGTCATTAAAATTTATGAGTTATGTCTACATATCGTTTAATTATGAAGGCAGGAGTGCCATCCACTGATCCATTAAGTTGACAATTTTTTGTCAGAATTTTGTATTGGTCAGTTTTTGAGTTGTACGAAACAGAGATATTTGCTACTTTTGATCACATGATGCATTTGTACGTTCTTTGTTCTTGTAGCGCGAAAATGCACCCGCACTTCAGTAATCGACAAAGCTCAGTCAAAATAAGATCGATAATATTAGTCGAATTTACTAGGCAGATCAGCCAGCGCTGTTGAGCAGACTGGTCAGGGTTTTTGTCATTAACTTTGAGGATCCTCTTGGGTTCCCCACTGTTAACAGAAGCAGGAATGTTCTGATCGTACTGTGCAGAGCGCAGGCTGATCTGTGTCTTTCTTGTCTGCATATTTCCGTAATGTTCCTTCGAACGCGATATTTCTTATTTTTCTGTGATGAATTTTTTATAATTCAAAGAATGTTGTCGCTTCTCAAATTTTGAATAGTTGAAAAAAAGCTGTTGTTTTTCAATGTGTCAGATATAAAATCTTGAAGCTGATTGATTTTCTTCGTGCTGTCTGTTACATAGGGGTTTATTCTTTGCTTCTCTTTGTTTCATGTTGATTTTGTTTGACACAATGAGAAATGATAAGAAAGGTTTTGAATCATTCTGCATAAATATATTGTGCATAAAGATAACATTTGAAAAATTACAAAGAATATGAACAGTGCATAATAATTTAAATTGTACATTTAGATATACATGTATATGTACTTAAATAGAACCAATTCTGATAAGTGCGAAGTATGGGCATATTGATTTAAAAATTGTGTCAATGGATAACATTTCTGCCTATAAATTACATCTTTAGTTTAAAAAAGAGGTTCCGTGAGCTTGTTATCTATCTGTCGGTCTTCATGTTTTTGCTGTGATTTTGTGATTTTGTTTTGGCGGTACGTTCGGTTTGGTGGCCTTATTTCTAAATGCGATTTTATTTGTAATATCACTTCATAAGGAGGCAAATACTTCAAAATCGTTTAGTGTACATACAAAATACCGCCAAATATATATGCAGAAATTTTGTGTAGTTCTTTCTATGTTTAAGCAAGTGACGTACGCAAATAATTTATGAGTTATGTCATAACGTACATATTTAGTATTATTGAGTAGTATTTATTCAGATGCTTTCGCTACAGTCATTAAAATTTATGAGTAATGTCTACATAACGTTTAATTATTAAGGCAGGAGTGCGATCCACTAATCCATAAAGTTGGCAATTTTCTGTCAGAATTTTGTATTGGTCAGTTTTTAATTTGTACGAAACAGAGATATTGGCTACTTTTGATCACATGATGCATTTGCATATTCTTTGTTTTTGTAGCGCGAAAATGCGCCCGCACTTCAGTCATCGTCAAAGCTCAGTCGAAATAAGATCGACAATATATATTTACCCAACCCACCACACCCAAAATGATTTTGTTTTGGTGGGGTGATTTGGCAGTCATGTCTTTTTAATGGTGGCCTGATTTTTAAATGTAATTTTATTTGTGATATTACTTCATCGGGAAGCAATACTAAAAATCGTGTAGTATACTACAAAATACCGCCAAATATATATGTAGAAATGTTATAAGTTTTCGTTGTACTTTCTTTGTTTAAGCATGTGGCATACGCAAATAATTTATAATGCTACCTCAAAATTAGCAAATGAAATAGTTAAATAATTGAATGAACAAAAAAGCTGATTCGATATGTCCCTAGAGCAAATGTAGTGCGATAAAATGCGCATTTCTGTAGCCACTCTATCTCATTCAACTTGAAAAAAGATGGCAAATCCCCTGACCGAAGGCCGCATGCGCCTTAGTAAACAGTCGTCGTATATTGACATTCTTTTATGCTTTCTGTTGACATTATCTGTTAAACAGATGCATGATTATCTAATACTCAGACCAAAGCGGTATGCTAGATTGCTAAAAAAGGTAAATTGTCGAACACAACCACCTACGAGGGTTGTTCATTTAAGTGTGTCACTAATGGCCAACCATACCGCGTGGCTGTAAGGAGCACGTTGAAACTGCTGTGATTTCATGGGAGCGTGATGTTCTGTAATAGGATGAAAGGACTTCTATGTTTAAGGCGAGGATTTTCCCCATTAGACCGGCACGACAGGTTCGAATTTTCAAAAGTATAAAATCTACATATTTTTCTTGGTAGAGCTTCCTAAAATATGTAAGCCGTATGAAATCAAATCATTTGTGATTCAGACCCAAAGACATGGGGAGATAATCCAGACTGACCTAACCTACCCTAAATTCAAGGTTTTCTCATACCCTTTTTTTGACGGATTAAAATGTTGAAATCAGTCATTCATTCCATAAATTTTTGTCATAAATGCATGCTAAATACGTGCATCTCACAATAGAAAGCAACAATTTTCTTCTTGTTACGCCTGATTAGCATTTAAACTTGCAAAACCATAGTTATACTTCCTGTCAAAACGGCCAAATGGGAACGCTTCGCCATAATTAAAATACAAGTACTCCCCCCCCCCGTGACCCAGCATTTCCTTTATGTAGCAGACTTATGCATGGCAAGTACACAATAAATATGAGTGGGAAGCTGAGTCACGGCGGGAACGATACTCAGTAAGCCACAGAAGAAGAATGGTCAAGAGTAGCACTGTGATCTTGAAGGATTAAATATTGCACAATGACTTTAAAATGCGGCCAAGGTCACATGCATATAGTCAAAAGTATCCAGAGTTGACTGTTATGTAAGTAATGTAAGTAAAAAAGGTGTAAAATGTATACAATAAATCATTATTTGAACCATCAATTTGAGCATAATTTAGAATTAATCTCAACAATGACGTCAACGTCAACGTATGATTAACGTACTAACAGAGGCACAAACACTTGGAAATTCATTTGTCATGCAAGGTTCATGACATAGTCATAAATGCAAAGCAAAAGTCAGTGATCTGTATAAAGTTTTAATTATGGGGAAAATTCACACCTTAAGCATAGAAGTCCTTTCGATCCAATCAGTTCAATCTTTCATTGCCAAAAGATTTAAAAGCGCGGCAAAAGTTTTGTATGCGGTATTTTCCAATTGCGATGGACCCATTGTTCGAATTCCCGTTTCAAATGGCAAGGCAATCATAGGTAAATTTTATAAGAATGGTCTGTTGCCAAAAGTAAAGGCACACAATGAAAAACGTACACCTGCAATCGGTTTAAGAGGTCAGTGTATTATCCATGACAACACACCTGTTCACAAGTGTGTTCTTGTCCAAGATTTCTTGAAAGAGGAAAAGGTAGTTCCGCTCTCTCATCCACCTTATTCGCCAGACCTTAGTCTCTGTGGCTTGTTTCTGTTACATTTACTAAAGAAAACCCTTTCTGGTCGTCGTTATGAATGCCGGGTAGTGCAATTTCCCAGTGTCTTCAGGGTATACCTAAAACGGCCTGCTTCTCTTCCTTTACAAGACTTTAAAAATGTGTTTCCGTCAAGGAAGAATACTTTGAAGAGTTGAAGTAAACGAAATGTGACTGAGATTCATAACGCGCACTGAAGAACCCCAATGACAACATTTAATGAACGCCCCCTCGTACACAATGTATAGCATATGATACAAATAAATTTTCAAAATGTGTGAATAACTTCTAAAGTACAAACTCTATGCGAACCGAACAACCAACTAAATGTTTTGTACCACTTCAGAAACTGAGGGTGAGGTTGGGCCTGTAAAATCGATTTAAGCCCCCCAGTAATTCATTACTGACCGTTCCAAGGCGGTAGTTCTGTTGTGGTTCTCTGTTGCCTGTTTTTGGTGTCAGAGTTTCTGTGATGTTTTACCTTATGTATGTTCTTATTATTTTTGGTTCGGTTTGGGTTGCTGAGTGGCCACCTTTTGGGAACAAGCTGCTCACTCGGTTGGCCATATGTTCTCTGTATCTTGATTATTTGTAATCTTAGTTGTTTCCAACTATGGTTTGAGGGCTGGATTTGGATTTTGATTGTTTCAGTTCCTGGTCTTTGCATACTTTTTACTTCTACAATTCCATTTTGAGCTCTCTAGTAAGCGAATTTTAACAAAGAACCTGAATCTGATATTTTTTCGTCGGGGGAGGGGTGATTCGTATGCAGGAGTCACAGAGGGTTAGGCACACTGAAACGCTACGGTAACCATAGGATGGTCATAACAGTATTCTGTAAGGAACAAGGTTTCAAAGTCAGGTCAGGATTATAAAGCTATAGAGCGGAAACACAACTGCAGCTCTAACTTCAAGATAGAAATCCATTCATCTATTTTAGGAGATAGAGTGCAGACTAGTAAAGCAAGCTTTGATACTTGTCTTAGCAATTGCTGAGACATGATTTAGCATCTGACCTCAGATTGTGGCCATGTCCTTGGATTTGGGAACTTAAATATCATATGTGACAACTTTTCGTATTTTTTTTTAATTTTTCTGTAAAGTTTGACGAAATTCACCTAAGTAATTCTAAAGAAGTGGCAAAGAGACGATATGATGTCTAACCCTAGCATTTACCCTGACCTTGAGCGTGGGAACCCAAATATTGTGTGCGACAGGCTTTCTTCGTATGTTTTATCTTTCTGTATAGTTCCATTGAATTTGCTTCAGTAGTTTCTCAGTTATACATGTAGCTGAGACACAATTTAAGAAATAATTTGAACTTTGATCCAATCGTGGCCTTGACCTTGGGCATGGGAACACATATTTTGTGCGTGACACACCTTCTTATTATTTATTATCTTTCTGTGATGCTTCGTCAAGTTTGCTGCAGTTATTTGTAATTTATCGCTGAATCACTATTTGTCACGGACGGATATACGCCCGCACGAACTGTGCTATTTTAATAAGCCTCCCAAAGTCCCTTCGAGAACATAAAAATATTAATTTTCAATACATTTAAATGATAACTCGTCTTTTAATATGCCTGACATTTCCGCAAGCATACGTTTATTTGTAACGACAATCATCTTACAGACTGGGCACGTTTATCCATATACAGCATTCAGCTAGTCATCTAACTTCCTAAAACTACTCACCTACACTTCCGGCATATGCAGCATATCCCATTATCAATAGTAGAAGGAATATCGGAGCTGGGTCAGGACTGTACAGGGCCATGGCAACGTTTGTTTGTTAAACTGTACTTCTCTAAAATAATGTAACGAACGAAAAATGAAAAAGACTATTTGAATACTTCAAGTACAATTTTTAAAATATTTCATAGCAGAATTAATACCAATGGGTCGGCCTATAAGCTTCCGGAAAATTAGTTACAGCCCTCTCCCTATAATACAACAGCAACATGACTAGCATGATACACTTTCTACTTTCAGTGCATCCTGTTTTGATGGAAGTTATGCGGAAAACAGTGAAGACTCAGATCAGCCTGCTCCCATTGGCAGCTGTCTAATCCAGGCCCACACGGTTTTGCACAGCTGACTATGTATCTCAGTATTTAGGATCATGGCGGTAAATACACGTAAACACAATCAAGAGTAAAAAAATAAATAAAAGAGAGAAAAGAAAGGCAGGACGAAATCGGCAAAACACCTGGGCCCAGAATTTTTCCTCAGCAGAACTTTCAAGGTCGTGTTTTATACTTAAAAGTCTTATAACTGTATTAAACACAAAAAAATATATTGATAACTTCTGTTTGACTTCTATTTAGAAATTAACCTCCTTTAAACTCAAGATGACCTTGATTTGAAGAAATCATTGCAGTCCTGGGACTTGAAGGCTGTCACTTGAAGAGTCACCCGATCGCCCGCATATTCAGCAAAGGCCAAAATCAACGAGCTCAGAGCAGACCCCCTTATTAAACTATAAAACTAAGAACCAATTAGTTTGGCATGTGTATTGCCTTCCGTGAGAAGCTTGTCAGATGCTAATTGAATAATTCAGCATAAACACAAGACAATGACGTTCAAAACATTTTTGCTGTTGTAACGCGTGCCGTAATAAAGAGGGTTGACTGTAATTACATGTTTCTTTGTTATACTGTTATGATGAAGCCTGTTTCATATACCAAGACTTTATTCACAGAGGAAAGCTACTCAACAATAAATAGAGAATAGTTGATTTTTCAGAGTAAGATGGACTTTTATTTCACCAAAAACACGCAAAAAGCAGTATTTTCGAGGACAGAGAAGATAAAAATTGATCTTACACTAAAATAATCAATTTTGATGTTTCATTTTTGGTTTAAATCGCATCGCAATAATTCAGTTTATTCCAATGAGCCAGCCATCACGACAGAGACACAAGTTCAACTTTTTCCAGCCGATTAGCGTCAAATCGGATGCTTCTAGCGTGTTTTGTTTTGCATACTTTTCAATCAATGATAGAGATTGCTTGGTATAACCGAAACTGATCATTTCACAGTTATCTCTTTAGATTTCTCCGTTTCAATAATAGGATTTTCGTGAAATAGTATCATTATTTGTTGATCGATTGGCTAAACCTTATACGGCTTGACAGAAATTAAGTCATGCATGTTTGCACGTCATTGCGACGTTTATGAGCTAACTAAAGCGCCAACGTAAATGTAAATGATCGCGATGTCAAGCCGCCTTTGTCTCATGTTGGCATTTTTTCTTAGCATATTTCTTGAAAGATCTGTTTATCAAATTGAAATATAAAGCCAGTTTTAAATGGCAAACTTTGTCACAACAAATGTCTTACCCAGCAAACACGATGTAAGCATTAAATTTGACACCAAACGGCGAAGAAAACGGTGGATCTCTGTCATGATGGCAAACGCATTGGGATTAATTGGAAAAAATGCAATTTTAAAGTATGAACAGAAACAACAAATTTGACCCTTTCAGTGCAAGATCGATCTTTATTTCACCCTTGAACACCAAAAGTGGTATTTTCACGAGTGGCGAAGCCAGGAGTTAAAATTCTGCTTTTGGTGTTAATTCGGTGAAATAAAAGCGACTTGTGAAAACTAATGCTTTTGATTTTCAATCGTTCTTACACTGAAACTAATGCTTTTGAAAAACAATCGTTCTTACACTGAAAATGTCAAATATCTTTTATGTAAACCAGTTTTAATTGAAAAGCGCATTGCTTTAATATTTTGATGAACATTCCTCAAGCAATTTGCCAAGGAAGGATGTTTTTTTTTTTGACGAAATTAAGGTTGTGATGACATACAAAATCCGAGACATGATTTATGATAAGCCCGATAAGGTTAGCCAATTAATCAGCAAATAAATGTGACTATTTTACGAAAATCCTATTTTGAAACAGTGAAATCTAAAGTGATAACTTTACTGTTTGAAACAGTGAGATTATCTGTTTCGACTTAACCGAGAAACCTCTATAATTGATTTAAAAGTATGAAAGAAGTTGTTGTTACAGCGTTATCGCAGATTGAAGTTGAAAAATGTTCAATGGATGACAGCATAACCTCATAACCCTACAATACAGTTGCGTTATAACTTACTTCCGACTTGATTTTTACGGCCAAAATATAAGCGGGCTTTCCTTAACAGACGTTTGACTTTACCGCCTTTACTCAGATACACAGACGAGGCGGGTAATAAAAGGCAGGTGTTGCGGCTTACTCTTGCACCTCTGTCTAGAAGTCTTTGTCTGTTTATTTGTCATTGTTTCTGCCATTTACAGTTCTGGTACATCCAATACTACTTTTAAGGTAAGCGCGCGTCGCAAAGACTAAGGGTAACTCTGCAGAACCATGTGCACGTATATTAAAGGTACATATAGTAAATTGAGTGCTGTTTAACCAACTTGTTATTATTAACAAAAGTAAATGAAATTTAAATAAAATAAAGAAATAAAAAAGATAAATAAAAGATAAACAAGCCATGAGTATTTACTAATTTGCACTTTATGATATCATTACCGTTGTTCGTATTCCGTCTTTGTGTAAAATATTTTGTGTGCGTTTGACTATGCGCATTTCTAATGCGTTTCTGATAACTAAATTAAAAAAAATCTTACCAAGCGTCTGCTTCTGAAGTCATAGTCACATCTTTTTTTAGTGTTACAGTTTAGATACAATAACTGCTCCTAAGACGCGCCTACCCAAAATAAACTAAAGTATGCCAATTACCGCAATGACTCAAACTATTGGACAAAAACGTAAGACCAAACAGTGTATACCCTAATTAAATCAACCAAAGGAGCAAACTAGTCGGATCGTATGGCATTCCGTCGACATTTGTAAGACACACCTTCATGGTAAAGTTAAATTAACAAAATAATAACCAAAAATATATTTGTAATAGGTGTCTCAATATTCAGGTTATTTGCAGTAAGTTCCGATAAGATACAAAATACATATGAGTACCTTTTTAAAGATACCAAAAATCTTTTGTTATATGCTGATCCTGGTTTTTGATCCCAAGTAGGGCAAACGTGATTTTGGAAATTTTCAAATGAGTATGTAATTTCTAGAAATTCAGCCTTTTTCTATGACTTTTTCATACTCCGATATATTTAGCTTTAATTACAGTCGTTTCACTTGGTACATGCAAACATTAAATTCGTTTCAATTTCAGAATATTTAATTTAACGTGCAAATGTGAAAGCGTTGAGGAACAGGTAATTGACATATATATAAATAATCGGAATTCAACTCCAAAAGGCAATTTGGTGAGGTGTCGTACCGTAGGTATAGCATACAAAGAATAATACACCCTCATTAGCCTCGTTGTCCATTATCATCGGTATAGCATGGTGTGTTCAGATTTTGCAGACACTGGTCAGAATCTACGAATGAGCCGGATGATCTGAGTTGTACATATACATGTATGCAAGTGTGCTAAGACCCCTTTTTCGTGCATGGTAACTATCATAGCTTCATGGATAAAATGTCATTTAAAAAAGAGATAAAAATCTTACATATACTTAAAGATACCAAAATACTGCATGCTTAAAAGTATGATTGAACCAATCAAACAGCCAAAACTTACCCTTCAATCATTTTGCAACGCGTACAACCGCAAGGAGTGAGTTAACTCGGGTATAACGCCCAAACAACATAGGTCCTACGAAGACGGGACTTCGGTTTGAAGTCTCATCCAAAAGGCCGGGGGAATGTAGGTAGAGTTATGCTTCTTCTTTTTTTTTCATATTATCTGATAATGCTTTATATTTAAAGCAAGTGACATGATATTATCAGCAAACGTTTTGAAGTTGAAGAGGATACGATTTTCATAGACAAATTTACAAAGGGGCATAACTTCGTCAAAATGTACATTCAGTTATACTTCTTGTTTTTTGCATGTCGTCTGGTGATGCTTTGTTTTTTATAAAGATTTGTGAAAATATCTTCAACGGTTTTAAAGTGGAGTGGACATGACCTCCATACTGAAAACTACAAAGAAGAGATAATTCCAGAAACATGTAGGATGAGATATAGTTATCATTCTCAGCATACCGTCTGTGATTCTTTATAATTGTACCTAGTTTCGTGAAGCTATCTTCAGCGTTATAAAGCGGGCACGATTTCCATACTAAAATTTACAAAGGGACATGATTCTGTACAACGTGTAGGTGAAGTTGCGGTTCTTAGTCTCTACACATTGTCTGATATGGGTTTCAAAGTGGAGTGGATATGGTTTCCATACTACAAATCACAAAGAAGAGACAATTCCATAAAAGTGTAGGATGAGATACAGTTATCATTCTCAGCATACCGTCTGATACTTCTTTATATTGTATCTAGTTTCGTGAAGTTAGATATATCGCAAACAGTTTCAGCGTTATGAAGCGGACACGTTTCCATACTAAGATTTACAAAGGGACATGATTCTGTAAGACATGTAGGTTAAGTTGCGGTTCTTAGACTCTGCACATTGTCTGATACTGATTTATATTTGTACAATGTTTCGTGAAAACATCTTCAAGATTCAAAATTATAGAGCGGATATGATTTTTATACTGAAATTTACAAAGGGGCATTTTTCCGTTAGAAATGTTGGTGGTGTTACAGTTTTTGTTCTCTGCACATTGTCTGGTGATGTTTTATATATGTCCCAATCAACGTGAAAATATCCTCAACGGCTTTTGAGTTATAAAGCGGATACGACTTCTATACTGAAATTTACCAAGGGGCCTAATTACCAATGGAGTTATGGTTGTATGATGATGCTTATATCTGTACCAAGTTCTGTGAAAATATCTGGAACAGTTTCAGAGTTATTGAGTGGGCACGATTTTCATACTAACCCATACAAAGGGGCATGATTCTAAAACCTGTAGGTTGAGTTACGATTTTTGTTCTCTAAACATCTTCCGATGATGCTTTAAAAGTATACCAAGTTTCGTGAAAATATCTCAAACGGTTTTAGAGTTATTGAACGGACAAGATTTACATACTAAAATTTACATAGAGGCATAATTCCTTAAAAAATTTTAGGTGCAGTAACGTCTTTTTGCTCCCTGCATATTTTTTGATGATGCTTTATATTTGTACAACGTTTCGTGAAAGTACTTCAAAGGGTTTCAGAGTTATGGAGCGGACAAGATTTCTAATGGACAGTCAGACTGACGGACAGACAAATGCATTTAGTAAAAAGTAAAGGTTTCCCATAGCCTAGTGCCGTATGGACAATGGGGGTTAGAGGCCTACTGTATCTTGGGCACGTCCCCGTCTCCTTTCGCTGCCTTATCCTTCCCATTTCTAAAATAACCTACTCATTTACTGCTGGGTTGAAGCCACCGTCTGCTCCATAATCAAGTCGCTCAAATCACTCGACCTTGGCACATCTCATAAACAGACAACTAAGGGAAAAACAATATGTCTCCTTCGGATGGGGGCAGACATAAAAATAATATTTAAACCGTGAAAAGGAAGTTTAAAATGTTTTCTGGATAATAAACAACCTGTTTATCTGTAGTATATGCCATCATCAATATCTTTCAAAGAACAAGCGGAAACTTTGACTCTGTGCAGAAAAGATAGACCGAATTAGGATCCGACGGATTTGAAAATGTTTAAGAAGGAAAAAAAAAACGGTTAGCGATAAATGTCAGCGGGCGGTAGTTGAGCGGGTGGACGTCTCGTTTTCGTTTCCGCAGCATTCCTCAGAAATTGTTTGTACTATTCTAACGATGTTTGGTAAAATTATAGGACATAATTACACGGAGTATCCCGTGCATGAACGACAACTAAAACATTCTCTACTTATTTAGTATATAGGCATTATCCCCCCACCCCTCGCCCTTAATTTGCATTTAAGCTCTTTCCCAGTCTGACACTCAGTAACCGATCGACATTTTTAAGTGAAACCTTGTAGGCTAATATCAAATTTCGACAATGAGCGTTCTAAGCAACACTGATAGATGTGACTTTATTTTTTTAATCATACCCCTAATCTGTAAATTATGGTGGCATAGGAGTGCCACCCAGATAATGAGATAATAACACGTCAATTAAAACGTATAAGTCGACTTAATACGGTTGACTTTATGCTATCTCGACTTCCGGTAAAGTAAGTTAACAAGTCAAATTACATGATAATGCGCTAAAATGCCATCGTGATATCAACTTACAATGTAATAACACGACGTATCACAACTTAAAAACTCGACAGCTCGATGTCACTTCAAAGCACCACGAGTCGAGATGAGTCAGACAAAGCCACTAGTCATTTTATAAATGATTATCAGTCTTGAAACTTATTTCCTCTTTACTTTGCTCAATAGTCACGATATTTCATTTTTAGAAACATTACTAGAGTGACGCTTCTAGTCATTCAAGCTGAAAAGGCACTCACCGCCCAAACCCAAGAGCGCGCCTATGTGCCTTATTGAAAAGAAAGTAATTGAGCGTGCATACGTGCAAGCGCGCGCTTGTGTTAAAATCCCGGCCCAGAAGGGTACTCCATATATCTTCGGACAGTCGGGGTATGCTCATCAGAGTCCGTCTGAAAAGGGGTATGGGTTTCAGAGGAAGGGAGGGAGGTCTTGAAAAGGGGTATTTTTTCTGTCGGGACATTGTATAGAACGTAGATACATGTGTAATGTGTGTCTGGAAAGGAGTATGCAATTTCATGTTTTTTTTTGTCTGCCTCCTTCTGTCCCGGTTCTTGCCCACTTTTCTTCCCCCCCCCCCTCCCCCTCTCGAGCTTCCGCTCACTTTCTCCCATCCCAAGCCTGTCTCTCCTCCCCCCCCCTCCCCCACCCTTTTATCCACCCGTCCAGAAAAGCACCGGCAAGACGGCTATCGATAAAAAACACAGTATTGCGTTTAAACTATATATTTCTAAAAATAGATTATCGCAACAACTTGAATGGCATTTAAGAGCAAACGAGTTAATATATCTCACTGGCACTTTACAGCAATAGCAAGACACGTCGCGATAACTTTAATAAGATTCGAAAACGAGATAATAATAATTGTAACTCGATTTAAGGTGCAAGAAATCGTGTTATCAAGTTGATATCTCGATGGCAATTCAGCGCATTATCATGTAAGTTGACTAGATAACTTTCTTTACCGGAAGTCGAGATAGTATGAAGCCAGCCATAATACGTCGACTTAAAAGTTTAAATTGACGTGTTATTATCTCGTTATCTAGGTGGCACTCCTATGCCACCATAGTAAATAATGTTTCTGGCAAGTAACACATTTTCTTTATTTATGTTAATGATAATTGGCAGGATAGCAGGATTTGATTCGTGTGTAGGTGGAGGGGGTGGGAGTTAACAACACTTGGAGAAAATATTCCAGTCTTTGTCGAGCCATCCACAAATCAAAGAAAGAAAGGTAGAATAGAGAGCAAGGAAAATATCCAAATTAACCACACCCGCAACTACTGCAAGCACAGTAGTCCCTTGCCCTAATTAAATTCACAATAAGGAAAAGGCCTACTGTGCTTGCGGTCGGTGCCGGTAGGCTGTTCGTTTTTTTTCAACAGTCATGTCTCTTTGTTCCATGGCTCTATCTCTGTGAGTCCACTGTATATATACTGAACAAAAACAGAAACGTTACATAGATGATTCATGAATTTTAAGCTGAAGAACAATATTTCCAAATATTGCTATGCTATTTTCTCGCATGCAAGATGTCAGACAACCTTACGAAGTAATCGGTTTTCGATTTGCATCAATTGTTACAGAATATTCCTGTCTGACTGAAAACTCCACAGACAATGTGAAACGCTTGATGCGCATGCGCAAGCGCTTAATTTTTTACACTTTCGGATTTGCCTTGTAACTGTCAATAAGAATTCCAATGAATCTTATGGCATTTAACCAGCAGTTCAAAGAAATAAGATGTTAAAAATTTTGTGTCTTCGAAATTATCTCCCTTGCAATTAAAAGTATAGCAAATCATTAACTGCGATTAACCAGTATGTTATAAAATTTCAAGTTTAATTTATGGATCTTATTCCAGCCTCTCCTGACAATGGCTCATAACGAAAAAAAAGAGTTCAAACTGGTTAATTGTCTGTGGTATACCACCTTGCATTGACCGGAGCCTTTTTGTCTGTTGCTTGGTCCACCGGGGCTCAACTGGTGACCTTCTTTTGCTTCAGATTTCTAGTGGGGTTGTTTGGCAGGACAGGGATCTCCACCTGTCAGACGGCCCGTTGTATCTGTTGAGTCCTCGTCTTTGCTTCTTCATGGTGTTGAAATTTGATTTATGTGTTTACCGTGATGATTCATTGACGAGTTAGAGGGTTATCATGCGAACCGAACAACCAACTAAATGTTTTGTACCACTTCAGAAACTGAGGGTGAGGTTGGGCCTGTAAAATCGATTTAAGCCCCCCAGTAATTCATTACTGACCGTTCTAAGGCGGTAGTTCTGTTGTGGTTCTTTGTTGCCTGTTTTTGGTGTCAGAGTTTCTGTGATGTTTTACCTTATGTATGTTATTATTATTTTTGGTTCGGTTTGGGTTGCTGAGTGGCCACCTTTTGGGAACAAGCTGCTCACTCGGTTGGCCATATGTTCTCTGTATCTTGATTATTTGTAATCTTAGTTGTTTCCAACTATGGTTTGAGGGCTGGATTTGTATTTTGATTGTTTCAAGTCCTGGTCTTTGCATACTTTTTACTTCTACAGGGTTTTCAGTGCACAACATGAAAGTCGGAGTCGAGTGTCCTGAAAAGCGATATTCCAAGCCTTGTGCTTCACTTATCAACCCTTTGGAAGTGGCGATTGGACCATTTCCGTAACAACTAGTGCCTGATAAACATCTCAGAAGTGACTGGCTCAAATGGACTGACAACTTGAGTGAATTACGGGTCTTAAAAACAACACCTCAAAAGGGCACTTTCAAATTCTGACCCCTGAGTGACTAAAACTAATCTGGAGACATTAATTTCGCAGTTTCTGTTGTGCTATTCATTTTCTGAACTGTGAATCCTTTTTGTCAGTTAGACATAAAATAACATTGGCAAAATCATAATTCAGTTCAAAGAAAACATGCATGGAAAGTACATGTAACGTTTCTTTTTTTGTTCAGTATACTTACAGTACACCGTCTGGAAGGACCGTTGAGCCCAACTTGTTTATACAGCACACAGTGGCAGTTGAACATATTATCTACCTTACAAGTTGGGTAGGTTCTTTAAACCATAAAAAATAAATTCTCTTGATTTTTTGTTACTGAAATAAAGTAAATTTCGGCTGCTTTAGTTCATGGATTATGCTATATATTGGTGCAAAAAAGTTATATTTCTGATGAAAGAAAATGGAGTTCTACGATTCCAAAATTTGACCAAGCTCAAGGTAGTATGACTTATTTAATAAATGTTTATTTTCCATTCAACAATAAAAATGTAAACTAAAATATGCATATCTTTTGATTATTTCTGTAATTCAGAACAAGAGTGCATATTGTTCTTGTTACACCTAAAAATACAATGCACTCGTATATTTTATTCACCTAGTTATATTGACATTTAGAAGTACCTTAATATGTTGTTTACGGCCTTATCAAAAATGTTTCACTTATGTCAAGCCCGACCGTTAAGCAAAGATGGGCGGAAACCGGAGCTCCCGGGGAAAACCACCTGGACTTTCGTAAGCAGAACTTGTGCGCCGAACTCACAGCGGTGTGAGGCCTAATGTTTAAGAGTCAGCGCTCTTAGCCGTTAGGCCGCGGCGGCCCGACCCAAAATATACAATCGACCAACTAATTCTTTGTACGTATAGCAGCCATGCTAAAAATACTTTGTTTACATAACTTTATACCGCAATGCGGCTTAAACGGTGGCGCTTTACTAGATTTATAACCCCATTAGTTGTGCTCTGCGTTACTTAAATTATCATATTAGATTTTAAACCTAGTAAAACGCCATTATCGATAGTAAATCGACACGATAGTTTAAGCAGCATGGCGGTATAAACGTTAACACGGTATTTTAGCATGGCTGTGATGTTGATAACATGAAATCAGTATATCAATAGGCTGGTACTCCAAGATAAACACAAACTTTAACACATTAGTTGCCACACGCATTAAGGGTGCATAACGTCTATGCCAACACACTATCCTCATACATGCCAGTCCGCTCAGAGCGGAAGCTATACAGACTGGTCAGTATTGATCAGGACTCTGTGATGCTTTGTTACAATCAACAATGACGTCGAAACAACTGTGCCGATGCAAATGATGGTCTGAGCTTATCATGGTTCTTTGATAGGCCGAAGTGTTACGATTCCTGTGCTGGAAGTAGCTCCAAAGCAGTCACTCAGACTATAATATTTTCACTCAGGATCCTGAGGCTCATTTGTCAAGCAGACAGGCCTGCGTTCTTTTTCATTCACACATGCCAGAAGTACCTTTCTTCGTGACACGCATCGAATCCGGGTATACACCTTTCCTATAATCCAGAGTCTGTTCGAGTTTTGTCCCTTGCAACGCCTGTGATGTCATCTATAGGATAGGATATTGGTTTTTATTACCAGTGATTACATGCCGGTTTTCCAAACTAACAATCAACGGGTAAGATTAAGACAACTATTTTGTTCCAACTATATTTAGTTCTTTCTTTGTTGGAAAATAAGCTTTATAACTTATAGCATATGGGAATTTGACATAAAATTAAAAGATTTCCGACTAAAATTTCGGGCCAAAATCAAGAGCACGTATCACTAGTACAGCTTCCAAAACATATCAAAGGAAAAGAAAAAAAATCGCGGAAGATGTTCAGGGGCCAGTTTCACTAACGATCTAAGCAAGAACTTTTGACTTAAGTTATAACTTAAGTCAAAAGTGTATACTTATGTGGTTTCACAAAAAATCTTAGTCGAAACTCTTTGCTTAGATTTTGCTATTAACTTAAGTCAACCAGCGAGATGACTTAAGTTCTAACTTAAAATGTGTAAGGTAGATATGCTGATGATAGGCTGTCATAATTCAGGATATACCACAAAAAGCGTTAATAAGTGAAGACTGTTTCGTTCATTCATCATGTGCCTCGAGAATTCTAACGTTGTATTGTGACCCATAAGCGGTTTGGATCACAAGCAATTTTGCTACTGCACGTCCAATATGTGGTTTCTGTTCCGATTCCTCTTTGTTCATTTAGTAGGCACTGTACATGATAGGGTTTGATTTCGTCCTCCTTCAGCGTTTTACTGTTCGTGCTCCGAAAACCCTATGTTCTGTGATTGCGGCCATTTCTGGGTAAATTCACAGCTCTGCCACAGCTGAACCAAAGCTACTTAAACTGTTTACATGAGTTATATAGACGAGTACTTCTTAAGGTGGTGAAGACACGGCCCAGACAGAAACTATTCCCTGCGGCACTGGGTGCTTACCAGGTAAAACGGTATGTACATGGCAGCCCAGGCCTGAACATTCAGGACGTTTTCTCACGACGCGGCCGATAAGTTTATGAAAGCCTTGTACGAACGCATTCGTATATAGACACTGATGTGTGACTCTTTTGATAAAATAATCTATCAAAATACATCATCATCATCACCATCTCTCTCTCTCTCTCTCTCTCTCTCTCTCTCTCTCTCTCTCTGAGAGGGATGTGGTTTGGGGATGTTGGTAGCGTAAAAGCGTCAGCGACTGGAAATGACTTTATCATGTGATCGTTCTCCACAATATAGTCCCCTTTTCTATGTTCATTACACCTGGAGACAATCAGGAAACACTAGACTCTCAAATTACATAGTTAAATAAAAGCAGAATCTATCATTAGAGAGACAAAATGGAGAGCTAAAAGAAAGTGTGTGTCTGTATGTTTTATTTTGCGTCATGGGAAAATAAGTTATCGAATTGTTATCTCCGTCTTTCTGCGCCTGTCAGTCATGCAATGTGTGTGTGTGTGTGTGTGTCAGTGTGCGCATACGCTCATGTGTGCGTGCGTATGTGTGCGTATGTGTAACTGTGTGTATTCCGACAAGCATGCATTTGCGTGTATGTGCATGTTTAGTGCACGCCCGCACGCAATGTAGTATGTGCTTATTTTCATGTATATGTGTGCGTGCGTTTGAAAATGCATAAATACTAGCTATGGCAAAAGGGAGAATTTCCACCGAAAAAGTCATGTTTTATATTCATATTTCCAGTCAAAAGTAAGACTAGTCGCGCTTTCTATCGATACGAAGAATAATAAACTAAACCTGCACGCAGGTTCCATGTAGAGTGACGCCTAACCTGCGACTAGTTGATTGTTTTTACCTTAATGGCCCTGTTGAGACAGTTTTTTACTCAACTACTACACCTACTGCAAAAGTAGCAGGTCCTTGATCTAGCCTGGGACGTCCAAACGTCGAAAGTTTCGTGGTATCTTTGTCATACTTATGTGCGAGTTTGTGGTTGGTCTGCATTGCATGATCATTCGGGCGTAAATGTTTTTGTACGTTCGTGCCTACATAAGATGCATATTTTAGATCGAGGAATTCAGCTATGATGAGAGTGGAAAATGCCTAAGTCCCACAAAATTCTCCTGTAGCCATGTTTCGGTGGAATACAAGAGCTAGGTGAAGTGAGGAAGTCCTATCCGATGTAGGTATATTCACTAAATAGTCGACTTTTATTTAGGAAGCAAGAGCAGTGCTGCGGATAAGAAGGGGTAACAGGGATAATTCTTAGATAATTTTCAATTTATGAAGGAAAACATATGCTGTGACCCTTATTAGAACCGTTTCGGCAACACGGTTCTAATGAGGGGTCAAAACATATTTTTTTAAATGAAGAAATATTGAAAATTTTCCCTAAATTATCCGTGCTTCCCCTTCTTATCTGAAGTACTGAAAGAGGGACCCTACTTTTTGGCACTGACCATTGTACACAGTGCTGATAACGGCTTAAGATCTCAGCAGTTCTAAACATTTCTTTTCCATTGATCAAGTTTTCGACCAGACAACTCTATCACTCTGCCGCAACTGAACGAGGCATAAAAGGTTGGAGATTTAGTTGGTTGGTCGTTTTTGGTTGAACGGCTCTTTTAGACAGTATTTAAGTCTATATCGAACCGTCTCTCAGAGAGGGGAGAAGGAAAAGAGATAGGAGAGAGAAAAATGTCCAAACAATGCCCACCCGCACCTACTGCAGACAGAGCTGGCCCTTGCCCTACTATTATCCAAATCAGTAGGACGCACCAGCACTAAAAGTTACCCAGCATCATCTTCCGACCACGAGCATCCCCAAAAGGATGGAGAAGCTTTAAACATAGTTTTCGATCACGACAATTGTGTCAGGGAACTTTACTACTCCATTTAACTTAAGAATGCATAAAAATGAGGGAACACATTCAAAGCAGTACCATATTAGATTAAAGTACAGTGTCTATAAATATCAAAAAATAAAATAAAACAAACTGAGAAAAAATTAAAGGGAAAAGTCGAGGTTCGAACCCGTAACTGCCTGTGCTAGAGCACAAAACGCTATCCACTACACCACAGCCTCAGGTACGTCAAAATGGTGTTGGGTATATAAAATTATATTGCAGACTTTTAACACAGCTAAAAATAGACTCCTAAAAATAGACAAGACTTAAGTCAAAATAGATTGTTAGCTTAGATGAATTTGTGAAACGGCTTTAGTACGAACTTAAGTCATTCTCACTTTTCTACTTAAGTCATCACTTAAGTTGTAACTTAAGCACAAATCTAAGATATGTTCATGAAACTGGCCCCAGACCGTTATTACAAAAGATACAAAACGAACGATTAGCTGATTATAAAGCAGACACACGCTAAAAATGACAACAAAGTGTGTTGACATGGAATTCGTTTGTGTGATCACCGAATCGCGCGCATTGCCGCAATAAACAAACACATATGGTTGTGTATTACCTAGACACGTGTTCCAGAGGCAGCTTTAAGAACACCCTACCATGAAATGGAAACGATCAAATAAAATAAAACCGAAAATAAGTAAGAGATGGAAAAAATAATATAAATTCAACCTCGGGTTCAAACTTACGGAAAACTCTCTGGATGCTGATGCTTTTAGATGGGTGTATCGCACAAGAAACCAAAAATATCAGCGCTATTATCTGTCTGGTAACGTGAATGTATTGCCGGGGTGTTAAAACGCGGCGTCGATTAAAGGGGTCATGAAAACCATGAGCGACTTGTTGGGATTCTCAATATGATATTAAAGGAAAACACTCACTAAAATGCTTGTTGGACTCAAATTAAAGATTTCAGTAAAACTTAAAATTTGCCGAAAATTTGATGAAAATCGGATTTAGATTAAGAAAGATATAACAGTTTATGGATATTTAAATGTTGAGCTGGGAACCAGCAAATCTGTGAATTAATGACGTCATGAAAATCCTTAGTAACTTTAGTTTGAAACATATTGTAGGTGAACGAAATGCATAAATGTATATTTTGCTTCACAAAGAAACAATTAAAACCAAACAAATACTGTAAAAGTAAGCATTTTATGCACTTATTCTAGATCAAAATATTTATCACGTGACAGGAACTTCCAAAATAGCGGCCTCCGAGACCGCCATTTTGAATTTTTAAACGCTTCATATATCTTATATTTTGAGTCCGATTTTTTTTTAAGTTTCACTAAATTTAATTGCTAATCGAGATCTACAATTTAAAGTCGTTTCATATTATAGTGAGTGTTTTCCTTTAAAATGAAAAATATATATATAAATAAAAAATGTCACATGGCAACAGGGCAATTATACTTTAATTTGGTCTTTCAATGTATTTTTTGCAGTTCACATTTACAAAACGTCTGCTTTATGCATGTTATGTGTGCTTGCAGTTGTACTGAATTATATGGGATGTTCCTATAGATGACGTCACAGTCTACTTGGGTAGATAACTCGTGCGCGACTTTATCGATTTATAGGAAAGGTGTATAAATGTAACAATAAAATAATGATGACTATTCAGTTTCGTTAGCCCTTGTTGATTCCGCACAGCTAGTGCTGCATAGATCTTTTTCTGTTCTCTTATGGCACGTTCTAATGAGTAAATGACGAACAATTGTCTCCCAATTGAAGTTAGTGATCTACAGACTGTGCATGCTCAATCTAGCCAATGCGTATGCAAAATCTGATCAAGACATGCGCAAATTAGATTTGTTTGTATCAATTCAGTAAGATCTGAGTGAAACAAGCCCACTGGACCCACAACGCTGAATCAAAATTGAATCAACAATGACTCTACGTCATAACGTTGAATTAGCGTTGCTTTCAGACTTATTCAACATTGTGTGTCTGCAGGGAGGTAGATTTTGAAAAAAATAAATAAACCAAAGCTTCGCGTGTTCGCAGGCAGGCCAAACCATGTGCAGTTAGCATGTTCCCTCAGACGTATTTTGTCACCTTATTCCATATTGTCGTAACTTCAAATTTTCAGTGTTTGATATATATAATCCAGAATGATCATGGGGTTAACCGTCAAGGTGTTTCCTTCCTTCTCATGAGGGAACAACTCTGAAAGGAAAGAATTTGCGCTTTCAAAATCGAATTATTTCTTTTAATAGTGGAACTCGTTCTTGAATGGCGTCCTCATCCAGGGAAACAAATAGGAAGTCATCGAAGTTGTTTTCCTTTGTAAAAGAGGCGGAACAACATGTAGGCGTAACCATACTTCTTGAGACCTGGGTAAACTGAATATTCAATCGTGCTGATTGAATATTCAGTTTACACAGGTCTCAAGAAGTATGGTTACAATCGTGCCGATTGAATATTCAGTTTACACAGGTCTCAAGAAGTATGGTTACAATCGTGCTGATTGAATATTCAGTTTACACAGGTCTCAAGAAGTATGGTTACAATCGTGCTGATTGAATTTTCAGTTTACACAGGTCTCAAGAAGTATGGTTACAATCGAGTATGGCTACACAGAGTCTTCTCTTTTCACTTTAATTTATGATTCCGGATCAGGATTAATATATGGCATATGCGAAAACTTGAGACTTGAGGAAAACTCTAGTCGGACTGTGCAGATAGAACGGTTTATCTGAGCCTTCCCTGTTCTCATATAATAGGGTACCTGTTCAAGCAACGCTAATCGCATTTTTAAATAAAAGAGAAGCCTACTGTCAAGCTGTATAGTTAGGAAACCTAAATGGAAATCTGAAATCATGTTGTGAAGAATTCGAACACTATCATGATGTTAACGTTCTTGTTTACACCTGTGGAAGTTCTAATGATTGTAGTCATTTAATGTTGACGTTGTTTTGTTGCAGTGCTATCCTGCCGATGAAACAGCCAGTTACTTCCTCTTTAGTTATAGAGAAACATTTTTGCTAGTACTATACCAGAATATCTTTCGTCGACACAATTTTAGTTAGTCGAGTCTATTGATATGAAACGAGTTGTTATATAAAGTTGTAAACCCCAAACCTCTGGATAAATATAACTACCAGGTGCCAAGTCCGTGCAACTATTGTTACGTACCGCTGAGCCACTTGCGGGAACGTCGTTAGGAGAACTGAACTGAACTGAAATAAACACCTCTGGACAGTACAAAGACGTTTATTGCCCGGGTATGCATAACTAATTTCGAACCGTTTCCGATGCTAATACACTCTGCAACAGAATAAGACTCAAAAGTCCCCGCCCCAGCTGGATGATGATTGTACTTCAGCCACTTATTATACTAGTATTTTGCTTAGTTTACGTAAATTCATTCGCACATTATATTTGTTATAAGAAAAGTCGTTCTTTTCCTGCTGCAATTGTTGTTTTTCCTCCTGCAATTTTTTGTGCATAATTTTATAGAAAGGTGATAGCAAGATTCAAGAACAGTAGCTTATTTCATGACTATCCCCATACCATTCACTGAAAACGCGTTCACTCCCAAGGCCTGGTCCCAAGATTATAAAACGCTTTTCATGCTCAACTCAGCTGAGCATGAACTTTTACCTGCTAATGAATAGCAAGTTACTGATACGTACAGTTGTTTTCTTGCTCAATTTAGCTGAGAATGAAACTTTCTCTGCAAGTGAATATGAAAATGCCAACATTAGTTGGCAATTTCATATTTTTCAGCAGAGAACATTTCATGCTCAGCTGAGTTGAGCAAGAAAAATGTTTTATAACTTCAGGTATATCATTCCTCATTATGATGTTGTGCTTGATAATCTCTATATATCAACGTGAAAAAAAGTTATGAAATTTCACCATTTGTTGCTCCCTGGGTTGGATATAGGTTGGTGCGTTAGTATTAAGGTAAACTGATACCCTAATAGGGAAAAAAACTCTGCCATTTCTGTATTAGCTCCATTTTCAATGGGTGCCAACTTTTAGAAGAACGAATTAGCTCCTCTATGAGCTAACCCTTTTCTGTAAGAGTAGATCCCCTTTTGGAAGGGATATGTCCTCCAGGGAAGGAAACAAGAAGCAATGAAAGTTGTTTCCCTTTGTTAAAAATGACAGAAAAAAAATAGGGCTGTGTACACGTTTTCTTAAAACATTAACCCGAGACTTATGCAAATTTAATTTTGCCATAATTGTTTTAAGTAGACCTATAAATTTTGAAAACCTTAGTGTGCCAAAAACAATATGACAGGTAATGTGTTATTTCTCATTGAACTCTCACTTAAATTACCTTGTAAGTTGTTATTCAATAAACAAAATACAAAAAGAAGACATAAATTTTGTTTTGGTTTACTAGTCCTTTATACAGCATAAACCAATGCATACTTGCAAACGCATATCGTTGACAATTGCAAGAGGAAACAAGACATATGAGTCCTAAGGTAAATTATGCTCATACTTCATTTTGGAAATTTTCATTGAAGCTTGATTTTGCGAATTTGTCAAAACGAAAAGAATCGCATTTCTAACCATAGAGCTTTGGATGGATGAAGGCCATAAGAATATTGTTATCTTAATTCTGCGGAACTTCGCATAGGCGAAATCAACCTATTATCGATTCTTTTCACAAAGTTGTTGTTCTTTAAATTCATTGACGTAAAAAGCGACATTTCTGCTTACAATAGATGGATGGCTTGCGATTTTAGGTCCTTTTTAACAGTATTTCAGTCATATCAAAACGATGGAAGAGTGATAATGAAAGGCTGTGTGCAATGGAACCTCGTTTACGGTTGAAAAGATTACCGCTTCCAGCGGGGCCCGAACCCAGGACCTCTACAGCAGATTTCTGCTTACAATGATCCCTTCCCATATTGTCAAAATTTACTCATAATTCCTTTTTTTATAAACCATAGAGGCATTAAAAGATATGGAAAAAGAGGATTGGTTGTTCAAAGCATCGCTGGCATAACGACGTCTTAAGTTGAGGAGTCGTTAGATCTTACCGACATCACAAATAAAAAACTCCTCACGTTTTACGGCAAAAGCGGCCAATATTTTTAAATATAACATGTCTGAAAATTTAATGTAATTTAAACTAACGACGTCGTTAGTTTTAAATAACCGGCCTAGATCGTTTAGTATGTGACACAAAGAGATTGTATATCATATTTTTACCGGATCATTGGAAAAACAGACTAAAGTTGATTGCACAAACTTTTGGAATAATTCTAGAAAAAGGTCCTAAGATGAACGAAAATCAGAGTTGAAATGACTGAAGATGGGATGAACGTAAAGGCGGCGCCATTAAGTACATGCGTCGCGGAGGACGTAACGTCACTGTAATTTATTCAAATGGCGTCAAGTTTTACGTGGAGGCTTTCTACAACGTTCAGTGATGGTTATAATAGTCGTTCTGCTAAAAACCCAACTGAAAATCGGTGTTAAATTTACAAAATGAGGTCCCATATATTCGGGAAAGAGGCTGGCAGAACTCACATAATCCAACTATGAGAAAAAGGCTTAACTGCACTTCTACTTACATGCTTACAAAAAGTCATAATGAGAATACTAAAGCATTTGGGGAAGCATTTACAGAAGATGATTGTGATGAATCAAAAGCTATTTTGGCCACGTTTTGTTCAGAATGTCTTCTTACAAGAATAAATGTAGCCCGTTCATATTGGCCGTGAGAGCGCGAGTTAGTTTCCGGACATGCCGTGATTCTGCCCTTGCCTTCTTGCCTCTGGATTTCGGGAACATTAAAATGCTTCTGTCAATATATCATCTAGGCCGTCACCGATCAAGGCCTGCGTGGTTCTGCTATCTGCTCATAATCACCAATTTATTCGTTACCGCCGTTGTCAAGGACGGAATTATTGATTTGTCGCAGTGAAAACAGTAAATAGCTTTTTGATTCACCTAGCCCCTGCATCCTTCATGCCAAACTCACTCATTCTCATATTAAATATGAGGTTAAAAGATTCACTAAATTGCAAATTACTATTTATTTTGCTATCTTTACAGAGGCGGGGGGACAGATTAAAGACAAACTCTTTAAATATGCTCTTTCTTCATTTATACGTTTTAGGGATAGAGACAGAGAGAGAGAGAGAGAGAGAGAGAGAGAAAGAGAGAGAGAGATTCATTCACAAAATGTGACTATTTTAAAATTCCCCTAACTGTGGACTGAAATACGTGTACAATTTATTTACACAGCTTTCATAGCTGTAGAAATTCTTGCATCGAAAGCACAATCGTAAATTGCTTGGGTTCCAAACAAGTCCATTTCACTTTTGTCCTACATATCGTTAAGCAGAGGCGGGCGAAACTAGAGTTCTCGAAAGAAAAAATAAATAAATAAATAAATAAAAAGAACATTTGACCTCCCGTTAGCAGACCTTTCTCAAATGTGCGCCGCGAAGGCTCGTACTCACTGTGGAAGGAGACCTTAAAGAGTCAATTATCTTATCCATAAGGGCCACGGGTCGAACAATTAATCAAATGAGTTAAAGCGACATTTCTGCTTTATTGTTTAAATTTAATTGTAACTAATTTTCCAGCAATCAGATATTGGAATCTAGACCTGGTTGCTCTAAGCATCCTTAGCTTATTGAAGATTCGCGAAGTCTTACTGTACTCACAAAATCGACTGCGCTTATATTTCCTTCTGAAAAAAATTGGAGAAGCCTTTACACTGCGCTATCTTCTCACATTAATGGTAGTAATTTACGCACATTATGCTTGTCAATTTAACGTCTCGTTAACTAACGGCGTTTTTTGTTTTGAACAACCGTGCCGAGTTCGTTTAGTGTGTGAACCGAGCTGTGAAACACAAAGCTTGTGTGTATCATATTTACCGCATCACCAGAAAAATAAATAATAATAATAAAAAACGCTGCTACAAAAACTTTTGGATTTAATTCTTGCCATAAAATCCCGAGATAACTAAAATTTGGAGTTAAAATGAGATAAGCAGCACAATAAACTACATGTGACTATATTAAAAAATATAAGTTATAGCAGAAATACTGCAGTAATATTTTTTGCAGTAAAAATAATATCAATTGTGTTGATTGTAGAAAGAGACAGTTGGATGGATTGGTGACTATCGGCTTTAGTGCCCTTTCAACAGTAACTCATTTGTATCGTGCCGATCGAATGGAAGAGTAATAATGAAAGAATGTGTGCATGGGTATCTCATATACCGTTGGAAATGAAGAAGACGACACACAAGAAAGAAAGAAAAATAAAATTTCCGCCACTAGCAGAATCCAAATTTTAATGGCTAGCTTCGCAAGCGAGCGCTTATTCCACTTTACTTTCGGGCTTCAAGGATGGACGAGATCAGGAATTTAGCAGTGTTTCACTTTAGGCTTATGTGTAAACGGGTGAATGATGATGCGGATAAAATAAAGAGGTAAGCGAAGAATCCGCCACGAACTAGGTTGGAATTGAACCTACGAACTACAGATTATGAATCAGAGAGAGTCGTCACCGCAACCAGACTCGGTAAAAATGATAAAAAAAATAATAGATAAACAAAATAAATGAAAAAAATAATAAATAAATAAGCAAAAGAATGTGTTTAAAAAATCGCAGTTGGCGACATGAATATGATATGAAAATACAAGAGGGCCAAGAGGCCCTGAATCGCTCATCTGAACAAAAAGGTCAAAGGTTAAACTAGGGTCATCATTTGAACAAACCTGATAGTTTGCAACCATTTCCAAATGGTTCTGAAGAAGATTTTTGAATAGTTTCCTATGTATTTGTATGGCTCAAACTCAGGACTCCCTGCCGCAGGGCCATTTTGGACCCTGGAGCTATCATTTGAACAAACTTGGTAAAGGACTATTAGGCAATGCTACATACCAAAGTTCAAGCATCTGAGCCAAGTGGTTCTGAAGAAGAAGATTTTGAACAGTTTCCTATGTATTTCTATGGCTCAAACTCGGGACTCCCTGCCGCAGGGCCATGTTAGACCCTTGGCCATCATTTGAACAAACTTGGTAAAGGACTATTTGGCAATGCTACATACCAAATCTCAAGCATCTGAGCCAAGCGGTTCTGAAGATGAAGATTTTTGAATGTTTTTTCTATGTATTTCTATGTTTCAAACTTGGGACTCCCTGCCCCAGGGCCATTTTGAACCCTGGGGCCATCATTTGAACAAACTTGGTAAAGGACCACTAGGCAATGTTACAAACCACATTTCAAGCATCTGAGCCATGTAGTTCTGGAGTTGAAGATTTTTAAGTATTTTTTCGTATCGAACCCAAGACACCCTGCCCCAGAGCCATTTTGGATCCTGGAGCCACCGTTCGATCAAACTTGGTAAAGGGCTACTAGGCAATGCATCATACCAAATTTCAAGCATCTGAGGCAAGCGGTTCTGGAGAAGAAGATTTTTAAGTATTTTTTTAGTTTCGAACCAAAGACCCCCTGCCCCAGGGTCATTTTGGACCCTGGGACCACCATTTGAACAAACTTGGTAGAGGACCACTAGACAATGCTTCATATCAAATTTAAAGGATTTGAGCCAGGCAGTTCTGGAGATGAAGATTTTCAAGTATTTTTTAGTTTCGAACCCAAGACCCCCTGCCGCAAAGCCATTTTGGACCCTGGGGCCACCATTTGAACAAACTTGGTAGAGGACCATTAGGCAATGCTACATGCCAAATTTCAAGCATCTGAGCAAAGCAGTTCTGGAGAAGAAGATTTTTAAGTATTTTTTAGTTTCGAACCCCAGACCCCCTGCCCCAGGGCCATTTTAGACCCTGGGGTCACCATTTGAACAAACTTCGTAGAGGACCACTAGGCAATGCTACATACCAAATTTTAAGCATCTGAGCCAAGCAGTTCTGGAGAAGAAGATTTTTAGTACTTTTTTAGTTTTGAACCCAAGACCCCCTGCCCCAGGGCCATTTTGGACCCTGGGACCATTATTTGAACAAACTTGGTAGAGGACCACTAGACAATGCTTCATACCAAATATCAAAGCCCTAGGCCTAGTGGTTTCAGAGAAGATGTCATTTAAAGCAAATTGTTGACGACGGACGACGCACGACGCACGACGCACAACGGACGACAGACACTGGGTGATCACAATAGCTCACCCTGAGCGTATGGCTCAGGTGAGCTAAAAACAAAAGGTTTCTAGTATGGAATGTTCGAAACAAAGACTCGGATAAGCGTTTGCATTCACATATTCTGTACACGCTTTTCTGTACGCACTGGCAATAAATGAAATGAAGCAGTACGTAATATTTATATCTTTTTCAATCTAATATATATTTTCCTAATTTCATTAACATGAAAACGCTGGAAGAGATGAAAGCCGAAAGGGCGCTCTGTTTGAATTTCGGGAAACTGTTGTAGCCAACATCGCGTTTTGCGATGCAAGTGTAATACCTGACCGAATTTAACCAAGTAACGTATTATTTACATGTTTGCATATTCTTTCAGGATGTCACAATTAGTCTTCTTAAATGCGATCTTTCTCCTGTTGCTGCAGATCCTACCTGTTAGAGGTAAGGTACACACAATCACGTTATGTGAATTTTAAACTTTTTCAAGGGAATCAATTCTACTACTTTTTACGCCATTTAGGAAAACGGAGACGTATTAAATTATGATGATGGTGTTCCTCCGGTCGGCAGTCCGTGTGTCTATCTGTGCATTAACATTTTTTTTGGAAAAAAACTCCTTTTATAGTTTACATCAGACCAAGCTCAAGCTGAAGCTGGGTTTGTAGTTATAATATGATATGGGCTAGCGCCTATCTTTTCAAGAATACACCCAAATGAAATAAACAAAGTTACAACCCCTTACTTAATAATTTTTTCATGTTTTTTTTCCGGTTACATTCCATACAGTCTCCATTCAATTACGCTGAAACTTTGTAGTAAGAAAGACTTAGATGTGGAGTAGCGCAAACCATTTCGAACTTTAGCTCGTTTAATTATAGCAGAGTACCGCCCGTTAAAATCGACATTGGCATTTTCCAACCCTCGAACCGGTTCGCCTGGGAAAACTGAATTCTTGATATACTAATAGCATGGATGGATTGATGACTTGCGATTTTACGTCAGTGGAACTGCATGTTTGATTTATCTCACCGGACTTGTACTTTCGGAGGTGTCCCACTAATGTCGAAAATGAACAGCAATTGAATGTGTTAAACCGTTTCTTTAAAAGTATTTAAGTTAAAATCTAGATATTTGGTATACAGCTGTTCGTCAAAACACCGATCTATTCAGTAACTGCCAACCATATTCCATAAAAAACGTTTAAGTTGTCCACCTTTTAAGATTTGGCATTTTAGTCACTTCTGGACTGTTACTAGGAAGCTTATTTATTGAGTATCAGGTGTATTTGGTGTGTAAATATTTTGATGAAAGAGATACACAAAGTCTCAAAAGTGTCTCACAATTGTAAAAAACCAATGCAGTGTACGCGTACACCGCAACTCTTCTGGTAAATGATGGTTACGAGCTAATTTTCATGAAACTTATAATGAGTGTTAAATTTTACGACAATAAATATATAATTATGTTTGGCATTTATTTCTCCAAAGTCAGGAGGATAATTGCGAGCTTAAAAGCTCGCAAATATTTAATATAATACTGATTAGTGAAATATGGAGAAGCAAAACATTCAAACCTACCAGAAACATAAGAAATTCAATAATCAAAATTGTGCTTGTATCATTAGGCATGGTAGAATCTTATAAGTCTGGGTGACTGACCAAGCTACAAAACAAAACAAAAAAAAATAAATAAATAAATAAACAAAAATGAGCTGCAACACGAGAAAACCAACAAAGTGGTTGTGCGCCCAGCGCAGATTCAGATCAGCCAGGGCATCCGCCCAGTCTGATCAGAGTCTTCGCTGTCCGCATGGAGGTAGCTTAGACCCTTAGCTACCCTTTAAGCGCTTAGCGAACAGTCTTAGCGGACTAGGCGGATGCCCAGGCTGATCTGTGTCTGCGCTGGGCGCAAAACCACATTGTTGGTTTTCTCGTGCCGCGGCTCAACTAATGTAGCAATTGTGTTCTCTTGCTTCTGCAGATCAGACAACACAAACCACACCAGAACGATTAACAGGTACAGTGTCAACAACTTCATGGTCCACAGTTTCTTCAACTTTTTTTACGGTGTCGTCAATCACGGGAGCAACATTAAGTGCTGATGCCATGAACAAAGGAAAAAAGAGGAGGATAGCTTCGACGCCATCAACAGAAGGAACAATATCTACGACTTTGACTACGCCAACAACTACTTCAGCAACAACAGCGTCTTCGACTTCTATGGCAACATCGGTACCTTGGACCCTTATTGATATAGACGAAGGTACCCCAACGGCAAGAACAACAACCGGATCGTCAAGTGCTACAGTCGAAGTTTCAGACGATTCCGCTCCGAAAGTAGGTCCGCTAACGAGACTGGGTGGAGATAGGGAGGAACAAGTGATTGTTGAAGATGGTGAGACAACCGTCTCAGAAACAGAAACTGTTGCTAACGGTCCAGAAGCACTTTGGAACAATCAAGAGCAAAATAATGATCCCGATTCAGCAGTCGCATTTCTCAAACCATTATGTCTGCTTATTTGTTTTACTGTCATTCTCTGTTGTATTGTGAATCAGCAATAATACTTTGCAAAAAAAAGATCATTTCTTAGATGAGTGATTCGTTAAGTAATAGGGTCAGTCGGGTAACTTCGGACCGCGGGTAAATTCGGACATACCATTGCAAAAAGTGAAAATCCAGATAAGACGGCTAATGATGAGCCGTCTCATCAGGATTTTCACTGTTTGCTCAGTTAATTTTGTTTTAATTCTAAACAACTGATGTATAAAGGAAACAATGTCACTGTCCGAATTTACCCGCTAACTGAATTTACCCGATTTAACCCTAATTAAGCTCTACTTGAAACTGACCTCCAAACAGTGTTTTAATACTCAGCAAAATTGTTAGAGCTAGAGTGTTTTAATTCAGAAAAGTAAAATTTGCGGAAAATAGTATTTTTTGTTCTATTCAAATTAATTTATTGTGTCTACTAGCGCGCGAATGACACCGCCAACAAAGGCGACTGTTTAAGCGGCCATGTATTCTGTCCAGGATTTTCTTTCGCAAATAGCCGTGGAACCGTCAAATGGAAAGAAAGCGTATTCTAACAAAACTTGCGTTAATGACGACATCAGAAATTAGCCATACACGAGACAAAACAACGGTGTTTTGTTGTAGAATAAGTCACCGACTCTCTTCGTTGCCTTTAAAACCTTTATGTTGTTTTGTGAATCAATTTTGCTTTGTATTCATTCAATAAACTTTCAAAGAAATAGTCTAAGTATATTCAAGTTGTAAATTTACAAAATAATAATAGGAAAATAAAAAATGAATTAAAAGCAAAACAAAACGGCATGAAATGTTGTCGCCATCACACTAGACTGACAGCGAAGTGTAAATTTTGAGAAATTCTCTCCCCTAATAGTAGTCTCAGGTTTGGTTGAATATTGTTCATTTTAAGTAGCATTAAATTAAATTATCATATGATGTCGCATCTGAGAGTGTAATAAAGCCATGCATTAAAAACGATAATCAACTAGTGGATTAAATATGCAAATTACGTCGTAACGTTATGCGTTGACGTCCTTAAAACGCCGTGTTTTCTAATAGCAAAATTGTGACGTTTTAATGCAAATTTTACACATAAAATGCGATTTTATTGTCATATGATAGATAGAATTTTGCATTCATGCTCCTGTATTATTGAATTTATTAAACTCGTTGGTGAAAACGATTAGATGCTCGGCAGAGCCTCGCATCTTATCTTTTTCCCCAACTTGTTTAATAAATTCAATAATACATGAGCACTCATGTAAGATCCTCTATATCTTTAGGAGTTCTTTCAAGAGAAGGGACGCATTCAAACAAAGGAACATTGGACCATACTTCAAATATTCGGCTACTCAAGACGCGGAAGTGATCCTGACAATATCTAGCGATGATAGCTAGAAAAATCATACAGTAATTTCGTAATTATAATAAATCAGCCTATTTGCTGAAAAGTCGAAAATTATGTCCATATGAAACTATAAGGTAAACACGAAAGGTTTCTTAATTCTCGTTATGTTTTCAAACAGGTCACTGAATATTCATAAAGGCATAAGGCGAAAATGTAAATAATAGGAAGGACACATCGGAGTATGCTAATGTATCTCTTTTTTCTGCTGTAAACAATTGGTTGATGTACAAATAGTTATGTCTGACGAAGAACTTAAAGTTTAAATTGTTTTATTTTAAGTTATAATGATAGTTGTTGTATTTATCTTATGGACCCAGGCAGATAAAGAGAGTAGGGGGAACAGGCCTACGCCTATAATCTGGCCCCGAGGTGATAAAACTGCTTTCATGCCAAACTCAGCTAAGCATGAAATTTTCTCTGCTAATAAATATGAAAATGCCAAACTTTATCGAACAAGAAAACAACTATTATTGTCTGTAAGTTGCAATTTGTTAGCAGGTTAAAATGGCATTCTAAGTTGAGTTGAGCATGAAAAGATTTTATTACCTCGGGGCCAGGTCTCAAGCAGATTGTGCAATATCATGTCAAGTATGAAAATAGTGTTCCTCGGTTGTTATAGATTAGACGTATGGTAAACGCTCAATTCCATTTCCATCTAGGAATTAAAAATTCAAGCTTCCGTAACTAGTTAGACAAAACATAAGAATGCAATTCAACACGAACGATTGAAAACATATTTATGTACAATAACTGCACTGAAGTGGTCGAGTTATCACAGAACGCCTGGAAATGACCAAACCGAAATTTTGGATTGGACACTTTCAGGAGTTCTGTGGTATTTCCAAAAGTGTAGTTTATCTTCATTAAACTAGCAATCTTGTACTGATATTCTTTGCATACATATGGTTTCAATAGTATTGCTATATTTTGGAGATGCATTTGTGGAAAACTGGATTTAAATTTGTAGAAAAGGAATTGTGCGTTTACCACGCGTGGATTACATGCGTTATTGGCCGTCGGACGTATGTCAAAGTATAGCCACGTGTTGTTAGGCAATGACAGCTATACCACATGACTAAAAAAAGAATGCGCTGAAAACAATGCTAAAATAAAACAGTTCAAAAATTAAATTTAGTTTTGATCACTTCAAAGTACATTAAAAATTACCATAAAATCCAGCTCACCGATTGCCATTATTGAAGTTACCACTAGTTCTTCCAAGTGTCATAAGAAAGTTAATAAAGTTAATATGATTCATATACACTGAACAAAAATAAAAACTTGACGTTTTTTATTTCTTAATCCCGGCCAACCTAGCAAATATGTAATGTATATTATATAAATAATTTCGTATTGGACAGACGTCTTATTACTTAAGAGAGGCTGACTCTAAGCTTCAAGCATTGGATGGAAACTCAAAATTTTGTATTTTGCAAAACAATTTCATGGTTTAAAGCTCTCGGCAAAAGATGAAGACTGCTGAAAAAATAAGTAAAATATGTCAAACGGTTATCGAGATTGTTATGCAATTACTGTTGCCATGGCAACCATTTTTAGGCCTGTCAAATTTTATATATTTTCATAAATTTCAAAGGGAAAACGTATCTGTCCTGAGGTAAGTATAATATAATTGGCAGGTATGGTGCTTAGGACTAAATGAAATTGTCAGTCTCTGTACCTTCAGAGCATCGGCAACTGCACGTTGCTGAAACCATGCCAGCTGGAAGTACATATAGTCGGAGAAAATATGAAATTATGAAAATAACTCTTTTTCAAATCGAGGTTATAGAAAATGGCAGCCTTGCCTGAATATACCATTAACATGTATGCAAACATCAACATAAGAACGGTACATTACAAATACAATTAGTTGTAAACTTTGACTAACTATAGAATAAATGCACGTGCAAGCGGCTTCCCTCTCGCAAATCCAGTTTAACAGAAATAACAGTTTTCTAGATTTTTTTTGCCCTAATTACCACACTGCCAGGTTGAATTTGCTTATTAAACAAATAACGAGACACATTTCATCCCATCTTCGCAAATAACGGAGTAGAAATGTAGTGTTTGAATTTGTTTCTATGGTTACAATGCATAAAATGTGTTTCATCCGTTCAAAACGACCCTAAACCGATGTAACTGATATACACCTCTTAATTTGCAGTAGAATCGATATAGTCTGAATGTTCTTCAGTACTTGGTTTCTTTATCTCTAGTGGTTTTCATTTTTTTGTAATAAACAGATTTAAAGTTGCTGCTTAGATACCCCACCCACTGCATATGCAATAGCGACATCATCATTTTGTGAAGAGAAAGTGTGTACAAAATGTGAAAAAAAATACGTGAGATAGAACTACACAATATTTTTACCAGTGAATTATCGCTGATGTATACATGGTGTTGAAAAGCAAATCTCAAAATATTAATTCTCGGTGGCGAAGCTGGAGTGAGTTAAGAAAGCTAACTGTAAGAATCGAGCCGAGAAATCACCCGCTCAACCAATAATAATCTAATCACAAAATGGACATAAACATATTTATGGCAGACTAGAAAACGAAGAGAGTTAATGGCAGGTTTGTAGTTTTATGGCCTTTCAACAGTACTTAGGTCATGCAACAAGACATGAGTGATTTTTAAAGACTGTGTGCAATAGCATCCCGTTTACGATTGAAAAGAATTCTGCCTTCAAAATTTGAGATTCGAACAAGGACTGCCAGCTTAGCACGCCAGCGTTTCACTCGCTAAGCTACGGAAAAGTGGATGAAATTAGGGAAGGAGATGGGATGAATAAATCACTCATAAGTACTCGTATACTTAAAATGGCACCCCTATCAGGATTACCTAAATTACAAGACTTTCTTGGCTATTCTAGAAGCCCCTGTAGCACAGAAGGTTAAGGCCTGGCCTTCTGATCAAGTGGTTCAGAGTTTGAGATCTGCTGGTTGCATTTACCATTTCCTCTGCAAATGTGGCACCCATTTTTCTGCCTCCCCCCACCCCCACCCCCTCCCTCCCTCCAACACATACATCCCCATCAGGAGCGGCTGTAGCGTAGTGGATAACACTCCGGACTACCAATCCAGGGGTCGCAAGTTCGATCCCCCGCTTTTCCGATCTTTCGGATGAGACTTTAAACCGAGGTCCCGTCCCCCATATGACCTCTTGTTGGTGGGACGTTACACCCGAGTTCACTCGCACACTCTCTACACCCCATCCCCAGCACCCACCCCATCCCCCCATGACTGAAATACTGTTAAAAAGGACACAAAATCCGAAGTCATTCACCATCCATCCATTCTTACCCGTTCTATTTAGTATCATGATCATAGGTGACAGAATATTGCTCAACATTTCAGTTTATCCCTCGGCGAATAGACGCTTTAAGCCTCAGTCTACAACATTTTCTGTCCTGAAAATGCACCTTTTGTGTTTTAATTGCTTCAAAGAAGCAAATCATTCAAGAAACATTAGTAAATTTATTTATTTCAACATAAAATAAGGTTAAGGCAAGCATATTCCGCAAAGAAAACGTTGTAACTCCGTTCTCCTATTCCGTGATTTGTGCAGACGTTTTGCTCGGGACAACTCTTGTTCCAAACATATCTGCAACTGCAGTCTTTGTATCTGTTGAGTCCTCGTCTTTGCTTCTTCATGGTGTTGAAATTTGATTTATGTGTTTACCGTGATGATTCATTGACGAGTTAGAGGGTTATCATGCGAACCGAACTACCAACTAAATGTTTTGTACCACTTCAGAAACTGAGGGTGAGGTTGGGCCTGTAAAATCGATTTAAGCCCCCCAGTAATTCATTACTGACCGTTCCAAGGCGGTAGTTCTGTTGTGGTTCTCTGTTGCCTGTTTTTGGTGTCAGAGTTTCTGTGATGTTTTACCTTATGTATGTTCTTATTATTTTTGGTTCGGTTTGGGTTGCTGAGTGGCCACCTTTTGGGAACAAGCTGCTCACTCGGTTGGCCATATGTTCTCTGTATCTTGATTATTTGTAATCTTAGTTGTTTCCAACTATGGTTTGAGGGCTGGATTTGGATTTTGATTGTTTCAGTTCCTGGTCTTTGCATACTTTTTACTTTTTTTGTAAAATGGAACTATTTCATAGATAGGAAAAAGGTGATTGTAGGCATTGTTGATAGTAATCTAATTCTTTCAACGATGCTAATTTTTATTATTAAGGATCATGGATACTACCTGTAGTGTTCGCAGATTTGTAAGCATCAAGGGAGGTAAGATAATGCCTTTTGACTTATCTGCCTTACTACTTTTTTTTATAATATTGACACATTTTAAAGATGGATAAGTTTGAAAGTTTTGTGAGTTTACACCTAATTTTTAACTTTCTTAAATTTCAAACCTTGCTCTGTCATGTACATATTGCCTTATTTTCAAACGTGACTGCCATTTCTTTTTATTAGGCGAATAAAACACCACTTTTTCACTCAACAATGGATTGATTTTTTCCAGTAAAAGCTCTCCCGTTAATAATAAGGGACAGAAAACATTCATATCATGTTCTCTTTAAACACGGCTATGTATTGTCAAACTATACAAGCAAACAGGAATGGTATATTATTTGCTGTTCAATTTTGAGTGAGGAAATATTGCATACACGTCTCAATATTGATATTTTCAAAATGGATTCCTGGTTACCATGCAAACGGCCGAACGTTACCCTCTAAAAACTTGCGAAACAACAAACAAGTATAGTATAATCGATTTCCCAGAATTTGAGCCAAATCCGAAATTTTCGACTTCCCACGTTATTATAGGCCAGTGCTCGATGCTTACAGTCAGCCTCTCTTAAATCATGAAAATTATTGGTATTTTTTTCCTATCCGGAGTTATCTAAATAATTCCTTTTTAATAATTCAGATCAGAACTTTAATTTGCGCATGCGCAGAAGAAAGTTTTCTTGTACACAATAAACAGTAAATCCAGTCTACACAGAAAGCACTTACCTTAACTGTAATTACAACCTGAAAATTACGTCTAAAGATTCAAAACTTTCAGGTTATCTCCCTTTGAACTAAACATAAAGAAATTTTTGAGATGCCGTATTTTCTACACCAGTATGTCTTTCTTTCGAGATTTGTTTGATTGTCTTGCAAACTCAATGTCTTTATTACTAAATTTATTTGAAAACCCTTTCTTAAACTGCAATGAAGACTTTAATGTGTAACGGCAATTCCATTGAAACTGAATTTCTGACTTCATAATGGCGTGGACTGAGGTTTTTTCGTTTTGTCTTCACGGCCTCCTAGTTGACTGTGCATCGGCATAATTTTAGCTAATGAGTCCATAAAGACTGTAATTAATAATGGAACGGCATTGTCAACATAATTTTTATCATTTAAGCAGACTTTAACAATATCGAATTCGGTAATTGTTTGGTTTTGAGCAAGGGAAACCATAAAAGTACCCTCGTGACGTTTACAATAGCCCCAATATTGCTGTATCAGAAGAATCTTGAATTTTATGTGACTATGATATCAGAAAATGATTACTTTTTCTTAAATTAAAATAATTTTTAGGTCTTACCTTTTCTCGACTACCGTAGGATGAAAAATAGCGACTGTCAAGTTTTTATTTTTGCTAAGTATATAAAACATTAGACTTTAGACATTTACATGACTTTAGCGTCAAGAAGACAAATTCATGATATCAGTTTTTATCAAAAAAAACAAGTGTGTCTCTAGCTATGAGTCAACAAACATGTGACATCATGTGGAATCAAAGTTTTGATTTAGCATATTTGAGCCGCGACACGACAAAACCAAGAATATGGTTGTACGCCCACCGCAGACTCAGATCAGCCTGGGCATCCGCCCAGTCTGATCAGAGTCTTCGCTGTCCGCATGGAGCTAGCTTAGACTCTTAGCTACTCTTTAAGCGCAAAACGAGGACTCTGATCAAACTGGGTTGCTGCCCAGGCTGATCTGAGTCTTCGCTGGGCGCACAACCACATCGTTGGTTTTCTTGTATCGCGGATCATTTATGTTTTGTAAAGGCTATCCTAGTGACAATCTACCTGGGGAAGTGGTGTCCAGTTTGCCATCAGCATGTATTGTCTTACTATTTGTACTGTTATTTTATGCAATATTTACCACTTGATATTGTAGGGTTTGGGAATTTATTGTATCAGTTCTTGATCATTGCCCTTTTTCACTTTTTGGGTCTTTTTTGCACACGATGCGGCATTAGCGGACGTACTTATTCCAACATCTAACGTCTGTTAATAGTCCATGTACACTGGATGACATCTGTAGTGGAGAATTAGTAGTCCCGGCCCAACGTGTAAACTTTACGATTGTTTGCGAATTAGAAGACCATGCTCATTGGATGAGCTTTATTATAGTTTGGAAATCAGTAAGGGTGGCGGTACCAATTCGTTTGCCATAAACCGCAATACAAACATTGTGGAAAATATGACACCTTTCCTGCGAATCGCGGCTACTTTAGACTATAGCTCCTTCTAGCTGGTGGACTCGAAATTTAAACAAGCAAAGAAAAACAATACCTTATAGCTGCGTAAACACAAACCCAACAACCGTCTGCGGAACTGCCTTTTGCTAAAAATACTGGCAAAAATTCAAAGAGTGTAAAACTGCAACACAAAAATACTGGTAAACATTAAATATTTAGCTCCTTAAGTTTACATGTTCAACCAATGAATTAAAAAGAAAAAGAGAACATTAACTCAGCATCAATTTTCAGCCAATAGCAGAGCTGATGTTTTCTTTGTATTCAAATTGTTTGCCAAAACTTTTGTGTGCCCATAAACTGATGAGCAGAAATAATAGGTACTTTCACTCCAGAACCTTAAAAAATCAGCAGATGTGTATTACAGTTCCGCGACCCAAAACACACGAAGCCACTTGGTGGCACGCGAACTTTAGAAGCATGTTTGTTGAACATTTATAACTAATTAAATTTTCTTATCATCTGTTGGTGAACATAAAGCTAGCTGCGATATCAAAGCCACTTGAAAAGATCAGTAGCCTTTTGCTTACAATGAAACTTAGAAGCCTACATGGAAATTAAAAAAGTAGACCGAAAATGTGGCGCAATAGCTTTGCCTTCCTCATGTGGTCGGCGAATAACACTACGCCTGTTATGTTCTTTTTATGTGTTTAATCTTTCAGCGTTAAAATGCATGAAGATAATGCTTGAAGTTGAGATTTCCATTGGTTCTCTTTGCCTATTCAAATGACCAGAATCAATTTATATGCACATTTGGTGTTTTGCGTACATGTCAAAATGGTGGTTGATCAACAGAAGCAAATTATGCTGACAGTGCTTTTTATTTGGCTTCGGATTTTGTCAGTAAAAGGTAGCCTTTCTCTTTTAGTTCTGTCTATGCTTTTATTATATTTTTCTGTGTCTCTCTTGTTAATCTTTTCATGCATTCATGGAGGTCAGAATATGTCGGCTAGCAAGTAATAATTAGATCTATTCATTTTTACAGTATTTTTAACCAAAACAATTGGGATGTCTAGGTTAAACTGACTGGGTACACCTCCTTTTTTCAACAGATTATAAAGAGGAATAATTTTTGTGACTTCCTGTTTTCTTTCTCCACAGGACGAAGCCCTTCCAACATGGGGTCTACTCTCAAAAGAAAGAATTTGCTCCTAGAGGAGCAAATTCTTTTCTTTAAGAGTTGACCTTCATTTAGAACGATGACAAATTTAAATGGAAATGGCAAAGTTTCTTCCACTAAAATTATACTCTTTAAAGGGATGTCAAAATAGACAGATTGTACTTCTTAATGTTATGAATCTAGCTAAGATCGTTTCACTGTCAAATTGGGTCTGCAAGGGCATACATTGTTGTAAGCGACGTGAATAGTATGCATTTGGAAATAGTGATACTGCAGCAACTATGGACATTAGCTTAAAGAGATACAACTCCATGCTTTTCCGACATTTCAAAAAGGGGAGTATTTTTCGCGATTTCTTTTTTGCATTCCTGGGGATGAGGCCCTTTGAAAAGGGATTTACGCTTAAAAGAACAAATATGTTCATAGAGAAGCAAATTCCTTCCTTTAAAAAACTGATCCCATTTCGGATAGCTGGTTGATTGGTTTGTTTTTTACGGCTCCATAATACACTATTTATGTCCTCCTCCAACTGAAAAGGGGAGGGGAGGGGGGAGGGTGTTTTCAATGCGGATCTAGGGCTTTGGCTTCGGCGTCATACTTTCTTGTATGCAGGATATCTCTTGAATCCATTGAAGGAATGTCACCAAACTTGCATGGATATGTCATTGGAACAAGTTAAAGAGCTGATTAGATTTTTGTGAACTTAACTTTTTGTTTTCAAGGTCACAGTCGTTCTTGAATATGTGAAAAAATCATTAAGATTGATATATTTATTAGCCTTTGGCTTGATTCCCACCAAAGTTAGTGACCCTGACCCTTTGTCAAGGGTATTGTCATGTATGTAGGAGATCTCTTGAATATGAGAAAGTATTGTCTCTAAATTTGCATGGACATATCATTGAGTTTATTTCGAATTGTTGCATATTTGAATTAATATAGGGATCAAACATGGCTTATCATGCATTAACGTTTGCGAGGTCCCGATGGCGATGTTGAAACCCGAGGTCGAATGCCGAGGGTAACAACATCTGTTGAGGGACCTTGCAAACGATAATATTTTGAAAAAATGTTTGATCGCTATAATGTTAAAGAAAACAGAATTTCAAGACAGCTCATGGAATATTTAGTTTAAGTAGTAAATTTAAAGAGTAACTACACTTCAGGAACTGACTGAATCAGATCCCAAACCCTATCCCCAACATCAAAGGAAACGATTGACAAAGACATCTCAACAAACAATAAATTACAAATGATAAGCCGAGTCAGCAGCTCTTTCCCAAATAGGTGGCAACTCAGCTATCTTTACTGAGCTAAATAATTTAGACCAACAGAAGGGTTACAGCAGACTAAGCAAATTATACGAAAAACATTTAATAACTACTTTTACCTATTTTCTATTTTTATTATATGCGCTCAGGTATGCGACTAAGGTACACGTGGGTCCATTTTTATCATTATTTTCCAAATCAGCCTACAAGTGTGAGCAAAATCGAAAACCTCGTCACAAAAATGAAGTGACTTACAGTAATAACAGAATAACGTCTCTTCAATTCTATTCCGGATATATCCGGCTAAATAACAAAGTGCAATACTTCTATTAGACCAAAAACCTAAGAACAAAAAGATAGAACAAGTACGTTGTAAGTGTCTAATTTATATGAACTGATTCAGTTTATAATTATTATTATTATTATTATAATTATTTTATACTGTATTTTTATGTCCACAGCTTTCACAATATCATCAAGTTCTACTTCTGCAGTAGATTTGCCAACAACAACATCACCACCAGTAATAACAACTTTACTGCCAGCATCATCATCATCCAAGCCTTCATCAACACCACCAGGGGCGACAACAACACCAGTGCCAGCAACGTCATCATCAGTGCCGGTGACAGCAACTATACCAAAACTGTCAACAATAACAACGACACTAACAATATCGGCTTCATTAATATCAGCGACACATACAGCAGCTTCAAATTTTGCAGCCAAGACACAGTCGTACATGTGTACAGAGTATATAGCCTTTTTGATGGTTATGGTCACACGTTTTTTTTTTTTGGAATAATTTGCCATATAAATGAGGAACTAAATATCTGAGCAGACAGCCATAGTGATGGAAACACTATTACGTATATGCAATACTGGCAGGCAAAATACACTGATTACTATTGAATTTCCTTTCTATGATACAATGGTTCATGACTTCAGTGTTCTGCAAAAACAGGTTTAACCTAAAAAATCAAAAATCAAATTTTAGTTCCTAATCTCATCGGTTCAAGTGACTTATGAACATATTCACTTTTGTCTATTCACACTTTCATTGCAACATGTACAAAAGAGTACATACATGAGCAAGTGGATTGGACCAATCAACTGGCTCATGTATGTACTTCTATGTATATGTTGCCATGAAATTTTGACTGAATAGATAAATGACTAAATTTATGCATATAAATAAATCAATAAACATGATCACGTTTGGTTGGTATAAATCGTGCATCAGCAAACAGATTTTCTTCTTGATATATATACTGAACATCAAAAGAAACGCATGCAATGTATGCGCTCAATTTATTTGAAGATATAGGTATATGCTCTTGTTTAGACATTTTAAATTACTTCGTTTATGATATTCTGACAGAATGAGTACATTAACGCATCGATATTCCATAAACTTTAGAGACAAGAACGCTTGCTTTTGTGATGGGGTTAAACTTAAAGTCACCATACTTTCAGAGGCTAAATTCTAAATTCCGTAAAATGCTCAGCCAATTATTTTATCTAGACATAATGCCCGCAGGTAGGTTAAGAAACAGCGAAAAAAATCAAAGCAATCGAGCCTTGCGTTTTAGAGAAACAATCAGGTGAAAGTTGGCAGTAGAAACAGTAGCACTGGCTTACCACTGGATTTCCCATAGACCTTTTAACACCCTGTATTTCGTGAAATGAACAGAAACCATTCACACGAAGAGGTTATATGAATTAACAAGAGTAAAATAAGCAGATTTGCAAAGAAACTTTTCGTAGCACTGCAGAACTTTAGATGTGATTGGACTTCCCAATTTGCTATTTGTTTAATTGCAAGGGAGATAATTTGACAAGTGTTCAACTTCAAACTGCTGTCATGTTTTTTAAAAAAAGAATACCATGGTAATAAAACCGACGTTTTCTTCATCATCACTCTTTAGAATCGCGTTTTAGAAACAATTTGTTATACTGCCAAAGGAAAGACAAATCTCACAACAACGTTGAATGTTTCACGATAAATTGAGATAACTTTTTAATCAAGGTGTATTTTGGCAAGAAGCTAAGTTTATAGTGTTGGCAGACGTCAGTAGAATTTTCTGCTATATGTGATTTAAAACCAAAAATCAGCTGACAGAAGAAAACTGAACCTAAACTTGTAGGCGTTTCTTTCTACGTTCAGTATATTTGTCCCAACAAATTGACAAAGTAACTGTAATTGTAATGTAATTGTCAAGACAATCATAATAAGTTTGTTTTAGCTATTGTTATATACCTACCAACATGTAATTTTCACAATTACAAAGAGATTTAATATCCTTATTATCTTCTGTTTTGTTTTGCCTTATTTTACATGTACTGCCTGAAATCCAACAGTACAATTTCAGCTATTCCACGTCCGATAATACAGTAGTTCCTTTCTGAGTGGGTTATTAAAGAAAAACGTGGATTACTTTGTGGCTGTCAATGTATGAAAACGGATGGATTAGCCTTTAAATTAATCGGCAAACGCCATGTATTTAATAAAACTTATCACAAGTGTTTGATAATAATCACATCGATTAAATCGTGATTCAAATATGTATAACATTATACAGGTCTCTGTACTTTCGCAATCAAGGCAATTTTATACGTTACTACAAATGTTCCTGTCGTAACGGTCGACTGTTTCCAAGGATATATAATGGTACAACAGCATACAAATCTGTGTATCATTCTGCTTTGTGTTGTACTCCAGCTGAGACAAGTAAAAGGTAATCATACTGTCTATTGCTTTCATTGTTTATTTCTCTTTCTAAATTCAAGTTCACTTTAACATTTACCCCGACCTAGTATCATAGCTGATGCAAGTATGAAGAAGTGTCCCACTCGGCGGTTCGAATTCGATCCCAAGCTGGCTTCGATCATTGCGCCCAGCCATTTTCGTTTAGTGATCATTAAATAATGGAAATACTTTGCAGATTAGTTTGTTGTATACAGAAATAAGTATCCTTGATGTAAAACTAAACAGTGTCTTTTGAGCTTTCGAATGCATGTTTGAAATTGAAATTCAAACGTATTACTATAGCAGCATATGACGTCACGTTCATGCTGGGTACCGCCTGTGAATTTTTTCGACGCCTTGTTGGTAAGGGGGCGCTTGTATTGTGCTTATCAAATACACTATGTAAAGAGAAATTGAAAATTTAGGAGCACCCTCCGCTTAAGTTAGGTTTTGGCTTCAGAAACGTACATATAATGATTGTCAATGAAAATGTTCTGAAACCTGACATGAATTAAAGCTTAAGCAGGTGTTAAAATAATTGATTTTTTAGGAAGTTTGACATTTTATTCCGTAATTTTCAGTATCATTCTAAAGTGAATTGATTGTTTGCCAAGTACAGGATAAGTTTAATTCTTTCTGCTATACATTTCTCTCAAGACTTTGCTTGTTGAAGTGCAATGACGTCACAATTCTAGACCCTCCGACTTAAAATTAGCGAAAAACGTCACGTTTTGCTCTATCAAAAGTCTTTCACGGTCTATGTTTCTGCCAGGTTTGAAAGCAAGTCATGATAACTATACAGTTCTTTAAGTATCTGAGACTTCCAACAAGCCATTACACCATCACATACTTTTATCAATTCTATGTTATTAATTGGCAGCAAATATACATAAAAACTTGACAAAAAATCAGAGACTAAACCCTTTTAGGCTTAAAACATCGTTGCCATGTCAACAATCTTCCTAAACAGTACTTTAGAGCTAAATTATATGTCATATGCTTGCATCTTAGGTATTATATATCTGGAATACTGTTCAGACTCATAGCTAATGAGATTAATGCTAGTTTCCATTATTTAATGATCAACCCTCGTAATATGTCTTGTATGGCTAAGCAGAGTGGCCGTAGCCGCCGTGAGTTCGAATCCTAGCCTCACAGTGGGTACTTGAATTTTCTCTACAATATACTAGTAGGCTTTTCGGATATACGTGCATCAACTATGATCCTGGGCCGGGCTATCTTTTATGAAATTTGAATTGAATAATATAACATTTCAATAAGACACAGATATTCCTTGTTAATACCTTACTTCGTTCGCTCAAACAAACTGCATGGCTCTATTCGACGGGTCATGCGGAGAAATTAATCATTACAGTGCTCTATGAATCCAATTTTTTGAGAAGCAAAGTGGCTCACTGGGTAGGACTGGTGTCTCTAAATGGCTATGCTCAGTGGTGGCGGCTGACGTGGATTCGAATCCTAGCCATCTGGTGGTATCTTTATTTCTCTGCTGTATGCATACTTTGAGACAAAGCTGTACTCATAATCAAGCTTTATTGTTATGATCTAATTTTATTTGCACAACTCAATTAACTGGCTGTACAAAGGATATAAATGAATAATTTGTATTTAAGGTGACGCACATATAGGCAGGAAAATGTAGGTTAAACGTAGTGTCTAACTTACTTACGTAACTCGACATAAGATTATTGCAGTGATTTTGCATGGACAAACTGAATTTCCAATCTGTTTTGAATCCTATTGTAGATGACACATTTTCAACATCACCAACTTCAACATCGTCAACACAATCAACAGCAACAACGACGCAAACAACTCAGTTACGAACAACAATAGAATCAATGACAACAATGAAAACGACAGCACTGCTATCAACGACAACAACAAGGTCGACAACAACAGAAACAACAACAACACCAACATTGCCAACAACCTCCCCAGAGACATCAATTACAACATCTACAACAAAAACTACAACACAAACACCAACATTAACACCGAGCACGGAAGAAACAACAACACTAGACTCTCAGTCTGCAACAGCTACAAAAGCACAGTCATCTCCAGAAATCAGTACAAAGTCGAACACACTACCACCAAATAAGCCAACAGGAACAACGACTCCATCCTTTTCTTTAACTACAGTGAAAACAGAGGCAGGGGCAAGTACAGAAACGGCAACAATGAGAATAACATCAAAAATACAGACGTCAAAACGTCCATCAACAGTCCAAACAAAGCCACTCACAACAAGAAAATCCACTAGTCCATTTACTACGGAAACTTCGCCAAGACCTTTAACAACAGAAACAAAAACATCATTAACCGAAATACGACATACATCACCAACAACAAGCACAATATCACAACCAGTGTCAAAATCATCATTAGACGCACAAACCAGAACGTCATTGCAACCGACATTTACGAGTACAATAATAGGAAAAATAACATCCGTATCAACCAGCACTGCAACGCAAAATATTTCAATACCAACAACAATTATAACATCATCGAACAGACCAATTACAACGTCAGTCGTTGAAGCGCGATCAACATTGTCTAAATCAAGTCAAACTACAGAACTGCTTGAGTCTACAAAACAAACGGCACAAACAGGAACATCAGGATCAGTGACACCGACAACAGAAATACAAGTACTATCGACACCATCATCACACTTATCACCGCGGCTAACAACCCCATTAGTAGCTACAGAAGCAAAAACAAAGACAGTAACAACGAAATTTATACCACAAACTACTTCACCTGGAAACAGCGACACAGTAACAACAGCTGACAGTGTAAGAGTGACAATAGGAGTTTCGGATACTTCGACACATTTTACAAGTCATGCTCCAGAAAACCATTATTTCATGCTTAAAGAGCGCATGTTCATTTTGATATTTGCTACTATCCATTTGATCAGCAAGCAATAATGATATAAAAAAGAAACGTATTGCGAGCTCTCGGAATTATAGAACATAATGTGTCTGTCATATCTACCATACAGTTCTCCAGATATGAAAGGGTAAAAAGGGTAACATGGGGATTGCTTTCTTTCTATTTTTCTTTCATGCATTGTGATCCCGTCCCGCTGAGACGGTTCTAATGAGGGTCACAACACATCATTGAGATATAAGTAAAAATTAAGAAAGGCGCCGTGGTCGATTGGTTAGAGACGCAAAGTTATGGTGCAGAAAGTCGCCGCAAGGTCGTGAGATGGCGCCCTGGTTTCGCCATGCGACGCTTTGAAAACTCTATATGTCAACCCAGCAGTAAATGGGTACCTGCTTCGAATCAGGGAAGGGTAAGGCAGCGAAAGAAGACGGCTGGGCTCCGCCTTTCATTTGCTGTGCCCAAGACACAGTGGGCGTCTAACCCCCACTGCCCCTACGGCTATTAGCTATGGGATACCTTTACCTTTTACCATATTTTTCAAAATAGATATCATCACTATTTACCAAACCGTTTAATTAAATTATCGAAGAAGAAATAACGATGAGTTGAATATTCGACTGTTCAATGCCAGTTTGAATTTCGGCGGAATGAAAAAATAAGAAAATAATGACATCAGTGACAAAATCTCCAGTGCGATCTTGTCACAGATTTCTTTTACTTTGTCTAAGATCAATCTGGCACCAACAAGAATAGCAGCAAAACACAAAACTTTTTCACTTAATCAAGAGGACGAGCATACTGGCATACCCGCTCTTTCCCACATGAGGCGACTAAATATCAGACAGGACAAACTAAACATAACATTAGTACACATTATTACTACAATAACTAGATCAGACTTATTAAAGCACGCCGAAAACACGTCTCAAATTGCGTCAGGAGTCCAATCCGGGGATCCAGGAACATCAACGATATGTGAGACTAAGCCTCAGATCTTGTGAAATTGTAGAAACTGTTAAAATGTTTGGTTTGTTCTGTCAGATCAAGTACTGGAGTTATGATTTGTTGATCATAAAATTGACCATTTAATAACTTTATCTAAGCAAACATGATTTATTGAGCATGAGTTATTTACTAAATTAAGTGTCATGTGATGCTGCTTTGGCGTTTTTGCCGCAGTGAAAATTTAGGCAACGTTTCGTGATTTACGGCGTAGTTTGATGACGCTGACGTTAACAAGCCTATTGTTAATTTTTCGGAAAATAGAGACTCTTTTTTGATCCCGTATTTTGGATCAGATCGACAGAAACATTATCATATGAAAGGAACTAACCATGAAGTAGAGAAAAAACTTTCGGCCTGTCATCGCTATAACAAGTCCCTCCCAAAACTATCCAAAACATGTAGATCCGTCTTATAAGACAGATCCACTACCTGAGAATGTTTGAGAAGGAAAAACAACTATCTCAGAGCAGAATTCCATAATGGGGTCGTTCTAGAGTTGCGAAAACACCAATTTATATCCGAAGTAGTACGGTTATTGTTCGGTTTGCATAGCGGTTTTCAAACTCAATCTATCAACACAGAAAGCATAAATACCAATCAAGTTAGAATCACAGTGATGAAAAGCAGATGAATCATTTAATCTAGAAACAACTTTTGTTAATGTGTCAAAAACAGTCGCTAAAATCTCCAATTGTTGAGCGTAGCTTTCATACCACTTCACTTTCATGATCAGTCTTCCATGATTGAGATACTGTTGAAAAGGTCGTAAAACCAGATGTCATTCATCTATACCTTGCGGTACATTGTGATACCTTTGGATACCATTATTATGTAATTCTGCGGTATTTCATATGACCGCTCACGATATCTATGCGAATAGTGCTCACGACATACACGCGAAAAGCTTCTTTGTCTGTGATGTTCTCTGAAATATAAGGCAATAGGGCTATGTGATAAGGTCATATCAGGTCATCTTTGATTTCAGCATAAAGTCAAGCTGCATTGTGGGTATCGTGTGGCTGCATTTCCATGTATGAGTCAATGACTAAACTGTCTACGCCCATGGACGTAGGCAATAAGAAACAGACGTCCGAGGAAACAGATGTCCGGAGAGCTGCAGTATAGATTTGTTAGATATTATGGTCATTCTAAAGGACTGACAAGGCAACTAATCAAAACTTCCCACCACTGAAACAAGCTATCCGGGCATGAATTTTAGGCAAACATTTTCAAAGATTTGAGATCAATATGATTGGTACATCATTCCTTGCAGCAGAAAAGTCGTAAGGATTTTTACTGGTGCCGGGAAGTTTCCGGTATCGTGACTGAAAATATGAACTGTGCATAAGAATGACACTTTATGTTGCATTCGCAAACCCAGCTAACCATCATGCGCATATGTCGCACCAAAGTTGGTGAAGGTACATTGATATGTCTCATACTGGCACCAATGACTATGATATGCTGAGGAGATTCAAAAATGTGGTTCTGTCCAAATCATGCAGAAATATGAAAACGTTTTTTTTTTTCCTTCTTTATTTTGAAACAGGTGTATCTTTTCTTTTCTATTTCTTTCTAAAATACTTTTTTACCTTTTAATTATCTTAACGATGCTCTCCATACATTCTGAGGAGTCTAAACCCATGTGACAGAATCCATATCAAACAATCCCCTCCTAGCACCGAGTCTGTCCTTGTCATCTTAAATTCGAAGTAGAGAGTAAGTTGTGCGTGCTGTTTTCTAACAAACTGAGACGTTTTGATAATTTGTTACCTGATTCGTTTCAGAAATACATCTTCCTAGTTAATTAGGACAACATGGTCTGTTCCATATACATGTAGTATATAGTATTATATTTCTGTTGTGGAAAAGAGATACAATTAAACGGTTAATTAGAAATTTTGTTTAGTGTATATTTCGATCTAACTGCACACCTACGGATTTTTCGGAAACGTCGCATATAGGAGAAGCAGAGTGACTATAGACAGCACGGGAAATTGAGCAGCGACAGGACATAACCAACAAAGTGGCATGTGCGCCCATCAAAGACTTAGATCAGTCTGGGCTTCCGCCCAGTCTGATCAGAGTCTTTGCTGTGCGCTTAAAGGGTAACTAATGGTATAAGCTAGCTCCATGCGGACAATATAGACACTGATCAGACTGGGCGGAAGCCCAGGCTGATGTGAGTCCGCACTGTGCGCACATACCACTTGGTAGGTATAGTAAACTAAGTGCATCCTTGTGGTTGTTGGTGGAGCTTGAGGAGCCTTGAAACTTTCGGCAATGGGACGTCCTATTAATAATATAGGGCACGCACCTGCATACAACAGATGAACTTTCCTATTAATTATATAGGGCACGCACCTGTATACAGCAGATGAACTTTCTTATTAACAATATAGGGCATGCACAAGCATACAGCAGATGAACTTTCCTAATAAACATGTAGGGCACGCACCTGCATACAGCATATGAACTTGCCTATTAATAATGTATACCCCCATTCCACTGGACGGCGCTTCCACTGCGCTCCGAAATTTTGGACAAAGCGCCATGAATCGTAGCAGAAGCGGCAGCAGCGCAGGAGAAGCTTCTAGGTCGCAGTGAAAACGTATCAGAAGCGGCATGTTCGCCAAGTCACGGCGCTTGTTTTGACTCTGCTCAAAATTTACGTAGCGGAAGCGCCGTGGACTCAAAGCGCAACGAAAGCGTAGTAAGAACGTAGCTCGAAATTCATGAACGCAGCAGCAGCGGGAGCAACGCAGCACCAGCGCAGCGGGATTGTGCCGACAGCGCCGTGAGATTCGTCTGCGACCCAGCTACGCTTCTGCTACGCTCTTTGCGCTCCCGTTGCGCTCTTGCCGCTTCCGCTGCGACCCTATTATTTATGAATAGCGCGACCACGACGCTTCTGCTGCGCTCTTGGCGCGGCGCTTTATCTGCGTTTCCTCTGCTCTTATGGCGATCTGGGCATGAAAACGCCGCGTTTCCTCGACGTTTCATAACTCGATTCTCACGTTTCATTCAAGATGCAGGCTGCCAGGAGCAGGAGTTGGAATACCCTCTCCTGCGGTAAAGGCTGCTTGAAAATAGTCTTCTGACCAGGTCTGGGTGTGGATTTCGCCTTCTGCTTTTGACAGGGGGGGGGGGGCAGGCTCTTGCTCTCTAAATTGAGCCAGATAGGCGCCCTTTAGAACGCCGAGCAGAGGCCCCAGTTGAGCCTGAACAGCAAGAAGAACAAGACGAGTTGTTCGAAGTCACTAGTTCACGATTGCCAGCTTGGCCATAGCCACTGGAATTTTTGTATTATCAATATTGTTTGAAGGCTGGTGGCTAACTTCTGCTGGACCCGATTCTCCGCCGATTTACATAGAAGCGGTTACAAAGCGCAACACAATCGCAGCATGAGCGCAGCTCCGGCACTTAGGTCGTAGCACGATCGCAAATGCATCGTATTAAGCGTAGCTCAAGCGTAGCTTGAAATCCTTTGCCGTAGTAGCAGCGTATTAGAAGCGCCCTCGAAGTCCGTTGAGCGTGGCAGAAGCGCAGCTAAATCGCGGCAGCATCGTGACTAGCGTGGCGAGATCGTATTAGAAGCGTACTGGAAGCGCACAAGATCCAAGTTTTGGCAAATGCCTACGCTTCTGCTGCGATTTCGAAAATCTTGGAGAAGCGCCATGATCGCCAAGAGCGCAGTCAAAGCGCCATCGAGTGGAATGGGGGTAGTAGGGCATGCACCTGCATAAATAGATGAACTTTTCTATTAACAATATAGGGCACGCAACTGCATACAGCAGATTAACTTTCCTATTAATAATTTGGGGCACGCACCTGCATACAGCAGATGAACTTTCCTAATAAACATGAAGGGCACGCATCTGCATACAGCAGATGAACTAGCCTATTAATAATGTAGGGCATGCACCTGCATACAGCAGATGAACATTCCTAATAAACATGAAGGGCACGCATCTGCATACAGCAGATGAACTTTCCCATTACTAATGTAGGGCACGCACCTGCATACAGCAGATGGACTTTTCTAATAATCATGTAGGGCACGCATCAGCATATTCATATTAAAAGTGAAAGGCACGCACTTTCATAAGTAGATGAACTTTCCTATTAATAATGTAGGGAACATACCTGCACATATTAGATGCACTTTCTTTTTACTCTTGTCTATCATCTCGTTCTCATCTCTCCCTCTCTTTAAACGCCAGTGATTAAGTGAGTGAGTGAGTGAACTGCGTCATGGATTGAAGTATTGTCTCAAAGGGCTATCGAAGCCAAAGCAACCAATTCCATAAACAGTATGATGTTCAATAGCCAGTATAAATCCTGGTCAAATTAAGGCTTCCATCTGTTCATGACTGAGTAAAGTTTGTACGAAATACCCATTTTCCGTGATACGTTTCATTTTATTGGCGATAAATGACTTCATTATCAGCTGTAAAGTCATTGACAAATTCATAAAGTATGCACTCTTATTCCTCGGAAGAGGCACACAGGGAAAGTTGCCAACAGGGAAAACTTAGATCAGACTGCACATCTGTTTAGTCTGATCAAAGTCTTTCTGTTCGAATCAGCAATCCATATATCCTGAGGAGTCAAAATATTTGGACTCTGAACAGAATTCGCTGATTGAATTTTCTTTGTATTCGCCAGTCGCCAAGCACCCATTTCTCTCGGCGTGGCTCAAATCATCCCTGAGATACCTTAAAATGTGAAGTTTTGTATTGATTTTGCTATTTGTTTAAGTATGCATCGGGTATTTTATATAGATACTATCGCCCCAGTCGTACGTAATCGCATACTTAAAGGCTGCGTTGTTAGTGAGAAAACTGCGTATTGCAAATTCTCACATATACGTATTCATATGCGTATTCTGGATATGTACTTATTATTTTTTTACCTAGTTATAGCTTTTTATCAAAAATTTTAACTGTGCCTCTCTGAATATAGACATGCACAATTTGCATTTTTCTAAAGAGAGGTTTCCTCATGACGCGTAAATCCTGTTTTATTCTACGTCGAAATTAATATGTAAAATTTAAAGTACGAAACTGGATTGCAGGATGATAGGATACAAAAACGAATATTTTTTCATGAGGGTTGGAATTTCTTTGTCACAGTAAGTTCTGAGCGTCAGAGATGATAAATCAGGTTCATTGATATTTTTGTTTCTCGATAGCGAATACTGATGGCCCTTACTAAAGAGTATCACAATCACATTTTACACTTCCAGGCTGCTCGAAGCAAAAATCTATAGCCAATGTTTTTGTGTGTGTGTGTGTGTGTGTGTTTTATTTTATTTATTTATTTATTTATTTATTTATTTATTTTTTTTTTTTTTTGGGGGGGGGGGGGGTGGGGGGGGCAAAGGAAAAACAACAAACATATTTGGCAATCAAAAGCGGCCTGTTACACGAGCTTCAGAACCGTGTTATTAAGATGGTCGATCGATGAGTCACGACCTTAGGTCCTTTTTAAGAGTAATTCGGTCATATCAGGACGATGGATGGATGATAATGAAATTCTGTGCAATTGAATCTCGTTTACGATTGAAAGAGATTCCCGGCTGTAACGGGTCTCGAACCCGGGACCGCTAGATCAGTAGGCCAACGCCTACTCTACTGAGCTACCGGGGCACCTACGTTTTTAAAAGTTTAGTTGTTGTTGATTTTTTTCTTTCTATTCAAATATATGCTTGAAATTTTTCAGCTGAGCAGTAATGCGCTTATGTCGTACTGATGCTGACCTAACTTCTGTTAAGAAAAGATACACTTCGGCTAAGGTACGACTAGTGAATTCTCATTCACACAGTCTGATAAGTCTATTCTACATTATCCATATTTGTTGTTCGAACAGCAAATTGCATGGCAAAGCTGCAAATCTGCGCCATATGACCAGTCCTTTGGTCGCAAATGACATTAGATTCACTTATGCTGACATACAATCGTGGCCAGTGCATACAGCAAATGCGCACAATTGTACTTTTTCAATATGTATTACATGTGCTATAGAATTAAGAAACGGTGACATTTGAAGAAGATAGAATAGATGAGCCCCTTGAAAGTTTTAGTTATTTCAAAAGAGTTTATTCTATCTTTGGTCTACCTAGACTTAAAATTGAATTTGTAAGAAGGAAGTGAACTAAAAAACCACGTCGTGAAAAAAAGAGGCACGAAGCATATACAAAAATAAGGACTCAGGTCAGACTGCAACGTGGGTGTTTGCTATATTGATTCCATACGATTTCAATGCTGGATCCTGCGAACAGGAAAGACTTTGAAAAGGCCGAACATGTACAGGCTAAGCTGGGTATACACTGTGAGAACATGGCATAATTGTTTAGACGTGGCGCGACAGCGGACTATTTGCACATTTTTTTAAATTATTATTATCGTTTTTTATAACTACATCATGTATTTATTTCTATTGGTAGCTATGTTATGCATTTGACGATAGTTGTATATAAGCCTTTATTTTTCAATCATTTTTTCAGGGATTTTTCTCGGTTTGTCAAATTTATATTTTACTTATGGTGATTGAAAGGCTTTTATCTTCTTTGATGTCAAAAGTGTCCAATTACAGCAAAATCTCAATAACTAGGCCGACCTCGCTTTTTGGCAAAGTTTAAAAGTGAGATACTTGACATTATAAAGAATCAAGGCTATATTTTGCTGATTGTTACAATAATTCCAAACTTAATCACACTTAAAGAAATAGTGGCTTACTATTTTGCAAACAGAGACGACTTATCAAACAATGCGCCGCGTAGTGTTAGGATACTCTCCTATCTACGCATCACCAAAATGGAACTGGAATAACAGAAAATTGAGCCGCGACACGACAAAACCAACAAAGTGGTTGTGCGCCCAGCGCAGACTCAGATCAGCCTGGGCATGCGCCCAGTCTGATCAGAGTCTTCGCTGTCCGCATGAAGGTAGCTTAGCACCTTAGCTACCCTTTAAGCGCTTAGCGAAGAGTCTGATCGGAATTGGCGGATGTCCCGGCTGATCTGAGTCTGCGCTGAGCGCACAACCACATTGTTGGTTTTGTCGTGTCGTGGCTCAAATGAAGACTTTGGTGAGTTTATCGCTGCCGAGCTTATCCAAATCGTGACTGCTCACTCATGTCGTGGGTCACCCTTACTTAAATGGGACTTATTTCCACGGTGACAGTTGCCTTGCGTAGGTAAAGTACCAGAAAAACAGGGAAATGACCGACCCCATGGACTCTGTCGCTGATTACTACAACCCCTGAAAAAGGACAATCTGCGACTCTGCCAGAACTACACAACAATCAGTTTCATCAGTCTTTCGAGCAAAGTCATGTTGATAGTCATCTTGAACAGGCTTAAACCACTTGGAACTGTTGATGGCTTCAAATAGCTTGGAGCAATTGTCTTAGGTGATGGTCCAAAGCCGTAAGTACTCACATGGATTGCACAAGCTAACGCAGCTCTAACAAAGCTAAAGTAAATTTGGAGAGATAAAAAGTATCTAATAGATACATGTAAAAGGTAAAACTGATGCGCTCCCTTGTCATATCTATATTTTTGCAAGCCTCTGAATGGTGGACCTTGACAGTAGAGTTAGAAAAAAGAATGTAGGCCTTAGAGACGAGAAGCTACCCGAAGGTTATTGAACATCCAGTACAAGGACCACGTAGCTAATGAGTTTGTTCGCAGAAAGATCCAAGGTGCCATTAGAGAATATGACTCTTAACCTTAGTACAGGAATGGTCACTAAGGTGGTTTGGCCACAGTTCAGTGGCTTTTCACAAAGCAAAGGCGATTCCACAGGACACATTGTTCAAGGAAATGAAAAAGAGGTAGACAGTAAAAGTGGTTGGAAGCCAGTACTAAACAACTAGGGCAGCTAAAGACAAAGCCATGTGGAAAAGGATTGTTGCTAAAAGTCATCGGTGGTGCCCCAACGATCTTGCAAGCTTATAGGATAGAATAGAATAGAATATTAAGCAATTTAAATTTTGATGCTTTAATTTTCTTAGATATTTGCCCCGTAACTAAAGAGCTCATGAACAGAATTAAACCGAGTATACTATTTTCGTTCTTTTGGTATCTATTTTTCCGAACTTATTCGGATCCAGCTGCAAATGCTGTGTTTATTGCCTGATGAATACGCTGTCTATGAAGGGCCATTATTACATTTGTATTTGATACCCTTTCAAACATTTCGCACTCATTCCAATAGACATTATAAAAGATGGACTTGGTTTAAACACCATTTTATTCGTATGATAATCATATAATGTACAACAGATACAAGTACAAACAATGCAAAAGTCATACAAATGGGATTCAGAAGAAAGACCAATCTGTATCCCAAAAAGATGGACTTCCCGTTCATTTTATTGGTAATTATCATTTCTGTGGAGAGGGACTAGATCTATATAGTAGTTACAATTTGTGCATTTACTGTAAGAAAAAAAGGTAAATGGAAACTAAACTTATATTAGAGGCCTATTATTCGAAATAATGAATACCCTTGTAAACAAAAAAGAAATAGGCCGAAATATTTTCGATAAATTTACTCCTTTTGAGAGTATTTGAAACCTGTCAACAATTTTATGATCAATAAAACCAATCTTTAAATTATTTTGTATGAATATTTTATCGTATTTATCCTATATATTCAGAGAGACATATCAAGCAAACAGCGTTAACCTGATCAGACTGCTCATAGATTGCTCCTAAGAGCAGTCTGACCAAGGTTTACCCTGTTTGCCACAAATTTTGTATAGCCATCCCCCTGTTGGAATAAGTCACGTTTTTTATCATTATTATTATTCAAACTTTGACGATGAAAGCTTCAGTTTAGAATAGTAGTAGTACCCGAATATATGGAAGCATTGTATGAAGCATAATGAAAACTTATTTTTTTTTCTTTCAGATAATTGCTGTAATTTTGTTTGAATTAGTGCTGTTTAAATGTATGCCGCAGTGAATTATTGTGTTGTACATGCAGAAAGTTAGATTTAGGATATAGGAATTACATGTACCAAAATAATAACAAGAAAATAAATTTATTGAAAAGAGAAGCGAAAAAGGAAAAAATGAATACATAAACGAATGACTAAATAAATACACAAGGAAGAAATAATCTAAATTATAAAAAAGATAAGAAAAAATAAATTGTTTTGTGTAATAGACTGTATTTTAAAATCAATTTTAAAAGGTAGACACTTTTTCCTTCCTGATTTCCAATGTGATTTGTACGAGAAGTAATATATTGCTGTTATTTATCCGTTTCTGTATCTCATGAAATTAACTACATTCAGTATTTATTTAAGATAAAACTTAAGCTAAACACATACTACTTTATTATCTATTTTGTACACGTTTTATTCCTATTTACGTGTATCTCTATCTAGTCTTATCTATTTTCCTTTTCTATTAGATATTTGCTAAATTAAATATTTTATTCATTGTCCTTTTATTAATAATTCTATTTCGTGTTAGCATAATTTGCATTTTCAGACGCGTTTACTAACTTAATAATTGAGCTGCGACACGACAAAACCAACAATGTGGTTGTGCGGCCAGCGCAGACTCAGATCAGCCTGGGCATCCGCCCAGTCTGATCAAAGTCTTCGCTGTCCGCATGGAGGTAGCTGAGACCCTTAGCTACCATTTGAGCACTTAACGAAGTGTCTGGTCAAACTCGGCGGATGCCAAGGCTGATCTGAGGCTGCGCTGGCCGCACAACCACATCGTTGGTTTTGTCGTGTCGCGGTTCATATACTATTTTAGCAGCGTGGTGAGACAATATGTCTTGCTGTGAACGGATACACTTCCAGGGGAAGCAGCTCTGCCATTTTCATTTTGGTCTCTCTTCTATATGGGGGTCAACCCTTAAAAGAAAGAATTTGCTCCCCTCGGAGCAAATTCTTTCCTCTAAGAGTAGACACCGCTTTTGAAGGGTTTTGTCTCCGGAAAGCAAATAGGAAGTTACATAAAATGTCGACTGAACTCGTTTATGGTGTACCCATCCACAGGAATCCATAATCTGTTAATTATAACAAAAACAAAAACAAAACCAAAAAAAAAATGTAAACAGTTCGCTCTCTGACCGCAGAATCACGTATGTAAGGTTGAAATTAAAAAAAAAAAAAAAAAAAAAAGTGTTCCCTGGAATGATTTAATTGTGACCTGTTACTTTCTCTTTTGTGTTTCAGAGATGACAAATAAATGTCATACTTAGTCAGAAGGCACAGCTTTAGCAGTGAAGAAAAACAGATAGAGCAAGAAAATGTAAAACTTGAGATGCCCTTTGTTTCCGAAAGTTCGAACACGGCTCATGAAGTTATATGCGAGGTAAAAAAATCTAAACAGAGTGCGAGCTCTAAAAAAACTTCCAAAAGATTCGAACTTGGGTGACGCATCAAACTGGACTAACTAATTTAGGTGCAAAGCTAATAAGGACTGATATTTTGAGTAACACACAAAGGTTCTGAGTGCAAAATCAGAATCAGAACGTGATACAAACAGTTTCAAGATGAACCGAAAATAAAAACAAAATGGACAGGCATTAATGAAATATAAACTGTTCTATGTTGAGTACAAAATGAAAATGTTTTTCTTGGTATCGTTAGCGACAATTATATCTGTGCTTGGATATACAGATGCATATAACAAATGCACCTCAAGAGTGTATGATTTTCAAGGATACACATTCAGAGTGGATACTAATACTTCAGAAAAAATCTGGACACACTGTAAAATGCAGAATCCAGTATTTGACCCGGAAAGATGTGGAAGACAGCCATCAGTTTTAACAAACTATGTGTGTGATCCCGATTATCTCATGGATTCCGTCTCACAAGGTAAACTTTATTAACTGTTCTACAAATAGATATATGCAAACAGTGTAGCCCCAGATCAAACGCCACAGAACGAGGCGTCTGATCTGAGTCAATACTGTTTTGTTTATAGGCAACAATTATTGCAGAAACATACCATTAAAATAAATGGACTTGAAAAATATCGAGTTCGAAGAGAAATCGTAAAAACATTAGAAAGATTTCACCACCCTTTCAGTAGTATTTCAGTCATATAGAGCCAACTGGAGGGTGATAATGAAAAGCTAACTGAAATGGATCTCCGTTTATGGTTGAAAAGATTTCAGACTCTAAAAAAGGGTAAAGGTTTACCATAGCATAATAGCCGTAGGGGCAGTGGGGGTTAAGAGACCCACTGTATCTTAGGCATAGCTGATGAAAGGCGGAGCCCATCTTTATCCTTTCGCTGCCTTATCCTTCCCTAATTCGAAAAAGGTACCCATTTACTGCTGGGTTGACAGAGAGAGTTTTCCAGTCGCCGGATGGCGACGGTGAGCCGCGAACTCACGACCTTCCGGTGACTTTCTGCACAATAGCCGAGCCACTCTAACCACTCGACTACCGCGCCTCTCTGACTCTGGCGGGAGGCAAACCCGCACCGCTTGCTCAGAATGCCAGCGACTAGCCCAATTAGCTACCCAGCTCCCTTGTAAAAACACCCCTGTTACGATATCTTTGACGGATGCCACGTGTTAACGGCTAAGACTTAGATCAGCCTGCGTAAATGCATAGACTGATCTGAATATTTGCTTTTCACTGTATACATGTAGATTCGTGTGTTAATGCAATTACAAATGTCTTTGATCAGAATGCACGGACGCTCAGGCTGATCAATTACCTGTTTGCAGGTGATAAATAAATATACATTGTACAGGAACTTCATGCCCGTGTGGGCAACAGTCAAATCTATCACCCCAAGGTGCTATGGGTGATCCAATGGACCGTCGCCCGAGGCCGTGAGACCGTGAGGCCAAGGGTCATCCACAGCACCAATGGGGAGATAGTGTTGTCTGCTACGCCTATAACGTCTGAAATAGATGTTTATTACCAAACCAATTGTAAGACGTCATCTAGCGGGTACACTTCAAACTTCAAAGCAGTCTAGATATGCATAATATATCTTTGTATACATTGTGATTACGGAGGCCAACGTTAGATAAATTGTTGTTAGCATAATCTGTATAGTGAGTACATATTAAATCGGCTGTCATCATTGATGAATTTTCTTACATTTACCAAAATGGAAGAATTTCTTCCATTTTGGTAAATATAAGTAAACTCATAGAAGTCTGACTGTATTTTCTTCTTCAGGAGAAAATATTGATCTAAGCCTGTACAATATACAAACCAATACATCCACCGTGTGTGTGGACGAAATGGGACAAAAACAAAGCTTCTTGGTGGCCGTATTGTTAATAAACAGAATAAGAATGCCAGACTTCCAGAGCCCTGACCTGTAAGTACAGCCCAAAGGGCAAGCAATGTTAGACATGATCATAAAATGTAAAACTGTAGTGCATTTCATCAGTGCAGAGGTCCGTCACGAGAGATCGTCGCAAGGTTTGCACTACTCCTTCCTCCCTTCTTTGCAGACTAAAAAAGGCGTAAGGTAAAGTCCGAAACATGCGACATTACTTTACAGATGCGACATGAAAAATCGCATGGTTTGACGTCATATCTACAAGGACTCACAGAACATATTTTATGATGAATCCATCCTTCATATATAATAAAACATTTGTTGACTTTTTTTCGAGAGACATGAAGTTTAATTGAACAGAAACCGCCAAACTGACTTCCACTTCAAATCGGTCAATAAGAAGTTTACTGTTCAAAGTACGCTTTATGTTTACCTCATCAAAAGTTGGTAATTGTAAAACTGTCGTATTACTGTTGAAGCAAACGTCAAAATATTACATGAACATCGTTATGCCACTATTTAACGGTGTGTGCTCAGCATCTCCGGGTCATTCTTTGTATAGAACATTTGTCCAAAAGCATCCATTATTAAATTAATTTAACATGTTGAACCATATAAAATTGATGCTAAATGAAATGGGGGAAAAAGTTTTGTTTTTTTGAAGCGAGATCTAATTAACATAACTCTCCTGAACACATAAAATAAGAAAAAAAAATATCGTGTTTTACAGTAAATACAAATGTTTTCATCTTGAATAATGAAAACATCGACATTCATACTATTTCGCAACCGTAAAAATATCAATCTATATGCAATATTTGTGGTATTCATTGCAAAAGATGTTGTATTCTGTAGTTGTGTCAACGACTGTAACGAGCTGCATCCAATACTAGATCAGACCAACAGGACAGCAACAGAAGCGGAAGAAAACCTTCTCATGGAACACTTTGCTGACAGCATCCGGGAACTCTGGGGTCTTGGATCATGTGACAATGACGTCATTGTTTTCTACTGTCAGGAATTGAACAAGGTAAAAAGCTATTGTTACACCCTTGTTTCACGTTAGCAAAGTTTCTTTCATAAAGTGGGTTTGGTGAAGATAAATATTGTCGCCTGAACGAATATATCTGCCACATGTTTCTTCTCCAAATATATGTGATAAAGTTTATTTGACATATTTTCCGTGTGAACAACGAGCCTCCTTGACCTGCTGGTTACCCTTTCAGGGGACATCTTCAGGTTTTTCACAGAGCTCTAGATAAGAGGGAGTATTTGATGATAATTAAGGATAATTTTTCTTATTTTTCTTCGAAACCATATGCTGTGACCCCTCATCTGAACCGTCTCAACGGGACGGTTCAGATGAGGGGTCACAACATGTGTTTTTATGCAGAATTAACAACAATTATCCCTAATTATCATCAAATACTCCCTCTTATCTAGAGCTCTGTTACATCGGCATTTTTGCAAGGTAAATTTGTTTGCTTCCATTGACGACAAAGCACTTCCAAAATGGAGTCTACTGTTAGAGGAAAGAATGAACTGCTCGAGGTAAATTCCTTCCTATAAGAGAAGATTTCAAAGAAATTTAAGACAGGAACTACCATGACCGGGAATGTTCCCACTCACGTTAACACATTCACGCCTGGAGGGCTTTTATAGGGACATAAGCAAACAATGTAGACCAGGCCCAGAGGTTATAAAACTTGGGTACATTCTCAAACTCAAAATAAAGTACACTGATTGGCTGCTTCCGAGCACATGCTCGGAAGCTGCCAATCAGTATGATTATTTTGAGTTTGAGATTATTCTGAAGTTTTATAACATCGAACCCTGATCAGATGCCAGAAATATGTCATCTGATCAATGCCCACTCTGTTTGCCTTAAATATTGAATATTTAAAGATACATTTGTAACAATAAAATAAACCTGATATCCCTAAATTGGAAATGGACCTGTTCTGAGCCAGGTGGACTATTCGCCACCTTAGCGCAAAAAGTCAGTTACTCCAATTTAAATATATTATAAGCACTTATTGACTTTTTGCGCCAAGGTAACGTATTATGCACCCATCCAAATGGGTTAAAGACGTTTATTCTCTACTATATGGAACACACACCCCAGTTGTTGGCTGTTTTATGGCCCTGATATGTCATTACCTATGTGAGAGGAGGCATTTTCTTTGATGAAATAGCAGTGTCATTGGACTATTGCAAAACAGGATATTATGGCACCCAGCGAAAAAGAAAAAGTGTCTTTAAGTAAACTTATCTGACATTTCAGGTCCATATATCAGTTGGGTCAACTGCTAAAGTACATCTTCCAGACAGTACAATCGATAGTCTTACGTCACAACTGATGAGTTACATCGATGACAATCGTTTGGAAGACGGACTACTTTTCATCGCGAATGAGCTTCGGTTTGCGCTACAAGGGACTTTAACTCCAGCTGAAATATTGCTTATCATAGGAATGGCACTAACAGTCGTATTTGGACTATTTCTGTCTTTTGTACTGTTTGGCGGAGAGCGAGATGTCAACGTCTGGGGTTCGGAGCACCCGACTAAAGCCCTAGAATGGTTAGTGTATGCAGTGACCGGTGTGTGGTTAATCAAAGCTACTATGATATTTACCATGTTTGTGTCTCACAAGTTTCCCTTCTGGGGAGCTGGAATTTGTATTGTGCTGGCGGTATGCTTCTTTATCATGTATATCCTTGACATTACAATACTTGGTGAAAACACATTGCTCACATCAGCGATATGATTTAACTAAACTGTACTATTTTTTCTTTGTTTATGTTTTTCGTATAATTTTACTTTTTGCGCAGTGCGCAGTGCACCTTCACAGAAAACGACAGATGTATATATCCTCGAAAAAAATATTAAAGGGTCAAACTTTTACCCTTTGATAGCTGAAACATTTCAAACAATTGGTAAAATAAATCATTTCCACCTTCCATTTTGTTCATTTTGCAAGTTTTATACACATAAAGTTTGAATCTATAGCCTTTGTCTTGACCCAAGTCCAGGCTTTAAAGTCAAACTACCCCTAAATTGAAAGTTGTTTGAATTCCCATAGAGAATTGATAGTGTGTCAGTTTGGTCGGGCATAACTTCTAAAATTGCTATGAGTTTTTAAAATTGTTACAACTTGCTGACCTTAAAAATGATTAAATTTGATGACTATCGAGCAATTTTGCAAAATAACCATGAATTGGCGTAATAAAATTTTTTGGAGAATTTGTTCCATATGGACTTCTGAACACTTTGATTTTAATGGTAGTGTGAATTGAAGTCTGGACTTGGTCAAGACAAAGGCTATAGACTCAAACTTTATGTGTCTAAAACTTGCAAAATAAATAAAATGGAAGGTAGAAATGATTATTTTACCAAATGTTTGAAATGTTCCAGAAATCGCAGGGTAAAAGTTTGATCCTTTAATATTTTTTTCGAGTATATCTTCTGTATATAAATGTTTTATTTGTTTATAATATCAAAAAGGAGTTCCAATTTTCGTAATAAAGGTGTATGGATACACTTAGATGGTTTTCACTAAATTTACCAGTTTGTTCCATGGACTTCAATAAGGGCGTCTTAAAGGAAATAATTAATTAAAATCGAGACAAAAATGAAAATAACAGAGTTGCTTCTCCTGTAAGTAACCTTTCTTCATGTAAGATACGTAGCTGATGACAATGATGTGGGCCACATTATGTTAATACTCTAGCGCTGTATCCTCGTGCCAAAATAGAATGAACCTTTAATCCGCTTGTGGGCTACATGTACCTGCACGTGCATGCAAATAATGTAAACAGGGACTAGACTGCATCAAGGTGAATTAGCTCCCTTCTGAATGGGGTCAATTCTTGAAGAGAAGAATTTGCTTCTCTTGGAACAAATTCTTTTCTTTAAGAGTGAACCATATTCGCAAAAGTCTTCTTTGTCTAGAAGTCGTAAAAACAGTTACTCACAGGGTAAAATGATGGATCAGATTTGATCAGTTGACTGCAGCGGCTAAATAGAGAGCTACTAATAAATTTTACACTGTGTCATAGACTGATAAGTTTACGGAGTGGCTAGTGACAGACGTCTGTCAGTAGCCAATTTTCGTAGAATTTGCTTGTGACAGACGTCTGTCAGTAGCCAATATTCGTTGAATTGGCTAGTGACAGATGCCTGTAGATAGCCGAAAGTGCATTTTGGCTTGGTGGTTTTAAATAAGTTAAATGTGTCATGCCAAAATATTTCCATCAGTTATGGATGAAGTTCCTTTACGCATGTGTCTGTTTCTGTCGAAGTAGTTTAATTGTAAATGGAAAATATGCATCTGTCACTAGCATAATTATCGAGTTTTGCCTACTTACAGACGTCTGTCACTAGCAAATTGAATGAAAACTGGCTAGTTTCTCACGGAGTAAGTTTATTCCCTTTGTAAACCTAAAATGGTATAAAACACTGCGGTTTACTCATACACCTTAACGAGTTGGGACAAAATCATCGGTACATGTACCTGACGAGAGGATATTTAGGCCTTGTCCGTCTTATTTTTGTTGTTGTTTTTCAGTCAGAATTAAAAACAGGAGAAGAGCTATATAAGCTAGCAGCTTTCATTCTGATCCTATTGCTTTGTGTAATGGTGTTAATTGTATGTTGTTATGTGCATTTCTGAAAATAAAATATGTTCAAACCAATTAATCCAAATCCAAATTGTTTATTTCTCAGGTTATAAATAATATAACAACATGAGTGGCAGAACAAGTAGCTAAGTATTTTGGCGGCAAATTACTTGAGGAAAATCGAAAGCACTTATTCAATCTACTAGAGGGCAACGTAGGTTTTAATTCAATTGCAAATTTTGTGTTTCCTAATAATTTTGCAGTGTTGTCATAACTGTCAAAGTCTCGCTTTAAGGACTAGCTGTCGGCCATTTCTAAGCTAGTGTGTGTACAAAGTGGTTGGCCATGGTGATATCAGTCATGCACTAACTACTGATGATATTAATGACGAATGATGTCAGGACCAATATAAAGGCTTTAATATTCATGTTAATTACAATGAATTTGAAAAAAAATGTTTTTATTACATTTTTATGTTACCTTTTAGTAAGTCCAAACCGCGTACCAAAAAACTCAAATTTAAACTATTTATTGAGAAAAAGTAGTAAGTCCCTGACAAAACTATATATTCCTATAAGTGCAACCTACAATGGATATTTTAATATATATTTTTTTTAGAGAACAATTCACTGTCTCAGAGACACACCCATTTTTTTTTCTTCAAGAAATCATAACCATCTAATAAAACATGAGTTTACACAAAAGTAGTACCTACTACACATATGTTTTTCAGTATGGTGGCGCAAAATGACCAGATTATAAATGAATAAATCTGCTATTATTTAACTGATCACCTGAGTTTCAAATGAATTGTTGTTCTTGAACTAATACTGAATATGTTTACAGAATAGACACTCAGTCATAGACCGTGGCAACTGGTTCAGGTATTTGCTTTTGGCAAATTTACCCAAACGGATAATACAGGAGTTGAGTGTCAAAGTGTGGCAATGCTAAGTATGAATGCAGTTCCTGAAATCTGATCTGGGTCTACAGTGTCTGCTTGCACAATGCTGTATCAGTATTCTCAATAGCTATAGATATAATACTGTGTAACTTTTCCATTAGCATCACGACCCGAACTCTACCATCAAAGGGGCAAAACCGTGGATATCACATAAAATGTAAATAACTCACTCAGGTTGTCAGTCATATAACAACATAAATGGCAGAATTAGAAGCAAACTGTTTTGGCTGCGAATGACCTGAAGAAAATTGAAAGCGTTATGATACGTTTTTTATAGTCAATCTGCAAGAGAGCAGCCTAGGTTTTTATTTAATCGCAAATTTTGTGTTTCCTATTTTTTTTCGCAGTTGTGATAACTGTCAAAATCTCGCGTAAAACGTGTTAATTTCATCAGATGGCTAAACAGTCTGAATGGATAATTAGAATACTCATGAAATTGACAACCAAAAATAATTGTATTGTGACTTGAGTGTGATGGAATATTCTTAATTATCATATAGGAGGTACGAGAAAATTCACTGGAAAACCAACTCCTGCCACACCCAAACACTCAAAAAGAGACAGACGTGATCATCCGCCCCAGAACAGTCCTTTACACCCTTCATGCCAATCCGATGTTCGGACCGGCACGGAGAATTTAAAGGGCCACTTTCAAAACGGGTTGGCGATTGGCCTAGTCTAATAACTTGACGTAACTCTGATTTTATTTTTTGATTGGTCTCCGGGTATTTCAGAAAAAGACAAAATGTAAAAAACAATACCCGGAGTGCAATTTCGTTGCTCTAGCGACTGGACAGGACCAAATCCATTCACACGCGAGCCAGTGGAGTGACACCAATAGGTAAAAGCAACGCTAACAACTTCCCATCGCGCACGCAGCCCTGAATCAACACCGATTAAACGCCATGACGTGGATCAACGTTGATTCAACGTCGACTACAACTACACATCAAAACATTACATAGGGGTTGGAAAGAAAATTAGTTTTCAGCCATCCTATCTTTTTTCACTTAATATCTGCTATGTTTCCCTCCAGCTGTGGAATTTTGGGCGACTGCATTTCATGATGGATGTATGGCTGCGATTTTACGGCCTTTTCAGAAGTATTTCAGTTAAGTCAGGACGGTTGGAGGGTGATAAAAAAAGGTTGTGTTCAGTGGAACGCTGTTTACATTTGGGAAGACTTCCGCCTCGGGCGGAGCTCTGACCCGGTGCCGTTAGATCAGTAGGCCAGCGCTGAACGTACAGCTACCGGGGCTCCGATTGCATCTCAAATTGCACTTGTTGACCACCTGTTATTTGCTACTTTTTTTTTGTTTGTTTTTTTTTTCTTAAAGAGAAGTAAACATCCCCATAAATTGTACAAACAACAAACATTTTTTCAGAAAAAAATGAAATCAAGAACTTTACCGATTCCCATTACTGACATTCTATAGCAAAATATTAAAAAATAAAGGAATATCGAAATATAGATTACCACATGGATGATGTTATCCACCATATACAATTGTTTTCATGCACGAGCGAGTGTGGATCAGTTGTAAACAACAGCTTAAAAAGAACGTGTATTAACAGCACCTACGGAAACAGGCGCACTTTATCTGCTAAAAAACACGATCGTGCTCGTTCTGTACATATATAGATAGTCTTTTAGTCAAACAAGTTAAACAAACTGTAATATAGCCTGATCCTTCCGTTAAAGGCTTTCCGATGGTTTATTTTCAATTTGCGTCGAAAGCGGAGATCATCGACATGCCTGACCACCGCTAGCAGCACGCAATAAGGATAATCACACCGTCAAAAGAAGTAGTTCGGTGAAATCAATGAAAAATAATACTGGTGCATATATTAATATTTATAACATCTTAAATCGTCTTCATTTTATCTACTTAGATAAAATATGGAAGTTTCTTGTGAAACTTCTGGAAAAAAGCACGATCTTTCAGCACCAAGAAAGAGGCAGCGGATTAATACATAGGTGATAATGCTCGTGCCTGCTCGTGATTTGTGAATTTGGACAAGACGAAGTTTACACAGTCGCCGACTCCTGTTTTTATATTACATAGTCGAAATCGAAGGGACAATAAATGCATCGAATAAAGTAAGACGTAAGATATATAATTGTTCTATATCCTGGGGCCTGCATCTGGCACAATCAAGATTTCAAACACCGTCATCTAAACTTTTATTTTCAATGTTTACGTTTTAGGGACAACACCAATATGGCCGCGCTGTGTTTTGAGTAGTCAACGTTGAATGTTACTTGATATTTCATTACTAGGGAAGTAATTCATAAATGTAAGGCTCGTTGGCAATAATACAGACAATGGACAAAATAGTAGAGACAAAATTGTCTACGGCAACGAGTCCTAAATAATCAAACTACTGTACGCCGTTTTCCAAACTGGATCTATTCAAAGCTAGCACTTGGTATGGTCTCACAGCCTCATGTTTTGCCAAAAGAGAACATTCAGTATCAAGGTTATTTTGGAATATATGTTATATAAAATAACGATGTGAAGGGCAGCATCTCACTCCCTTACCCCACCCACTTGAATATATCGTGAGTGTCTGATGGCTAGGCCTTAAACGTGTCAATTTCATCACATGACTAAAAATAAAACCTGAATGGACATTGATCGGAATACTTTTTTTTCTTGTTAAATCATTCATGAATTAACAGCCATACACAAGATACTTTTGTGTCACGGACTATTCATATTTCTATAGAAGGTAAGAGAAAGTTCACTATAAATTTATCTCCTGCTACGCCCAAACCTCCGGCCATAGACAGGCATGATCCATGCCAGTCGCATCTGCCCTCAGAACCAGAGAACAGTCCTCCACACCCTCCATGCAAAGCAAAGGCTCAAACGTCCTTTCGTAGGTGCTTGTGGTCAAAATTTGTAATAATTAGGCCGCGATACGGCAAAACCAACAAGGTGGTCAAGTGCGCCCAGCGAAGACTAATATCAGCCTGGGCATATGTCAGGTCTGACTAGACTCTTCGCTATGCTCTTACAGAGCAGCTAAAGGTCAGAGCTAGCTGCACGCTGACCGCGAAAATTCTGATCAGACTGGGCGAATGCCAATGCTAATCTGAGTCTTTGCCGTATGCTAATTGCATTTTGTTGGATTTGTTGTGTCGTGGCTCAATTATTATTGTTTTACTAAACCTATTTCTAGATTATCCATTTTATTTTACTAACACTTGTGACAAAAAGCTTACTAATAATATTTGACATGCTTGCGAGCAATACATTTTATGATAAAAAATGTCTCAGATCAGATTTCTTTTACCGAACAGTGTGGTCAGGGTCTACACTGCTTTCCAGTTGCTTAGGGCGCGTTTACACGAGCAAAGTTTCTATGTCACAGAAACTTTAACAAAGAAAGTATGACAAACATTTTGCGTTTACACGGAGCAAATTATTTGTTAAAGAAAATGTGCCATAGAATCTTTGTCACATAAACTTTGGCAATGAAATGTTTGCTACAGTGTTCACACGACAAAATATTATTCGTCAAAGTTACCTGCAGCGATGAAACAAAATCTTTGTCACATTTTCCACGCTTATAGTAAAGTTTTTCGTTACATAATCTTTAGCAAAGTTCTCCGTTTACACGGACAAACTTAATTTATCGAAGTAACTTTACCTTATATATTTGTCATAGAAACATTGTCATATTTTGGCATTTACACGAGCAATTTTTTTCTGTGACAAACCTTCTTTGTCATAGAAATTTGGTCGTGTAAACGCGCCCTTACTGTCCACTGAAACAACCCCTTTAACTATGAATGCAAAAAAATTCATTGTGGAAAATGAGCAGGCCACACCAACTGACCATACCATACTGTCAATACTATGTGATTGATGCCTTTTAAGAGCAAAAACATATCACATGGACCAATAGTGGTACAGGAGGACTGGTAAACCTTATACAGAGAAAACGTGAATGTCAGTTTTCTTTCAAAGTATATACCCAGACAAGCTCACTGTGTCAGTTATCGTAAGTACAGTTTAGGCTGACCTAATCAAAATTTCCAAAAAAAAAAAGAAGAAAAAAAAAAGAAATAAATATGATAATTCTTTCACCCGCTTCAGTTTCTTCCTAATTCCCATCATCAAGGACTGAAACAGATTCTTTTGTGAAAAGCCATCTTGGTTTGAGGTTATAAAACTTGAGTATAATCACAAACTCAAAATAAAGCACACTGATTTGCTGCTTTTAGCACATGCTCGGAAACAGCCAATCAGTGTGCTTGAATGTACTCAAGTTTTATAACCTCGGGGCCATGTTTCCTCTTTTCATTTGTTGTTTGGCTATTTTAAATGTCTCAGCTTATTAGAAGGAATGAGGAGTTGAAGAAAAAGCCAAGTCCAACGGATACAGGTGAGTCCGACCAGAGGTATCATTTGTGGAAATTACTCTATTTTATTAATCAGTTGTTACTATTTCCCGATCGGGAACAGAAAAGAAGTTCTTCGGAAATGCACGCCCGTTTATTTTCGGATTGTATGCCGGTCTATTTTCCATACCGAACGGGAAAATTTATTGCCAATTTCAATAATCAGTATCTCCCTTTGGCATTGCTCGCGAATATCAAGTTTTAACCTTTTTTTAACCAGTGGTCGTGTCCATCCATATCATTTGGATGTGTCCATTTCCACATTCTCGTGTTTCTGGTGGATGTATTTTTTTTTTGCATAGAAATTCCTCTAAGCAATCATAGTAGACCCTGTTCATACGCCACGTTCTAACTGGGATGGCATTGTTTGCATATGTCCCCAAAGCGGGGTTCCTGTCTAAAATGGATTAATCTTGCATATGTGAAATGTATATGTATTACGCAAAAGTTCGTCTGAGTCAGATTTTTCATATTTATTAATTTTTCTTTGCTTTTAATTTTTTTTTTTTTTTATTTATTTATTATTTTTTTTTTTATTTTTGAATCTATCTTTTTTCTTTTTTTCTTTCTTTTTTTTTTGAGAACAGTTTAAAGACTTATGAGCCGTCATTAAGAATTTTCCTTTTTCTTTTCTTTGTTGTTTCAAGTAAAGGAAGCTCTTCCGGTTTACTGTTCTTGGTTTCATCACTAAAGGACCTCTTGCCGTCGTGGTTCGACTTAGTTCATATCTTTACTATATATTATTGGTGTTTCAACAAACTGTTCTATACGTGATAAGGCGAACGGCTAAGACTCAGATAAGCCTTGCCTTCACCAAAACTGATTAGAGTCACTGCCTTTCGATATACATCTTCTTTAGCAATCGATGACTGTTCATTCGAAAAGCGAGTCTGATACGATTGCGCGGATGCTGTTTATACTTGCTGTACTCTTTTCCATACAATTTGGATCAATGTGAAAGACATATTAACTTGAGTATTTGAGACCGCTCCGCCATCAGTTAGTATGTAATACAAAAATTAAAATGTATAATATAAAGAAAAGTCTCTTCTCCAAGAACCGTTTTTATTAAATAACAAAATAAATATATCTACCGGGCATGAATAGCCTCTCTAACACTCTCCAGGGTAAAAATATAATAAAGACACAGTCGGAGTAGATCTATTAAAAGTTCTAAAAAGAGCCAATAGATAAATATAAAGTGATGGAAGTCGAATCAACTTGCCTCTGGCTTCAACTTTGAGAAAATACGGACAGACTCGATGTCAGGCGATTCGAGCTATGGATTTGGTCACTGAAGCTTTCTGATGAACAGAATTATGAAAATTGGATGGGAAAAGTCGAATCAGCTTATCATGTCAATGTCAAAGTTGACAAATATTTGATAACCTTGGAGTTGTGGATATTTGTTTAGCGGCATTGAAGAAGTAAAATACATAATTGAACCGCGACATAACAAAACCAACAAAGTCGCATGTGCGCGATGTGAAGACTCAGATCAGCCTGGACATTCGCCGAGTCATGCTGTCCACAGGGAGTAAGCTTAGATCCTAAGCTACCCTTTAAGCGCACAGCAAAGATACTTATCAGACTTGGTGTTTGCCAAGGCTGATCTGAGTCTTCGCTTTGCGTACGTGCCAGTTTGTTGGTTTTCTCGTGTCGCGGCTCATATACAGAAATGCTCATCTGTCGCACTAAAGGACTTCTATGATTAAGGCGAGGATTTTCCCCATTAGATCGGAGAGACAGGTCCGAATTTTCAAAAGTATAAAGCTGGCATTTTTTTCTTAGCAGAGCTTCCACAAATATGTAAACCGTATGAAATCAGATCATTTGTGATTCAGTCCCATAGACATGGGGAGATAATCCAGTCTGACCCTACCTACCCTAGATTCAAGGTTTTTGCATACCTCATTTTTTTGAGGTAATAAAAAAAATTTAAATCAGTCATTCATTACATAAATTTTTGTCATAAATGCATGCTAAATACACACATATAACAATACAAAGCAATGATTTTCTTCTTGATACGCTTGATTGGCATTTAAACATGCAAATCCACAGTTAAACTTCCGGTCAAATCGGCCAAAAGAGAACGCTTCACAATAACTAAAATACAAGTACTTCCCCCCCCCCGTGACCCAGCATTTCCTTCATGCAGCAGACTTATGCGATGCAAATACGCAATATATATGAGTGGGAAGCTTGGTCACGGGGGGGGGGGGGGGGGGACGATACTCAGTGAGCCAAAGAAGAAGAATGGTCAACAGTAGCACTGTGATCTTCAAGGATTATATTGTGTACCATGACCTTGAAATGAGGTCAAGAGGTCACATGCATATAGTTAAAACTATCCAGTATTGTCTGTTATCTATGTAATGTGAGTCACAAAAAGGTGAAATGTATACAATAAATCATTATTTCAACGATCAGTTAGAGGATAATTTACAATTTATCTCAACAATGACGTCAACGTCAACGTATGTTTAACGTACTTTACATAGACACAAACACCTGAAAATTCATTTGTAATGCAAGTTACATATCATAGTCATAAATGCAAAGCAAAAGTCAGTGATTCGTATAACTTTTTAATCATGGGGAAAATTCACGCCTTAATCATAGAAGTCCTTTGGTAAGGATACGTCTATATAGTAACACTGTAAAGCCCATATGCGATGCGAATTCTTGGACGTATTCAAACAGTAAATAATTATTGACCATTGATAGAGGTGATGTCAACCAGAGAATACCAATATTGACCGAGGCGATATAGCGGAGGTCAATATTGCTAATCGCTGGTTGACATCACATCATGTCTAACGCCTTAACAGTCAACAATTGTTTTATGATATAATCCAACAAAATTTCATATTATCTGTCCAAATACATGTAACAGAATTTCGCCGTTAGTTATTACGATACGTCAATTTGCATGTGGACGTTGTCGTCTCTCCGCTAATTTATATGAAGCCAGTAACGTCCTCATACAGTTTGACGACACGAAAGTTTGGCGTAGATACGTCCCTGGTTATCGGATCTATATCACGATTAAACGACAGCGCAAAATATTGCGAACTTAAGTTTGAAAAAAATCCAAGAAATATAAATTTTGAATACCCATTAGACATCAAGTATGTCAAGTGACATTCTGCACCAATGGAAATCAGGTTATTGTTAGATTCTATAATAATGGTAGATATCGCCTTTAACCAATTTATCTCCAGTGGACTCTTCTGTACCTATAAATGGGTTGAGTCCATTTGTCATATAAAGGGAGGGTCTGGTTTATTTTATATTATTTTCATTTTATAGAAATTACGGTAAGTTTAATGCAAACAGTGTAGACCCTGATCAGAGGCCGCATTTTGCGGCATCTGATATGGGTCTGTACTGTTTGCCAATGTCCCTTTCATGGGGCGTTTGGTATCTATGGCTTTACTGGCGCCTTAATGCACTGTGTACTGATATTTGTGAAATTTTATATATTATTGCCCACATTATTATGTTATATATCAATAGCAGTCGGTTCAAATGCTCATCCCGTCTCCGTATGACCTAGTTGCTGGTGGGACGTTAAACCCGAGGTCACTCACTCAAATGCTCATCAACAGTCCGACTTTAAATCTTACCTAACCTTACCTTACCTTACCTTATTAGATAATGGTACAATTTTTGGGGTGTATATAGACAATGGTAGATACAGTCATGTATTCTATCTAATTTTGTAGATGTTTTGTTTCAAAAATGGGCTGCATTTTCCAACTTGAAACAGTTAAATCTCGCATCAAATTTTCGGATGGAAATCTAACATATTTGAATACAGAAAATACTTCTGAGCAGACTTCTTCAACTGCTTTAGCGGCACTAAACGACAACTGAGTTCGCCACCATGACGAAAAATCATTTGATTTCTTTTCAACCGTATGTTCGTATTTTCCAATATCAGACACATTTATGTATTTGTCATTATCATTTGGCACAGTCATTCCCAAGTATCTATACAGATCAGAGGACCGTTTCTGAACATTCGTATAAACATCTTCAAATAAAAGAAATGCAAATCTTGTTGGAAACATTTTCTGCAGCTGCATCCCTGTTTCTAAATCATACGTCATTCTTTTGCATAAGCCATCCGCATTAGCCCGAATGGCTTTATATTCGGTATCTTTCGGATCCTCCTTCAAGTAATACCAGTCTGTTGTTAGCCTTGAATTTATCACAGCTCGTGGGTCTCTAAACAGCTGAATCACTTTTATGCCGGGGTTGCGAATCAAAATATTTTGCAAGTTGTCGGCAGATAAACGAAGCACTTTGGTCACCCTGTGCTTGGCTTGCTTGCAAAATCTTTCCATCACATGGAGGCATGCCGCCTGGGACGAATTACTTTTTCTACAGACCTTGTACGGGTCCCATATTTTGCCTGCAAATATGTAAATCAAAATGTTATATGTCAGCAATATAGTTAATGCTACAAGGACCTAACAACATTTAAGGTGTCTAGGTACACTTTTACAGCTTTCCATATTTTTTTTTTCAACGGGGAGCAGCTTTTCTGACTTTCTGTTTGTTCCCTGGATAACGTACCACTTCCAAAACGGGGTCTACTTTTGAAGACAAAAATTTGCTTTAAAGGCCTAGGCGGACTATAAAGGGCACAATTAGGTAGTTTATCTCAGAATTTCTCTGCAATAACTGATGCGATTGGTTACTGCTTGCGTGAAGGAACTGACCTAGAAAATGACTGACAGTCTTATCAACTCAGTGGCTAATAGCCTTGACCATTCATATCAATTGTTGTCTGTAAAACAACAACTGCTTAAAAAACTCCGCTCACTTACAGTCTCAAATAGATAACTTAATCCTTATGCATAAATCAACAGTCAAAGTATAAGTAACAATACGAACATACAAGGAAATATTGATGTACAGTGATGCCACACCCGCAATAGCCGAGCCCGGCCTGGTCCTGTCCAAAAGCTATACGCAATTTTACGGCTACTAAGCGCAATCAGAATCGCCGTCCGCCACGTAGGGTGTGACCATATCTGTTACAGCAAGTAGACGCGTGCTGTTGACAACTCTTTGGGTCGAAAACTGTTTGACGAAGACTCATGCAGAATATACGTTAAATGAATATGAAGTTTCATTACAGACTAAATCTACGGGTTCCCTTTATAAGCTTTATAAACTTACAAATTTCAGACAAAATTTGGCAATTCAAGTCATGTAGAATTGGTTTCCGTTGAGTAAAAGCAGAGACGAGTATAATCTATTTCTTTGCATGGTGTATAAATGACACCGGAAAAAATAATGCTGCGCACTTTCATTGAAAAGACAGTAGCTACATTTCGGATTGGCTGTAATAGTAGCTCTGTAGAGATCAGCATCTAGACTATTTCAGTTATCTTTTTATGCGAGTATATACTATACTCAGCGTCAATGAAAACGCACCAGTTGGGAACTTATGGCTCATTATGTTCGTTTAATGTTAGGTTTTATGAAATAGACAAATTGGTTAATCGTAATCTCCTGGTATTGAGATAGAATGTTTGCAAATTATATTTCATTCATCTGTGGGTGCTTTCAAACGTGACGTCAATACTGACGTATTTGAAAACCGTTGATATCAAATGACACATCGAAAGCGTAATAAATCCATATTTCGTGCTCTGCAAGACACTTGATTGCAAATGAATCAATTACTGGAAGGTCTCTTGACATACAACCCACCTTTCTTCCATTGAATTATGACGCGGTTCGGCAAATAGGGGTGAAGTTATTCATGTAACGTCATGCTCTATCTGGATAATGGTTGACGTTTGCCCCACAGAACTTCTAAAATTCTGTTTCTACTACTCATCTCAGCATTTTGGGTTGCATAAAAGTATTGAATTTACCTTTAGTTACTTTTGTCTGCCCTTGTTTGGTGAACGTGACAATAAAGTGACGTTCGAATCCAAGTCACTTTGTTACATTCGGTGGTCTGGATTTCTTTTCTATGGCGAATTGATAGGGTATCTATACTCTAGCAAAATCCATCATTGAGAAATTTCTGCCATGTGAAATTATGGTAGAATTCTGCTTTTCTTGATTTCAGACCTTAAGTTATGTCACACACTTACAACGTACCTTCAGGCAGAATGACATCATGGGCGTAATGAGAATACGTAATAAGAATAAGTCCGATATGATAACTATACCCTGTTGATATAGTTTGATACTGAATTTAAGTAAAATGTTTTGCATCTTAAGACTGGTGCGTTTTTGATTGACGCTGAGTATATTTCGATTGATCAACTCGATGCCTTCATTACGCTTTTGGCTACGCTTATTCGTTTGAACTGCTGCGAGACGGAAGACGTGGAGCTCGAATAATCTGTAGGTTTTATTCAATTTCGAGACACAGGGGCTGAGGTGACTCGATTAGGGACGCCTGCGCTCGCGAGTTGATACGTAGGCGTCTCTTACCTGATGTCTGCAGCTAATGTGTCTCGCGGAAAGCGACAATAAGTGTGGCTCGGAGAGGGATGTTCGTTGCCTGCCTAGACCTGCCCATCATTTCTTTTCTTTCAACAAACTTTTGGGGTTTCGCGACCATGAAGAATTTAAATACAGAAACGCGCGTCTGTCGCATTAAAATTGGTATGGATACGTTTATATTCGAAGTCGAAGGGTAGAAGTAAATTAAGTTTCCAAAAACAAAACAAAAAAAAAACAAGGTTTTGTAAGGGACTATCAAAGTTGTTATCATGTTTTAAACCGTAGTTGGAAATGTCGTTTACTCTGCTGGGCATAGCATCAATGAAATAAGCAGGGGCATCAAAATTAACGATTCTGTACATCAGAGCTAGTGTTAATTACCAGACAGCACATCCGTCATACCATCGGCTACACCTTTGGCCATGTAAGTGAAGTTACATCTGTATATAGACTCTAGAAATTCTTCCATCTCAGCCAGTTTGTGGTATCTTAAAATTAAACAAAAGTAAGGGAGATTCATAGGAAAGGACGTCTGTCCTCGTACATGTATGCGAACTGTGTACGCTCGCACCCACCTGCGCGCATGTGTAGACACCCACCTGCGCGCATGCGCAGTAAGGTCTTAGTATGCAAAATTATTCTGACAATAAATGAACCGAGACACGAGAAAACAAACAAAGTGGCATGTGCGCCCAGCAAAGCCTCAGATCAAGCTCGACATCCGCCCAGTCTGATCAGAGTCTTCGCTTTGCGCTTAAAGGGTAGTTAAGGGTCTCAGCTAACTCCATGCAAACAGCGAAGACTCTGATCAGACTAGGGGGATGCCCAGGGTGATCTGAGACCGCGCTGGGCGCACAACCACTTTGTTGGTTTTCTCGTGTCGCGGCTCAAATAAACACTAGGTCCTGCGGTTTAGGAGAGGTGTACACTTCACCTTAATTCTATGATCTAGAACCTTTATCTGGTATACATTGAGACAATCAATTTTTTTTTTTTTTGAGGGGGGGGGGATATTTGCTTTGATAATAACTCGAACTTGTGGAATTCCCAAAATTTCGCAGTGCCTGAAAATAGAACTGTTTGTAGCATTCAAAAACATATACTTTAACAATAATTAGAACTTGTCGAATTCAAAAATCATTCTGACAACTTGATTAGAAGTCGTAAATCAAAATATATTCTCTTGCGACTTTTATTAAAATTAATTGGTATGGCAAGTCAAAATTATTTGAAATTAGCTCAGCATATCTAATTACCTGTTAGTAATTACAAAGCTGCTAGTGGACAGAGCTGTTAACATATCTTACTTAACCTCCCAGATGCAAATAAATAGATAGATAGATAATTGTATTAGCATAAGGCCTTCAGGCCCATGAGTATATAGGTTACATACAACATTACAAAAATTGTGACATACATGGCGAACAAATAATTCAATTATAAACATATAACTTAGTATACATAGTGGTTCTGTAGCAAGATGTTCAAATTCTGTAAAGTTCTCGAGGACTAAAAACAAAGCAGATTACTAAGCAAATAGCTGATAACAAAAGTCAGTAGTTAGGGTACAAGAGATGTGTATCTCGTGTAGGTAAAAGTCACCAATCAATAGTCCCTTGAACGTCTACATAGCAGCAAAAGTAGTATACTTACCGTCGAGTAGCATTGTTCTTTGGATAGTTAACGTTACTGAAATAAAAATTGAAAAACAGAAATTCCTAATGGAATCAGGCACAGTTTGTGCACTGTTGGAGTGTACAGATACAATGTACAATGTACAGTTACAATGTGCAACTGTGTCAGCAAAGAAACAAATGAGGTCCAGTAGTTGGAAAATAAAGCTAAACTATTCAAGCCAATAAGTTTGGTTGTATTTAGTAATGACATGTACATGCATAAATACATTGAATAGCAAACACATGGTAGCAGAAACAGTGGTTATCACGTAGAAATTTTATCACTTCATCACTCAAGCATCAAGACAAACAAGAACTGTCACCGAAAAGCAATGCTAGCCCGCATATGACTGCTATTCTTTCAATTACAAAATCTGGTTGAAAATTATTTGAGACGCGACACGAGAAAACCAACAAAGTGGATGTGCGTCCAGCGCAGACTCAGATCAGCCTGGGAATCCGCCCAGTCTGATCTGAGTGTTTGCTATCCGCATGGAGCTAGCTTAGACCCTTAGCTACCCTTAAAGCGCTTAGGGAAGAGTCTGGTCAGACTGGGTGGATGTCAAGGCTGATCTGAGTCTGGATTTTGCGCACAACCACTTTGTTGGTTTTCTTGTGTCGCGGCTCAATTTGGTCTTTAATGTTCAAATTTGCTTCAGCTTAAAATAGGTCACGATAATTTTATGATAAAGAATTAACACTATGGTGTAAAAGACTCTGCCTTTGCAAGCACAGTATACATTCATTTTAGAAAATACCTTATTTTACGGTGTTTGCTCAGAGTTGTCTGTCTCAATAGTTAGGGTTTTTAACGTTATGCCGATCGCAATTCCCACCTCTCGCACAACACGAAACAAGACCAGTCCGCGGTACAGAATAGCTCGCCTGACAGCGCCTTGCCCATTACATACAAAACTTTAATGTAACACTTTATCATTTTGCTAACGCCGACGCCGCCGCCGACGCCGCCGCCGACGACACCGGGGGTAGTGCAATAGCTCTTCCTGTATATTCGTACAGACAAGCTAAAAATAAAAAAAATAAATAAAATCTTACTCGCAGCGATGAACATCTGAGCTGCACACTTCTTCCTTGCCTCTGTAGTAAACCACACTGTTGAAGTTCCAAAGGGGCTCATACCAGTAGAATGCGTCTTCTCGAAACCCAAGGAGTCGACCTGTGAAGCTGGACCCAGCTCGCATGTAGGAATTTAGGATAACGTCGAATCTGCGAACTATACAAAGTGGATGGTGGTCACAACGGAAGAGTTTATTCAGTTGTTTTACAGAGAAATAATTCATAGTGTTACATGCAGTTCTATGACCCCAGGGTATAAAACGAGTGGGCGCCAATGAACAAGTATACACAGAACATAATCTGAATTATCATGAAGTAATTAATCAAAACAACCAAATATATTAAACTGTTAATTATATTTTTAGCGAAAAACGTCGATGATGAAGATAAATAGAATCTGTCAGTGATCTCCGATGCGGACAGTGAAATCCCAACCCGAGGGCACATGGGGTGTGTCGGAATCAAGGCATATCGTGGCATAATTAGGTACATTTTTTACTGAATTTTCGCCGCCATTTTGTTAGGGATTATTTTTTGTGCGTATGCGACCGTTTAAAAAATTATTTACTCAAATTGATATGAACATCAACGCATAACGTTTCAACGTATTTTGCATATTTAATCCACTAGTTGATTATCGTTTTTAATGCATGGACTTTTTTACACTCTCAGATGCGACGTCATATGATAAAATTGCGTAAAGACGCGACATTTAAGTAGCAGAAGCTTCTGAGAATGTATTTCATTAAAAACAATTCTCATACACTCAATTATATTAAACTTTAAATCCAACCGAATCAGCCGGTCCGTATGCGTTGGACCACCGGGTGGGTAGGATACATCGAAAACGCGAAACGCGCTTATCAGTGGGGCCCCGTTACTGCAGCTATGAATTTGTTCCGCTGAGGGGCGGGATGGGGGCGTGGGGGGATGGGGTGACGGAACGTCATTACAAGGATTGAAATACACATACACATCAGTGGTGACATTGACGGACATACTTACATCAATAATGTTTAGCCAGACTTACCCTGTGTATGCTGTGGTCTCATATACGTTCTGTCCTTTCCGGCTCGACCCTCACGCACAAACCTGTCAGTTACATTTTGGTACAGCAACACTGAAAAATGGAGACTAGCAGTCTTCATGTGACGGTCTAAACACGCCTGGTAAAGTGAGAGGGGTCCAAATCACGAGCTGCCGCTGCTGTCCCCAACAGCAGCTGCTGCTGTCCCAACAGCAGCTGCTGTTGAGGCGATAGCTGCTACTGAGGATTTCTTTATAAGTTATAGTTTTTGACTAAAATTCATGCAAGAAAGTGTGTGTGAAGCCGTTTTATTATGATATATTGTAAATTCTACCAAATGTACGATTGCTATGTGCCTGGATTTGAAACACAAACAAAAATGCAAAGTCTTGACAATTTCGACTGCAGCTGCATGTATAAACATATGTGTGACATTAGCAGTTCTCGTTCTTTTTACAAGTATTCGCTTTTCGAAAAAAAAACAAAAAAACCAACGCTCATTTAGCATACCGTTGAAAAGACAAATTAATGTGTAGGAAAAAGAGATTTTTTTTGTTTTCAATTAGCTTAGCGCTTGGCTATAGCATTAATGATAAACAATGTCTTGCAATGGTTTTTGGTAATTACACACAACAGAATACTGAAAAATACGGAGAGAAACGTCATTCAACATTTCCAGTAGTCAACTTTCATTAGGTTTTCGTAAATTTTAAACTGAAAATTCTTCAGTGAAAAGAGTTTACCCTGCCGTCGTTTGTCTCATCACAGCAGGCACACAGAGTTGAAACAACACTAAATCAACGTTGATTCAACGTCATGACGCTAACGCTTTTCTGTCCATTCGGAAAGTACATGTATAGGGAAGCTAGTTGCAGCGAGTCGGATTCATGGCATATATAAATTTTCATTTTTAGCGATAAATACACATAATACTGGCCAAGGATTGTTTCGGAGACAAGTCATAGAATGTTCGGATGAGTCTTCTGCTTTAGGAACGACTTTTTTCTAGAATATGTTTTTATTCTTCTGTTCTTTTCCCACGTTTTGCTCAAAACAGACCTTCGATTTTACGTCCTTTTAATAGGTTTTCAGTCATACATGTATCAGGATGATGGGAGGGTGATAATTTTTACAGTGCATCCCCTTTCCTATCCATACAAGCCTCGCTAGTGTTGCTGGGTCTATAAAAGACCCTAAAACTGCCGTTGTGGTAATGCTTAACTTAGAGATCTGAAAGCTGCTAAGATTAGATAAAGACTTCATATAATATCTCAAAGTTCCCGAGTTCAAAGACTGTGATTACTTTATAAATATATTAAAACAGGGCCTATGTCGGTCGATACATTTTCGATGAATTTCGTGGCGCATGATTCAACCACTCATTTACGTACTTCGGTGTGCGTCGGGCAGTAACAATTTGGTCCCAAGAACCTTCCCTCTCAGAGATAAAATAATACACTGTAAAAATATCCGTATATTTTACGGTAGAATATCTAGTAACCAGCTGCCAGTCCATTTCCCGCTGTTTTTACGGGCGTCTGTAGACATTTGCGGTTTATCACGCAGAGCAGGATAGAATAAGATGGGTATTGTTTTGGTCATATAGCCCTTCAACACTATAAGGGTATTTTCGAGTGCGGTCAGTTAATATAACCCTACTATATCGAAATTAAAAAAAAAAAAAAAAAATGTTCTACGGACAGACGCACGTAATAAAAAATAAAAAAAGGGAAATAGACTGGCAGCTGGTTGCAAGGTATTCTACCTTAAAATTTACGGATTTATATTTATTTATTTATTTATTATTATTATTATTATTATCATTATTTACAGTGTAGGTAGTTAAGAGAACAGGACTTGGTAGTGCAGCCAACTCAAACATACAGAAAAAGCTCATTTCGCTTGACTATTTATTAATTGCACCTTTATTATCATTAGTAGTAGTCGTGGTAGTATTACAATAATGACTATCATTATTAAGATTAAAACTAGCCGTTCTTTCAGATTCCTTGCACACATACATGCTCTTAGGTGTATTAAGTACAGTTTAAAGATCTTTTGCAGCTAATGAATTTTTTTTTAAATTTCTTCAAGCTTTATAAACCGGAACCCCTTTTGTCCACCCGCCCGTCTGTGCGTTCGTCCGTCCGTCACCAACGGATTTCCTATATATTACGTAATATAAGATAGATATCATTGAAGTTCTATGGGGTGCCGTTTAACTATTTATTCCCTTTTTATAGATATCGATATTTCGATATAGTGGTATCCATAATACAAATTAGCGGCATCCCTATTTATTTATGAATATCCGTGATTCGACTCATGGATATTCAATATATGAAGTATGAATATCAAATAATCTGTTTTATGGATGTCACCTATTCGATTTATGAAAATCCATAATTCTATTTATAGATATCCATAGTTTTGCCCATTTATGAATATGATTTAGTCAAATTATGGATATCAATAAATCGAATTAGTGATATCAATACTTCGAATTAGTGATATCCATTAATCAATAAATGCTTTATTTTGAGAAAGAAACAAAGAATTGGATTCAAGTTTCGCATATACGGCGATACTCAGATCTATATCAGAATTGATAATGGCCGTGTCTTGGGCTCGTTACTGTTAAGTTTAATTGTTTGCTGATAGAAAGAATAATAGCTACTGGTAAAAAAGACGTGACTACTCCTGGTATCGACATGACTGTGTTATTGGTGTTGGTGGTGGAGAGACGTCTGATGCTGTTGTTGTTGTTTGTGGCATCTCTTGTTACTGCTGTAGACTGGAGGGACACCTGATATTGGCGGTCGTGAAAGTAAATTTGCCTCTGCTACTGGCGTTGACAATGACATAGGAAGCCATTCTTGGTAATCAAAGAGACATAATTATGTAAAGATTCTGGTGGTAAGGGTGACCGGCACTTACGACTCGTGGTCGCATTAAAATTACATACGCTAGCTTTGCAGAATATGATACTGCTGCCGCTATTCTGGTAAAAAACGCGTTTTATTATTATTATCACTTTTTTTTGCTGCGGTTAATCTGTCTGTGAGACTTATACCTTCTCCTTTAGCTGCTGTAGAATAACATTTGCTGTTGGGTTTGAGTGACATCTATTCGCTTGCAGTTGTACTGAAAATGCGGTAGGTGAATCTTTCAACAGCTGTTGCTGAAATGATATCTATATCTGTCATCTATTGGTGGACTAGCTGCTGTTGCACGAAGGAAGTGAGAGTGTCACCACTTGCTGCTGCTGGAATGATATCTGTATCTGTCATCTATAGTCAGAGTGATGTCTGTTGCTGCTGCTGGAATTATAGCTGTATCTGCTATCTGCTGGTTAACTAGCAGCTGTTGAAGATAGATAGTCATGGTGATGTCTGTTGATGCTGCTAGAAAGATATCTGTATCTGCTATCCGTTGGTAAACTAGCAGCTGTTGAAGATAGATAGTCAGAGTGATGTCTGTTGCTGCTGCTGGAATGATATCTGTATCTACTATCTGTTGGTCAACTAGCAGCTGTTGAAAATAGATAGTCAGAGTGATATTTGTTGCTGCTGCTGAAAAGATATCTGTATGTGCTATCTGTTGATAAACAAGCTGCTGTTGAAGATAGATAGTCAGAGGGATGTCTGTTGCTGCTGCTGGAATGATATCTGTATCTGCTATCTGTTGGTCAACTAGCAGCTGTTGAAGATAGATAGAGTGATGTCTGTTGCTGCTGCAGGAATAATAGCTGTATCTGCTATTTGCTGGTTAACTAGCAGCTGTTGAAGATAGATAGTCAGAGCGATGTCTGTTGCTGTTGCTGGAATGATATCTGTATCTGCTATCTGTTGGTCAACTAGCAGCTGTTGAAGATGGATTATCAGGGTAATGTCTGTTGCTGCTGCTGGAAAGATATCTGTATCTGCTAGCTGTTGATAAACTAGCAGCCGCTGAAGATAGATAGTCAGGGTATGTCTTTTGCTGCTGCTGGAAAGATATCAGTAATTTGCTATCTGTTGTTAAACTAGCTTCTGATAAAGTTAGATAGAGTGATGTCTATTGCTGCTGTTGGAATAATATCTGTATCTGCTAGTTCTGGTTAACTAGCAGCTGCTGAAGATAGATAGTTCGGGTGATGTCTGTTGCTGCTGCTGAAATGATACCTGTTTCTGCTATCTGTTGGTAAACTAAATGTGAACAGCTGTTGAAGATAGATAGAGTGATATCTGTTGCAGCTGCTGGAACAATATCTGTATCTGTTGTCTGTTCGTGGACTAGCAGCTGTTGAAGATAGATAGTCAGAGTGGTGCCTGTTGCTGCTGCTGGAATCATATCTGTATCTGTTATCTGCTGGTTATCTAGCAGCTGTTAAAGATAGATAGTCAGAGTGATGTCTGTGGCTGCTGCTGCAATAATATTTCTATTTGCTATCTGTTGACGGACAAGCAGCTGTTGAAGATAGAAAGCCATAGTGATGTATGTTGCTGCTGCTGGAAAGATATCTGTATCTGCTATCTGTTGGTAGACTAGCAGCTGTTGAAGATAGAGAGTCAGAGTGATGTATCATGCTGCAGCTAGAATAATATCTGTATCTGCTATCTGCTGGTTAACTAGCAGCTGTTGAAGATAGAAAGTCAGAGTGATGTCTCTTGCTGCTGCTTGAATAATATCTGTATCTGCGATCTGCTGGATAACTAGCAGCTGTTGAAGATAGATAGTCAGAGTGATGTCTCTTGCTGCTGCTGGAATGATAGCCGTATCTGCTATCTGTTGGTGATCTAGCAGCTGTTGAAGATAAATAGTCAGAGTGATGTCTCTTGCTGCTGCTTGAATAATATCTGATAATATCTTTATCTGCCATCTGCTGGTTAACTAGAAGCTGTTGAAGAGAAATAGTCAGAGTGATGTTTGTTGCAGCTGTTGAAATATTATCTGTATCTGCCATCTGCTGGTAAACTAGCAGCTGTTGAAGATAGTCACAGTGATGTCTGTTGCAGCTGCTGCTTGAATATCCGTATCTGCTATCTGTTGGTGGACTAGCAGCTGTTGAAGATAGATACTCAGAGTGATGTCTCTTGCTGCTGCTGGAATGATAGCCGTATCTGCTATCTGTTGGTGATCTAGCAGCTGTTGAAGATAGATAGTCAGAGTGATGTCTCTTGCTGCTGCTTGAATAATATCTGTATCTGCCATCTGCTGGTTAACTAGCAGCTGTTGAAGAGAGATAGTCAGAGTGATGTTTGTTGCAGCTGTTGGAACATTATCTGTATCTGCCATCTGCTGGTAAACTAGCAGCTGTTGAAGATAGTCACAGTGATATCTGTTGCAGCTGCTGATATAATATCCGTATCTGCTATCTGTTGGTGGACTAGCAGCTGTTGAAGATAGATACTCAGAGTGATGTCTGTTGCTGCTGCTGGAATAATATCCGTATCTGCTATCTGTTGGTGGACTAGCAGCTGTTGAAGATAGATACTCAGAGTGATGTTTGTTGCCGCTGCTGGAACGATATCTGTATCTGCGATCTGCTGGTAAACTAGCAGCTGTTGAAGAGAGATAGTCAGGGTGATGTCTGTTTCTGCTTCTTTAATAATATCTTTATCTGCTGATTAACTAGCAGCTGTTGAAGATAGATTGTCAGGGTGATGTCTGTAGCTGCTGCTGGAACGATATCTGAATCTGCGATCTGCTGGTAAACTAGCAGCTGTTGAAGAGAGATAGTCAGGGTGATGTCTGTTTCTGCTTCTTTAATAATATCTTTATCTGCTGATTAACTAGCAGCTGTTGAAGATAGATTGTCAGGGTGATGTCTGTTGCTTCTGCTGGAAAAATATCTGTATAACGCGCAAGACTTAGGTCTATACGTCCAAGGTCAATGCCACAATTGGGTCAAAGGTCAAATTGTGTCTCAAAATCGTGTCATAGCAATAATTTTAGAACTACTGAAGCAAATTTGACGAAAATTCACAGAAAGATAAAGCATAATAAGAAGGTGTGTCGCGCACAAGACTTAGGTTCCCCACACCCAAGGTCAGTGCCATAGTTGGGTCAAAAGTCAAATTGTGTCTCAAAATTGGGTCTCAGCGATTACTTATAAACTACTGAAGAATATTTAATGAAACTTCACAGAAAGATGAAACATAATAAGAAGGTGTGTTGCACATAAGATTTGGGTTGCCAAGTTTAAGGTCAAGGTCACAATTAGGGGTCAAATGTCAAATCTTGCCTCTGTGATAACTTAAAAACTGCTGAAGTGAATGTCGTCAAACTTCACAGAAATTTAAATCATAATGAGAAGGTATGTTACACACAATATTTATGATCCCAAATCCAAGGTCAAGGTCACAATATGGGGTCAGAGGTCAAATTATATCTCGGCAATTACTCAGAAAAATACCAAAGCAAACTTTAAAGAAAGATAAAGCCTAATGAGAAGATTTGCCATGCACAAGACATAGGTTCCCACACCCAAGGTCAAGGACACACCACAGTTTGGTAAGTGGTTGAATTAAGTCTCCTTGAATCCTCTTAAACTTCCAAAGTGCATTTAAACATTACAGAGAAGTAAAATGAAATGCGAATGTATATCATGTGCAAGACTCGGGTTCTATGCCCAAGGCCATGGTCACAACTAGGGCTCAAAGGTCAGTTGCAGGGGCCTTCGGGGGCATTTGTTACACACTGTAACAATTCTTGTTTTAGTGAGAGTTACTACTTCTTGCGGTGTATGTGGCTAGAGTGATACATTGTGCTGTTGTTTATGAACGAGTGAAAACTGATGATGATGGTTTCTGTGATATCTGCTGTGACAACAGCAGCAGCTGTTGTTTTATCAAATTAACAACAGTAGAAGTTATTTCGTTCCTCCCCATTAACAACAACAGCAAGTCTTACTCTCCACCATATGTAGCAGGATGCGACTCTTTTACAACCAGCTGCAGCAGCGTGTCTATGAAAAACCATAAAATCTGCTACTTCTATCATCACAAAAAAGTCAGAAGCGATTAATCGTACTAATACTAACAGCAACTGCGGCATTAGCATTTGGAGCAATCGAATACCACCATCAGCAGCATGTGGATTTCACCAGCAGTGGCAGCAAAAGTTATTCTCACTACTAACGGCAGCAGCTGATGTCCCTCTTTTCTCCGATTCGGCAGATGATGGGGTCACCGATACTAAAATCAGCAGCTGCTTATGCCACCACCATCAGCGACTGACATCACCATCAGCAGCTAATGTTTTCATCAACAGCGTTGATAAAATTTATTTTCAATACTTATGGCAGCAGCTGATGTCACTCTTTTCTCCGATATCGGCACATAGTGGTGTCACTGGTACTAAAATCAACAGCTGATAACGACACCACTGTCAGCAACTGACATCACCATGAATAGCTTATGCTTTTCAATAGTAGCAGCAAAAGTTATTCTCACTACTGATGGCAGCAGCTGATGTTCCTCTGTTCTCCGATATCGGAAGATGATGGTTTCACTGATATTTACATCAGCAGCTGCTTATGACACTACCATCAGCAGCTGCCAACCACCATCAGCAGCTGATGCTTTCATCCAAAGCAGCAGTAAAAAGCTATTATTACTAATGATGGCAGCAGTTGATGTCCCTCTTTTTTCCGATATCGGAAGATATGGTGTCATTAATACCATCAGCAGCAGCTGCCAAAACGCCATAAACAGCTGATGCTTTCATCAAACGCAGCACCAAAAGCTATTCTAACTACTAATGGCAGCAGCCGATGTACCTGTGATCACCGATATCGGCCGATGGTGGTGTCACTGTCAGTAATAATAACGTCATTAGCTGCTGATGATACCACCATCAGCAGCTGCCAAACCTACATCAACAGCTGATGCTTTCACAAAGAGCAGCAGCAAGAGAAATTCTAATTACTAATGGCAGCAGCAAGTGCCCTTCTGTTCTTCCATATCGGCAGATGATGTGGTCACTGATATTAACATCAGCAGCTGCTTATGACACCACCACCAGCAAATGCCAAACCACCATCAGTAGCTGCTGATGCTTTAATCAAAAGCAGCAGCAAAAGCTATTTTTACTCATGATGACAGCAGCTGATGTCCCATTGTTCTCCTATATCGGCAAATGATGGTATCATTAATACCAACATGAGCAGCTGCTTATGACACCACCACCAGCAACTGCTAAACCACCATCAGCAGCTGATGCTTTTATCAAACGCAGGTGCAGAAGCTATTCTTACTATTAATAGCAGCAGCTAATGCCCCTCTGTTCTTCCATATAGGCAGATGATGTGGTAACTGATGATAACAGCAGCAGCTGCGTATGCCTCCACCATCAGCAGCTGCCAAACCACCATCAGCAGCTGATGATTTCATCAAAAGCAGCAGGAAAAGCTATTCTTACTAATGATGGCAGCAGCTGATGTCCCTCTGTTCTCCGATGACGGCAGATGATGTTGTCATTAAAACTATCATCAGCAGTTGCTTATGACACCACCATCAGCAGCTGCCAAACCATCAGCAGTAGCTGACGCTTTCATAAAAAAGCGGCAAAAGAAATTCTAACTACTAATGGCAGCAAGTGCTGTCCCTCTGTTCTTCGACATCAGCAGCTGCTTATGCCACCACCATCAGCAGCTGCCAAACCGCCATCAGCAGCTGATACTTTAATCAAAGCAGCATCAAAAGTTTTTTAACTACTAATGGCAGCAGCTAATGTCCCGTCGTTCTCCGATATCGGCAGACGATGGTGTCATTAACAGTAACATCAGCAGCTGCTTATGATACCACCATCAGCAGCTGCAAAAGAACCATCAGCAGCTGTTGCTTTCATCAAAAGATGCAGCAAAAGTTATTCTTACTTCTAATGGCAGCGGCAAGTGTCCTTCTATCCATGTGGTCACTGATATTAACATCAGCAGCTGCCAATGACACCATCACCAGCAGATGCCAAACCACCATCAGTAGCTGCTGATGCTTTGATCATAAGCAGCAGCAGAAGCTATTCTTACTCATGATTGCAGCAGCTGATGTCCCTCTGTTCTCCAATATCGGCAAATGATGGTGTCATTAATACTAACATGAGCAACTGCTTATGACACCACCGTCAGCAGCTGCTAAACCACCATCAGCAGCTGATGCTTTTATCAAACGCAGCTGCAGAAGCTATTCTTACTACTAATAGCAGCAACTGATGCCCCTCTTATCTTCCATATCGGCAGATGATGTGGTCACTGATAATAACATCAGCAGCTGCTTATGACACCACCATCAGCAGCTGCCAAACCGCCATCAGCAGCTGAGGCTTTCATCAAAAGCAGCATCATAATTTTCCTACAACTGATGGCAGCAGCTAATGTCCCTTTGTTCTCCGATATCGGCAGATGATGGTGTCATTAACAGTAACATCAACAGCTGCTTATGTTACCACTATCACAGCTGCCAAAGAAGCATCAGCAGCCTATGCTTACATCAAAAGATGCAGCAAAAGCTATTCTTATTACTAATGGCAGCAGCAAGTGCCCTTCTGTTCTTCCATATCGGCAGATGATGTGGTCAATGATATTAACATCAGCAGCTGCTTATGACACCACCACCAACATCTGCCAACAACCATCAGTAGCTGCTGTTGTTTTCATCAAAAACAGCAGCAAAAGCTATTCTTACTACTAATGGCAGCAGCTTATACCCCTCTGTTCTTCGATATCGGCAGATGGTGTGGTCACTGAAATTAACAGCAGCAGCTGCTTATGAAACCATCAGCAGCAGCTGCCAAACCACCATCAAGAGCTGATGGTTTCATCAAAAGCAGCAGCAGAAGCTATTCTTACATATTATGACAGCAACTGATGTCCCTCTGTTTTCAAATATCGGCAGATGATTGATTGTGCTATTAAAACTAACATCAGCAGCTGCTTATGACAGCACCACCAGCAGCTGCCAAACCAACCTCAGTAGCTGCTGATGCTTTCATCAAAAGAAGCAGCAAAAGATATTCTTACTACTCATGGCTGCAGCTGCTGTCCCTCTGTTCTTCGATATCGGCATACAATGTGGTCACTGATATTAGCACAAGCAACCATCTGCCATCTGTTGCTGGACTGCTTGGTGTTGAAGATTGGTACGGAGTGTGACATCTGTTGTTGTTGCTGGAATTAATGCCAACTGCTTGCAGACTGCCCTCTGTTGAAGATAGGTAGTCCGAGTGACATCTGTTGCTATTGAAGAAATGATATCTGTAGCTGCCAATGGTTGGTGGACTGCCTGATGTTGAAGATAGGTAGTAGCAGTGACAGCTGTTGCTGCTGCTGGAATGATATCTATATCTACCATCGGATGGTGGACTGCCTGCTGTTGAAGATAGGTATTGGGAGTGACATCTGCTGCTGCTGCTTGAATGATGTCTGTTCATACCATCTGTTGGTGGACTGCTTGCTAGTGAGGGTGGGTAGTGAGAGAGGCGTATCTTGCTGCTGCCGGAATGATATCTGTATCTGCCACCTGTTTGTGGACTGCCTGCTGTTGAAGATACGTAGTGAAAGCGACGGCTGTTGCTGCTGCTGGATTTAACATCTGTATCTGTCACCTGTTGGTGAACTGCATGCAGTTGAAGATATGTAGTGAGAGTGACAGCTGTTGCTGCTGCTGGATAAAATATCTGTATCTGTCATCTGTTGGTGGACTGCCTGCTGTTGAAGATAGGTAGTAAGAGTGACAGCTGTTGTTGCTGCCGGATTAAATATCTGTATCTGCTACCTGTGTGTGGACTGCCTGCTGTTGAAGATTGGTAGTGAGAGTAACAGCTGTTGCTGGATTTAATATCTGTGTCTGCATTCTGTTGTTGAGGTCCATGCTGTTGAAGATAGGTAGTGAGAGTGACAGCTGTTGCTGCTGCTGGATTAAATATCTGTATCTGCCCTCTGTTGTTGGAGTGCCTGCTTTTGAAGATAGGTAGTGAGAGTGACAGCTGTTGCTGCTGCTGGATAAAATATCTGTATCTATCATCTGTTAGTGGACTGCTTGCTGTTGAAGGCAAGTAGTGAGAGTGACTTCAGTTGCTGCTGCTGGAATGATGTCTTTATCTGCCATTTGTTGGCGGTGATGCTTATGATACCAGGAGCTGCTTCTGGAGACGAAACTAACCTTTACTGCTGCCTTTTGTTGCGAGGGTGATAGCTGCTGCTGATAGTGGACGGAGTGATATCTGCAGTAAGTTTTAGTGAGAATTACTACTTCTTGTGGTGTACGTGGCTAGGATGATGTATTGTGCTGTTGTTTATCACCGAGTGAAAACTGATGCTGATGGTTTCTGTGATATTTGCTATGACAACAGCAGCAGCTGTTATATCTTCAAATTAACAGCAGTAAAGTTATTTCATTCCTTACCTTAACAACAACAGCAAGTTTTACTCTCCACCTAGGTAGCAGGATGTGGCTCATTTTTACAACCAGCTGCAGCAGCGTGACAAATAATCAAGATAAAATCTGCTATTTCTATCATCAGAAAAAAGACAAAAGCGATAAGCAGTACAAATACTAACAGCAACTGCGGTATTAGCAACTGTACCAATTAAAAACCACCATCAGCAGCTAATGCTCACACCAGCATTGATTGATTTGTTGCTTAACGTCCACGGTAAACAACTATGGTCATGTCGAGACGGTTAGGTTAATTCGCCAGTAACTGACAACTGCCCTTCTTGAATCAGCGGAAGGAGAAACGAAAGTATGTGGCCAGACCGGGTTTCGAACCCAGGACCTCTGACTTATGAGTCAGGTGCCCTATCGATTGCGCTACGTGGCCCGGCTGCTTTCACCAGCAACGGCAGCAAAATTAATATCACTACTAATAGCAGCAGATGATGCCCCTCTGTTCTTCGAAATCGGCAGATGATGGTGTCACTGATACTTAAATCAACAGCTGCTAATGACACCACCATCGGCAACTGACATCACCATAAGCAGCTAATGCTTTCATCAACAGCAGCAGTAAAAGTTATTTTCAAATACTAATGACAGCAGCTTATGTCCCTCTGTTCTCCGATATCGACAGATGGTGGTGTCACTGTCATTAATAGTAGCATCAGTAGCTCATTATGACACAACCATCCGCAACTGACATCACCATCAGCAGTTGATGCTTTCATCAGCAACAGTAGTAAAACTTTTTCTAAATACTAATGGCAGCAGCTGATATTTCACTTTTCTTCAATATCAACAGATGGTGGTGTCACTGTAACTAATAATAACATCAGCAGCTGCTTTATTAGCCTGCTTATGACACCACCATCCGCAGCTGACATCACTATCAGCAGCTGATACTTTCATCAACGGCAGCAGCAAAAGTTATTCTGAATAATTATGACAGCAACTGATGTCCTTCTCTTCTTCGATATCGGCAAGGGTGGAGTCACTAAAGACAACTGCAGCAGCTGCTTTTAAACCAACCATCATCAATTGACATAACCATCAGCAGTAAATGATTTTACCAGCAGCAGGAAAAGTTTTTCTTGCTACCAATGGCAGCAGCTAATGTCCCTCTGATCTCTGAGATTGGCAGATAATGATGTCATTAATACTCAAATCAGCAGCTGTTTATGACACCAACATCAGGAACTGCCATCACCATAAGCAGCTAATGCTTTCATCAACAGCAGCAGCAAAAGTTATTTTCACTACTAATGGCAGCAGCTGATGCCTCTCTCTTTTCCGATATCGGCAGATGGTGGTGTAACTGATATAAACATCAGCAGCTGCCAACGTCATCACAATCAGCAGCTGCGATACCACCATCAGCAGACGATGCTTACATCAAAAGCAGCAGCATAAGCTGTTCTCACTATTAATTGCAGCAACTGATGTCCCTCTGTTCTCCGATATCGGCAGATCACCTGGTCACTGATACTTACATCAGCATGACACCACCATTAGCAACTGGCATCGCCATCAGCAACTAATGCTTTTACTTACAGCAGCAGCAAAATTCATTCTCGCTAATTACGGCAGCAGCTGATGTCCCTCAGAGCTCCGATATCGATCGGCAGATGATTGTGTTATTAACACTAAAATCAAAGGCTGCTTATGACACCCACCATCAGCGGCTAATGCTTATATCCGCAGCAGAAGCCAAAGTTATTCTCAATACTATTGGCAGCAGCTGGTGTCCCTCTGTTCTCCGATTTCGACAGATTGTGGAGTCACTGATACTAAAATCAGCAGCTGCTTATGACACCACTATCAGCAACTGACATCACCATGAACAACTAATGCTTTCATGAACAGCAGCAGCAGCAAAAATATTCTCGCTACTAATGGCAGCAGCTGATGTCCCTCTGATCTCCGATATCGGCATATGATGGTGTCATTAACACGTCAATCAACAGCTGCTTATGACATCACCATCAGTAACTGACATCAACATCAGCAGCTAATGCTTCCATCAACAGCAAAAGCTATTCTCAATACTAGTGGCACAGCTGATGTCCCTTTGTTATCCGATATCGGCAGGTGGTTGTGTCACTGATATTAACATAACAGCTGCTTTTGACATCACAATCAGCAGCTGCCAAACCACCATCAGCAGCTGATGCTTTCATCAAAAGAGGTATTCTCAAATTAATGGCAGCAGCTGATATCCCTCTGTTCTCCAATATTGACAGATGATGTGGTCCCTGATACTAACATCAGCATCTGCTTATGAAACCAGGCGGAGCAGATGTTACCATTATCAAACCACCGACAGCAGTGTCTGCAAATACTACACACAGTACAAACAGTAATATCAGCTTACATCCTTACTATAAACAGTAGCTGACACTTTTAATAATACCATTACCACAGGCAGCATATATCAATCTTAAAAAATTGAAAACATCAGCAGCAGTTGTCATTATCATACCACGAACAGAAGCAGCGGTGTAACAGCTACTAAGGAAAAAAAAAGCAGCAACACTCTCTATCAACAACTAGAAATAACAAATATTAGGCCCCAGCACAAAATATCAAAAGATGTCAGTCTTGCAAAAGAGTGTGTCAAGAAAGGTCTCTCTACCCAAAAACTGTAGCATCACAAATTCTTTTCACACCCGTAGCGTTTTTTAATATATTTTTTTCGTTAATGCTGATAATGGTTTTCTGAACGATCCTCACGACCTTGCATTATCAAGGATTCTATTATCTTTTATTTCTCTGTTTATACCAGTGCCATAGCTCTTAGTATCAGTCCTCAAACACATACATTGGGATGACACTAGAAGCTCTGAAAAGCGATAATAATATTAATAATAATAATAGTTATGAAATAAATAAACTTGAAAAATTAAGTTCTAAAATCGACTTCGACCTTGTCTTTTTTCAAACATCTTGCTGATCTTACCAAACAAGTAGGGCCAAACTAAAAGCATGGAATAAATGTGCAATAAACAGGCAAATAAGAAAAGACGGAAAAAGAGAAAAGTGTGGCAAAGATCAAAACGCTGAGAAAAATAAATGTCATGTTGAATAGCTAATTATACTGCCTTCTGTGGGAGTCAGTTTTACCACTTACTCATTTTACTTGCATAACAAAAGATGACAAAGACTGGGCCATTTACTTCTGTTGAAGTTGCGGACCTGGTGTTGCCTCAGAGGCAGCAGCAGTTGTTTCTTTCTGTACAGCTGCAACTGAGGCCAGAGGTACTTTTGACCTACCTAAATTTACTTGCAAGCTGAGAAAAAAAAAAAAAAAAAAAAAAAAACGGAGTGATCATTTGCGATGTAATGGTATTACAGTGTTGTAAGACAACTTACTATCATGTTTTGTTATGATACGTTGTCCGTAATAAGTACTTTAACTTCAAAATTCAACGCTGTTTAAGATGTTAATGGTCCTTTTTAACTCGGAGTTAATTTCATTTATAATAGTTAATAGCATTAAATAATATGCGGACTCTAAACAAGAGGCCCAAATGGGCCTGATATCGCTCACCTGGCTATTATGCAACGGGACCATTCTGATACAAAATTGGTCCAATTCCACTGAGGTTTTCTTATTTTCACATTTTGCTACTTTTAGTAACAGAGGCCAGCTTGCCTGGTCTTTATTTATTTACTTTTGAAACACCTCAATGCAAGAATCATTTTGCCACAAATTTCATCAAAATCCATCCAGGGGCTACTGAGATATTGCCAGTTTCATGTTTTGTGCTATTTTTAGTAACGGCAGATGGCGGCCATCTTGGATTGCCAAAATGCAAAAAATCGAAAAGCCTTCATGCAAGAACCATTTTGACACAAATTTGGTCCATTTCCATAGTAATTTTCCAATTTTCACATTTTGCTATTTTAAGTAACACAGGCCAACTTGACGTATCTATATTTGTTAATTTTTGAAACACCTCAAAGCAAGAATCATTTTGCCACAAATTTCATCTAAATCCATTCAGCGGTTACTGAGATATATTCATTTTCATGTTTTGTGCTATTTTTAGTAACGGCAGATGGCGGCCATCTTGGAATGCCAAAATGGAAAAAATCGAAAAAGCTTAATGAAAGGAACATTCTGACACAAAATTAGCCCAATTCCATTGACATTTTCTAATTTTCACATTTTTCTATTTTTAGTAACAGAGGCCAATATGACTGGTCTACAGTTAGATATTTTTGAAACATCTCAATGCAAGAATCATTTTGACACAAATTTCATCAAAATCCATTCAGCGGTTACTGAGATATTGTCATTTTCATGTTTTGTGCTATTTTTAGTAACAGCAGATGGTGGCCATCTTGGAATGCCAAATTGCAATTAATCGAAACGACTTCATGCAAGGAACATTCTGACACATAATTGGTCCAATTCCATTCAAGGGTTCTTGAGTAACTGTCATTTTTATGTTTGTGCTATTTTTAGTAACACCAGATGGCAGCCATCTTGGAATGCCAAATTGCAATTAATCGAAATGGCTTCATGCAAGGAACATTCTGACACAAAATTGGTCCAATTCCATTCAAGGGTTCTTGAGTAATTGTCATTTTTATGTTTGTGCTATTTTTAGTAACACCAGATGGCGGCCATCTTGGAATGCCGAATTGCAATAAATCGAAACGGCTTCATGCAAGGAACATTCTGACACAAAATTGGTCCAATTCCATTCAAGGGTTCTTGAGTAATTGTCATTTTTATCTTTGTGCTATTTTTAGTAACGGCCCCCATGGTGGCCATCTTGGATAGTCAACTGGCACAAAATTGAAATAATTCCATTCAAGAACCATTTTTGACCAAATCTGGTCAGAATTGGTTGCATTTTCTTGAGATATTGACATTTGAGCAAAATCGGTCTTGTAAACGCTAAGTAGGTCACTGTGACCTAATTCCGCTATAGATTTTTTTTATTTTTACAATTTTAATACCAAGGCCCCATTCATGCTCCATGCAAACTTTCAACCAAATACACCAAACGGTTCTGGAGAAGAAGTTGATTTTGTTGTTTTTGCTATTTTTAGTAACGACGGCCATCTTGGATTCTTGACCTGACCCAATTTTACAATTTTGAAACCCTGCAGTCTGGTCATGCTCCATGTGAAATTTGAGATCCATGGGTTCAGTGGTTTTAGAGAAGAAGTTGTTTGAAGTTGTTTAAATAGGTCCTTTTTTGACATTGGCATTTGAGCAAAATTACACTCATAAACAGAAAGTAGGTCACTGTGACAAAACTCCGCTACAGATTTTTTTCATTTTTACAATTTTGAATATTAAGGTTTTACTGATGTTCCATGCCAATATTCAGACAAATATACCCAGTGGTTCTGGAGAAGAAGTTTATTTTGTTGTTTTTGCTATTTTTAGTAACGGCGGCCATCTTGGATTTTCAACCTGACCCAATTTTACAATTCTGAGACCCTGGAGTCAGGTCATGCTCCATGTGAAATTTGAGAACCATGGGACCAGTAGTTTTACAGAAGAAGATGTTTGAATATTTGTTTTTAGGTGTTGACGGACACATTGTGTGACGACGCACGACGCACGACGCACGACGCACGCCGGACGCATTGGTATGACAATAGCTCACTATGGCCCTTCGGGCCAGGTGAGCTAAAAACTGTACACGTATCCTAGTCATAATTCGAATTATGAATATCAATATTTTCATGAATATCCATAATTCAAACCATCGATATCCATAATTCGAACTTAGGATATACGAAATCATAAGTATTAATGGATATAATTTGTATAATGGATATCACAAGTTCGATTTATTTTATATCCATTATTCGATTTATGGATAGCCCTAAATCGAATTATGGATATCGGATAACATTTATCACTAATGGACATCAATAAATTGAATAGGTGATATCAATAAGTCGAATTAGTGATATCCATTAATCATTAAGATTATTAGATATCCAGAATAAGTGAAATCCATAATTCGAATTATGGATATCAATATTTGGGCCTTTTTATGTATGACACTAATTAGAACGATGTATATCAGATGTTCTTCGTTGCAAAAAATAAGTTTAGATAATGTCTCCTCTGCGATTATTTATGGATATTCATAATTTAAATTATGGATATCAATTATTCAGTCCGATTTGTTGATATTACTTATTCAAAATATGGATATCCCTACTTCGAATTACATAAATATTTTTCCATAATACTGCCCATAGCTATCAATAACTCTAATTTTTGCTATTCATAAATCGAATTAGTGATATCATAATTCGAATTGGTGATATCCATAAAATCGGACATTTGATATCCATAATTCGAATTTATGATATCCATTCTTTGAATTAGTGACATCAATAAATGGGCTTACCAAGGCCTGACAAATGTAACAATTTTCTACTTGCTCACTGCGCACTGGGCAAGCCAATTCTTTTATTTGACCAGCAAAATTTCTTGCTTCTCCAGAATTAATGTTGAAACACAAATTTTCGATGAAAGAGACAAACTCCCCCAGAAATATATTTGCTTCACGTTCAGTGAAACATTTGTTCCTGATGTGATCTACGAGACAGGGCTGAGATATATGATAAACTTTATTTTTCAGCATTTTTTACATGTAGTGCTGAAAATGTCTCCTTCCCCACCCCTACCTGCATTCGCAATACTTCTCGAAACGATGTTCCCCAAGTAGATCAGCGGTTTCCATCTGTTGGATTTTATTGTATGTGTATTTCAATTCTCGTAACGACATTCGATTTTATGTACTGTTCTGTTTCAGATCTCCTAACGACGTTCGCCAAGTGGCTCAGCGGTACTCACCCCTCGCGCCGAGTGTCCGTCCAAGATTTATGTACATTGTTTTGTTCTGTTCAGTTCTCTTAACGTCGTTCCCCAAGTGGTCAGCGGTATAAAATGAATGAATGAATAGACAAAAGCAAAAAATTGACAAGACAAAATTCTGAAAGTCAGTTTCCAGTTCTGTATTAGTTTGACAATACTAGTGGAGAAAAAAAATCAATTTTATCAGTAGACAGCAAATGGCCCATACGTAACTATAGTTGCATACACCTGGCGCCGAGTGTCCATCCAAATTTTATTACACTGTTCTGTTCTATTCTCGTATCGATTCGACGTTACCCAAGTGGCTCAACGGTACGTAACCATAGTTGCACACACTTGGCGCCGTGTGTCCGTCCAATAAATTTTATTAAACTTTTATTTTTTTATTTATAATTTAGAAGCTTATTATATTTTGTTGGTATGTAAGGGAAGCAAACTATTCCAATTCAGTCTCTCACATGGTTTTAATTTTTGCCAAGGAAATAGATTATTTATAAATTAATTTCTTATTTATTTTTATAGCTATTCCATTCTAGCACATGATTTAATTCTCGCCAAAGAAATACGTTTACATGTCTGTAAACTATATATAGGCACAAAGCGAGAAGCCTGCGAAAGATAACTCTTATTATTGTATAACTGCAACTACAGTGATTCATTTTTGCGCCTGGACAAACACAAACGTTATTGTTATTATTATTATTATTTGTCATTATTATTTTGGGCTTTACAGCCCTTACAAGAATCCTTACTTATATCAAGCCGATCGTTCCTCGAAATTGGGCTAAAACCAAACTTACTGGGGGAAACCGTCAACAGCAGCTATGGCTTCAGCAGCAGCTGCTGCTGAGGCTGCAGCAGCTGCTGCTGAGGCTAGCAGCGGCAGCTCGTGATTTGGATGTTACTGGGTAAAGTCGCAATTTACATCTCACGTAGAAGTTTAATAATAACATCTTCTGCAAATAGTCAGCCGAAATAACCATTCGATTCATATATAAGTAATGCCAAACTGTTCACACTTTTTTCTTTGAAGAAAAGTAGCTCCAGAAAGTGGCCAAACCGATAGTTCGGAAGTTTTGTGATAGCTCTACCAGTTAATCCGTTACATAGCTGAAATCAAGTACTACTATGGTTTACATATTCATGATAATATATATAGTTAATTTTTATTTTCATTTTTATTAATGTTATATTTATTCATCAATTATTTTCTTTTTTACTATTTTTTTTATTTCGTTTGAAGTTGCGGATTTACCAGGTTTGCATATATTCGGCCACGTTGAGAGAAAAACTTTCTTTGGGAAAGGGCATACGCTCTACCCCGAATGCTTATTTATACCGATTGGTATGTGGTGATGAACTCGTGTTACCTTAACCTGAGCTCTTTTAAATCAGCTCAAAAGTACTTACTAAGTACTTTTGAGCTGATTTAAAAGAGCTCAAGTTACTAAGTACTGTTGACTAATTTTAGTTAGTGAGTACTTACTACTATTTAAGTACTTACCAAGTACTTTTGAGCTGATTTAAAAGAGCTCAAGTTAAAGTAATATCACGTCATGATCATTCTTCATAATATGAGATTTTTGTCTCAATGAAAACATAGATTGTAACCCGTTATTAGAAACGTCTCGGCTAATGAGGGCTCATAGAATACGTTTTATATGGACAAATATGGAAAATTATCCCTAAATTATCCCTGTTACCTTCTTATTTACGGAGGGAGCCCGTAAATATGACGGGAAATGGACTGGCAGCTGATTGCCAAGACAGAATTCTACCGTTAAATTTACGGATTCGTTTTACAGTGTAGCAGTTAATCAGTACTACATCGGCCAGGGTTTGCCTTGCTTGCACTATAATGATATTAATATGGTATGTGAAATTGGACACGATATCATCAACTGTTCAATGGTTAAAAATCATTACTATTATAATTGGAGTTCGAGTTTCAAGTTATATTAATTAAACAGTCCTTGATTCATCGAAATCTTTAGGCTGTATATATATTCACGACTAGTTAAGTACGAGGGGCGTTCGCTAAGTAATGCACATGGCCTCATAAATTTGTTTAATGGCATGCTGGGTACAAATGCTATGCATATGCTGAAAGCACTACATTTTGTGTTTACAATGATACCAAACACTGTACAGATACACTTATCGTTTTTGACGTACAACGCATTTTATCAAGCTCCAGTCATGCCACTAGGATAAATTCATATATGTAAACTGTTTTCAGGGTTAGGCATTCAAGTCAAAATACCGTTGTAAATGCAAAATTAATCTTTGTCAACCTGCTGTCCATCGCTGCCTACAATATCCATACAAAAGTTAGAAGGGTGACAACTATTAGCAACGCGAAGTTCTTATGACGCTATTGAAATCGACGTCAACGTCTTTTTCAAAAAAATATAGAGGCTTCATTTTTTGCATTAATTTGAATTTATTGACAGGTTTTCGTTAATCCATGTAAATGCTCTTGCTAACAAGATTTTGAGTGATAACAAACTTGTTTTCATACCAAAATCATAATAACTTTAGTGGAAAGGGAAACGTTGCTACTACATAAAATACGAATAATTCATATTCAAGAGTCAGAAGGAACCTAGGTTAAATTCAATTTCCGCGATATTTATAGGATAACAATGCTTGGACATTATCTTTAAGTAGCATAAGTAAAATGAATCAAAGACTGCTCATATATGAATTACGGCCTACCAAAGTAAAGTTCTGCACTGCATTTAGGGTATATCCCTATCAACGAAGTTAAAATACGTCCTTTAAAAACAAATACACCGTGTTTTCAGACTTTCTAGGCAAATTATACCTTTATGTGTTTCTGCTATTAGAACTTCTGTCCATATGGTGATTACCAAGAAATTACGTCATTTGCAAAACTTTCAGAACGCCTCTCTTGTGTTTCGAAGGCTGTTACGAAGCGAAAAAGTGTCAGACTTCTAAAAATACTTGGTCATCCGGCTAAACAAATTTATTTATCCACGATGACCAGATCGTTTGGAAACTAGGACTATTTTACTCGTTTGGTAACAGATTAGATTAGATTATACTAATTTTATTGTATATAAACAATGGGGTCAGACACAAGTTGTAAACAACATTAGATAGTCTTCTCCCTACAAGATAAACGAATCTGAATGATGGTATAATAGTGGATATTAACATTTATATATTGTAAACATAGAATCGTACTAACAATGAACAGCGCATAACGTATGACGATGAATGACAGTGTCCCTCTCCTCCCATCATTCACCACATTAAACCTTATCAATAAATGAACTTATTCGAATCTCCTCAAATCTCGAATGAATTTCAAAACCGATATAGTATTTTGTTTATTTGTTTCATAACTCAATGTTTCGCAACCGTTGACAATAAAGTCGAAAGTAATGTTAAAATTCTGAGATAGGCTTCTAAAGTCTTTCACATTCACATTGCCGAGCGGTGTTCCGATTGCAGTTACACCCTTTGTGATCCAGCTCTGGTCGGTTCTTCTCTCTATTATAGTGTAATACTTTATTATTATTATTATTATTATTATTATTATTATTATTATTATTATTATTATTATTATTAATATTATTGTTGTTACTATTATTATTATTGTTACTAGTATTATTGTTATTAATACTATTATTATTAAGATTGAAAAACATGTGACTATAAAAGATGATATCCCGGCGGGCACGTGGCGTCGAGGTAGCGTGTACTGACGTCAATGTGGCGCAATTACGTCGCATTGACGTCGCGACGACGTCGTTTCTGCGTCTCGTGCCCGCAGGGATACTGAAGCTGTCAGCCTTCCCAGCGGGCACGCGGCGTTGAATCGACATTGGATCGGCGGTGATTCAGCGTCACGACGTTGAACCAACGTTTGTTAGGTGTTGATTCAGCGTTGTGTGCCCAATAGGTTGGATTTTCAACCTCGTATAGGTCTATGTAGGTAGTTAGACAAACATTGGTATTACTTCTAGTTAAAATGTTGTTATATTCATGTTTATATCAACTACTTCTAGTTTATATGTATGTACACTTTAGTCACAGAATTCTTGTATAGCACCTTAATATTTATGTCATCAAATATATGTATCTGTATTGCTACACCAACTGGAGAGGACAGATATAGGCAGTGCCTACGTCCAATCCATTGGCTCATGTATGTACTTATATATGTATATGTTGCCATGAAATTGTGAATAAATAAATTCAGCATCGTATAAAGGACATTCAAAGAAGAAATGTTCCGCATTTTCGATTTCAGCCCCGCAACTACAATTTCTAATATCAATAACATTTATATTATATAAGTCAGATTTTAAACAACTGCTTCTATGTCGTATTCTGGTTAATATGATATCAAATTTACGCTCACCCACAGACAGATAATTCAAAGGTTTGGGTGGAAGGTTTGGTAACAGCCTTGTATACACATAGTTAATCAGGGGTGATATTATGCATGAATCATTAAGCAGTTAATTATTGCTCCATTTCTATTGTATGCAGGTACATGGACGAGTTACTGTGGAAGGCACAGTGTAGAAGTCAATATGAGTATTTTAGGATAAATACCTAACGTACCCGTCATAAAGATGAAGGTCAGGGGAAACACCGCAATTTTACACACTTGTCTGGCCCGTCTATTCTGTACAAATAGGAGAGAGAAATGTTTGTAGTGTAATGTAATAAGAGAAATATAGGCATGAACAAAAATGATACAACTAAAACAAGAAAACCGCGGATGGCGATTTCTGCACATTATCTTAAAACAGAGCTCACCAGAAAATTTTACGATAGTACCTCGCGTCTGTAAAGTAACACCATAAGTTATGTGTAAATATGTTTGAATGTATAAAGAGTGCCTTACAGATTAAGATGTCTTAACTGCTTTGGGCCTCTTTAGCCTAGTGATTGAGTAGTTGCTATAATTTTTTGGGTCGTAGCTTCGATCTGCATGTACGGGATGCTCGACAGGATTGTTTTTTACGTTTTTCTCATACTATCGTAAAAATCTAAGTATCTTAGCAAACAATGCAGACCCAAATCAGGCTGCTCATACGCCATTCGATCTTCATATTGCTGCATTGTAAAACCAAACTGTCTCAATTTTAGAATAATAATAACAAGAGGGCCATGAGGCCCTGAAACGCTCACCTGAACAATTGGCAAGGTGGCTTATACTTATCATGTCTGAAATTGTCAAAATATGAGTTTTGGGTCAAAAGTCAAAGAATGACCATGACCACTTGTACTCATAAATCTTCATGTACTCATTAGACAACCATATATACCATTTTTAGGCCAAAATCTCCAAAACTTTCCATGAATCTTATGTTCTAGCATTTTCCCATATTTGACCATGCCGCAAAAAAGGTCAAGGTAAACCCAAGGTCACCATTTGAACAGTGTTGGTGGTACTGTAGTACTCTATGCTATTTACCAAGTTTCAGGGCAATAGGTGTATTAGTTCTGGGGAAGAAAAATATTAAAGATTTATCCGGTAAGTGGTAATGGCGGCCAAGTTGGTCATGTGACCTGGACCTTTTGAACAAATTTTCATTCAATCAACCCCTGGAGGCTCTATATGAAATGTGTTCACAATTGGCCCTTTGGCTTTTGAGGAAATGGTTGAAAATGTCAAAATATGAGGAATCTGGATCAAAGGTAAAAAAATGACCTTGACCTCTTGTACTCATAATTCTTCATGAACTCATTAAGACAACTGTATATACCAATTTTTTAGGTCTAAATCTTCATAACTTTCCATGAAATCTTATGTTCTACCATTTTCCCATATTTGACCTTGCTGCAAAAGGTCAAGGTCAACACAAGGTCATAATTTGAACAATCTTGATAGTACTCAAGTACCCAATGCTACTTACAAAGTCTCAAGGCCATCGGTCAATTGGTTCTGGAGAAGAAGATTTTTAAAGGTTTTTACCATATATGGGCATGGCGGCCATGTTGGTCATGTGTCCAGGACCGTTAGATAATATTTTTATTCCATCAACCCCTCGAGGCTCTATATTAAATTTGGTTTCGATTGGCCCAGTGGTTTTAGAGCAGATTGTTTGAAATTGTCAAAATTTGAAATTTCTGGGTCAAAGGTCAAAGAATGACCTTGACCTCTTGTACTCAAAAACCTTCATGTACTCATTAAGATGATTCTATGTACCAATTTTTAGGCCAAAATCTTCAAAACTTACCATGAAATCTCATGTTCTAGCATTTTCCCATATTTGACCTTGCCGTAAAAAAGGTCAAGGTCAACCCAGGGTCATAATTTGAACAATCTTGATAGTACTTGAGTACCCAATGCTACATACCGAGTTTCAAGGCCATCGGTCTACTGGTTCTGGAGAAGAGGATTTTTAAAGGTTTTTACCATATATGGGCGTGGTGGCCATGTTGGTCATGTGACCTCGACCGTATGCACAAAATTTCATTCCCTCAACCCCTGGAGGATCTATATGAAATTTGGTTACAATTGGCCTAGTGGTTTTTGAGGAGATTTTTTGATATTGTCAAAATATGAGAGTTCTGGGTCAAAGGTCAAAGAATGACCTTGACCTCTTGTACTCATAAATCTTCATGTAGTCATTAAGATGACTGTATGTACCAATTTTTAGACCAAAATCTTCAACAGTTTCCAAGATATCTTATGTTGCAGCATTTTGCCATATAAAAGCATGAGTAAGCAAATTCGACCTTACAAAAAAGGTCAAGGTCAACCCAAGGTCATAATTCGAACAATCTTGGTAGTACTCGTGTACCCAATGCTACATACCAAGTTTCAAGACCATCGACCTATTGGTTCTGGAGAAGACGATTTTTTCAGGTTTTTACCATATACGGGCATGGCGGCCATGTTGGTCATGTGACCAGGACCGTTTGAACAACTGTTTGTTCCTAAGGTCCCAGGAGGCTCTATATGAAATTTGGTTACAATCGGCCCAGCGGTTTCAGAGGAGAAGTCGTTTGAAATTGTGGACGGACGACGGACGGACGGACGACGGACGCCGGAGCCTTACCATCCTATAAGCTCCCCCGGAGCCTCTGGCTCAGGTGAGCTAAAAATCAGTATAAGGTGTTTTAATAACATCTGAATTTTAAAGTACATGTCTATTCAACAGAATAAAATAATAATTAAGGCCGCGACACTTCAGAACCAACAAAGTGGCATTCGCGTCCAGCGAAGACTCAGGTCAGCCTGGGTATACGCCCACCCTGAATAGATTCTTCGCTTAGCGCTTAAAGGGTAGCTGAGGGTTTAAGCTACCTCTATGCCGACAGCGAAGACCCTGATCAGAAAAGGTGGATGCCCAGTCTGATCTGAGTCTTCTCTGGGCGCTCATGCCACTTTGTTGGTTTTGTCGTGTTGCAGCTCAGATATGTAGTAGTACGTAAAAGAAAGTGTAAAGAAAAACAAGACATTAATTCTGCCGGAGCTGAATGAAAGGCGAGTCCAGTTTTTTTCATGTATACAAATATTTTAACAGAAAGTTTCCCTAATTTACTTGAACCTGCTCTTCCCTGGTTGTAAAAATGGACTTTCCTGCTTAACATGACTCTCTGACTTGTTTATTAGTATTTAGTAGGACTAGGTTCAGATCGGACAAAACACAAACACCGGAAGCTCACAATGACCATTTGAGCCGCGACACGACAAAACTAACAAAGTGGATGTGCGCCCAGCGAAGACTCAGATCAGCCTGGGCATCCGCCCAGTCTGATCAGATTCTTCGTTGTCCGCAGGAAGGCAGCTTAGACCCTTAGCTGTCCTTTAAGCGTACAGCGAAGTGTCCTATCAGTGACTGGCCAGATGCCCAGGCTGATGTAGTCTTCGCTGGGCGCACATGCTACTTTGTTGGGTTTTTTTAACGTGTCGAGGCCCATTTACATAAATGCGTTTGCCTCATGTAAGCACTGTATAGCGAAAGAGAAGGACAGCAGCTAAAACAAACTTTAATGAGGTATGCGCTGCAATTTTTTTATCTTTTTTTTTTTATCAGAGAAAATGCTTCTTCTGGGTGTTTATAAGCCTCATCTCACTTGAATTATTATTATAGTGCATAACCACAACGTATCTTTTTATCTAACGTTCTTTCACTAAATGTAATAATTGTTGGCTAGTTTTTTTTGGTTTAACGGCTCTTTGAGACAGTATTTCAGTTTATGTCGAGCCGCCTTCCAGACAGAGAGAGAGAGAGAGAGAGAGAGAGAGAGAGACAGAGTGAGAGAGAGATTAGAAAGATGGGTGTAAAAACACCCATTCCGCACCTGCTTCAAGCGCTCGCGAAACTTTCCCTTCAATTGTCCTTAGGACCTCTGACAGTTTCAGTGCAAATTTAATTGTGCCGCGACCAGACAAAACCAACAAAGTGGTTGTGCGCCCAGCGAAGACAGATCAGCCTGGGCATCCGCCCAGTCTGATAAGAGTCTTTGCTGTCCGCATGGTGGTAGCTTAGACCCTTAGTTACCCTTTGAGTGCTTAGCAAAGAGTTTGATCAAACTGGGCGGATGCCAAGGCTGATATGAGTCTTCGCTGGGCGCACAACCACTTTGTTGGTTTTGCCGTGTCGCGGCTCAAACTTTTGTCTATTTGTGGACAACCACTGAAACGTTGGGAAACTACTGATGAAGATTTTGGCATTGACAGGCAGAGAACAAAAAATTAATAAACTTTCCAACGTCAGCCCTGTATCTCATTTTTCATAAGACTGTGACATTTTTAGACTCGAACATTGACAGTATATTTCTGTTAAATTTATACTTTCAGCTTAAATAGCTGGAGAGGTTATCACAAACATTCTTGAAAGTAGCGAACTGAAACTTTGATGTGGCTTCTTTTGTCTTCTTTCTATATATACACTGCTAAACCCTCTTGTCAGACTATTGTGAGCAGGTGTACTTTTGTACACTCCGGTGTTGCAGGATAAAGCAAAGCTTACATATAGCCATTTAGCTATAGTAGGGATCTTTAGCCTGCACAGGGGATGACTGTCCCTGTACAGGGGTGTGGGGGTGTGGGGGGTGGGCTCCAGTGCGAAGGACGCGGCACACTACTACAGCAGGAGTTTTGCAAAAACTTCACCAATACGGGATACTTTGTAATTATGTTTACCTGGTTTACATGTGCTTACATGTGCGTCGAATAGCACGGTTATATTTTTGCTATGTATTTGCAGCGGCTTGATTTTTAATTCCCATCTAGGAATGGAATTGCGGATTGCCCTGCGCGATTTAGCATCATTTGCATAAAATATATTATTCTAAAAATTAGAAAATAACAATACATACCATCATAATGGAGTCTCCTTTCATCATATAACACAAATTTAATCTGTTAAAATACCGTATACGCAATGCCCTGTATTACATAGTGCCTATCGTAATTGCCCTAAATATTGGGACAGATGCGCCTGGACAAATTGAGTAAACCCAGGCTAGACTGTTCCAACAGTCTGGTCAGGTTTCCTCTGTTTGTCATTCCTCTAACGATATTTTGATGGTAAATCAACCTTTTCAGATTTAAGATAAGAGTTACTGTAATTATCCTTAAAATTGTGACACCGTACCCAATTTGGGTATGGTGTCCCAATTCTAAGGTTAATTACGTTATTGTGTATTACACATCGACAAATATCGGATTTCCCGCAATAATGGCCTAATTGATTCCTTTCACTGAGGCTCAGAACTAAAGGGTTTGGTCAACAGTTCACCTAGAGGATTAAACAAATATCAATAAAGAATTAGTAATGATTTGAGTGGGTATTTATTCCCAGGGTACGAGTTTTGTGTAATAACGGCTGAACTTAGTCGATTAAATATAAATATATCTGATCAGTTTGTTTTTATACACTCCATGCAAGTCCGTTCATCGGACTCATACAGTATGAGCCATATGTTTAAATGATCATTTTTAAAACGGACTGAAATCGATCGTATCGTGACAGTTGAAGAGCGGACCAGACTCCTGTTTAATGATTGATTGATTGATTGATATTTATTCGGTAATAACAACATACAACAATAATACAACAATTACATAAAAAAATGATTGAAATTTAAACGTTTATAAAAGATATATGAATAGATTTATATATATAAACACTTTGTAAAATGATTTTTTAGAAAATAATATATATTATGTGTATATCTGTATTTTAAAATATCACAATTCTGGATTTTATATTATCACAGCTCTGTTGATAATCACAGTTAGTTCACATGGAAATGACTTGAGTTACATACGATGAATTTATTTCAATAAAAATTTAAATTTTGGTGACTTCAAACAGATTGTAAATAACTTTCACCACACACACTCGCGGACCATGAGAAAAATCCAGTGAGTCGTCATGGACAATACTGACTTATCGATGGATCTGGCATTGGAGTGTAACCGTCTATGAGGCTTCTCCACGTGCCACCACCATCTCTCGAGGAACAGTTTCATTTCATGTACAATGCATACTATTTACAGGGTATCTGTAAAATCAACAGCAAAGGCGGCTATTAATTACATCAATAGCTATTTCTGAGATTTCGTATGATAAACTGACATTCAACCTATTTCATGAAACTGTGGGAAAAATGTCAAGTCTTATTGAGAAAACCCGGTAATCCTGAAAAGTTGAACGCCATTCCATGTACTCCATTCTGTCCAGAAAACGAGGCATTCCTACACTGAATGGTACCACCTGCAGCTGAGTCCAATTCCGGGTTCATCTGCTGCCTATCTCACGTTAGTGGTGGGGTATTATGTTTTCACGTTGGCCGTCCGTGTGTCTGTCTGTCCGTCTGTCCGTCCGTAGTACGTACGTCCGACCGTCCGCACTTCGTTTCCGTGCGATAACTTAAGTATTTATCAACGGATTTAATTCAAATTTTGCATATGCATTTTGACCAAGAATGTCTCGCTTGGGATTGTTAATGGGCAAATTTTGATAATTTCTGACAGAGTTATGGCACTTGTCAATGTCCAAAAAAATGGTTTTTGGCCTCTAGTTCCTTTACTATTGGAAATCTCATGATGAAACTTCACAAACATGATCGAAGTAACAAAAGCTTCGTATGAGCACAGAAATTTTATCATCGGTGGTTATCTGCCCCTGTCCTGGGGCTATATACATGTATAAATCATGAAAAAATCTATATAAAATCAGTTTGGAGCATTTTTTCTGAAACTTACAGCAAAGATCAGTGATAAAGCCTCCAATGATGCACAAATTTAGCACATGGGAGTTACCCTCCCCCCCCCCCCCTCCCCCCTGCCCCTGGCTATATACTTGCATAAAATGATGATAATATCTATGTAAATTCAGGTGAAACAGATTATTCAGAACTTACAACCGATGATAGAAGTAATGAAAGCTTCTTGTGGTGATTAAAATTCAAACCCTTGAGGTTATCTGCCCCTGCCCTGTGGCCACATACATGTTTAAAATCACTAAAACTGTATTTGGTTAGAGTGGGAAGTGATTTATCGGAAGCTTATAGTAAGTGATCAGAGTAATGAAGTGTCCTGTCATGACTTAGACTTTTTTTCCATGTACCTTGGGGTCTAGCTGCCCCTGCCCTGGCCTAATACAGAAAAAAAATAGTTTGGAAAAATTGGCGACTGAAAAAGGTATGCAGTGGCGGGGTATCAATGGGAGTAAACCCTTTAAGGAAAGCATTTGCTCCCCTTGGAGCAAATTTTTCCCTTGTAGATTTAGATAAAGAAGTCATCACTTCCGCTGCTCCCGTTTTTAAAAAATACCGGAAAGCATGGAGGTGTACCTCTCACCTTAAACTCGCCGCAAATTTTATTTGCGCTCGCAGCCATTCCTGGACCATTTAAAATATTGCTGTCACCCCAGACAATAAGATGGTGTATGTCCTGATCAGGAGAGCAGTCTGACCGCGACACAGTTTGCGTATATTTGAAAACATGATTGAAAAAAAAAACTTGATAATATCAAAGTTTTGTGCAAATGCTTGAGAGAGAGAGAGAGAGAGAGAGAGAGAGAGAGAGAGAGAGAGTAATATTCGATGCAACTACAAACGATAGTGATTACGTAACGTACGTTACGTATACGACATACACAGATCTTCTTCGGTTTCAAACAACTCTGTGAGCAAATAAAGAAACGCTTCTTTTACATTACATTATATTATTGCTAAAGTGACACTTTAGTAGCATCAAGCGACTTAGTCGATGAGCACCAGTTTCTTCTGATTGTAAGTCCATCGACATTATCAAGAGGTAAACTCAGGCGATACCTCGATAATTCTCAGGGAAGCTCCCTGCAGTGAAAATTCTGACAGAAGATCCTCTGGAAACAAAAATCACATCAGAGAAACGAAAACAGCAGACCTCATTTAATTGTTTCATTTGCAGAAATGTAACATTAATACTTCCCACTTCCCCTAGCACCGGCCTCCGCGGAACTATATTTTCAAACTGACACGGAATTGGCCCAATGACCCTAAAAGGACCAGATAATGTACAATCTGCACTATGCGCCTATGATGAAGTAAGGGAAAACTTTCTACAGCCGCCACACGGCACTTAACACCAGCTGCAGTGGCGATTCTGAAACTGTGAGTATCTTACTTGAAGATATTAGAACACATGGAATAACAGAGCAGGATGTAGCTTACAAGTGATCGACGATTCCTCCGACTTTCTGTGGAGGGAATCCAGTATTTCCTTTTATGTGCTGCTATAGACGATTTGAAAAATATCGGCATAGTCTCTAAGGAATATTGAGAGACAATAAAATAGAATTTAGCTTTCTTTCTGTTTATTATCTGTTAAACATAGACAGTTACAGTCAATGAAATGTAAAGGAGAATTATTTTAAGCATTTAAATTGGTACTTCTGATCAAAATGCATACACATGAAACTTTCATATTTGAGCCGCGACACGACAAAACCAACAAAGTGGCATGTACCCCCAAGCGAAGACTCTGGTCAGCCTGGGCTTTACCCAGGCTGATCTGAGTCTTCGCCGTCATCATGGAGCTAACTTAGACCCTTAGCTACTCTGTAAGCGTAAAAAGAAAACTCTGATCAGACTGGGCGGATGCCTAGGCTGATCTGAGTTCGCGCTGGGCGTACATGCCACTTTGTTGGTTTTCTTTTCTCGCGGCTTGTTTCATGTATTACTATCAAAGAACATGAAATACCTTCACTTCTTAAGTCATTGGATGAAGTAAATACCATTTAGGCATTAAAGCGTTCCGAAAACCCGGACGAATACATGGAAATACTCATTTGAATAGGCAGCAATATCCAAATGAATCTTTCATTATAGCCCTTTTACTTTGTTCTGTCTGTGTTTCCTTTTATCGTATGTCTTAGGTTATAAAACGAGAGGTTTCCCTTCCAATTTGAAAGCGACCCTAAAGATCTAGATCCGTCTTTTTAGACGGATCTAGAACGGATCTAGATCCGCAGTTTACAGCTGAATTACACACAACTGATTTATATATTTACAGTAATATTAGAGGAGTAAACTCCTATCTTATCACCTATTATTTGAGCCGCCCAGCGCAGACTCAGATCAGCATGGGCATCTGACAAGTCTGATAAGAATCTTTGCTAAGCGCTTAAAGGGTAGCTAAGGGACTAAGCTACCTCCATGCGGACAGCGAAGACTCTGATCAGACTGGGCGGATGCCCAGGCTGATCTGAGTCTGCGCTGGGCACACAACCACTTTGTTGGTTTTCTCACGTCGCGGCTCCTTTACATTTTCAGTGCAAAGCTCTCTGTAAACTAATTTAAGTGGTGCGGAGTCAATGCTGTTTACAAGTCAATAGTTACATTGTCACACGTGGTACATGTAGTAATATTCGACATGATTCTGAGTTCGGAACTGATCCCAAATTTTGAGTGACGGCTCACCTCACGACCAAGCACGTGGAATCTATATGAATGGCCAGCAAACATTGAGTTACAGCTCGCTACGCTTTCTTGCACGTAAAATCTACAGGCCGGGGTGGATTTTACTGTTAGGCAGTGACAATGCGACTGCTCCAAGCTATAGCTATATAGCAAAATTCGGCCAGTAATGTTGTTAAAACGATTTTTACATGACGATTGTGTATTTCTTATTCTTGTTTATCTTTTTATTGATAAAAAGCTTCGTTTAATAATATAGATATAAGGAATAAACGTTATTTTCTAACGTTTACTGAGGTATAAACTACATCGGTCACGAGCAAAGTTTACGTAAACCCCGAAGGGTTCACTTACTTTGCATGTGACCCGATGTAGCTTATATTCCAGTAAACGTTAAAAAAAAAAAAAAAACACAACATTCATGCCTTTAAGAAATGCGCCTCATGCCGGCCTAGCCATGCCTCCTATTATGGCATGCCTGGTAAACACACAATTCAGTTTTCTCTGAGACATTAAAATTTCAAGCTTTTGCAACTAGGCAGCTATAATATTACAAAGCTATTTGACCCATGTGTATGTAGAGCACATTTGTGCGCATCATTTTTGCTTTGAAGTAAAGGAACTTGTAGAGTTCTGACAAATCTCCTGAAAGTGGTCAAACTTTTGCGCTTCATGGTACTAGCTCCTTCGCTCTAACAAAGTCGAACAGTAAAACTATCATCTTTTAAGTAATATTATACCTGGCCGCATCTCGGACGTTCTTTCATAATATAATAAAGGCGCACGCTACATACAAAGTGATAATTGTTATGAGGACCAGTAAGTATAAGCAATGAATAAATAATTGAACAGATACACAAATTAAGACATACGAATATACATTTTTTGCTTGAATTATTTATGTTGTTGACATGCTACATCCTTTGTCATTTACCTATATACACAACGCTTATTGTCTTGAATAGTGTGTGGACACATACATTTTCAGAAAGAAAATATCATACAAAAAAGTATTCTTCCCTGGAGCTATTGTTACAGAAATTCATCTCATAAGAATTTTATCTATGTTTTTTTTTATCATCTACAACCTTATATAAAGCTAAGGTTCCAATCAATTTATGCCACATTCTAATGCACATATACATATAACGCTACGTCTGTTTAGATAACGTCAAAAACACGACAGTATCTTATTAACTTCAGACTCTATTCTTCTATGGAATTATGATGTTTCTCTCAGCAATAATGGCCGGGTTTGAGCCATCACGGATGCGATAATGGCACCTAGCACTGCAACGGCTGTTATGGCTGACGCACACTGCAGTGCTTGGCGCTTTCACCGCATTCATGAGGGGTCAAATCCGGCTAGCGACAGTGTATCTTGTGATCTTATTACGAAAGCCACATCTCATTGGCTGATCTGTTTTACGATGCTGAAAGCGCTTGCTTTGGGTGAACTGTGGTACAATTTGACAGGTGAAAACGGTTAAACAGTGTTTTAGAATAGGGATAACTGTAAAAAAACAAATGTCTTTTGTTGGGGAGATTAACCATCAGTTTCATGATCGTAAATTGCGTTGAATGGTTCCACTGACGTGTCGCCGTGAAACAACACCGACAACAACAAATGCAATAATTAAACCGTTGATTTACATCCCCAAAACATCTATCTACTAAGGCTGTACGTCGGATAGCAGGCGACTCTACGTAACGTTAACATTCAAAATACAGTCTAAGTTATTTCACTTCAGTTATAATGGTTTGTGAAAGTACTGTGAATCGTCTGTGAATTTCCGTGACGTGTCTCTGTGAAAAACTTGTGACTTAAGCCGTTTACTCCGTGACTGTCTGGACTTTAGTTTCCTGTTGACCTCGTGAAGAAAGAAGATGTAGACGTATAAATCATGAAAAAGGAGATGTAACTTTTTTACGTGACTTTATGCCGTGAACATTTCACAGAAAAGATGATGTAACAAATTCACGGGGTTTTCACGCTTTACCTGTGGTACAGATGCTTCAGAAGTTGTGAATATTAAAAAAAAAAACAAAAAAAAAAAAAACAGGAAGAAATACAACAACTCGGACACAAGGAGCGCGAAATAACTCGACAGTGCCTCTCCGTATGAGTACACACAATGTTTGACTATATACTGCTAATACCTAAACCCTTTACACGTTGCACATACATGTACTTTCTAAGGAAATGTATTTATCATAAAGTCGCGGTGTCTTTAACAAGGCTTTTTACTGCGTTATCAGATGGCACCTTTTAACAGCGACAATTTCACAACAAATTTTTACGCTTCATTTTAACGGGCATGTACGTCACTTTTTCATGAAAATTTCACTCGCGCTTTCGCCGCCGGTATTGTCAATCTTCGGGTCAGTGAAAAGAATATTGAATTAAATTCGAAGCTGCTAGAAAACTAATTAGCCGTCTTAGTTTTGTATACATCGAGGAATTTCAAGCAAGAAACTGCTAACTTCAACGTGAATGGATACACATTCAGAGGAAGTAACTCTGTAATTGTCATTTTTAGCTCCCTTTCTCAACAGAAGTGAGCTTCTAAAGGAACAAATTGACCTCCCTAGGGGCATATTCATACAGTTAAGTGTAAACTTCGTTATGAAAGTGTTTTTCATGGAGTAACACGCCTTGTGTCTCTGTGACAAAATGTCGGAACAATATGGCGGGTTACTCAAACTCCATCCATCAGGCATCTGGGTAGCAATAAGGTGTACAAGTACACGCCATTTTTACAGAGAGGAACAACGTTTGTGTATTTCTGTTTGCTTCTCCGAAGAACAAAGCCATTTGAAATAGAATCTACCCTTAAAGAAAATAATTTTTTGCTCTCAAGAGGAAGAGTAAATCCCCATTTAGAAGGGAGGCAGAAATGAAAATGACAGAGTTGTTTCCCATGAAAGTATACCCATTTTACTTAAAACCTCCGACATAACAACAAAGTCCATTCAGAGGTGATTTTTTTATAGAAATCAATGAATGATTCCTAAGCACACATTCGGATTTGTATGTCTTGTGAAGCACCGTTGCTGTTGTTGCTGCTGACATCCTATAAAACAGAAGAAACACAATGAGCGCGCTTATTTTAAGCAGATACATTATTGTCTTGTAACAGGATAGAATATACAAAAGTGCTCTATATATTTATGTCCGTTACCAGTATTCGAAATTCAATTTTAAAATGAAATCAATGGAAATGCATCATTTTATTTTCAGGGTTTGACATTGTTTGGATCTAAATGTATCTTTTTACCTCATTTACCCTTTTTCCTGTGCTGATACAAAGGTTGGTATGGATTAAAATTTAGCATGGCATAAACGACGTAGTTATACTTACCAAGGGTGTGTTTGACGGCTGAACAGCTGAAAAGATATATACTAGATCAGTGGGACAAATTAACATGAGCTGCGTGTACACTTTACTCGTTCCAATTTTTTAATGAAACGAATTACTCCTGATCGTGCATAAATGCCTTGGATTAAGCATAGTTAATTTGGGGTTAAAGATTTAAACAGATTCGAGCGCAGGTCAAACTGATACTATCCAAGCTCAACTATTTGCGATTGAGAGCATTAGCGCATAAATATGACTCATTTTTATGATACCAAATTTCATAGGGACATCTAAATAAATTCAAAATGTATTTAAGGATAACGTCTTCTCCCCATCTTTAACACTGCATTGGTGCACCGCTTGTCACATTACCTAACGTTGTCTAGTTTATTCAGACAAACATTTGTCTAGACGATGTGTATTTTTTTTAAAATGTTCAGAGATAAAGAGTTAATTTCGCATTCATTGGTTAAAACGCATTTCATTCAAATTTCAAA